>CM077214.1:18655653-19385653 GCA_039654625.1 Rhinogobio ventralis
GCAAACTTCTTTCCTTGCAAACTTCCTTCCTTCCTCCTTGCCTTCCTGCCTCCTTTCCAAACTTACTTCCTTCCTTCCTTCCTTCCTTCCTTTGAAACTTCCATCCTTGCTTCCTTCCTTCTGTCCTAGCAAACTTCCTTCCTTCCTCCTTTCCTTCCTGCCTCCTTTCCAAACTTCCTTCCTTCCTTCCTTCCTTCCTTCCTTGCAAAATTCCTTCCTTCCTTCCTTCCTTCCTTCCTTCCTTCCTTCCTTCCTTCCTTCCTTCCTTCCTTCCTTCCTTGCAAACTTCTATCCTTCCAAACTTCCTTCCTTCCGTCCTTGCTTCCTTCCAAACTTCCTTCCTTGCTTCCTTCCTTCCAAACTTCCCTCCTTGCTTCCTTCCTTCCAAACTTCCCTCCTTGCTTCCTTCCTTCCAAACGTCCTTGCAAACTTCCTTCCTACCTCCCTTCCAAACTTCTATCCTTCCAAACTTCTATCCTTCCAAACTTCTATCCTTCCAAACTTCTATCCTTCCAAACTTCTATCCTTCCAAACTTCTATCCTTCCAAACTTCTATCCTTCCAAACTTCCAAACGTCCTTGCAAACTTCCTTCCTTCCAAACGTCCTTGCAAACTTCCTTCCTTCCATACTTCCTTCCATCCTTCCATACTTCCTTCCTGCCAAACTTCCTTCCTTCCAAACGTCCTTGCAAACTTCCTTCCTTCCTCCTTTCCTTCCTTCCTCCTTTCCTTCCTTCCAAACGTTCTTGCAAACTACCTTCCTTCCTTTCTTCCTCCTTTCCTTTCTTCCTCCTTTCCTTCCTTCCTCCTTTCCTTCCTTCCTCCTTTCCTTCCTTCCTCCTTTCCTTCCTTCCTTCCTTTCTCCTTTCCTTTCTGCCTCCTTTCCAAACTTCCTTCCTTCCTTCTTTCCTTCCTCCCTCCCTTCCTTCCTTCCTTCCTCCTTTCCTTCCTTGCAAACTTACTTTCTCCTTTCCTTTCTGCCTCCTTTCCAAACTTCCTTTCTCCTTTCCTTCCTGCCTCCTTTCCAAACTTCCTTCCAAATTTACTTCCAAACTTCCTTGCTTGCTTCCTTCATATAGATTATATAGGTATTTGGCTTTTTGGTAGATGTTAATAATAATTAGCATTTTAAATATATTTTATACATTGTATTGTGTAATTTCTTGTTTTGTCAGTGTTTATGTACTTATTTAAATGGTTTGACTAGTCATTCACCTTAGACTAGACTTCAAGTTTCGGTCATATGTTACACAATATCACATCCATTTACATTGGCCAGCACAGTCTCCATTTTTGCACGTGCATTACACAGAACATAAAATGCAATTCATTTTGGCAGAGGCACAATATGTCAGCGTTTCCTCAGTCATGAAAATTCCTCAGAAGCATGGCAGTGCTTTCAGGGGTGTTGCGGTGGTCCGATTCCCTCAGGAACGATCGGGATGTCTTTCCCCTGCCGGCAACAGTCACAGACCCCTCTCTGTCCACTCTCCTCCCCAGACCTTGGCTGGGAGCTCCCCTAATTTATGACTCATTTCCTAAGCAAAATATAGAGTTTCAGGCATAAGTGTTCATATCAGTAGACTTAGGGGAGTGGGGAGCTTTACAATGCTTTGGTTAGGAGCTGATGGAGGCAGAACCAAGGCTGACAGACCGGGCGTAGATTAATAGAGCCCTTGTGACAGAAGCTCACATCTGGAGGGTGACGCAGAGTGCAGACACCTGAACCCGGCAGCCGCGGTCTTGCTCAGCACGTACTTAAGCAGCAGTCGGTGATGTCAGGGGGGTGAGAGATGGGAACTTTGCTTATTTTCACAGACATGAGAAAGCGAGCGAGAAATGGGTGGGGAACAAAGTATGTACGGATAGAGGAGACAAAGGGAAAAAGTGTGTTTGTCAGCAAAATCCTTTGCTTAAATTTTCATCCAATGTGGTTCTTGGTACAGCAGCCTCGGCATCGAAATGGCACACGCCTAGATGAATTTATGATCTGTGGAAAATCTGCAGCTGCTCAAATTTAACAAGTTCTACCAAAGTCAAATGCTGTATACACAGGTGAAAATTTCTGTTGGCAGCTTTTACATTTTTTTTTTTTTTTTCTTTTTTTTTTTCTAACCAATTTGACTGACCGCTTCGGTTTGTAAAATGTGACTTATAAATGGGCGTATTTTTGTGCCTTTTGCAAATGAAAATGTTTGACATGAGAGTCCGGCACTGACTAACACGCTTGTTTGTGTTTATGAGATTCCAACAGTACTTCTGCTGTAAGGCCGAGGCCTGCCTCTCACATATTAGGTTGTGAAATCTTCTGGTGTTTAGCTTGAAAGTTACGAGCTCTTACTTTAACACCTGGTGCTGAAATGTTAAACAAATGATCTATTGCTGTTCAGATTGGTACCTTAAAAGTTTCCATTTGGAAGGCAGCGGATCACATTTCTGACTAAATGTGTCTTGTGACGTGTATTTCACAGTATTTTTTCTCTCTGCTCTGTGCTTCTTTCCTGTTTTTACACTCTATCATGTACTTTCTCCAGTAGTAAGACTTCCAATTATTCTCCTGTATTTGGTCTGGTTAATTAGGGCAGCCAGTTTAAACAGAACTGAACTAACAGTAGAGTTCATATGTTTGAGGGAAGAGTAGTTACATTGATGTGGTGTTAAAAGTTGGAGTGTCTTGCTCCCATCCACTCCTGTCTCCCCACAGAGCTGCTCAGATGTCTCTATCCCAAGGCTATGAAAACAAACACTTCAGTGTGTCTAAACCGGTGTCTGTTACTGCTTACACACTGCTCATGCATGAGATGTTTGAATTTGAGTATTATGGGTGAGACAGAAGAGTATTAAATGGTTCATATTTTTCACAGGGCTAATGCCTGTTACTTAAAGTCATTGGTAAATATAGGATCTCTGCTAAATGTTTTTGATGGCTCGCTTTTAAAGTTGTAGGAAGCCAAATTAAATTAAGATCTATTTGAGGGAAGTCAAGCCTCATTATGCCTTTTTTTTTCTTCTTTTTCCCCCAGTCTTATTTTGGCAGCCTAGCAAAGAGTAATGTAGAAACATTATAATACATTTCCTTTCCATTTTATCAGTTATTTAAGATGTATTTTTTAGTTGACGTTTAGAAGTGTGTTTGCGCGGTCATCTTTTTGAATGGTGAATAATTCCTTTTTTAATCTCTTTCTGCCAAGGTACAGATTAAATAGGATACTTTGTGCACAAATGCAAATTTTGTAATTTACTTACCCTCATATTGTTCCAAAACCCATATGACTGACTGATTTGAGTATTGAGTAATATGTAATGTGCTGGCCACTCTTTTCCATGCACTTTTGATGAATGGGGGCTGGAAAAATTGGCTCAAAAGCAGTAATAAAACTGGTCTGTATGACTATATGTGCTCCAAACATTCTGAAATCATACTTTGTGTGATGAACCATATCAACTCACAGTTAGTGAGTTAAACTCAAGAAACAGATCTGTCTGATTCATAAACTATTCATTTAGATAGTCAGAACTTTGATGAATCAGACCAAAAGGAACCATTCAATCGTGAATCAGAGAGGTCTCTCATGAATCACTCTGAGGAGAGCTAGGGTGGATGTACACAGATTTTCATTTGTTATGTTTTTTTTCTCACACAAAAAATATGATTTCAGAAGACCCTTAATATAGTCATAAGGATTACTTTTTAGAGTTTGACAACCCTAATCCTCACTTTTATTATACTAAAACAATGGCCAGGATTTTCTTCAGAAGTTGTGCTTTTGTGTTCCACAATTTGAAACTGCATGAATAAATGATTACAGAATTTAGTTTAGGTTCACATTAATCCTGTTAAGTTTCTTCTCTCTGGCTTTCAAACTTTGATTTTTGCTCAAGTTAAACACAGTCTCCATGATATTTCTCTGTCCATACAGTTCACTTCAATATTATAAAATAAATGTGTCCACTAGAATGCAGACAGTAGCACTTAAAGGCCCATTTACACCATGAGCTATAACGATAACTATATTGGCGTTCACACCAGCGGGTGATTATTATTCTGGGCTGCGTTTCCCAAAAGCATCGTAAGCCTTAATTGATCGTAGAGACCATTGGTGGCAATTGTTCTGTGATCAATTTAGGCTTACGATGCTTATGGGAAACTCAGCCCTGTTTATTCTAAGCATGCACTGCAGTTTATATCATCTGTTTCTTTTAAATGCTTGCTCTTGGTTGATTCTGATTGGCTGTCAATGTTTTTATTGTTCAACGAATGTTTTTATTTTCCTCTTTGCTGTTAGTTGTAGTGTGGACCTGGCTATTCTTTTATATTTAGAATAATTTTCAGAACGATATCTTTATTGTTATCATTGTAACTATGATAGTTTTATGATAATTTTTGCAGCCCAAAAATTGAAGCCAGAAAAAGTGTATCCATCCATTATAAAAGTGGGGGTTAATAAAGGCCTTCTAAAGTGAATCGATGGGTTTGTGTAAGAAAATATCCATATTTAAAACTTTTATAAAGCAAAATATCTAGCTTCTGGTGGACCACCGCCTTTATTCAAACAAAAACAAAAACCCATCGATTCGCTTCAGAAGGCCTTTATTAAGCCCCTGGAGCGGTGTGGATTACTTTTATAATGGATGGATGCACTTTTTTTGGGCTGCCATTCACTGCTATTATAATGCTTGGATTAGCCAGGACAATTTTTAAATATAATTCCGGTTTGTATTCGTCTGAAAGTAGAATGTCATATACACCTAGGATGGCTTGAGGGTGAGGAAATCATGGGGTAATTTTCCTTTTTTGGGTGAACTATCCCTTCAATAAAACCAACCTCTGCCACTAAAACACAACCATGACCCAATAAATGAATACAATGTTAGAAATAATTAATCCTACTCCACTTAAGGTAATTTATGACAGATGACTGACTGATCTTCATTGTGACAGTAAGATGCCTCTTTGACTGTAAGCTAAAATGCTTTTTCTTTTCCCCTCACACCATGGAATCCAGATGTTCAGAGCGATGCATATTAAACAGTGGATGTCATGTGGGCTGTAAATCCAGTGTGTGAAGAGCGAGTGAATGATCTTTTCAGATGCCTTGTAGTGTCTTTGACATTAAACCAGACTCTTAAAGCATTCTCCAGGCCTTTTTGTTCTCCTCAAGCAGTCTTGTCTCATAACCACAGTAACAGGTGGGCCGTACCGCTGGATCTGAGCCCTTCTGTCTGCTTGTACTGTGCTGTTTTTAGTAGTAGAGTGTTCTGTTTCTCGTCCAGATTTAAAAAATGAAAAAGTCTGGTGATGGTGTGTTTATGGTGCATCATTTCTTTTTTAGATCATTAGAAGGCCTTTTTTAAACTCCTAGGCATTCTGTTCAATGTCTGAGCCTGTGTGTGCGCTTCGTCTGTCCCCTTGATGGAATTAATAGCACATCCTCCCAGCTTTAGAGTCTCAGCCAGAAAGCTGCAGTAAAAGTGTCTGGAAACATTTGTAAAGCTGCATAAAATTCTAGAGAACAGAGCGAGCATGTTTAGCCCAATATAAAGCAATACAGGTCCCAAACACGCAAACTGCAGGGTTTTCAATTTAGGCATGGGCAGCAGTTTATTAAACTCTTTTGCCCCCAAGGTTTGACAAGCCAATGTCAGTGGATTACCCTTCCTATGATTCCATGCACATTGTATCAATTATTATAGTGACAATGAAAGGACAAACTTGTGTTTCAGTGCAATGCTGACATTCACACATGTGCCATGGCCAATACTAATGGCTTTTCTCTGTGTTTTGGAGAGACCTGTTTTTGCCAACTTTTTAAATTCTCTCTCCACAGCGCAAACACTATTCCCAGAAGCCTATGTGCCACCTAATACTTTTTAGCAACTAAACAAAAAAAGTTTCATTTGCCATTTCTAAATTTGCTCAGTTTGCTCAACATGCATTCCACATATTTGATTTAGGGTTAGGTTTTGCTCTGCTGACTATGTACATTCAACCCAATCTCATGGAAAAATGTAATTATTAAGGTGATGTGAATTGTACAAAAATGAAAGATTTTTTTGAAAAAAAAGTAATCATGAAGGACCACCCCTAAAACATACCTGTCACTGTGGTGTAAACGGATCTTAAAAACAGATTCATATGAATTAGCCACCAGTTCGCCAAAATGTAAAATCATTACGAATTGCCATGAGATTGTGTTGGACCATTAGTACTCCAAAATGTGCCTATCCATTAGTGTCAGTCCATAGATGGTTAATTGTAGCACAAATGGAAGTGTATTGATGGTTTCTTTGTATTTATAACCCTAAAATCTTTTGATCACACACTCAAATACATGCGTTTTCGGATAACTCGATTTAAAGTCATTCATTGGGATTTCCTTGGATTTTTCACCTCTGATTTGATACCAGATGTGTTGAAAATGTCTTGGATGTTGTACCACACGTATTTTTATGCTAGGGGCTCATACATAAGGTAACTTACGGACACTTTACAGAAACATTAATTGTTCTCAAAGAGATGCAAATTACTTAGTCTACGTGTGTGAATTACTGCCAAATATTTTTTTTTATATAAGCTGCAGCGTTTCCCTGTGTATACTTAGCAGTTATTAAATCTTCAGAAATGCTTTATTTCAGAGCATGGAAGCTTTTTTTGTGGAAATATCATCAATTGAATATTATGAATATGAATATTATGAATATGAATATAATCAATTGAAGAACAACCATCACAAAACAAAAAAACAGTTGTGGATCATCCAGGTAACAACAAACTGTATTAAGAATCAGTGGTTCATGAACTTTTGAACATTTTAATAATTTTTTTTTGTGGGCTATATGTAAAAAAATTTTTTTTAATGTAAAATATCTTATTCAGGACAGTACTAAATAAAATTTTACATTGTACTTATAATTACCTGCAAGTAACTACAGGTGCTGGTCATATAATTAGAATATCATCAAAAAGTTGATTTATTTCACTAATTCCATTCAAAAAGTGAAACTTGTATATTATATTCATTCATTACACACAGACAGATATATTTCAAATGTTTATTTCTTTTCATTTTGATGATTATAACTGACAACTAAGGAAAATCCCAAATTCAGTATCTCAGAAAATTAGAATATTACATAAGACCAATACAAAGAGAGGATTTTTAGAAATCTTGGCCAACTGAAAAGTATGAACATGAAAAGTACAAGCATGTACAGCACTCAATACTTAGTTGGGGCTCCTTTTGCCTGAATTACTGCAGCAATGCGGCGTGGCATGGAGTCAATCAGTCTGTGGCACTGCTCAGGTGTTATGAGAGCCCAGGTTGCTCTGATAGTGGCCTTCAGCTCTTCTGCATTGTTGGGTCTGGCATATCGCATCTTCCTCTTCACAGATTTTCTATGGGGTTAAGGTCAGGTGAGTTTGCTGGCCAATTAAGAACAGGGATACCATGGTCCTTAAACCAGGTACTGGTTGCTTTGGCACTGTGTGCAGGTGCCAAGTCCTGTTGGAAAATGAAATCTGCATCTCCATAAAGTTGGTCAGCAGCAGGAAGCATGAAGTGCTCTAAAACTTCCTGGTATACGGCTGCGTTGACCTTGGACCTCAGAAAACACAGTGGACCAACACCAGCAGATGACATGGCATCCCAAACCATCACTGACTGTGGAAACTTTACACTGGACCTCAAGCAATGTGGATTGTGTGCCTCTCCTCTCTTCCTCCAGACTCTGGGACCCTGATTTCCAAAGGAAATGCAAAATTTACTTTCATCAGAGAACATAACTTTGGACCACTCAGCAGTAGTCCAGTCCTTTTTGTCTTTAGCCCAGGCAAGACGCTTCTGACGCTGTCTGTTGTTCAAGAGTGGCTTGACACAAAGAATGCGACAGCTGAAACCCATGTCTTGCATACGTCTGTGCGTAGTGATTCTTGAAGCACTGACTCTAGCTGCAGTCCACTCTTTGTGAATCTCCCCCACATTTTTGAATGGGTTTTGTTTCACAATCCTCTCCAGGGTGCGGTTATCCCTATTGCTTGTACACTTTTTTTTTTTTTTTTCTACCACATCTTTTCCTTCCCTTCGCCTCTCTATTAATGTGCTTGGACACAGAGCTCTGTGAACAGCCAGCCTCTTTTGCAATGACCTTTTGTGTCTTGCCCTCCTTGTGCAAGGTGTCAATGGTCGTCTTTTGGACAACTGTCAAGTCAGCAGTCTATTTTGTAGCCTAGAGAACTAGACTGAGAGACCATTTAAAGGCCTTTGCAGGTGTTTTGAGTTAATTAGCTGATTAGAGTGTGGCACCAGGCGTCTTCAATATTGAACCTTTTCACAATATTCTAATTTTGAGATACTGAATTTGGGATTTTCCTTAGTTGTCAGTTATAATCATCAAAATTAAAAGAAATAAACATTTGAAATATATCAGTCTGTGTGTAATGAATGAATATAATATACAAGTTTCACTTTTCGAATGGAATTTGTGAAATAAATCAACTTTTTGATGATATTCTAATTATATGACAGCACCTGTATATCTTAATTTCTGACCGTTCCCTTTTAACCCACCCTTCAAATCTATACCACTAAACCTGCCCCTAACCTTACCCATATCCCACCTCAATAGCAGCACCAGTGTTTTGCTATGCATCAACACAATAAGTACATTGTACTTAATTTTTGATGTAAGTACATGGTTAAAGACACCTAATATAAAGTTGGACCAAAAGTTATGCAGAACATGTATATTTTTTGAGAGCCCGACAAAACCATGCAGAAAGGTGTTGTGGGTGTAATTTTATTGAGTGAATGTCTACTCTTGCAGTGGGGTTGTTAATGCTGAATAAGTCTGGTGTTCCCTGCCTTAGCTTTGCAATTAAAATTGTTAAGCTATAAAAAATCGTTATGACCGTTTTTATGCAGCTTACTTGCTATTTTTTTGTGCTCTGTAAACACTTACCTTGTTTGTTTTTATCTTTGACGCATGTAACCACTTTATCTTCAAATTATGGGCACGCTCTTTATTCAACAAATTTGTTCACTGTACATCACACATTAAGGGTAATTGGAATCATATTGTGATGTCATATGTATAACAGTGTGGTTCTTTGTTAGTGTTTTGATGTGGTTTCGATGATATCTTACACTATCTCTTGTGGTGAACGTGTTTGATTAATGATCCCGAGGGTCTATAAATGGCATCTGGAATGCTGATCTCACCCTCCACCATGGAGCTAAAAGAACCTCTGAGGGATCACATCTCCAACTGTCATTGCTGTCTTGACTGGCTTTGTATTTAGGTCCTGACTGCCTCAAGACAGACAGAGTTTAAATTGCAGCCTGTTGCGCTGTCAGAGCTGCATGGAGACCTAATGGGTAGGTGAATGTCTCTTGACAGTGACCCCCCACTTGGATGCATAACAATATGAAGCGGAGTGAATTGGCAGTGATGGTCCCGAGGGGAAACATCTGAAGCCAACATAACTCTGCCCCTCGAAATCCCGCCTTCATTGTTCTGGCAGACGTTCTGTTATCACTTATGGAAAAATATGGCCGTACATGACGTGTGTAATGCTTTTGGTGTGGTTATTGCCCTGAAAACTGGCAAGTCTCATATAAGTTAAAAACATTACATACTCTATTTTGATTATGTCTGTGCTTTAATCACATAGCAACAAAAACTTTTTAGTGAGTGCTGGGAGACTTTTATCCCTTAATTCACTGTGTGTTTTAGAGAGCTTGCAATTTATTCAGTCAGTTAGTTCAGTATTACTGAAATACTGGGCTTTCACTTAAGATGCTATATTTTAAATCTAATGTACTTAGAGTGTTCTATGTGAGCAGTGAATGTGGTTTTAGTTGGGAAAACTCTGAAAAATTATGTCTCGTATCCCACATATGAGGCAATTTTATTTGGTCATGCAGGATCAAAGATCTTTTCTGAAAATAAAAGTTCACAGCAAAAAAAGTGACCTCTGCTTCAGATGTAAGAAGCAGCACATCCCATTTCCAATCCATTGAATTACAGTGATATAAAGCTAAAAACCTAGATATTTAGCAATGCCTTGAGAGAATACAGTATCCTTCTCTTAGACATCAGACACGGTCCAAAACATTAAAAGTGTTTTTTTCTTTTTCTACACGTGTCTGAATGACTATTGAGCTTGGATAAGTCTTGGGCAAATAAGATACTTTATTTACCAGTACAAGTAGAACGAAATTTAGAATGCCAGCTCTCATAACAGAAAAAGAAACATTTACTCATTAACATGCACATTAAAACACAAAAATAGAATAAAATCAATCTTGATGATCAAAGGCCACAGAAACTAAAATAAACATGCTGTGATCTCTGTCTGGACTCCAGTTATCCAGTTATTTTGTCCATTTTAAATCTTTTTATATAATCTCAAATTATTTTCTGTTAATCACAAAATGGGTTGGCTAAGAAGGCTGCTGTTGGATTTGCCGATGCGTGTACAAGTAATTGCCATTAAATTTTTGCTGCATCCATCATTCATTCAAGTATTTGAGACATACACAATGTACTGGCAAGGTTTTTGAGCTCCTTTTGTGCCAATTTTTATGAATTACATTTAGGAACAACTTCAGAATAGAGCTGCTTAGTTATGATGTCAATTTGTGTGCCAAATTGGAAGGCTAGTTGAAAGGTTTGTATGTTTACAGTCATAATTTGAAAGTGAATTTTGAAGCTGCTGTATTTTGTATTTGCTAAATAAACACTGCAACTTTTCTAATTTGCCAGGCACATGCAGTCACATTCTTGTTGTAGTAAAACTGGATGGATGGATAACCCATTGCACAAACTTATTTATTATCTTCTGGATTTTAAGAAATAGTGAGTGTCACAATTAAAATTAGACATTTTGAGCCATTTTATCATTTGATAAACCCTCCCTTCTAAGACTATTCAATACAACAGTTGTTTGATCATTCTTGCTCTTTCTTGATTTGAATGGTTCCTTATTGGATTTTCTTTGGCCACCTACACCATTCAGTAGAAGCCTGCTGATATTATATATTAAGATGTAGTATTATAGATTTCACATTTCAAGCCCTATAAGGCATCACTTTCTGCCTTCCTTCTTTCTTTCATGTACTGTCTCTCTGCCTTTCTCAGCAGGTTTCAGCCGCTGAACAGTTACTCTAGTTTCCCTCATTAAGTAGACATGGTAAAATTGTATTATCTTGGCAAGCAGAGTCTGTAAATGTGAGGATTCCTGCAATTTCCAGCAGGGCTGAGTTGGTCTGGTTCTGGCGGGATGTGTTATTGTAACTGGTTTCAGCTGGAAGCCTTTTGCAGTCCAACCAAAAGGGTGTGAATTGGTTGCCGACCCACAATTTAACATTCCAACTTTAACGCTTTTGAAATTAGCCTGAAATGAGAGGTTCTGAATCTCTCTCTGCGCCTTTGATCTTCTGTTTTCTACAGCTGAAATGTTGAACTATGGCCTACTCTTTCTACTACACTTCTCATTCCTTTTGCCTTATTGGGTTTATTAACCTTTTTTTAGTTGGATGAGTGGATGGATTCGTTCATCCATCCGCAGGCCAAGCTCGAATACAGTTTAAAGTAATTCCATGTACATTACAAAATCCGCTCACATGCTTGTTGTAGTAAAACTTTTTTTTTTTTAAATGTATGTTGACTAATGCTATAACTTCAATAACGGTGAACTTTCCCAAAATTGTAAATTCTGAATGTATTAGAACTTTACTAAAACCTTCAGGGCTGATGTTTAAACTCACGCTTATACAAGACATTTTTATTGCTTGCATGCATAAAGTTGGATGTTGGTGCTTGTCGTATTTTCTGTGAAATGATTTCAATTATTTCTTCATAAAACCAATTTTCATGCAGGTATGAAAGGATCTTTTACCATAGGTCCGGGAATAAATGTAGTGACATTTATATGACTGCCCCCCTCACAGAAATGTCCTTTGAAGTTTCCTCTACATATTTTTCTGGTTGACAGATCAGAGCAACTCAGAAGCGCAAGTGCTTTGATGCTCTGGGTGCACTGCAATTTTCATCACTACAGCAACTTTTTTTTTTAAATACCTGAAACGGTACATTTAATAATTTGAGCATGACAACACTACAACATTGTGGCCTTTGAAACTTTATCAAGCATTGAAAAGCAGAAACATCAACCGATGAGGTTTGATATGAGATATTGGCCAAGATAAATAATAGCTGAGCAGAAATAACCATGCAGTGCTCATGCATTTCATTTCACGCATTTTGTGTTCTAGCTTGCATTCTACACAAATCAGACCTGGAAAATTTGAATTTTAGTTTAATGTGGTAGTTTCTGATATACGATTTAATAATATTTTCCAGCTCTACAGTAGGAATGGCTCGTCTGGAGGAGCTTACGGATTCCTGAGCACCAACTGTGTGGCGCTTTCATTTATTCTTCTGTAAACACAGACTCTTGAAGGATGAAGCACGCTCAATTTAGCTAAGTGAGCAGTCCTTCTTTTACCTCGCCGTTCTTTTAAGAAACCTCTCCCATTGTGCTGCCACTCCCAAAATTAGCCCATCATGCTCTGTCTAACATGGAAGGTATTGAAAACTTTCCATAATTTTATTTTCCAGAGCCTGGGGGTGCAAAAACCCTTACACTGGTGTGCAAGATGCCAGAGCCTGTTACACTACAAATAAAGCTTCTCAAAGTCTGATCTTCATTATGAGCAGGCTTGGGTAAGGGCAATTTCTCCCAAAGAGGTTGCAAACAATCAATCAATTGCACATTTGGTCTTTGCTTCTTGTGAATGCTGGGCCTACCACAGCTTTAACATATAAAATGGAAGCATGCATGTTGACTGGGTGGGAACACATCATCAAGTCTGTGCATATGATCTAGCGCTGTTATTTTAGTGTAACTTTTGGATCATTTGAATGCAGAATTCCCTTTTTGTAATTGCCTACTGAGACTAATTTAATTGTTAATTTAGCACTAATATTAATATTATAATTAATACTAAGAAATTCTAGTGTTTGATTTTGTTTTGGTTGATATATTTTTAATAAAGCAGAAATAGCTTACATACTTTAAGCAGTTTGTAGTGACAGCATGCCTTTTATAAATCCATACTGTTTGCCACTTTGGAAGAAGCCACTGACAAGCCCCATTGTTAGCATTGTGATGCTCCAGGAGATCTCTCTATCTATTAACAGCAAACACAACATGTTTGTCTAAGGATGGGAATCTCCTCAGGCTAAAGTGAAAGGTGTCTAATACTTAAACGCTATACATCATCACTTGACAGGCCTGCTGACCCTCTGGTCAGTAAAGGGGCCGGACACTGCTAGAGAATTTCCTAGTGAAGGGAAATGTCTGCCTCCCTAGTTTTAACATGTCAGATTTATCAGTCCAATTGCAAATCACTCAGACAGTCTATTTTCTTAACACTGATATGTATATCCATGTATCCTGTAGGGCCTCTGATGGGCAGTGTAAATTCTGGCTTATCTTATCTTGTGAGAGTCCTGTGAGTGTTGGATCCATTGAGGATCTCCCTATAGAAACCTAGAGCAAACATTCCAGGGAAAATGCTAGACATGAATCCTGAAAAGTTTTTTTTTGTTTTTTTTATTGCTCTGAATTCACAGCTCAATCTCATCTTGACTTTGTAGTTCTGCAATTTTATCTGGAAGTAACTATTTATTTATTTATAGACAAAATATGTAATATAATATAGTATAATATAATTTAATACAATATAATTTATTATTAAATTCGAACAATTTAATTTTATATTATTTATTAACTAACTACTTATTTATAATTACAAACAAAATGATGACTTAAATGACTTAAGTTTTTATTTATTATTTTTCATTTTCTAAATAATTTATTATAATTGCAAACAAAAAATGACTTTTAAAATTATATATATATATATTATTATATTATATTATATTATATATTATATTATATATTATATTATATATTATATTATATTATATATTATATTATATATTATATTATATTATATTATATTATATTATATTATATATTATATTATATTATATATTATATATTATATATTATATATTATATTATATATTATATTATATATTATATTATATATTATATTATATATTATATATTATATAATATTATATAATATTATATATTATATATTATATTATATATATTATATTATATATTATATATTATATATTATATATTATATATTATATTATATAATATATTATATATAATATATTATATATAATATATTATATATTATATATTATATATTATATATTATATATTATATTATATTATATAATATATTATATATTATATTATATAATATATTATATATTATATTATATTATATATTATATTATATATTATATATTATATATTATATTATATATTATATATATTAAACACACACACACACACATTTATTATAATTACAAACTAAATTTAAAAAAATGTGCCCTGTACTTGGCAGTTGCTGAAAATCGGCTGACATGCATGAGATCATAACAATGTAGAACTTCTTCTGACAGCCTCCGTTAGAAATAACAATGGCTAAGTTGTGGCTTTGACAGACTAATGGTATGTTGGAAAATATGAGCTCCGTGTGACGTTCTGTTAAAAATAGTGGTCCTTTTACGCAGCATACTATCAACAAGCCTTCAAGACAGGCGTTGAGGAGGGGTTGATTAATGAAGACCTTGTCTGTTTGACATCCTTTTTCCTTTCACACTTCATAGCTTGAGCCCACAACACCTCCAGACCGCTGCCTTCCCAGACTGCAAGAGGGCCGAAAGAGGATTGATGTGGCCCACAGAGGGTTTTCCATGCTAGTTCGTTTAGCTTGATACCATCTAAATCTGTAGAGAAGACAAGCTAGCCCACCTTCCAGTGATTTGAAACAGACTTTGTGCCAATTTGAAGCTGCTATTTATTGTACTGTTTACTAAAATACACATGTTGGGAAATCGCACATCTGTGTACCAACTGATAGATGAAGTCGTGCCATGGTGTAAGAGAATTAAGCTTGCGTATGTGTGCGTGAGAACAAGTGTCAGTGATTTGCTGTTGAAGGTCACTGCTACTAAAATGTAGCAATATGAAGCACGCAAGTAACTGCTCTTTACTCTTTCCCCCCCCTCCCTTCTAAACTGTTGTCCCTGAGGTTATTTTCTCACTAAACTGGGATTCAGTCATCTCCAGATCTCATTGCTTTCCTACAGACAACCAGTGGCCAGAACAAACTTGCAAATTATGACTGGTATGTGTTGATTTCTTGATGGGGTCCAAGAATATTTCTGGAGCCATACCAGGAGAATTTGCAGGCTGCCTCCCCTTGCTTCATTACCAAAAACTTCTTGACATTGATACTGAAATGAATACCTCTTGAATATTTTTTTCACAAAGTAAGTAATTGAAATCATGGAAAATAAAGGCCATGATTGGTGGTTTTGTGGTGCCGTGCTGTCCATACCTTGTTGGGAATGTTGAGGAAAAACTCTCATCTGACCTTTCCAGAGGTTAAATACATTTCACTTTAACCCAGTAGCTTTAGTTCTTGGACCAACAAAGGGGCAAGAACATGATGAGAAGGCTATGTGTGTCTTCCTTTTTCAGAAGGCTCTTTGTTCTTCATTTGTTCTGGCATTCAAGATGAGGAGATTCTTCTCTGTTTACCCTCGGCTTTGCCTAAACGTTCATTCTGTATGGTCTGTTGAACAGAACAAACCTTTTTTTTTTTTTTTTCTTTCCAGTTCACCATCTCAGTGCAGCTCAAGTCTCCATCTCCGTCACCTGCAGTGACCCTTACTGAACCAAATCTGGGGTTGTTTCTGTAAGTCACCTAAGTGCTAATTCTAATGCCCCCATTTAGGTCAGCACTGCAGGTTCCTAGCCAAATACCGCCAGAGGATATTTTGCTTTCCCAGTCATAAACAATGACATTCAGTCTGAGGGGGTCCACTCAATGCCATGTGTGCGATCGTGGTCTTTGCGAGCAGAATCAGCTCTGTTATAAATGGCAAAGAGAAGCTCATGCATTTTAATATGTCTTATGGCTTCAAGCAAAGAGCAAACACAAAGCAACGGAGGCAGTTTAGACTAAAGATTAAACTCTTCTTACTGTGGAGAAGAAAAGAACTATCATTAGCTTGTATGGTCAAGTCTTGAAGAAGAAGTTGGTGTCATGGCGTGGTATTGAATGGTAGCCTATCCTTCATGTTAGATGCTATCTCCTTAATTGGAGACAGAGTTAAGCTTTTTCATTACCATTAAATCCACCCATATTTCCAATGTTGTTTAAACTTAAGCAATAGTTCACTCAAAAAAAACTGTCATTTACTCACCCTCATATCATTCTGAACATGCATGACTACTTCTGTGGAAAATAAAATGTTTTAACCAGAGTTTTTTTTTAGCAGTTCAAATCTGATAGCCGTCCGTCATTTTGACAGATTACACTGGGGGTGATCTGATTGTAACTTGTAACTGTAATTCTCACCCCTCTCCACTTGGCGGCAAGTTAATGATCAACGGATGGCTTTTCCGAGTTTACAAGCTGTTTTATTGACTTCTTTCTGCAGTTGAAACACTGATTGAATGATTACATTAGAGACATAATACGGATTTCAGTAAGTTGGACTATCTTTCAACATATTTTCTGATGTTCGTTCATGTTTATTTTGTTCTGTAAAGAGGAAGGGATGATTGCGTTCACTCGCACTCTGCTTGAACTGAGGCGCTACAGTGATCTCTTGCGCCACATTAAAGAGCGCCAAAATAATAGCCTATTTATTGTTTGAATTTTGTGATTTTTAAAATTGACAATTTGAAAGCTGAGACTTGATATCAAAAGTAGCAAAGCACAAAGCTTATTGCGATTTTTATTATTATTTTATTTTTATTTTTATTTTTTTATTGGACAATCATTCATGATGAAACCTGAAGTGACCCACAGTCTCTATGCAACTTTTTCTTCATAAATAAATACATAATCTAGCATATATGCTTGTCCTGTAAATTTGTGAATAACAATGAAAATGTGAACAAAAACAGAGCCTATTAAATGGCTTATTATCATTAAAATATGAAAATGAAAGTGACTGGTAATAATAGATTATGAAGGAATTTTTACGATGCGGAAGAATTTTCACAGAATTTTCCATGTTTTCACTGTTATATGCTAGGGCAGGGTTTTTCAAATTTTATGATGCCAAGGACCCCCAAATGCGATGAACCTTTTATGAGGGACCCCCTTCCTAAAATCCATCTATATATTTTTATGTATATGAAATAAAAACATTTAAACCGTTAGATAAATAGTAAGTGTGACATTTATAAATACAACATATTTCCAAACTTAATTTGGCTATACTTCGTGTTGGCTGTATAAACCTGAAAAACATTTTCAATTAAAAATTATTTGTATAAGCAACTTTGCATAATGTATGTAAGCATCTTACGTACCGCGTTAAGAATACTGTCTTACATTCCCAGTGAGTGAGATAAAGGTGACTATAGTGAGAAAAACTTACTAAATGGATACAAAGCAAACATAAACAATTCTGAAAAAGCTGGAAAGAAAGGAGAGAAACATTTAGAAATGAAACGGTTAGAATGTTCAGTAGACTCTATCCATTTTTGCTGCTTTTTTATTCTCTGAAATTTTCTGGGGACCCCTTAGAACCTTCTGGAGGACCCCTGGGGGTCCCTGGACCCCAGTTTGAAAACCCCTGTGCTAGGGGGCACTATAACACATCTTCTGGAAGAGTACATAATCTCTGGATCAAAACACAGGCGAAGAAGCAGAAATAAGTGATGATATATGTAATCATATACATTAGGGGTGTGATGCGCTCACGAGACGAGACACGAGATTGGGTTCACAAGAACAAGACAAGATTTTTTTCACTGTATTTTTAAGAAATCCTAAAGAAAAAAATTCATGACTGGAAAAAGTCAGCAGGTGCATTTTGAAATGCTTTTAACTAATATATAACCACTGTATAAGGTTTTGCCACAATCTCAACTGATTGGCTTCTCTCCTGTATGATTTCACATGAGTCTCTTCAGATCTTACTGTACCTGAATTATGAGCTTCCAGAACTTCTGACTGAGGCTGTGTGTGACCTCCTAACTGAACTCCTTTACACAAATTGAACAAAGAAATAAAAACAGTATAAATAACAAAAATAAATAAGGTTTTTAGTCTTAGTAAATGCAAACAATAAGTGAAACCATAATAAAATTACTCTCTCAATATTCAAAGTGCAAATAGAGACCAAAACAGAGAGCAGAGCTAAGTTAACTACACAGCCTGGTCTAAGGTATCTTTGATATTTGGAGACAGGCTATTGTATGTCGCCTACATTGCGAGAATTGGGGAGCTTGCGTTTACTTTCGCTTTGCAATCGCACATACTCTGTGTATTGGGAGCGGCGGTGCTGAGCGCGTATTCTACAAGATATGGGGCCGTTCACATGTCGCGTCTAAAATGAGGCCGCGCCACTTTCTCCTTTTCCCCCAAAAGCGCTCGAGAGCTTGCGCTCCCGTGGTGTCTGTCGTTGCTGTGCAACCATGAACTCTGCTCTCCATGATGACGACGACGTAGTTTCAGCAAAGGATAAATGGATTTCCAGCCCTTGCATTAGCTCTACTACTAGATATATTTATAGAGATTATCAATAAACACATCCTTTATTGTTTGCCAATTTCACCCCTTATGCTCTGTCATGGCGATATCGTGAGACAGATTTTCACTCGATGAGAAATCTCATCACATTTTAATCTAGTCACACCCATAATATGCATATGTAAAATAATGGGATCACCAACATTAAACAGCATATAAATCAAAACTAATGTTACTGAATGAAATGTCGACCCAGGACGAGCTATAGGACTGCAAGCATTAAGGGTGTTGATGGACTTGATCTACTCCATCTATGTTTTGATCATCGTTCTGAATCCGATCCAAATGTAGTCTTTGACGAAAACGATTTTCTCAGCTTTTTGCTCAGTTGCTTTTTTTAATGAAACTTACCCACATTCAAGTGTTGAGTCAAAAAGTCAAATATTCATACAACAAAATATTCTGGGGGCCATTCAATTTTTGAGAGAATGGTCAAAAACACTGGTGTGAAAAAGAGTTGAAGAATGTCTTTGTACATTCAATGGTCAATAGGGTTCTTTCAATGTATAGACAAGGAGGAATTTTTCAGTATATACGTTTTTGTGTTCCACGGGAGAAAGTCAGTCATACAGGTTTGGAACAACGTGAAGGTAATGAATAAAAGCAAATTACAAGTTTTTATTGTTTTTGGGCAACTGTCCATTTTAATTAGACCTTTTCATTGAGCCATAACTGAGCATATTTGTCTTTGTTCAAACTCAGCTGCAATGTAAAGCTGAGCCTTGACAGATAAGACCCTAGATGAATGTGAGAGTTCACTCAGACTTGACTTATCTAAGAGCATATGTTGTTACACACATGCAAGGTCAAAGGGCATTAGCTCTTTTCACATCCCCGGTGATGTCATTCCTTAATAAAAACCCACTGACTTTTATTGGAGACCAAAGAAATGGCACCGAGACGCCACCGCGCTATGCAAAACACCTTGTTTGGGCTCTGCACCATTCTGAAGGCACATGCAGTTCTACTTATAGCTCTATTAATGATCATTATACTCCTTTCCAGATGTTCCCCTTGTTTAATGTTGCATGCACATGACAATTGAGTTCACCAGCTTGGCTTGGATGCAGCCCCACCACGTTCTTGTGCTATTTTATTTCTTTCCAGACCAGCGCTAAAACCTGTGAAGGGTTGAGTATATTGGCCTTGTCAGTCAACAGCAGTGCAACGCATGTCTCAGTTCGATTAGTTCATGCTTTGGCATAAAACTGCATAGGACTCTTCATGGGAGATCCAAATCACAGGAAAGGCATCACGCTTGCAGATGGATGACGTAGAAGGAAGTTGGATCCAGTATTTGGTCTGGATCGCGTTGGCTCAGGACAATGCTGGCAAGGTGTTTGGAGATGATTTTCTCCATAAGGTTGTGTTGTCTAAAAGGGTTGAAGGAGAAACACTAGTGTGGAACTTGGCCTGCTGTCAGTGCCATACGGTCTTGGCAGTGTGGTGATGTGAAGCCAGCTGGCTCTGGTTTTAACTGCAAGTGAAGGGAATTGTTTGGGTCCTACAAGGATACGTTCACACAAGTAATCCAATCTAAAATCTGGGTGGTCACTAATGTGCCATTTAGATGCATATTCCTTTCTGAAATGTCACATTTTACATTTTTTGGGGAGGAGTTGTCTAGTGCCATGGCTACTTCACATTTGATTCCATAAGCAAGAGTGATCCACTGGCTTTTGGAGTTACTCGACTGCAAAGGCTTTGCTGAGCCACACGGCTGATGTAGAGCGGATTACATGGCTGCTTAGGAAAACACTTGGTAAATCAGAGTGTTATCGACTGTGTACACAACCTGTGAATCTAAACCTTTCATAAAAACCCGAATCCCACGGTGAACTCACAGCTTGAATTCATAAACAGAATGGCATTTACATACTGAGTTTAATATAAGCAGTATATTTGGTCAAATGTCTTGGCTAATGAAATAAAGCAGTTATATTTATCCAGCATACAGGGCTTTTTGAAGCACAAATAAACATAAATTCGAATTTTTATCAATCTACATAACATGTTAGACCAACATTATTTCCCCATTTTTGCATTGTCACTGTTCTTTGAGTTTGTGGGTTAAAGGGTTAGTTCACCCAAAAATGAAAATTCTGTCATTAATTACTCGCCCTTATGTCGTTCCAAACCCATAAGACTTTCGTTCATATTTGGAACACAAATTAAGATTTTTTTATTAAATCCGAGCGCTTACAGACCCCACATAGACAGCAATTTAACTACCACTTTTAATTGAATTACCACTTAGGCCCAGAAAGATAGGAAAGACAAAAATAATGGCTTTATTCAACAATTTCTTCATGTCTGTGTCAGTCTCCTACGCTGTTGATGTAGTAAATACAGTACATCGCTTCCGAGTTATGTTAGAGCTACGCCAGAACGAAGGTCTTACGGGTTTGGGACGACACGAGGGTGAGTAATTAATGACAGAATTTTCATTTTTGGGTGAACTAACCCTTTAATTGAGGTTTATTTGACACTATAGAATTAAAATGAGTCCAGTTCATGAACAAATCATTCACAGATTTAAATTGGCTATACTTTTGTTTGAAATCTGTAATTTCCTTGACAATAATTAACTGACAGAATAAAACATATATTAGTGAACAAATTCAAACTGGCAAAACAAAGTAGTGTTAGTGAGGACCATTGAACTCAATCTAAGTTTTTAGAATGCCCTAAAAAGTTCTAGTTCAATTTGGTTTACCTGCTTTATTAACTCCCCAGTAAAATGTGATTGTAATAGCTCTACATGGTTATTTTTCGTATTTCAGTTTATTTTCCCATAAGCATTTTAATCTTAATATGCTGTACATTTTAAATGTTTAATGTATCGCTGTTTCCGTTGTATTATTTTGTATTGCATGTGCATAGCTTTTAGAATCAAGTGGAACAGCTAATACTTTGTGCCATTGAGGAAACATAGTAAAGTACATAGTGTACCAGTGTAACCAATGTGCAAATAATTACAGTAACTGATATGTTGCAATAACAGAAAAGATGATTGAGAATTTAAACTGATGAATTCACAGGGATGGGTGAGCCTTTCTGTAGTCTTCAGCAAACAGGATGTGAGGTACAAAAAGTATCAGCTGCATTATACTGAGATATGAAAGGGCTAAGAGCCATATTGTTGTCTTAGCTTAGAATTTTGATCCATGTGGGTGGCAAAGAAAATCTTATTCTTGGCTTCAACAACTTATTAACCCTTGTGGGAGTCTTGGTGTGTGTTCTGGGAAACTGCAGCTCTGAAAATATAAACCTGCTTGATGATGCCTAACAGTGCTCACGGTTCTATGACCTGAAGATCATGCAGGACATTTCCAGATGCATTTGCACTCATATTTGTGCTACTGTGACCCCAAGTAGAACAATACTTACCCGTAGGTAACACGAAGGTTGAAGGTTCGATTCTCAATACAGGCAGGAAATTACTGAGGTGCCCTTGAGCAAGGCACCTAACCCCCAATCGCTCCCGCAACAAAATAGCTGCCCACTGCTCCGGGTGTGTGTGTCCACGGTTTGCTGTGTGTGTGTGTGTTTACTACTCACTGCTCCTAATGCATGTGCACTAACTTGGATGGGTTAAATGCAGAGGACAAATTCCCAGTGTTGGGCAGTAGCGAGCTACAAGTAGCGATGCTACTAGCTTAACTACATTTTTCAGTAGCTTTTCAGTAGCTCAGTTACTTTTAAAACAGTGTAGCTTTTCCAGTAACTACTTTATCCAGCAAGTAGCAGTGTAGCGCGACCAAAAGCTACATTCCGTTTTGGGTTCTGATGAGAACAAGCCTGTAATGAGCGAAGCGGAGCGGTGTGACGAACATTTAGCTCAATAATCCGCTTTATGCAGGCGCGCTCCACTCATGAACCGCTCACCGATAAAACGGCGTTCGCTCAAATCCCGCTCCGACATGAAATTTCTCTGTACTGTAGCCTACTATACTTGTTGTAGCCATTAAACAATGTATTTTGTTTCATATTTATGTTTAAATATTATAATGTTATTTTTAAATTTTATCTAGGCTATACTGATTATGAAAAGTGAAAAGATGCGTAATATATGTCAAAGGCAGGGTTAGAAATTATTTTGACCACTTCATTAAGATTTCTTTTGTAGAAAGCCTTTCTTTTAAAGTGAATTTTGTTTTGTATAAATTGTATCTTAATTTTAATCAATGTTTCATTAGCCAATTGCCTGGATTTAATAAATAAGAAGCAAATAGACTATAGCAGACAATAATCGTGACATGGAGGCGCCGGAGCGATCACTTGCTTTGCACATAAACTGGAGCGCGTCTCATAAATAAACCAAAACTCAGCAGGCTACTTGCCTCACAGACATGTGAAATGTGTATAGAAAGCTTGAAATGTCCACTTTTAAATGAAATAATTAGAAACTAAAAAAAAATAGTCAAGCAATGTGCACTGTTCACGCGAGCAGCTAATGACTACTCATAGTGTTTCTGTTCACAATGCTGCGCGCTCCATCACTGCATGTGCTGTGAGTTTAACCTGACGCCTGAGTATTTAATTTAAGTTGCATACATTTTGTTTTTGCACTGATGTTAAATGTGTAGCCATTTTGCACTTTGACAGTCAGTTTGAGAGAGGCTATATTTCAGTATAGTGTGTATCAGAGAGTTTACAAATCAAATGATTCTGACAGTTTTTGCCATTTGAAATGACTGGGAAAAAAGTGTCCCAATCAACCTGAATTGGTTACCATACTTGGCCTTCACGTCATGTCACTTTCACTAACGCAGTCAAAAGACTCGTATAAGAATTAAAGGCCAAGCTTTTCTTGATTTGATTTCAGTGGGTAATTTTGAGTGCTCTAACAGGTGCTCAACAGATAAGACAATCCATTTTTTTTTTCTTTTTAAGAGACAAACTTCTCAAATAGATCAACCTTTTCAGGGTTTGGTTGCCACGAAGATGAACGCTGATGCCATTTTTCCATCCTTAGCATAAACACAAATCTCAGGTTCCATGACTAGGATGGACAACAAGCCGCAGTTGATGGATTTCAAAATGTTTTCCTCTTAATTCTGTGGTGTATCGATGTCCAATGTGGAGAAAAGGGGAATTTTATTATTTTGTCATGGAAGAAACTATTATCTAGGCCTGAATGAAAGCATGGAGACAGTACAGGCCTAAATTGGCACTGTCACTGGAAACTTACCCAACTCAGACACTCTTCAGTAAGTTAAAGTTCAATTAAAGTTCACCAAATGACTGTTGAATGATGTTTAGAAAGAGAAGATTCGCTGTGCTATCTTAAGTACATGAGTGAGAGAGGCTTGTTGTAGCTTGTTGTAATTGTTTGTGTAAAGTCTCTTTGGATTGGTGACCTCCGTGCTCTGAGACAAAGAGTCACAGATGATGGCCATCCTGTTTTTAGACTAAAGGAATAGTTCATCCAGAATGAAAATTGTCATTTACTGTTGTTCCAAACCTGTATGAATGCCTTTCTTTAGTGGAACACAAAAGATGTTCTGAAAAATATTTAAACACTTTTTTTTTGTCTGTGTAATGAAAATCAATTCGGTCCAAAACTGTTTGGACAAAGTTATTTTTCTTTTGTGTTCCACAGGAAAAAAGAAAGTCATACAGGTTTGGATCAAAATGAGGGTGAGTAATTAATGACATGATGGTGAACTATTAATTTAAGTCTGTGGTGTATCAATGCCCAGTATGAAGAGAAGGGGAATTTTAGTTTTTGTCATGGAGAAAACCATTGCCAATTTAGGTCTGCACTATATCCCCAGCCTCCATTCAGTCCTCAGCACTGTCTAAACATGCAGGATCTGAATCAGCCCTCCACATCGGCTGGAGGAAATCACCTGGAAAGCGAGCGTTCTGGCTGGCTGCTATCTACAACGGAGAATGAAAGTAAACAAGGACAATAGTCGGCAGAAGAGGAAGGGAGAGGAAAGAAATAGATTTGTCTGTTTTCACCGTTTTGCTGAAAACGCAGGCCATCAAGATCTCTGGGTTTGTATAACAAGTGTTCTTTTATTTACTTCTCTTGTTTTCTGGTCTGAAATGTGGGTAGGTGTTCCAAGACAGTGGATGCAGAAGGTTCTGGGTTGGACGTTGAGAACTATTCTTCGAATTGTCCTGTAAGGAACTCAGGAACTGCTAATAAGGTAGTCAAATGTATTTCCGTCCAGGATAGAGTGCAGTTTCGGCTTCTAGTGGCAGGGGTGAGGCCGGCCGGCCTGAGAAAGAAGCTTGGCTGAGTGTCAGGGGAGCACTACAAAAGATTGGTGCTTGACAAGAGGCTGAGCTCCCTGCCAGCCAGTAGGTTTACAAAGTGGAACAGAGGGCCCCAGCAATGTTTGCTAAGATCTAAAGCTGTTCTCTAAAGCCCTGTTTACATTTCATTCACTTGCACAGCTGAAAAGTATAGCCTTTTTTTTTTTTTTTTACCTTACACTTCCACTGTCCTTCCCTTTTCTTTCTCTTTTGACTCTGCAAGTTGTATTCTGCCTTTTGGTCAAAGAATGTGTACCAGAGGAAATTATGTGGTCTAATGGGATTATTAGTTGGTTTGTTCCAAAGAGCCCTCTCACATCAGTGGTGCGAAAGCCAGATCACCCACTAGCATCCATCTGGCTGGAAGAGCCACACTGCCATTCACTGTTTGTGCATGCTGTGCCAATCAAGGACATTATTGTTAATATTATCTAAAAGTAAATTAACTTTTTTTTATGGTTTTAGTTTGATATAAGACATTTCATTAGACATTTAACTTGAACTAAAAAAAAAGACATGTAGCTTTTGCAGCTAGCTGAAATAAAATAAGTTTCAAGCACTAAAATAACTAAAACTTAACTATTATATATATTATTATACAATGTTATATATATATATATATATTATTATATACTGATGTATTTAAAATAAAACAAACTAATAAAAGTGGCAACATAATTACTATAACTCAAATTAAAACACAAAATATAAAACCTAATTCAAAATATTAACAAACTATAATAGTATATCAAAGATACTAAAATAACACTGATTTCCAGTGCATTATTTCGAGAAATTTGAAGGGGTGCCGTTAAATACACTCAAGAAAAAAAGACACGAAAACCGGATGGTTATGACAACTATAAAAGATTTAGTGTGGTACAAATGGATTTTATTATGCGTTTATGGATCCATAATCTCATGAAGATTATGTATCCATAGTCCGGTCCAACACAATCTCATGAAAGTGCGTGTATATATAGCACAAATTGTATTTATCGTACAATTTACACGTGAAAATGTATTTTTGCGTGCATATGATACACACTGTAAACCCCTTGGGTAGGATCAGTGGTGTGGGTTACCTGTATATTACACACCATAAAGTGCGTATCATATCATATGCACGCAAAAACTAATTTTGTATATAAATTGCATGATAGATACAATTCGTGCTATAGATATACACACTTTCATGAGATCAGGCTGTCCTGTCAGGTTTTACATTTATAATATGTGATGCAACTACAAAATCCGCATGAATTCATGGTTTGTTTTAGTGGAAGCTCTATGAACAGTGGCTGTCCTGCTGAGATGAACCTGATCCAGGTCAAGCTCTCGTTCCTTAAATGGAGGACTTTTCTTAGCTGCTTGTGGGGGAAAGTGGCTGTCAGTGGGGGTTAGAATAGGATTTCTTCTTCCTCACAAACTGGCTTTTTTATGGCTGTCAAGAGGTTCCTCTTTGGTCATTGTTTATTGCCTTTGTTTAAATGGGCACCCAATTAGCACCGAGGTGACAGCAGAGCCCCACCAGCGACTTTTAAGATGTTGTGGGCTTCCTGCTCGTGGATGGACACACGTTCACAAAGGCTGAAAATAGCCCTGGCCCCACGGTCCTAACATCAGGATGTGAATTATTATGGGGAAAACAAGACACATCTTGTGTTTTTGAAACAGAAGAGACGGAGTTATACCTGTCCTGAATCTAGGCCGGTTATCCGCCAAGTGGCACTGGAATGGCTCCAATAAAAGCACAATACTCCCAAACACAGAGGTATTACTGGAATTTGCACCTGTTGCAGGGCAAGCCCATGTGATCTGTTTCAATGTCCTAAAAGATGACCGCTGCTGGCCACAGCATTGCAGTTCACATTTGTTAATAAAAGTTTAGATGTTCCATGGTGGTTTAAAATTTTTTTTTAGATATCAAAATTCTGTTAAATCTTTTTAAAACATATATTTTTATTTATATTTAAAAAATCATACAGGTTAAAATATGAGTGATTGACACAGTTTTATATTTCAGTTTTATTTTCTATTTATATATTTATTTTATACTAGAATACATTGTTTTAAAAACAAATGTTTGTTTGTTTCTAACAAGTTAAATAGTTAAATATAAATGCAAGTTAAATATGCTTTTGTTTGTTTATCTTATGTTCTTTATCCATTTATTTGTTTAATAAACTTACATTTATTGAAATTTTATTTCTTCGCAAGATAAATGAATACAATATTTGATGTTTAACTTGAATGTTTTAAAGAAATAAAAATGTAAATAAATAGATTAAGCAAATTATTTAATGGATAAATAACATAAAAATAATGATATAAATGTAATGAATTAATTAATAGATAAATAAGAAACAAACTATGGTATCTTTTTTTAACTTTCATGTTACAAACAAATAAATTAGTTTTTGTTTAAAATGTGCAAGTAAGATACCAAAGTTTGTGTTTGTTTATCTTATTTAATCTATTCATTTTATTTCTGTTATCAATCTTTATTTTTAAATATAATTTATTTCCACTATTGAAAGTTAAATATCAAAGATGGATAAAGATATATAAAAATTACAAAAAAATCTAATTAATTAATTAATATATCTTTGAGATTTCTGACTTATTTGTTTGGAAATTTGCATTTCAAATCAACGTGCCCCCTCATTTTGAATGCTTTTAGACCATTTTCAGATGAATGACATCAGCAGTTCCGAGTATTTCACTTTAACTAAACATAATATTTTTTTCCATGAATCTTTGAGTTGACCAACCCCCTCACCATCATTTAATGCCATCTCACACACAGGCACGCACACACACTGTGACGAGGACCTTTAAACATGGTCATTCTCACCGTGGCAGCTGCGTCCATTCTCTGAGAGGCCTGGGCGCAGACGTCCTCTATTGTAGCACAGGGCCATAATGTCCCCTTTCAACTGCCCCTTCATAAACAGCCAGGTGTGAGCGCCGTGAGAGGGGAGGGAGGCAGAACGCAGGAGGGGTTTGCTGGCACTCACCACATCTATTTTCATACGAATGCTCCCTCATGTTCGTAAGAAGAGAGGACTCATAAACATTATAAATAACTAGTGATGTGATAAAGCCCAATGCTTGAGCAGTTGTTGTTTAGCGGTAATGCAGTGTGGTAATTATTTCCTCCTCTAAAAAAAGGGAAGGGAGCTAGAGGCTAAATTAAAGAGCTTCCTACTCTCATGCCAATCACAAATTGCCAGACCCTTGTCGCTTCCTCTACTCGAAGGCTGAAATTAGAATTTAAAAGCCACAGCCCATGCCGTCTTTTCCCACCACCGATGGATGGGTTCTGCACAAAGAGCAAAGCGCTTGTATGACACTATATTGTTTGTGCATTCTATTTGTGTGAGGTCCAAATCTGCGTAATATATTGCATGTCAAGACTTATGGCATTGTGAATCATTTATGCTTTTCCCATATACTGATAAGCCACTATACACTCACCTAAAGGATTATTAGGAACACCATACTAATACTGTGTTTGACCCCCTTTCGCCTTCAGAACTGCCTTAATTCTACGTGGCATTGATTCAACAAGGTGCTGAAAGCATTCTTTAGAAATGTTGGCCCATATTGATAGGATAGCATCTTGCAGTTGATGGAGATTTGTGGGATGCACATCCAGGGCACGAAGCTCCCGTTCCACCACATCCCAAATATGCTCTATTGGGTTGAGATCTGGTGACTGTGGGGGCCATTTTAGTACAGTGAACTCATTGTCATGTTCAAGAAACCAATTTGAAATGATTCGAGCTTTGTGACATGGTGCATTATCCTGCTGGAAGTAGCCATCAGAGGATGGTTACATGGTGGTCATAAAGGGATGGACATGGTCAGAAACAATGCTCAGGTAGGCCGTGGCATTTAAACGATGCCCAATTGGCACTAAGGGGCCTAAAGTGTGCCAAGAAAACATCCCCCACACCATTACACCACCACCACCAGCCTGCACAGTGGTAACAAGGCATGATGGATTCATGTTCTCATTCTGTTTACGCCAAATTCTGACTCTACCATCTGAATGTCTCAACAGAAATCGAGACTCATCAGACCAGGCAACATTTTTCCAGTCTTCAACTGTCCAATTTTGGTGAGCTCGTGCAAATTGTAGCCTCTTTTTTCTATTTGTAGTGGAGATGAGTGGTACCCGGTGGGGTCTTCTGCTGTTGTAGCCCATCCGCCTCAAGGTTGTGCGTGTTGTGGCTTCACAAATGCTTTGCTGCATACCTCGGTTGTAACAAGTGGTTATTTCAGTCAAAGTTGCTCTTCTATCAGCTTGAATCAGTCGGCCCATTCTCCTCTGACCTCTAGCATCAACAAGGCATTTTTGCCCACAGGACTGCCGCATACTGGATGTTTTTCCCTTTTCACACCATTCTTTGTAAACTCTAGAAATGGTTGTGCGTGAAAATCCCAGTAACTGAGCAGATTGTGAAATACTCAGACCGGCCCGTCTGGCACCAACAACCATGCCATGCTCAAAATTGCTTAAATCACCTTTCTTTCCCATTCTGACATTCAGTTTGGAGTTCAGGAGATTGTCTTGACCAGGACCACACCCCTAAATGCATTGAAGCAACTGCCATGTGATTGGTTGATTAGATAATTGCATTAATGAGAAATTGAACAGGTGTTCCTAATAATCCTTTAGGTGAGTGTAATTCTGCATAAAACAACTGGCCAGTATCATGAAGTAATTATTTAAATTCTGGGTCATGTAAAAAATATCCAGTGTAGCTGAACATTAATTTATATCTTTACATGTCGAAACAAAGGTACTTCTGGTTGATATTTGATGCAGACAGTTTGTCTAGACAGTCTATTGAAGAAATGCACTTTTCTCCCCATTTAAATAAATGAATATGTAAAATTTACATTTTCATTCATTTGAGTTTATTTTAAGTTTATTTTACTATTTATTTAACTTATAAATTACTTGTATTGTAACGTATTTTATTATAAATACTAATTTTATTTACTTGGTTACTCATTTTTACTTAAATTAAATTAAAAACATAATTAAAATCATTTATGTACACTATATTGCCAAAAGTTTTGGGACGCTTGACACTTGGCAAGCCCAACCCTGAAAAACAACCCCACACCATAATCCCCCCTCCACCAAACTTTACACTTGGCACAATGCAGTCAGACATATACCATTCTTCTGGCAACCGCCAAACCCAGACTCATCCATCGGATTGCCAGACAGAGAAGCGTGATTAGTCACTCCAGAGAACACGTCTTCACTGCTTTAGAGTCCAGTGGCGGCATGCTTTACGCCACTGCATCCAACGCTTTGCATTGCACTTGATGTAAGGCTTGGATGCAGCTGCTCGGCCATGGAAACCCATTCCATGAAGCTCTCTATACGCACTGATCTTGAGCTAATCTGAAGGCCACACAAAGTTTGGAGGTCTGTAGCTGTTGACTCTGCAGACAGTTGCCGACTGCTGCACACTGTGCGCCTCAGCATGTGCTGACCCCGCTCTGTGATTTTTAACGTGGCCTATCACTTTGTGGATGAGTTGCTGTTATTCCCAATTGCTTCTACTTTGTTATAATACCAACAGTTGACCGTAGAATATTTAGTAGTGAGGAAATTTAACGAATGGACTTATTGCATGGGTGGCAACCTATCACGGTACCACGCTTGAATTCACTGAGCTCCTGAGAGCAACCCAACAAATGTTTGTTGATTTTGTACATCTGTGGCCATGGAAGTGATTGGAACACCTGAATTCAATGGTTTGGATGGTTGTCCCAATACTTTTGACAATAAAAAGTGTATGTATTGACTTATTTTTTTGCACTATTTACATTTAACTATTTAACTAAATAATATGGAAATATGGAAAATGAAAACATTAGTTTTGGTTTTTCACCAAACGTTTCACCTTTTATCTCATCTTTAGTCCTGAACTGCCCTGAACTGTTCTTTTGCTCTTCAGCTGTCTAACATTGTTGCATTTAGCTGACCTTTTCAGATCTTCTCCTTATCACTGCCCTAAGCAACCTCTAAGGTTGTGGGGTGGGGTGGGGGGTGACCGTTATCTAGATAACTATCCACCTCACACACACCAAACATTAATTCTCTCTCTCAATGACCTGCTTGCGGCATGCTTTTAGGGATTATACTCAACCAGCCATTTCAGGATGTCGAAGTGCGGACAGGGCCTCCTCACATGAGGATTTGCCTTTTCTGTCTTGTTCCTACTTTTCACTTTTGGGTCTGAGAGGATTAAACCATGCTTCCGGACACAGAGCATTATTTGCCTGGGATGAGGAAGCTAGAGGAAGTAGCCGGGATCTAGTGATCCCTAAAGATAGAAATATCGGTAACACTCTACAATAAGGTTCATTAGTTAATTACATTGGTTAACATGAACTAATAATGAACTGCACTTATAAAGCATTTATTTATCTTTGTTAATGTTAATTTCAACATTTACTAATAGTTTATTAAAATCTTGTTAACATTAGTTAATGCACTGTGAACTAACATGAACAAACCATGAACAGCTGTATTTTTATTAACTAACATTAACAAAGATGAACAAATACAGTAATAAAAGTATTGCTCATGGTTAGTTTATGTTAGTTAATACATTAACAAATGTTAACTAATGAAACCTTATTGTAAAGTGTTACCGAAATATCCTATCAGATTTGACCGTTTTGGAAAAGTACTGAAATGTTAAGTGTAGTTTGTGTAGGGTGAGTGAAAGTTCAAACCAAATAACCCAGAAGGCACTTGTGGCATTCATTGAGTCTTATTCACTATAATTGCATAAGTGTTTGCAAAAGGTTATTGTGCACAACAGGTGCAAATGCTTGTGAACTTTAAAACCCTTGTTCATGTGAAATCACAATTTTAAATGGAGAGAGTGTACTTGTAGTTAGCATAATACGCAGCTAAACATCTCTATTTATGTGTCCAGAGACTCAAAGCCTTGTATAGTGAATCTGTAATTGTTCAATCCATGATGTCCATTTAGATTAGTGACCTCTGCGTTGACCTTTTCCTCTACCTGTTTAAGGATCAGGTGTATTCTAGGAATGGGATGTTGTTAAGACCTGTAAGAGTTTATGTAGATTAAATTAGAAAGAAATATGGGTATTGAAGGTCTGTAACTCCTACTTTTCATGATGTGCCAAAGGTCTTTTCTGGGGTAGGAAGGTTGGCAGGATAGAAAAATTATGAAAAAATAAAGGAAATATGTGCTACAAGCCCTGATTCCATTAGCCTGGTGTCAGGCCTGATAACCTGCTAATGTATGATTTCATTAAAAAAAGAAGAAAATAGTAAAACGGCAGAAATATTATACATAAGGATTTATCTTTCCCCTTGTCTCTCGACGCATCTCTGAGGCTATTATTTAAACTTTTTGTCTGTCATAAATGCTCAGTTTGTGTTCTTCTAGTTTCAGTCTGCAGTCAGATTAAGAATAATTAGAATGACTCCATCTCACTTTTGGCTTTGGGGCTGAAATTTAATTATACCATGCAGTGTGCTTTTTATCTTGCAAGAATATCAACAGATTAACCTTGGTATTTATATCGTTGGCCTTCAAATTCCTAACAATAGTACATTCTTCATGATATTGATTTTGTGACTGTTAATTGTTGTTTATAGTGACAAATAAAAAAATGTTTGATTATGCATTTGACCTAGTTTTAATGTTTTATTCCTATAGTCTTAGAGGATGGGAAGTTTTCTTGTCCTGGAGGAATTCCTTTCGGTCTTCCAACCCTTCACTCTGACAATGCACCAATTCAAAGCCTGTTCCATTGGAGATAGAGGTTCACACTAATGACCCTTGCTTGAGGTGCCTTTTCTGCAGTGGAAGAATGTTGTAGAATCTTTCTGTCTCTCTTGCAGCTGCTTCCCATCTGCTATATATGCAAGATTAGTATCGCTTTATTCTTACATGTGGGGCTCCCATGGGCTAATAATTTACACATGCTGTCATGCCACACTGTGCTTTACTGTTTCTTGAGCGCTGAGATGCTAGGCAGTGACAGAGCCTAAGGGATCCAAGGGATCTTGGGATTCCTGAGTGCCACTAAGCATGCTAGGGGCTTACAAACCCCAGGACAGTCTGGACAATAGCTTGTCCCTTTCACCCAATACATCACTGTCGTCGTTTGTCAAAGCAATGGTCAAAACAACCTGGGTTTGGAAGTGAATCAACCTGACCAGAACCCGACAGCAAAGTGGTAGGGAGAATGTTGCACAGATAATGGTTAATTGCCTTCACTTTATAAAGTGCATCTTGGTTTGTAATTAGCATATTGCCATTTATAGCTGTATTTTTATAGAAAATAACCTCAACTGAATTGCCAATATGATTGGAGTAAAATCATGTTATACATGTCTTGGTGAATATTGAACGAATATGTTTCAGAAATGCTTATGTACTTAACCATGCAGAAGTTTTCTGGCCCAACGTGGCTGAGGGGCCCATATTGCGGATCTAGATGATGGTTCTGATAAAGACTACAGAGGAAATGACTTCTATATTCGGTTTCAAGCTCAACGGGCAATGAGGTCCTATGAAACCAATACACTGTTTGAAGTGTTAGTCAATAAGTAGCCCATGCACTCGTTCCCTGATTGCACATGGCAGCCATGTAGCCTAACAGCTAAAGTAACACTCTCTTCCGACAGTTGTTTCAGCTTAAAGCTGAAAATGGTTATTGCTTGGGATCTGGAGGCATTTATAGTTACTTTGGTCCAAGAAAGTACTTGACAACGCTCTTAATTTTTCTGGCAAAAGGAACCATCCGCGGAGCGGCCAATCTAGGACATGTGTGGGCAATTAGCTTGAAGTAAGCTTCCACTGATCTGAAGCACAGAATAGTTTTGTCAAGAAATAAAAGTACGTCTTAGCTAAGCAGTATAACTGCTATTAAAACATGCGATAGCTCTCTAGAGAAGTTTCCTTACATTAGCAGGTCTGTTATTGGTAATTATTTGGTTCCAGTGAGGCATGAATCCCCCTCCGCTCTCAGTGAAAATGATTGAGACCGATATGCAAATAGTGGTTTATTTTCATTTTGATCGTGTGTAAACACACTTTGTAATAGGGTGAAATTACTTTGATTTAAGTTTCAATAATTGAGGTTCCACCCCATAGTTATTGGTTGATTAGAGCCAGTGACACTTGTCTGTATACTGATAATTGCGTTAACTAGCAACCCGCTTTGATGTTGAATCTCAAAGAACGGTGCTGACGAGCCTGACAATGGTGACAGTTGTCTGGGAAATCAAAGTGGTGCAATTAGTTTGCAATTAGCCTACTGGTTTACCTTTTGATCTGAGTGGTATCCTAGTCTGATGAATGGCATTCAATGATGTTTTTGAATAGCTGTTAAGTTTTGGTACATCTAAAGTGAAAACGGTCTTCCCTTTGGGATTTGTTCTGTGTTTGACACCTAAGCTTAGCCATTGCATGCATGTTGGCGATTAAAGATGTGGATATTTCAGGATAGTGATGGGCTTATTTGCTGAGATCAGAGCATGCTTAAGGTCAAAGCATTAGGCGGCTGACTCTATAAAGTCTTTGATCCAGAGCGCGACTGCATTGCACGCGTGCTTTTGGCACTCGAGACCTCAACACCACGAATGTCATTTATGTTTAGAGCTTGTTCATGCTCCCTCTCTCCCGCTCTCCCTCTCCCTTGGCCCAAAGACATCAAATCTCATCCAAGCATAATGAATGAGATAAATGAACCAAGTAGGCCCCCTCTAGCTGATATACACACACACAAGGTTCTCGCTGCACCTGTGAGCCTCATTTAGGCTTGTAGATGGGAGAGGGCCCTTGCAGGGTTAATTCTGTGTCCCTCTTTTGTGTGTTGGGAGGGGGACTTTTTTTGGTTTTGCTCTGCACAGTGAACTCCTGCAGGGTCTTCAGGCTTATCTGACACAAGAACAGTTCATAGTGTCCTATTCTAGAGGCCTCAAACATGTAGGTTCAAAGATCCTTAGGGATTGTTTTAGTCTATGGAATTATGTACCAACCGTTTCTTTTTTCATCAAAGTGTAAGGTTTTTATATTTTATATAAAGAGTTTTGTTAGATCATTTATTTGAATTAAAAATATTTTGCAGTTCCCCTGCAGTTTCTCTTGCAAAACCTGGTGCAGATCCCATTTTAAAACCCCTAGTTTGCAAAGAAACTGCAGGGGGTTTGTTAGACAGAAATAAATTAAATGTCTTTGTCTTTATTTAGATATGACAGTGCAAGGGTAGAAAGGAATTTTTGGGGGAGCAGAGAAGACTTTCGCAAGGTCTCAGGGCTTTCGATGCACTGTTTCACTGTATTTGAGAGCGCTTGCTCACAAGGCTATGACTCTGACAAATTAATTACATTTAAACATTTCTAAAAGATGTTGTCGCTTATATTTTGAAAGATACTTGCAGTTTCCTTGATCTAAGATGGGTTTATCTGTCTTGGGACTGTCTTGGGACAGAGGGGTTTTAGCTGACAAAAATGTGGGAAACCTTGTCTTGGATTAACACAAGTTTTACCAACTGGTACAATAAGAGACATTTCTTGTCAGTGATCAGTGAGTTCACCTAAAGAATAGGATTGTTTGCCACTTCTCTCCCTCAAAGGCTGTTAGAAACATGTGGGGGTTGGGGGGCTGGCTTTGGGTTTTGAGGTGTGGCATGTACTAAGTGTTGTAGTTGTAAAGGGGGTGGGGTCACACTTTGTGAATTCAGTCAATCTAATTTGAGCTCTTCCCCTGAAGCCCTCATCTCATTCCTCTTTTTCCAAACCTCATGTGAACCAATACCGGGGGTTTTCATGCTCCTGATGAAAATAGCCTTTGTTGCTCTTAATCTAATATCCTGAGCATTTGAACAGCAGTGAAAATGAGAATCCTGCTAAAATGTTGGAAGTATCTGTTTTCACCCAGTAGTTCCGCTGAATGCGCTGGCCGGAAAATGGATCAGAGTGAGTCGCGCAACAGCATGCAAATGGCATTAAGATGTGATGAATGCATTTGCTGGAAATTTGTGTCCTGTAGCATAGGAAACCCTTTTAAAAACAAGACTCTTTTTGATTACACGCTGGATGTGTAGAAAGAAAAAACCTGTGTGGTGTTATCAAACCTGAGTCTTTCCACTCTAAGCATTAAGTTATGCTATGCTAAAACTCATGTTTTGTTATCTGCTGGTTTTTATCTGCCCTTCCAGCCTCTCCTGAAACTGTCATCAGTCTGGTATCTCTCCCAGATTGACATACATTAGCACAGGAAAGGTGAAAAATATCTAGTATTAAGGTATATAAGACGTGCTAGTCTTCTCTTTGGCTACTTGAGTAGGGTACGTGATGACGTGCTCACGGTGTTTGTTTGATTTGGGGCTTTTAAGGGGTTTGTCACAAGTGAAGATTGATCAGTGTTTGAGTTTGGTCTGGGCTAACTGAAACTTTTACCAGGTGTGAAAGCAGCTTTAAAGAATGCTAATGGATCACTTAGCAGCCTTTTGTTTTTATTTCCTCAACTGATGAACTTAGTTGCTAAGATAGCACAGAACCAGGGTTAGCATTGTTTATTGAGCTGCAGTTTCATCAGACAAAACACTTTCTCTTGACCTACTACTAACATGAGAATAAAATGATTGGCTTTCAATTGTCAGTGCACCAACATTCAATACATGTTCAAAAGATATTAAAATTGCAATGCATAAATACAATGACGTCATTTTGGAATTTATATATTTATATGTAAAAATAAGAATATATTTTTTAAAGTAAAAAAATGTGAGGGTGATCTTACTGTCCTGATATAATGGAGAAAAAATAGCTTGTTAAAAGACACAAAAAAAAGAAACTTTCTTTTTAATATATTGGTTAAGATGTGTACAAAGTGTTATACCGTTTACTTGGTTACACTTATACAACTTTGTTAGTCAGTTAAATTTAAACTTTTGTTAAGACTTTGGTTGAAAGTATTTCATAACCAACATCAATACAAAAAATAAAATTTTAGGAATTTGGCACATTGCATTTTATTTCATTATTTTTCTTGGACATTCCTCTGAATTTTACTTTAGTAAAGCATTTACTTCACGGTCAATGGCAATGGAAAATATGCTATTAACATTGAATATTTAGTCTTGCTTCAGATAAACTACAGTGAAGCTATTTAAATCCCACACAGCATTATACATGACAGTAGCTAAAATAAATGAAACTAAATGGCGCTAATGATCCTGGCTCAGTCTCTTATCTCTGGAAAATCTCTTTCTCGCTTAACTTAAGGCAGTAGATTGCGAGGGACAGGAATGCTGCCGAGACAGCTGAAGATTTATAACAGGGAGGTGTGAGTTGGGCAGATGTAACAGTGAAGTACAAACAGCAGTGCATTGTGGTCTATGCAAGGCTTTCTTTATTTAACTGACCATACTCTTTTTGTGGAGTTTCTTTTCCCGCTCTATGCTTTAGAGGGTAGTGCACCACTATATGTGTGAGTGAGATTTGTGGAACCCCAGGCTGCTTCTATGGGATTCCTGTGAGCTACAAGTGGCAACATAACTGTTCATAGACGTGCTGCCCTCCCTCCCTCACTCGCATTCTCAATCCCCTCCCTCCTCTTCTCCTCTCCTCCCTCTCTCTCTAAATCTCAGGTTACCGTGGCTGGAGTTTTTAGACATCTCTGACTAGTGTTTCCCTTATGTCCTTGTCCCTGCCTCCAGCCTGGGAAGAGCCACCCAGTACCCTCTCTGATTGGACTGGGTAGTTTGTCTTGACGCACCACTGTGCTGAGTGCTGGAGGACGTGTTTCAACAGATGGTTGGGGTTAGTGTGTGTCATCACATTGGAGAACGGATTAGAGGAGGAAGGTTGTCTTCCAGGAGCAGTGTGGTCCCCACAAACACTCTGAGGAGCTCAAGAGCGAACAACCCACAGCGAGAGAGATCAACTCCAATGCGCAAGACTGATATCCAGGTAGAAACACTTCTGATTCTCACTCTCTCCAACTAGTTTGTTTTTCCTTGGAGGGCCTGTAATTTTTAGTTCATCTGTATTAAATGTTTTTGGCTGTCTCATTTCTCTAGTGTGAAGCTGTCAGGTTTTGGATTTAGAGAGAGGTATTTCTGAATAAATTTCACAAGATGTCTTTTTGCGTGTTATACAAGTTTTAATGAACCATGTAATTGGATTTTGACTACATGAAAATGTCATCCCCTTTTGCAAACTTTGATTTAATTGTCGTTTCTGTCATGCTGAAAAGTTGAAGGGAACATCTCACAATAGATCATGACCTTCAGACTGTTCCAGTTTCACATACATATAATTGGAAGTGCTTGAACCTTGCAGCACAAACTATTTTTCAGACTGATCCCTGCATATGTTGCAGGCAAACGCAAGTTCAATTTTGCATCAATTGTTTAAATAAGTTGTCCTGCGTTAAGCTGACACTGTCTTCATTCTGAACAAATGTGGTGTTAGGAACATCTCCTGGACCAGGTTGCAACATATGTAAATGGTGGGGTGCCTCTAAAGAAATCATGCCACAAGTTTCTCTCAACTCCACTAAACCAAAAAGGCAAAAACTGCCAATGAAGAACTAATGTCTAGCATTAATATGTTGCTGCCGGGCATGTATACAGCGTGAGGTGTTTGCTGAGGGGACTGTACAGCTGTAAGAGCAAGGGGGGCAGAAGAATGATGCCAGTAATGCCACAAAGACAGAGTTGTGTGAATGATGTTTATTTACACACATTAATCAGCCATGTCAACATCACTCACTCACACGCTGAAATTCATTTGAGAAAACCACAAATACATCAGCACTACTGTTGATATTTTACAATGAGGGCAGTCATTACCAGTGACGACTGCAGGATTATGAAGGGACGTGATTTTAGAAACTTGTTTCTTTTCATTCAGTGTGTTTTCATTTCTGTAGATGTACAGTTATGCCTTATTAGCAGATTTTTTTTTTTGGCTGTGACTTCATTAGTGTTTGAAAAATTATTTGAGAGATGAAGCGTATGCAGACATTACCTTTCGTTAAATCAATTTAACGCACAAGTGGGTTTGATTTAATGTGAGGTTAAAATGACCTTGCTTAATTAATCTTGATGGGTTGCATTAGTCGCCAAAAACTGCTTTTCATTACATCTTTCTTTAACATGAGCCATATGTAATTAGGTGTTGTAGCTCTGAGGTCTTTGAGGAGAGCTGAACTAAAGACTGTTTATGGTCTCAAACCCTTGGTTAAATTTGAAAGCAGACAATACTATTGACCTGTTAATTCTTTGTGAACAGAGCCATGCCGTAAACTTGTCAGTTACGGTTCTTCATCAATCACTTACTCTAGGTGCAATTAGTTTTAAAGATACTGGCCTGCTTCTCATTTTTGTGCCCTGTTTTTAAATGAATGTCAAAAAGGAAAATGCCAATTACTCAAACACATGTCGTTTCAAACTTGTATGAATATCTTTTGTGGAATGCATAAGGAAATATGTTGAATGTCCTGTCCAGATCCAGAAAATCTTGGGTGTCGAGCTCCAAAATCACAGCTTCTTTGTTTTTCATCTCATGCTCTTCTGTATAGACTTCTCAATTATAAACTCTGTATGATAGCCTTGTGTAATGAGCAGACAAAAATTTTGGAGCTTGACAGCCCAAATTTCTATTCACTTTCTTCATTGGAACACAAAAGGATAAATATTTCATATTTGTTTTCCATATAATATGCAAACATGTTTGGAATGACACAAGGGTGAGTAAATAATGATGTAATTTTCATATTCGGGTAAACCGATACATGATCTTGATCCTAGCATCTTTGAAAGATTGCTGTGGTTTTGTGTCCTAAACAAAGTCTAAACAATTGCTGCAGCTGTTGTGAAAAATTTGCAGTTCTAGATTTGGATCTGCCAACACTAATATTGTTTCAGTAGCTGTTCGGTCTTTTGGAGAGTTTGACCGGGGATCAGCTGTACCGTGAGAGTGGGACCATGAGAGCTCATGAACTCTAAGCTGAGTGTGTGTGTGAGAGAGAGAGAGAGAGAGAGAGAGCGAGAGAGAGAGAGAGAGAGAGAGTCTTTGTCTTACTGTCAATTACCATTTCATACTCTATGATCTAATATCCTGTATGTCTTAGTTTTCCTAAAGCTTTGGACATGTGTTAAGTATTTAACCCCCTGCCATTCGTGTTCACTTACCAACTCAAATCAAAAGCAGTGGGAACCCATGTGCCACTGTGCCGCATGGCTCTTGTGCTGTTTATAAAATGCCTCTTTGCCTTTAACTAGTTGCACATATTCACTGCTGTTCTGTCAAACAAATCACAGTTGCCAGGGTGCTGGACATTTAACAGCCCGTATGTAAGGTCCTTTCTGTCAAGTGCTGGAAAAATGGCAGCATGTGGAGGTGGCCACCAGTGCCAGCTGTTCCCAGGATACTCTGAGGAACACCATTGTGTTAGCTGACCAGCCATTCCCACCACATGGACATAAAAAGTCTTGTTTAGATAGGCAGTAAGAGAGGAAATTGAGCCACACTGTGTAGTATCTGTTTATCTCTGCTTAATAATAGTGTTCCTGCAGGAAGTGAGGTGGTAATTTAAAAGGGAAGAGTGGGCAACATCAAGGCTGTAATTGAGAGTTGACAACGCTTCGGCATGATGTTGTCTCTCTTATCTGTGGCTCATAGCCCTTTGCTTTGGGTGTATGGTTTTTAATTTCACTGTGAATGTCATTGATCTCTCTTCATATATCAAAGTCATGATGTTTGGATGAAGCGTTCTGCTCTAGGAACAGACTCATGGGAAACTGCCACAGATGGAGCTCTCAATAGCGCCCCCAGGTGTTTGAAGAGTGTCACGTTATTGCTTCAGGGTCATGGTAGGCAAATACACTGTAAAATGCAAAAATACTTGATTCCTCAGATTGCCACATTGTTAGAACCATTCAGTGAATCTCTAGGCAAAAAGAGCTGTTCTCTGAGAAACTTTCAAAAGCTTGCGGCTACTAGTGGTTCCTATTGTACGGACATGAGGATTTTAATGGTTCCTCCTGTAGCTCCATTATAATGGAAAGGTTTTAAGACACTTGATTTTGAAGCAACTTCAGAAAGTATCTAGATGTTCTCAAGGGTTCTGGCAATGTGGCAGTCTGAGGAACTCCAAATAGTCTCCCCAAGTATTTCGTTAAGTTAAGGAAGTCGTTCCTTAAGTCAGACAGGAATTCTAGAGTTAGACGCTGACTGTTAGGCACCTACTTGAATCTCTTGGGGTCATGATAATTGTTAAGGTTACACAGTCAGTAATTATTGACCTTTGAGAAATAGAGAACCAACTAGAGGGAAAGAATAGGCAGGCTGCTCTGCCGACAGCTCATCTAATAAAAGACGGCATGCAATGCTCTCAAAAACGTAACGTCCCACCCTTCCTGCTTTTATTTTTTATTATTCAACTGCTGCAAGAATGAATTAAGTGGGTCCATAAAGTCCTCTTTCGTACATGACAGCTGTTAAGCATGCGTATAACGTATCCCGACTCAAACACATTCTGTTGTTGAACGATTTTGATTTGCTTTCATGTCTCCTTCTCGTCTTTACCATGGGGATATGAGTCTGACCTCTGCTGTGGCTTGCTCTTGAGTGGAATGCCTATAAACCTTTCATTGCTTTGGGTTTGTCTCGCCAGAGCCCAACATGCAAGCCACTGGAGAGCCGTACCATCCAAATGAAGTGGTTCTGTGGTTTTCCTGTTTGGTTGCCATGGTGTGATCAATGTGGCAGTGAAGAAATTAGATGTAGATCAAGGGCAGGGAAATTGCATTTGGTTTTCTCCTCTTTTACTTAATTTTGCCAAAATGTTGTTTTTAGTTGAGCGACTGTTTTTGTTACAAAAAGAGGACAGCTTCCATTTTATTTATTGACTGTTCCAGGATGACTTAAACACTTAATTGCGACTTCATATTCGGCTTTTTTGTAATTGCAAATGACTTGCGACCATCTCATGCTTTCTCACAATTGCGTCTTTACGTCTCACGAATGCAAATTCAAAATTAATAATTTTTTCGTAATTACAAGTCCTAGATCTGTTTTTCCTTTTGACTGCAACTTTCAACATTCTTACAATTGTGAACTTATTTTCTCATGTGATTTTTTTTTTTTTGTGATTCTCACAGTGTGACTTTTAAACTATAAAAATGTGTATATATATATATATATATATATATTACTTAATTTTTTTTTACTCTTAGGTTGAAACAGGCTTTCATTAGAAAAAGACTGGCTGGCTGAGGTTCCCAGAGGGCATTGCAGAACTCTGCTCGGACTCATTTACATATGGCATGTTTGTCTCTGGCACTCAGCATTTTAGGTTTGGCCTGCTGACTGTGGTTCGTAAATGCATGTGAATATTTGGCTGCACAGCTTTTGAAAATGAATCCTGTGATTTTTTTTTTTTTTTTTTTGATTTTTTTTTTTTTTTGGTTTTTTTAAAAAGATCATACAGTTGGTGGATGGGGTGTGACCTGTAAGTACAGGTGTCAGAAAAATGCCAGTGCACTCAAATTTAATTACGTTACAAATGATGTGATCGCACGCTTCAGAAAAAAAAGCCACACGCATTCACGCCTCTAGCGCTGGCAAAGTGAGCATCAGAGTACAAATTACAGGTTGCATTTCTGCGTGTGTCTGTGTGGCTGAAGAGATGGATAACAAATAGGGTTTTTTTTTCTTTTAGGAGTAACATCCCACTGGTATCTATAGCAGAGTGACAGATGGGGTCAGGGATGGATATTCTCATTGTCAGTTTTGTGTCATAGATTCTGTCTGTACATGCCCCACATTCTGAAAGTGTACCATTTCACACTAGGACAGAAATGCTCTGACTGAGGCCTGCTGACAGAGCCCTCCATGCACCCACTTACCCTGCCCAAAAACAGTCTGGAATTCTGTTCCTAAGCACCCCTAGTACATTTTCAGTGTTTAGTTAACTGCAGTCTTCACTAGAAGAGGTAGAGTCTCAAATGAACATGCACTGGACAGTGCTGGTGGTTTCACTAGCATTAAGTTTGTGCTTTACAGTCCATTTGACATGTAAAGCTATACACACGTCATCATTTGAGGTGCAGCAACTAAGTCCTTTACTTTGGAGTTACTGATGAAATAAGTGCAAGTTTTGAAAGCTGATCCTGGCATTAAATGGAGTAACAAGGTCTCAATCTCTCCACTTTCAGACAGGCCATATGTTCCAGTGGTGAGGCCTGCCGTGTGTGCTTGCCGGTAGACCAAGTATTTATATTTGGGGTTTGAGCACAATTCAGTTTGGCTCATTAACATAGCAATAAGGAGTTATGGGAATCCTTTCACCTGTGCCCTTCCGTGACTGATTATGAGTTGACCTTCTTCCTTGTTGAAACGTGTTTAAAAGTACTAATTTGTTTCAGTAAGTGTTCCAGTAAGAATATTCATCAATCATTATCAGATCTTCATGGGTCATTTTAATCTGTATACATCTGTGGCCAGGTCTCAATGACTAACCTGCTCTCCAAAACACATAACCCCCATGGTATAGATGTGGCCTTGGTGGCACCTCTTCTATAATAGTGAGGGATTTATGTCTTCAGGCTTGTAATGGTGCCACGCGTCTTCAGTCAGCGAACTGCACATAATATTAGGATCACTTAAGCGGCAAGGATACTCCAGCTCAAACAGATTTGCTTGGCTCCCTACGTTCTTCATGTGGGAGCTGGCCGTTGATTTCATGGAAAAGACATTGATTTATTTATTCAAGACCGTTACGTCAGTGGAAACTCACTGAAGCAATTTGAATATTTTCTTTATGTGGCATTTTAATGTGTTTGGTGTATTTGCCACTGTGGTGAGAGGAATGTATGTTTAAAAAATGAAATTAAGATGAAACGTATTCTTTGGGAGGTTCTCTTTAACTGGTTTTATACTGCAATCTGGATCTAGAGTTTTAAAAGTCGTTTTTTTTTTTTCTCCTAGTGATGTATGTTTTGTGGAGAATATGAAATGTACGTCAAAGGCTCTGAAAGAAGAGCATTTCTCAAGACAAAGAAGCACATTTATTATGGTATGGCTGGTTGCAGCTGTAATTAATTTTTCTCCCCCTCCCACCAAAGACCCATAAAATGCTTTTACTGTGTCTGTTTCTCTGTTATTTGTCATATACCAAGATGATCAAAGGCCAAATGTTTGACATTGCCCTTCCTCCATTATGCTGTCTATTGAGATCTGCTTTTTTGCTGCTTTCATTAACCACATACTTAAAGGAATGGCCTGAAAACCTCTCCAGCGAGACCTCCCAGCTGACCGAGAGAGGCGAGGATGGCTTGCTTCGGCTACTCCAACTTGAGCAAAAACGCCAGGAAGAATCTCTGTTAGGCTTCGCTAGAACGCTGCCAAATTTGGTCAGAGCTGATTTCAGTCTTGCCTGGCAATCTCAGTCGATTGTACTTGCGTTTAAATAGCAGGGTAAGTAGCCGGAGAATGTCGAGGAGGTCTGAAGCTTTGACTGGTTTATGCTGTGCCAACTTTGCAGGTGGCTAATGAGTTGGGCCTTCATAAGAGAAAGCTAATCTCTCCCAAAGCCAAGCAGAGGAGGAGCTGAATGGAATTTGCTTAGCTCTGAATTCTGTGCCCTGTATGTTTAAGCCTGTGAGCTGCTCTCTTATTCTCTCCCACAGTCATTGAGATGCTGCACCCACTGGCGCTCCTAAGTCACGTATGCCACAGTACAGGTCACCTATAGTTCCAATGTCGCTCTCAGACAGCGTGACTTCGGGGGCCTCTCTGGTGCTAGTATATTGGATTATGGAAAAATCATAAAACTCTCCAAGGTGGCTCCAGCCCCCCTGTCTTGGTATTTAGAAATAAAGGGAGTAGATTAGAGAGGGGTTTTGGGTGGGCTTTAAGGTGTGAGTGAGGCCCATTGGCTGGGGTTCTTGTGCATCGGCACGGTCGACTGCCATCAGCTGCAGCTGGGTGAGGGTGTGTGCAAGGCCGCTGTCACTGGAGAACCTGTTAATGTGAGCTGGCAGAGCAAAGCAGCTTGGCAGCCTGGGGAACTAAAGTGGCCATGGCATCAATGTTTCAAAGTCTACGTTCTCAGAAGAACAAGTTACTTAATCTTTTGTTCTACCACTTTCCTAATGTTCTCTTTCTGCCATTTTTAAAGGGTTAGTTCACCCAAAAATAAAAATTATCCCATGATTTACTCACCCTCAAGCCATCCTAGGTGTATATGACTTTCTTCTTTCAGACGAACACAATCTGCGTTTTATATTAAAAATATCATGGCTCTTCCAAGCTTTATAATGGTAGAGAATATTTTGAAGTCCAAAAAAGTGAATCCATCCTTTATAAAAGTAATCCATATGGCTCCAAGGTGTTAATAATGACCTTCTGAAGCGATGCATTTAAGTAAGAGAAATATTTATATTTAAAACTTTATAAACACCAATAACTAGCTCCCGACAGACGGCCGTACGCATCGATTTACGGCAAAAGAGAAACCCCTGACCTGACTCATGGCGTATTGATACAGCAAAACAAAACACTAGTCACGAATTAGGAGTCTAAAACCTAGGTCTGCCATTGCCTATAAAGCTTGTTTTTTTATAATATAACTCCAATTGTGTTCGTCTGGCTCTCCACATAGGATGGCTTGAGGGTGAGTGTCATGGAATAATTTTCATTTTTGGGTGAACTATCCCTTTAAGGCCATGATATACTTCAAGCTAAATCAAAGAATGAACTGTTATGACGTATTTTTGAACAAAATCAGGTCAAAACGAAGTTCGTTTGGATTTCACTTCTGTAGTTTTTACTTCTGTAGTAACGGCTTGCCACTTTTGAACTACCATTGGTCCGTGGCGATTACGTAATAAGTAGGTGTGCTCCGGGACTCCCTTTTTTGATGTGGAAATCTTCTCCAGTTCATTTCTTCTCTTCAGTCTGTAAAAATGTGAGCAAAAAAATAGGGATGCACCGAAATGAAAATTCTTGGCCAAAACCGAAAAAGAGGAAACCAAGGCCGGAAACCGAAACACCGAAAGAAAATATGCCAATTATTAGTACTACTGCATTTATAGCTATGACTGTGTACTAACTTTACTAAAATCAAGGCATTGCAATTGCATAAATTAATATTAAAGTTTCAAAGAATAAATCAATTACAAATTATGCAAATATTTATTTAGCACATTGCAACAATGCACAGTATAAAATAAAATTCAAACTAAAATGTTTAACTTGACCCCACTCATGTGTACATTAAATAATAATGTACAGGCCTACTGGCCTGCAGAAAGGTTTAATTAATTAAGGTTTTAATGAAATGTTCTCTCATAAAAACAAAGTGCATTTAGGTCAAGTGCATTTAAAAATTTTCTAGCAGGAAATAGATTCTTGCAGGATTTCACTGAACATATCAGACAACGAGGGTGCATGCCCCTCATCTGGTGCAGAGAGACGAGTCTTTTTTTCTGCGCTCTGATCTCCTCCTCCTGCGCTGGTCGCTGCTCTGTCTCCACGCGGGTTCTCCGCATCCATCGCAGCCTGGATCATTTCTTGTGCGCGCTGCTATATTTCCGCATCCAAGTAATGGTCTTTATAACGCGGATCAAGTACAGTCGCGATGAAGTGCAGAGGATCCGAATAGATCTCAGTGAAACGTGTGCTGACAGACTCTATTAAGACTCTCCATTAAGACCAACTGGTGTGAAGTGAATGTCGCGGGGAGCTCGTGGTCTGCGCTATATGCAGCCAAGACTCACTTTTGCGCAAAGAGGCTTTGCAACATGTAAAAAGTGCTGTTCAAATGTGTGCGTCATCACAACATTTCGGCCGTTTTGTTTCGGTGGTAAAAGTATTTTGGCCGAAAACCGAAAATGCACTTTTGGGCCATTTTCGGGCGAAAATTTTCAGTGGCCGAATATTCGGTGCATCCCTACAAAAAAATAATACGCTGGAGATGCTTTATAGTAGAAATGAAGTTGTAATTCTAATTGAAAGAGACACTAACACTTTTTTTTCATCTTTAATACTGTAAACCTGCTTGATGGAAAAAAAAAACTGTCAGTGTCTCAATTATAATTATAACTTCAATTTAGTTTATAAAGTGCTATATGAATAAAATCTTACGTGGCTTGTTTGGAATGCCAAATTGCAGAGCTTGTGCAAACATCTCCACATCGCTATGATCTGACGCTTTCTTAACTGCCGTTTTCTCACCACTGTCATTTTTGTTGTGTTTACTTTCTGACTAAGATGAAAGCACATATTTATATATTCACCTAACTTCCACTCCCAGCACTGAGGGTGGTGTTGGGATGTTTTCTAACAGTATACCACTGCAAAGGTATTTCACACTTCTTTTTACCCTGAGCGAAGAACAAAAAAAGAACTTTGCCATGAGTAGATCAGTGCCTTAAATCTGGGTTTTTGTCCTAACCAGCTGCCATAGGATAATTTTGTCAGTTGCCAGGCTTTATTTGTCGCATCATGCTGGGTAGCCCCAACTCTCATTGGTTGAGAATCCTGCTCCCCACAAAAAGCCTCTTCAAGACGAGACTTTAAGACTTTGAAGTCTGTGGGAGGCAGATTATTTTAATGATATTTACATGCATTCATAATTAAAGAGATGGGGGCCCTCAGGTAACAGGACCCCAAAGCCAAAGGGCTGGAGATTAGAATAAGACCTGTTTTGATGAAAGTCACTGCCATTTGCTTTGAAACCACACTGTCAAAGCCTTTATGCCATTTAATATGGTGGTTAAACACTAACTGTTCTCTGCTAAATATAGTCCACTGCCTGTTGAAATGAGTTTTATAAAAGCTTCTAAGAAAGAAACGGAACTCATGAAGTAAAGGTTCATAGTAGTTCATCTGTATCTTGTAAAGGCCTAAGCTATTGGATTTTAGCTTTTTAAAAAAACTGCACAACCACTAGAATTTGGTTGTTTTAGTCCATTTCTTCAAAAACCACCAGATAACTCTGTCAGGATGGAGATCTTTGGTCTACAGGCATCCATATGGCACGCTCTCCTATTTGGACAGTGGCATCACTGCCAACTTTACTGTTGACAACTGCTGCCGCTCCTGATTTGATTTGGTTTTTGGAGGTTTGCTCAGCTGTTCTACAAGATAGAAAAGCTACTGTTACCTCGGCACAAGTCAAGTCTCTAGATGCACACACAAACATGGCAAGTGCCAAAGAGAAAAGCTACCCAGGAACATCAATTGGATGTTTCAAGCATGCAGCCTTGCATTTGAAAGAGCTTTTTTGAAAGACCTCCTCCCATTGGGGTTGTGTGACTACAGGGCAAAGCTCTGGCTTGTAAAGGTGGCTTTTGTCATGGAGCTTTTGTAGTCATTCAAATGTAGAAATTGGGCTTTCTCTGTGTGCGTGATAGAATTTAGATTTTTTTTTTTCATTTAGAAATGCTATGAACATCTTGCTGTACACATTAGCACTTTGTTAGTCATTATTTGCTTTCATCACTTTGTTTTTAGGGGATGGGAACTTCAGAGAATCATTTAATTCTTTCCACGCCAGCATTCTTTTTTAAAAGTTGCCAGCCACCGCCAGTGTTTTTGACCATTTTCACTTTTCATGGCCCCCAGAATATATTGTTAGATAAATATCTAAACTTAAAATATATCAACCGAAAGAACAGACCCTCTGATTAAAAAAAAGTTTTATTCTTGCTTTATGAATGTTGGTAAGTTTCATAAAAAAAGCAACATTTTGAGCAAAAAGCTGAGAATTTTATTTTTGTCAGAAAACTACATCCAGATCAGATTCAGCAAGATGATCAAAACATGGATGGAGTAGATCGAGTCCATAAACACCCCAAATGCTTGCACAGTCCTATACGTAGCTACAGCTCGTCCTGGGTCGACATTTCATTCACTAACATTAGGCAGTTTTGATTTATATGATGTAATGTTGATGATCGCGTTATTTTACATATGTATATGATTACATATATTGCTTGATCAGCTTCTTCACCTGTGATTTGATCAGGAGATTCAGTACTCATTCAGAAGATATGTAATGGCGCTCCCTAACGTATAACAGTGAAAACACGGAACGGCAGAACATTCTGTCAATGGCATGGAAGCATTTTCTCACAAATGATGGAAATTTCCGTCAATGGCGGGGGAAGAGTTAAGGGACGCACAATATATTAGTATTAGTTATTAGAGAATTTAAAAATTAATTTCTCATTTTCTATTTATAAAAGTTTATATTTTATAATGTATATTATATTTTTTTCTTTTTTTACAATTAAAGGTTCATATTGGATACTGTGATATGGGACTAATTTAAAAATCTTGTAAATAATTAGTACAGTTAGGACTGTATGTATTTATTCATTAGCTGAAGCAAGTTTCAGTGACTGCCTGAAACTCAAAGAAACTCTTTTCAGATTAGAGTAGCAAAGTTCCATGTGCTTTTCCCATTTAGAAAAGGTGTTTGCGTGCGAGTCAGTTGGCATGGCTGTCGTTCATGCGACTGCAGTGTATCCATTCACTCTACAGTGATTACACAGAATGGTCCAGTGGCGTGAGAACACACTGAAGCCACTTCAGTCGGATTCCACATTCTTGTTCTTAACACATAATCAGTCGTCTGTTCCATCAGTGAGAACAAAATGTTCCCCGAAAGTGATTGAGAAAAGAGGAGCTACACACTCTAAAACTGCTCACATCACACTAGTTTTGTTGGCCTTCCTCGCTCCCATGTGGGTGGATGGCTTTTGTTGACGGAGGCTCGTGCGGTGTGCCCTGGCCACAGTCCTTCACGACACTGTAGGGTTTGACGCTGTGGATGGAGGAGCGAAGTCCTGGCTGATTTTAAAAAAAGAAACGTTGCGAAATCCAAACCTCAAAATTCTGTGGCTAAGTAATCATTTCTTCCCCGATGGGAATAATCAGCATACAGAAATATGCAAACAGCCTCTGCAGAAATAGTCATCTATGTGCATGTCCCTATACGATCTCTGTTTTTAAACAGTCTGTCTTTTATGTTAAACTCTCCAGATTATTCTAAAGAGACAGTTCGCCCAAAAATGAAAATTTAATTACTCTCGTCATTCAGTGATTATCTGTCAGGTAATGGGATATTTTGAGCGTCATCCTGCAAAATCGCTTTTACAGCGGCATTAAAGTTAAAACAAATCTTGCCTTGGACTCTTTGATAATTAAAATGCAACTGTCACAACCAATAAACTGTGAAGTGTTCTTACTGCCGATTGTTCTCCAGTGACTTGGCTTCTTTACAGGCACATTCAGTGGAGAGCAGTGAGCGAGCAAAGTCTCTATAGTGAGGGAATGGAAAGGGGGATTAGCCCTCGAGACTGTCTTTGTCTATGGAAACCTTGCATTTATGAATGGCTGACTCACTATTTAGCCGTGCCATCTGGTTTGATTTATGCTCGTTCTTGGCTCACAAGGGACTCTCATTTGCAATGAAGATGCACAAACAACTTTGCCATGGTGAAGGACGAGTTCTTGCATGGTGCTTTGCTTTAAAAGGAATTATTTCAAGCTGACAGGGATCAGGGTTTTCATTTTAGTGATTTTTAGAAGCTGATCGCACATGTTGCGAATGCGGCCTTGCCATTTTCGTCTTCCTGGACAAGGGATCGACAGAAACCAGGCTGTTCGTGATGCAGTCTAGATGTTATTAAACCCAGCGCGGTTGGAAAGAATGTGCCGGGTCATGACATTCTGATCTTAATCGTGTGGCCTCTTCCTCAGGAACTCATCTTTCCTTACCTGCGACTCCTGTGAATTCGGCAGACCTCATTTTGGAGCGTCTTCTGAGAGTCCAGGTGTTTGAGGTTTGGGTTAACCACCCCACATTACCACGTGGGTCAAAGGGGGTTCAGGGCGCATGAAAGTATGTGGTCTGGGCCTTTACCACAAGCAGCAGTGGCGGTTTTTTGCTTGCCAAGAACCTCTGAGTCGCTGTCTCTGATAGCGCTACATGGTAGAAAACACTGCTATGTGGTTAGGAAGGTGGGAGGGATGCTAGATGCTTTAGTATACATGGAGGGGGGAGGAAAGCATAGTGAAATCATAAAAGTAAAGATTTTGGCTCGCATTGAAGGACCCTGGTTCTGTCATCCATTAATCTGAAAATTGCGCCTCTTTCATAAGGGGCTATTTTTTGGCAGCTGTGTGTCAGGCTTGAAAAGTCCAATAGTAGCCTTTTTGTTTTGCTCCTTTGAACCTTCGAGACCTTTTTTTTTCTTAATAAATCCCAAATATTATTTGTCCAGCTTAGCCCTGATTAGTACAGTAGAGGCTAATTTACTGGGTCATTTCCTCTAATCCCTAAAAACAATAAGGGGCTGAGACGATGCTTGCTCGGGTGCTCGTCTGTGACCCAGAAGAAAGCTTTCTTGTGTTCCTCAGCAATGCAGGTCTACAAAGGCATAGCGCTTGGCAAATGAGCACAGCCGGTTGGGGTAAATGAAGACCATGAATAACAATTTAAAATGATCTTAATTTTCAAGTCACTGCAGTTCAAGTTATGAAATTATTATAAGTTTATTTATAAATAATTTTCCTTTTAGAATACTTTGCCCTCATCTAGCACACACTAGGGTTTTTTCTATCACTATATATAAATATAAATGTAATCTTTAAAAGATCTCAGAATTAATATTTTGCTTTTAAACCATTTATTTTGGTTTTATATTGTTTTAAAACTGCACTCCTATAATCCGTAAAAATATGGCACCATGTACTGTATTAATTTGATGAGATTTTCCATATTTATTTTTTACAAGTGTTTTACTTGTATTTTTAATTTTGAACTTCATTGCGTTGTTTTACAGTTAACGGAAATGTCCGTAAAATTACTGGATAATGTCATTATACATTATCCGTTTTACAGTGTAGAATAGAAATAATTATTGGCTCATCAGTATTGGCCAGAATTTTTATATCAGTGCATTACTAATTTTTCAGAATTATATTTTTAGGTATTTGGCAGTTCTTTATGACCTCTCCAGAGTTTATTGCACTGTACTTCAGTATAACCATCTTTTAAATAGTTGCATAATACATATTTAGAGCGAGTGAGTTGGAAGTACTTTTTGTTCTGTGCATTACAAGCACATTAATCTGAATAACAGTTTGACTAAAGCCAGAGGAAGTCACCAGGTTTTCCACTGAAGGCTTCAGACAAACATCACATAATTTTTGCATACCAGCCCAGTGCTGATTCAGTGTCAGAGAGCTGTGGAAGCTTTGTTTCCCATTATTTGTGGAAATGGTGGATCTGTTTTTCGCAGGCAAAGGGTCAGAGAAAAGCAAAGTAGTGGTTTATGTTCTTGCCATTGCCACCAACTGGAACACATTTTCACAGTAATGAGGGTAATTAAAACAAAATTATAATTCACGACCCTTTTTCCCTCCAGGGAAGAAAATAGAAGAGCTATTTTGGGTCGACTGTATTCTAAAATTACAGTGCTGGAATGAGGGTGAATGTGTCATCATTGAGGGCAGAGACAGTTTAATTCAGGGTTGCTTGAACACATGATTTAACTAAATAGCACAGTATTGGCTCATATCTGGACTTTTTTTAATATTTTTTTTGGCTAAAGTTGTTAATGTTAGTTTCAAATTGCTGGAGGCACATCACTCAATAGTTGTAGTGTTACACGAGAAGTTCAATAAAAGGATTCATTTAGCACTTAAAGTTGAATACTGATGCTGAAAAGTCTCATTTGCACAGTGTAGACTAAAAAACAAATGATGGAAAGGAAGCATGTGTCTGAATGAACGTGTTAAATGTTGTTCTCTATATATTTTCTGGGCCTTGGAGGTTTTCATGAGATCTGGAAGTCATGCTGGGTGTGTGCGCGCACTCTGGTCTGACTGGACCCTGCCATTCCCTGCTGTTTGTCTAAACAGCGCCAGTGTTTGCACAGTGCTGTCAGGGTGACTGGACTGACTATCCCTCATGCTGCCTGTCTGAAATCCACTCTGTCCAAAAAAGCACTTAGAGACCCATCTGAGAGGCAGACCATCATCTGCACAATGATGGAGAACGGCAAGCACATGGTTTTCCATTCAACAGCTCCTTCTTATCAGATGTCACAAAGAGTGAAACTTTATTTACTTATCCTAATGTCATTCTAAATCCATGTGATGTTATTTTATTTTATTTTATTTTTTTAAACATTGGTATCAATCCATAGTCACAAAAAAGTGCATAACTTCAAAAGATTGAACCTAGCTCCATATTGACTACTTTTAAGCTGCCTTTATAGTGCTTTATTAGCCTGATAGATATGGTAACGGCATAAATGTTTTTGGGAATGTCAAAGAAGGAGACGACTCAAAGAAGGCGAGCTTTACTATTCACAGAGGCCGAGCATGAAGCTTTCAGTTTTAATGGTGAACAAGAGTGAGGTAAGATGTAAAATAAAAGGCTAAACAATTAATGTTTGACACTTTTTGTTAAATGACCAACAGTAATATTCAACAATGCAAAGTATTTGACTTTTGATTTGTCAAATGTAGTAATTTTGAATTGAACATCCTTCATAATTATGTGATTCATGTTTTTTTTTTTATTCATAATTGAATGTGATTAAGACTAGAAACATTAAACGGCTGTTTTAGGCATGTTAGGCTTATGATTAAGAGTGAAAGTGTGCATATTTTAAAATTAAAACATTAATTGCAAATAGTAAATTATACTTTTTTACTATTTTTATTTATTCCATTTAAATTCTTTCATTTTATTTTCTTTAAATAAATCCATTTGATTTTGTTCCCCTCAATGTTTAAGGCATGCTTACAATATGATTTTGATTTAATGCTGCCTTCATGTGCTATCAGAAATTTCATAATTCCCACTTTACGAGATTGTTGTCGGAATGAACAGGAATCATTGAGGACACCAGGTTTATTCTTGCCTATATTGGGAAAATCTTATTAAAACTAACATTTATATGTAGTGTCACATGCACTGACAACCATATAAACATTTACGATGCTTTCCGCTTTCTGTTGATTCTGTAATTTTGGTCAAATGCAGGCAATTTTTGCTGTGTATAAAACATACAAGTAATCATTTGAAGCGTATTTTATATGTAAATATGCACTACATTAATGACAAGACAAGACGATCTAGTGGTTTTGGGGGAAAAGACAAATACGTCACAGCAGTTGTTCTCCCCACCACCATGTTTAAAGTTTATGGCACGCCCATCTCGGGAATTTGGGTATCAGAGTTATTTCTGAACTTCCCAGTGGTAAAAACAACATCAGAGGGCATTCATGTGCAATTTTTACCTAGGAAACTCGTATTTACGATAATTCTGATAGCACGTGAAGGCAGCATAAGTCACTAATTCTGAAGGGATTTCCCATCTTTCAAATAGAGTATTGTTAGTTTGAATATGTGGATACATTGACCTTGAGTTAATACTGTAAAACCAGTGCTGACTCTAATTTACTCATTTATTTTTACCCTCACTGGTCTTATTGTCACACAAGTATGAAATGACTTAAGTCATTTTCATTGCAAGCAAAATCATCAAGCCAAATGAATGCCATGCGACAAGCCTCAGGTGCATAAATGGCCATATTGTTTAATAGCTCACTGATTAAAGACAAAGATCAGCATGAGGCCACAGGCAATATGGTCCCTCCATAAGGCTTATACAATAAACTCTCAGAGAAATTGGATGGGTATATCAATCAAACTTTTGTACATGCAGCCAGTTGTCAGGGAAATTAAAATGTGAATAATCACTTCACCTCGTGCATAAGTACAAAAACTCAAGACATGGCTTTTAGGAAATTGAGCATGTCTGTGGAATATGAAAGATTTCATTGAGTCATCTTTGCTGGCGTAGAGTGAATGCCGTGCTGTGTAAATGGGTCAGTGTGTAAATCTGTGACTGGCGACCGCAGCACAAGGGTTAATGTAGCGGAACCCTCTACCCCCTGTACTGGCTTCGTAATTCTCACCGGGTGTCCGCTAGGGGTCACAAGCTCTGGGCCTTCTCACTGACGGCCCTGCCATAAAATGTGATTGGCTGGGTGTAAGCCAGTGCAGCCCCTAATAGCCAATAGCAAAGCCTCAATAGTACTGAAGTAGTGTGACTGATTAGAAAGAAAGAACTGGCCTGTCTGCACACACGGAGACACACTCAGGCCTTTCTGACTTGAAGAAAGTGTCTGTAAATATGAGTGCAGGACTGAAGTAATGAAATTGGGTGTATTGATGCCACATGTGATGCTGCTAAGCTAAGAACTGTACAGGTAGGGTTTTAGAGTGCTTGTTGTTTTACTATTCGTTAAGTAGCTAATTTTATGAAAAATTATTCAGCTAGAATTTCTAAAGTGTCTTTTTTTTCATGTGGATTTTGGTGCGTGCATACCCTGGAAGCATGTTGGAAGTTTAAAACGTGTAGACTCCTTTTAAGAGGGTGTTTTATGTTCATTTTTAAGTGCAAAGGTAGAGATTTTCTATGGTCTGTTCCTGCGCTTGTGGATGGATGTGAAAATAGATCAAGCTTAAAACACATGCAAGTGATTTATTACAAATCGCAGACAATGATCTGGAATTGTCATTTGTCTTGTGAAGGAAGGAAAAGTGGTTCTTTTTAGTCTCTCCAATTTCTGTTAACCAAAGTAACATTTGTTTTGACCTCTTCGGAAATCCCAAAGCATTTAAATCTTTGCTTTTTTTCCTAAAACAGATTACCTTGTGAGAATTCCAGCCTTCTAAATCGCGTTCACACGCCTGGTTCGCAGTCCCATGATGCAGCTGGTGAACCTGGCCTGGATGATGGTCCTGGCCGCCCCACTAGTCTGCTTTGGTTTCACCACCCGTGGTCAGGGCCTGCGCGGGCGCGTTCAAGGTGACCGCCGAAACATCAGACCCAACATCATACTCATCATGACAGATGACCAGGATGTGGAGTTGGGTGAGTATACCAGATGCAATTCATCATTAATGGCCCAACTGTTCCGCAGACAAATGAGGTGGAGACCTCATACGACTCTCTTGAGGCTTTGTCAGCACTCGGCATGCATCAGTTATGAATCAGCAAGTAGTCTGGAAAGTTACTGTAGAGATCTTCAAAAACCATAATGATACTTGGAGAAACATGGGAATGGAACTGTAGATGAAACCATTTTCATTTTTTTTTTTTTTTTTTCATTATTATTATTTTTTTCTCTCACTGATTTAGATGTTTGAATTTGCACTCTTCACTTCTACTTGAATATTCAGAGATAAAAAAAAAAAAAAAAAAAAATTCAGGTTGGGTTTTTTCTCGTTTTCCAGTACAAATATCTAAACATTCTTTAGATACATTTAATGGAAAAGCTACATGACCAAAATTCTGTTTTGTTCTCTGAAAAATGTATCTCAATTAAGAAATCTTTTTGTATAAAACAAGAAAAATATCCTCCAATGGGTTAAGAAAAAAGGTTTATTTTTCTTACCCTATTATTTGATATTTCTTTCTTGTTTTATGTATTAATGTACTTAATTTTTTTTTCCTGAGTCATTTAGCTTCTCAAGTAAATGTATTTTGAATTAAGAATGTTTAGTGTTCTTGTTGCTGGAAAGGTCATCTTAAAAAAAGCATTGAACCAGTATGGAAACTCATGCTGGTCTAAGTTAGTGCTGGTCTAGCTTATGGACCAGTACAGCCGAACATAGCTGGTGATGCAGGTTGACCAACATGATGTTTCTAGTGATAACAGCTGACAAAGGTTAGTCTTTGATCCTTGAGGTTCATGTTCCTTCAGAATTTGGCTCCAACACATCTGCCTCGTAATCCTGAAGACCTTGATGAGCTGGTTCAGGAGTGTTTATTAATGGTTTTAGCTAAACCAAGGCAGTCTTGCTGGTTAAACTAGTTAAAAAGCCTTGTGAAAACACCAGCAATCAAAACGTGCTGGTGACCATCTATGCTGGTCTTTTTCAGGAGGATTGTCAGTGGTCTCTTGCAGGAGCTCTGTTTAGTTTAAGCTGTTCATTATTAACTCATTATTAACTTAAGTTTAGCCTCCTCGGACTTCAGTCCTGGTAACATTAGCTTGCTTGTTGTTAGTCGTCTTGATCTGCCACCCAAGTCCCTCTTTTGGTATCTGTCCCATTTGGTAAGCCTAACTGTTGTAACTGGATCAAGTTCCTTCCTCTCAGAGCATAACATCCAATGGCTCTCAGTCTCAGACTGTCATCACAGGTTTGACTTATTTCCTCTTTCAGTATTTAATAGCTTCCCTCAGACATCTGAGAGGATAAGGGCCTTAGTCCTGGAACCACAACCAGTCTTTGCATTGCCACAGAACTGCAGGGATCCTTCTCCACATCTAACACTTTCAGGGGCTACTTTAAAAAAGCATGGTGTATAAGACGTGTTAAAGGTTCGTACATCTCGAACATACTTTACTGAACTTGCATTTGTCTGGCTTGTTCTGTCAGGCTCATTGCAGGTGATGAACAAAACTCGCAAGATCATGGAGGACGGAGGAACCTCGTTCACAAATGCTTTTGTAACTACGCCCATGTGCTGTCCATCCCGCTCTTCCATGCTAACTGGGAAGTATGTCCACAACCACAACACATACACCAACAACGAGAACTGTTCGTCACCTTCATGGCAAGCTCAGCATGAGCCACGCTCCTTTGCCGTTTATCTCAACAACACTGGATACCGAACAGGTGAGAAACCAAGTGAGAGACCGATGACTCATTCTAACCTGCTTGATTTGAAACAGGGTTGGGTTCAGTTTGCATCATGTCCTGTTTCATAGATGTTGCTCACTACCCTATTGGCAAAAAGCCAATAAATAAAATGTTAATGTTAATATAGGCCCTTGCTGTCAAGATGAATGTTAATTCTTTCGGTTAAATTTTTTTTATGCGTTAAAAATATTTAATGCAGTTAACACAGCATCATCCAATTTTTCCTGACATCCTTTGGCTAGCTTTAGAGTATATGATCACATTTTCACTCATTCAAGTGCTTTTAAAGCATTCAAATGCAATAAGATAACTTTTGTTTCTGCATTAACTTAGAGATTTAATATAAAATAAAAAAAAATTATAACCATAATTGTGATTATTAACAAGAATGTGATAATATTTTTTAGTTGATTGACAGCACTCCATTTTTTTTAAATAAGTAAAAAAAGACTGCATTTGATCAAAGTAATTTTTATAACAGTAGTAAATTTGCTACATGTCTACATAACTACAAGTGCAATTTTGATCAAATGCATGCATCCTTTCTAAATAAGTATTCATTTATTTAAAAAACATAAACAAATCAAACTGAATACAAATTATTGTTGTGTGTGATACTTATTAATCTATTTAAATCTAAATATTAAAAATAACAGACATTCCAGTTTTACATTACCACAATTCTAGAGGGAAAATATTACATGTAGCCTATAAAATAAAATAGTATATGCTAACGGATATTATTGCTCAAATTTTATTGTTTGACCTTAATGTTTTGACCTGAAGGTCTTCATGTAGGTTTATTATTATTATCATTATAATAATAATAATTATTATTATTATTATTATTATTATTATTATTATTATTATTATTAGTATTAGTATTATTAGTTTACAATATATCATATCTCTTGTGTAATTAGTACCATTCCTAATATGTCCAGGGAATTTGTGTTTTACTGGAAAGTCAAATAAAAGTTTTAAAGGATTTTTCAATTTGTCTAGTTTGTGGAAGTGCTGTGTGTCTTGAGTGGCAGCACGTTCTGACCCTGAATATAGGGGTTCAGGCCTTACCACTGCTTGTGGTTTCCTGCTGTTGTGTTAGTCTACAATTAACTCTCAGGGCAGACTGGCTGCGTGCCTGGCTCTTCTGGAAGATGTTTTGGCTTAGCTTAGAGGGGACAGAAAAGATGACATGAATACAATGTAGAGACAAAGGCAGTGTTTTGAGAAGGTTGTCATAAAATGATAATTTTAGTCTTTGCGTCGACCTCACTGAGCATACTCAAGTTTATATGTTGTCTTTATTTTTTCACACAGCTTTCTTTGGGAAGTACCTCAATGAGTATAACGGCACCTACATCCCACCTGGGTGGCGAGAATGGGTGGGGCTGATCAAAAATTCCCGTTTCTATAATTACACCGTCTGTCGGAATGGGAACAAGGAGAAGCACGGCGCAGATTATGCCAAGGTATGTGCGCCTGGTCACATAAGTTCAACAGCCCTGTCAGCGTGCCAAAGGCTTCTTTTAAACTCAATTTTCAGTTTATGCTCAATTGTATGGTCTGTTCTCGACTAATTTCAAGCCTCTAATTACATATAAAATTTGGGTTGGTTGACTCCACATGGAATGTGGTTAGATTAAAGGGGGCATGGGGAGTTACACCGGTGTCTTGTGTATCATCAGGTGGTTACGCTGAATAAGACTTGGTAGGCAAAGAGATGATGTCCTTGAGGCAAAGTTTCTTTTGGAAACAACCACTGTTTTTGTGCTGCTGATTTGAAAGGGGTGGACATTTAGACTGTTAAGAATGACATGCTTCTCTTACTATTTCTGCAGTATATAGTATGCAGTGTACATACATTGTGTTTTTCATATTTAAACATTGAATTTTAATTTTAGTTATGTAAATAAAATAATGCAATTCAAATGTAAAAATATTATTATTATAAATTGTTGTACACTTAATTTTAAATGGATAAAAAGTGCATATGAGTGCAATATGATATCATGTGACAACAGTACAGCATTTTGTTTCTCATACTGCTTTTACATTTATTTAACAAGCAGTATACGGTTTCCAACTATTTCATTTCAAGCATTGCAAAATCAGTGTGTTGTTGAACCATGGCTGAGTTAGATGCATTCCTGGGTCAACATATTTTGTTGACCCTGGAACAACTTTCCTATATGAAAATGTAGTCCTAACCTCATCTCTACCCCTAAACCTAATCAGAGGGAAATGATGAATAACACTGATGTACAAGCACCAAACCCTGATTGTTAAGCCTAAACTTGACAAACTGTAAACTTGCCCCTTAAGTCTGATTGGTTGATTTTAAATGTTGTTCCAGGATCAACAAAGATGTTAACCCAGGAACATGTTGAACTCTGCAAAATCAGGTTCTGCTGGTTTGCAGGTCACTGTCTATAGTTGTGAAGAGAGAGACTTTTACCATCCTTCTGCAAGACCTACAATATGAGCAAATCTGAGTTTAAAAAGTTTAGTTTGATATGGCCGCCTTCCATCTCTAGTGTGTTTTGGAGCTGCTGTCAAAACAAGCTTTTGGATCTTCTCATTGCTGTTTCTCAGGTAGCATGTTTTGGGGGAACGTGGAATTTGTGATGAGGTTTCATGATTTGGGCATAAATTGAGTTGGAGGCAGTCTAAGGGATGAGCAAATAAATGTTTGGACTGTTACTTGGATGTCAATAACCTGCTTGTTGAATTGGACGAAGGTGTTAAGTTACCCACAAGTGGAGAGGCACAAGAGGCTGAAGGTTTCTCCATGAGGTCTGGAGGAATTTTGTGGCTAGGTGTTCAAGTGGTTCCTGGAAACCCTTAGGAACACTTAAGTTCCTGTTTAAAAAGGTTAAGATTAATGCTTAAAGGGATTAAATAGGTTGGCAGAGCTATAAACCTAAAGAAGAACATCTTGGGCAGAATTTTTTTTCCTAAAATTTTGCATCAGAAATGAATGCACTATGATTCCTATTGTTGAAGACACCACACGTTTCAAATTAGCTGTGGCCTCTTAGCCCTGTTTAGTCAAGTGAATCATTAAGAATTTGCTGCAAAGGCACAGTTTGTGCCTTTATTCAGTCCAAGCAAAATATCTTTTAATGAATTGGACAGGTTAGGTACATTCAAATGCTATTTCACTCAAACATTCAAGATGATACCGAATAGTTTTCCAACATAAACAAACATGCTGGTTCAATTAGTGGTGCAACAGAGACATTGAAATGCTGTGTATGTTTTTCTGTAATGCTGAGGAACAAGGTCCACCGAGCACATCTCTAAACAATAACTTCCACAAGACATTCACTCCCACAGATGCCGGTAGCTGCATGTTTTAGCAATGGGGTGGGGGGGTTGACTTTCCCACAACCAGCCCAGACCAGGAGCACTGCCATCAAAGGGCTTATAGCTTCAGTATCACGTGATTTTTACCCCCAAGCCCTTGTGCACATTCCTGCTGCTGCCTCATAGCAGTAAGATTGAGACCTTAGTGTTGCCAAAACACCAGACTCATGGAGGGCTACAAACCTCTATTACCATTGAGTGAAGCAGTCAACATCCTTGTCGTGCTCAATACTGAGTTGTTAGCATCAGGGCATTAGCTCTGTTGATGTGGGTCAAAAACAAATAAGAGTGTCCAAGATAAAGAATAATCTTAAATAATTATGTTCCGTATGGTTTTGAAAATCTATACCATTTTCATGAAAATTTTAAATGTAATGACTCTAAAATGTCATGTGTAAGTGTAACCAAGTAAAAGTATTTTCAATATTCTTAACACATCATACACATCCTAATCATTATTGTCAAAATGTTTAAAATAAACTTTACATTATTTTTTATTTATTTTTTTATTTTATAAATATGATATACAAATATGAATTAATTTGTGAATATTATGTTTTACTTTTATGGAGTCTTACTGGCCTTGACACAGTTTTGAGGGTCTTCTCTCATGTCTATAATAGCATTTTTTTATATATATTTTTTTTTCTTCTGCATGTCGGTTGCATCACATGAATGATTTGGCCACGTTTTTTTTCTTTCTAAGAAATAATAATAGTGTCTGACTACTTGAGGGTTTTTTGGTTACAATTTATTTCGATGGTCCACTTTAGAAATTCTACTAACTATAAATAGCTACATGTCAACTAACTTTCAGACTGTTAGGGTTAGAAGAATAAGTTGAATGTAGAATGTTCTTGTAAAGTTACTTCTAGTTAGTAGAATGTCTAAAGTGGACCATCAAAACAAAGTGTTACCTTTTTTTTTTTTAAAGTAATTAAAAAAAGTAATTAACTTTTTTGTAAGCATTATATGAATGAATTGCATTTTAAATCTTTTTTCAAATACGTCATATAAAATACAAATATAGAATAATTCAGTAATTCAGATAAATTCAGTAAATGCATAAATACGTACTGTATATAAAATAGATAAATTAAATTTAAAAAATACAAATAAATAGATCTGGACAAAAACACACCATGTCATTGACTCATGTCATTTGTTCAAGCCTTGAAAGAAAGCATATCCAGCATTCAATTTGTGTATGCCTGAATCCCCCCCCCATTCTAGGACTACTTCACTGATTTGATTACCAACGACAGCATCAACTACTTCCGAATGTCCAAGCGCATGTACCCGCATCGGCCGGTGATGATGGTGATCAGTCATGCAGCGCCTCATGGCCCAGAGGATTCAGCGCCCCAGTTTTCCGAGCTCTTCCCAAATGCTTCCCAGCACATGTGAGTGACTCCCAGAACATTCAGTTACACTCTGCTAGAGCAACAATGCTAAACTCCACTGAACCAAGTGTATCCTGTCCGAGAGCCAAGCCCTGCTGGAATAGGCCCTGGAGTTTGAATTGTTGAGTCTAGATATTTTTATTGTTCTGTATGTATTTATAATAGGATATTCCAAGGGACACATATTTCAGAAGAACAGTAGCATTCCAAGCAGATCATTTTCCTATAAATTTGAAACCATTATAATTTGGCTTGCAGGTAAATATGAGTTTGTAGCTTTAGGAATTTTTGTGGCCTCATATATTTAGATACGCCATTAAAATGAGACTCTTAAGAGATGACAGTGCACTGACATGCACTTCACACATGACACTACCACCATGAAACTGAAGTGATTTATCATCCAAGTAATGTTCTGGCACATGCCAAGTAAGATGATGGGGGCTGAGATTTTTATGGTCCTCAGTCTGGTGCCAAGACCTTGATGGCTTCACTGCACTATCATCAGTTTCGTGGCTAGGCTCCTATTCCATACACAGTGCTGTGGCAACAGGCCATCCATCTCCAAGTCCTTAACATCCCGAGCATGTCAGGATCCTGGTCAGGGCGACATCACACTTTTGTCCCTCGGGCCTATCCATTTCTTTCTCACAATTCTTTCAGCTTGTCTTCCTACACAGCTTTCTGACTTCTCTCATATCAATCATGCCTTTCACTATGTAGGTTTGGGGAATGCATTGTCTTAGAAGATCCCTTTGTGTTATTAATATGTTTCTAAATGCATGGGCTCTGAATAGATCACACTTGGATACCCCAAAGGTTCACATCGGCTGGCAAGTCGCTCTGGTGCCGAAAGGGTTGCCTGGCAAGTTGTGCCAAAAGAACAGGGAAACAGATGGCAGGCGCAGGTTGCATTTTGGAATGATGCAGCAGGGTTTCAGACACTTTTAGGGGTTTATTTATCTGCGTAAAAATGAACAAAAGCATGCACATCCACACAACAGAAATAAGGTGCTCAAGCAAAAATAGAAAGGTAAATATAAAAAACTTATGGCTTCAAGAGAATTTTATTTAAATATTTGCATTTATATCCATTTATATATGCACTTTATTTATACACTAATTATTTACTTATTTTTGCGCATTTATTTATATTTTTCTATAAGTAGACATAAAATAGAAATAATATAAGTAACATTTAAATAACTCAGTTTATTAATTAATTTATATTTTACTTTTCATTTTAATTTATTTATCTTGTTTTTAAAGGCTATATTTTGTCGTATTTATTTAATTTGTGCATTTTATTTATATTTTTCTAAAAATATAAATAATATAAGTAACATTTAATTAATATATTTTTTTTATTTTATTTATTTTATTTTTTTTATTTTACTTTTCATTTTAATTTATCTTGTTTTTATAGGCTATATTTTGTCGTATTTATTTATTTTTGTGCATTTTATTTATATTTTTCTAAAAATATAAATAAAATATAAATAATTATAAGTAACATTTTATTTATTTATTTAACTTTTCATTTTAATTTATCTTGTTTTTATAGGGTATATTTTGTCTATTTATTTATTTTTGTGCCTTTTATTTATATTTTTCAAAAAATATAAATAAAATATAAGTACAATTTAAATTATTCAATTAATTAATTTTATTTATATTTGACCTTTTCTTTTTAATTTTTATTTATCTTGTTTTTTTTTTTTATAGGCTATATTTTGTCTATATTATTCATTTGCATAATATAATATCATACTAGGTGGCCCTGCAAAAGTCATCAAGTAAAGGGTAAATAAATCCACAGATCATTTTTGTGCCAGTCTGGAAGAAAAGCATTGCATAAGCCTGTGAGCTTTCTAATGTGGGAATTGATGCAAATAATCTTAAATGCATTACATTGCTATGTTTTCATTGCTATGAAATACATCTGCTCATGAAATTGATTTGACAGGCAAAGTATTTTCAGTATCAGGTTTTTCTTTATTAAATAACAGATTTTCACATTAGGGTGAGAGTTTTGAGAGAGATTCATGAAACGTGAAGCTTCCAATGTTATAGCAGAAACTACACAGGAGGATCTAATCTCAAATACAAATGTTCTCCACCCTGCCTTGTGACAAGTGTCAAAGTCAGTCTAATTCTATCCTTTGACCTCCAAATTCCAAATTTGCCCTACCTATGTGAAGAGACAGGTTCCTTTTGTGTGGTATATTAGTGTGCCTCACTAGCTGGGTGAAGAGTTCAGTGAGCGGACAAAGATGAACTGAGGAGGAAAGGGCAGAAGCCGTCCACTCAGACAGAATGGAGCTTTCCTGTGGCCATCATTCATTATGACACCAGGCACAAGAGTCTGGTCTGGAAAGCAAAGGAAGACCATGTCTTTCAGCTGCGGAGAGAAGCCAACTGCAGTCAACAGGTGGCCATCTCGTAGCCTTAGCTCCACAAACAAGTCCGCAGCCTCCTGTTTACCCAGCTTTTTATTCTCCACTTCAAATGCAAATGAGTTATAGCCCTGTCGTTGCTGGACTTATTACAAACTTTATTTTGGGTCCGAAGGCTGGGGAAGCTATTATTTTTCTTATGCATGTGCCAACCCTCAAACGATTAAATGCTGCCAAGAAACCCTGAGACTCTCAGCATGGTGTGAGGAGAGATGGAGAGCGAACCCAAGAAAAACACCTAGCGAGGAGAATTAGTACGTTTCCGTGGAGGGGGAAGGGCGAGTGCTCTGTTATTGATGCTTGTCAGTATGTTATACAACAGACAACTCCAACAACCACAAGTGGTTGTGAAATGGCAGACAGGTGCATGTTTTCCTCACAGTAGCATGTTGTGTTTATTCGCACAGAACTCCCAGCTATAACTATGCACCAAACATGGATAAGCACTGGATCATGCAGTACACCGGCCCGATGAAGCCAATTCACATGGAGTTCACCAACTACCTGCACAGGAAGAGACTCCAGACGCTGATGTCTGTAGATGACTCTGTGGAAAAGGTCAGTGGTTTAAGCTTTCTTGCTCTGAATTCTGGATATTCAACTGGCTTTGTATGTGAATTGAAAGGAAATGTATGTTTTCTCTGCCTTACAGATATATAATGCTCTGGTCGAGACTGGGGAGCTGGATAATACCTATATCATTTACACAGCTGACCATGGTTACCACATTGGCCAGTTTGGCCTTGTCAAAGGGAAGTCTATGCCATACGATTTTGACATCAGGGTGCCTTTTTTTGTCAGAGGTCCTAATGTGGAGCCAGGGGCAAGGTAAAATCATCTTCTATTTGAAATGCACGTTTTGCACAATTTAATTTCTTTCCACACTTTATTTATATAACTATTGGTATTAGTTTTTAGCAATATAGTATAATACACATTTTGCACAATACAGTTTTTCCCCCACACCGTATATATTTTACTGATATATTAAAAATAAATGTATACATTAAATATACAGTGTGAGTGTGAAAATTATGATGATTGTTATTAGCGATTTTATATATAGTAAAATACACTTTTTGCACAATATAATTTTTCAATTATTTATATTTTAAACTTTAAATATAATAATTATATTAATAGTTATTAAGGTCACACTTTATTTTAGGGTCTCATTCTCACTATTAACTATTAACTAACTATGACTTTTGCCTCAATAAACTCCTAATTACTGCTTAAGGAATGTATAATATTGTCATGCAGAATAAGGCATTAATATGTGCTTTTATACATACTAATAAACAGCCAATATATGCAGTAATATGCATACTAATAAGCAAATAGTTAACAGTGAGAATTGGACCCTAAACTAAAGTGTTGCTGTAATGTAATGTAATGTAATGTAATGTAATGTAATGTAAATGTTGTCAAATTGATTAATCGTATCCAAAAGAAAAGTTTGTTCACATAATAAATGTGTGTGAACTGTGTATAATTATTATGTGTATATATAAATACACACACATGCATGTATATATTTAACAAAAAAAATTTATATTTACATACATATAAGTATTACAAAATATTTATATTTGTATATAATCTAAATTATATAAATATATATATACTGTATATACATGCAAATATTTCTTAAATATATGCATGAATGAGTGCATTTATATATACATACTAATTATACACAGTACACATGTATTATATACATATTATATAATTTACATAAAAATATTTAATTAATTTATTATTTATTACATAATATTATATTATACTAATATTATATTATATATTATATATTATATTATATTGTATATATTATGTAAACACAAACTTATTTTGGATGTGATTAATTGCGATTTATTCGATTTGACAGCACTAAATACAATACAATTACAATACAATTACAATACAATTACAATACAATTACAATACAATTACAATACAATTACAATACAATTACAATACAATTACAATACAATTACAATACAATTACAATACAATTACAATACAATTACAATACAATTACAATACAATTACAATACAATTACAATACAATTACAATACAATTACAATACAATAGCAATAATAAAATTGTATTACTCCACAGGAACAACCATCTTGTGCTAAACATTGATCTTGCACCCACAATCCTGGATATAGCTGGCCTGGACGCTCCACCTGATATGGATGGCAAATCTGTCCTGAAGCTTTTGGAACAGGAAAAGACTGGGAATAGGTGAGCTAAATTCTCTCCGTAAACACATTCCCAGCATAATATATGGTTGGGTAGTATCTGTTTATTGCTTTTAATTTAATTAACTTGAGTTTAATGGTTTGTGAACATTTGGAGTTAATTTATAAAGGGTTTCTGCAAGTAAAAAATGCTGGAAATGTTCTGGGGTCACTGCCACTCACGATGGCAGGAGATGTGGAGCAGATTAAGGTGTCATAATTCAGGCCAAGTTAAACATCTGCTTATGGCATGCAAATGACATTTAAGATTGAGTGAAATAAAATATTTGCGTTTTCATGTTGCAGATTCAAACCCAACCGGAAACCCAAAGTCTGGAGGGACACATTCCTCGTGGAGCGGGGGTAAGACAAACAATATTCCCTCTCTTCTCAATCATACTATAAAATCACTGCAGAATGTGCGAAATAAATTTGAATTGATTTATTTTGTACAGGAGGTTTATCGCATACAATTCAAACCATTCCAGGATTTCGTTGTAAAATCGCCAAAAGATAAGATCAGAAGTACTTATGATTTTAGGATTCCATTGCACAAACATCCTTCTTCCTTGACGTGTCTTGGTTCAAGTTCACCTAAGAATGTAGCAAAATATCTCAAAAATATTATTTTTTCCAAATAACCATTCAAAGTCACTACAGCATCTCAAGTAAGATCAGACTTTTACATTCTTTGATCAATTGTGTTCTCAGGAGCTCAGCTATTCACATCTAGACTCTCATTATCGGATATGTTTCAGTAACCTATAGGACACTCACGACAGAAAAAAAAATCCTGCCCCAGGGGAAATATATGATATTACCTGTGGTATCAGACTCAAAACTTGATATGTGTGCATAGCGTTTCCCTTGATTTATGTGACTGATGTAAGGAATGTGGGTATGGTATTGAGGTTATCCTATTTAACTCGCATTGCAATGTCTATATAATGTAACTGCGGCCATGGGCACAACCACGCTGCTATTTCGGTCTAACATTCCTCGTGTCACTCACATGGAGCTGTCAGTCTGCATAATGGCATATTACCGCTCCCACAGTCAGCCCATGCTTAGTTTCTCCTTTAGGCTAAGTAAAATAAGGTTTTCCAGAGATGGCGCAATCATAAAGCACATCGTTGATCAGTGCCGGCTGTTGCTTCCGTGACTCAGTAACTGTTGTGTATAAGCCAGACCGCGGACTCGAAGCATGTTTATACCAAAATGCCATTAATTCAACCTGTTTTGCACGGTCACGACAGCTCCCATTTTGTGAGAAGTCAGATTAGGGAGTACTTCATTTATCAGTCGGGGTGAAATCACGCAGAGCACTTCATTTCTGCTACAGGTGGATGCCGGAATGATTCGGAATGGTGTTCCAGCCCTTTTTATATTTTTAAAAAGTTTTAAATGATTGTAGATGATGCCGAAGGTCATTTTTAAATGTAAAAATAGGCAAAATGAGCATAACCAATTAAATATATATTACTGAATTCCATAAATCATGCTTTTGGGGGAACTGCATTCATATTTTAAATCAGAATCACTAGATTTTTAAGTTCCCTCCACCTCAAAAAACCTAATTGTACCTTTTTAATGCTTTATATTTCTGGGTGGCTTGGCTTAAATGTAATTTTTACTCTTATGTACAATCTAACACAGAAATTGGTGTGGAAGCAATTATCACTCAGAAATTGCTAGTACATTTCAGAAACATTTACAAAGAAACGGCAAGTAACATAAAATATTTTCTTGTAAAACATACTCCAATATGTTTTATTTACAAATAAAACTAGGTCAAATATATCCTGGAAGATCTTTGTCCCATTGTTTCTATATGCTGTGAAAGCTGTAATGCTCTTCACACATCAATAATATGAGATGCTGACCTGGGTGGGACGGCTATGATTTCCAGTCTTCCGAAACTTTAGTGAAGCTGCCAACTTCAAAACGTGGCCTAGCAACTCACCAAAGCACATTTGTCATTCTAGTAAAATCCTGCGTAAGAAAGATGACTCAGGAGGCAGCTTGAACACACAACACTCCAACAGCTTACCCAAGTACAAGAAGCTAAAGGAAGTGTGTCAGCAGGCTGAGTTTCAGACACCCTGCGAACAACCAGGACAGGTATAAACTTAAATACACACATGCATCACTGTTTTTCTCACCCACTGTTTATATCTGTATATCCTTCCCCTTATGAACTTGCCCACTCATGTGCAATGTTTCACCTCAAACATTCAATTAGTCTCAACCTGGACCTTGTTTACTCTAATATTGGATATTTGCTAAGAAATGCACTGAGACTTAGGCTATAATGAAGCTTTTTGCCCCAACCTTAAATAATGATTGAATACATTCATTTGTACCTTTAACATGAAGCCGGAGATTGGAGTGTGCAGCACGTGGCCGATGTTCTAAGAGTGGTGCCACTGTAATTGAAACCGATATTTACAACAAATTAAGGATAATTGGTGATCGGTCGTAGTTTTCTTTCATCAGCACACTGTGTGCCTGCGCCACCAGACCCCTCTGTGGCGTGGCAATGAATCAGAGAGAGCTGAACATTACAAATTGGTACAATTTCAGGTAGTGTAAAATGCAGACAGTATTTCAAGGACTACACTAATGCAAACCAGATTCTTTTTATGGTCAAGTTAAGTGTTTGCCTGCAACACTTTGTCTGGAAATTTGATTGAATGCAGAAAGGTTGGTTGTGTGCGCTTGGAATAACACACAGGTTTCCGTATTCACTTTTTATTCCAGTCACCTGCCAGAACAAAGCTGAAGAAGTATTGGAGAAAGATCTGAGCATATCATGTCATTGACATGAAATTGGATTAGACGTCATTTGCTTTAATACAATTCCCAAGTCTTATCCCTGCTGCATTAAGTTAAACGTATTACAGAGCAGGAATATATGCATGATTTATAATGTCGTCTCTTCCCCCTCACCACTGAACTGACATTGACATTGTCATTTTGTGTGAAATGCACACTGCAAGAAGACTGACATGGTTTAGGTGTTGAGCGCAGACAAAGCTTGAAGTAGTTATGGTCTGCTACTTCCAGCTCAAGTCTTAGCTTGAGTAGAGTATCAGTATCTGTTTTTCCAATATACTCTCTCTTTCTTTTTGACTAGTAGGAATGTGTTGAAAAAGCATAGCAAAGACGCCGTTTACGCAGTCTTATTGCCTGCAGTGGGGTCAATGAGGGCAGTGTGTGTGATTGAGCCTGTGTGAAAGTTTATGCCTGTTTCTTCCTGAGTCTGAGTCTCCGTCATTCAAGAAGCGAGGCTTCACATAGTTGGCTGTGGCGCTGTTTGCTTATGTCTGTTTGACTTCTGGCTATTTGGAGCCAGTCTCTGTGTGTGTGGATGTGAGGTACAGTACAAGCAATGCTCAACGTGTGTTAGTGCGTGTGTGTTTGGCTACTACGTTTGGAGGAACTAAATGAGTGAAATGCTTTGGCTAACTCCTCTTTGGTTTGCTGCCCTGCAAACAAACATCCTTGCTGCAAGCAGATACAGCATCAGCCGATACATAAGCTCATTGACGGGACTCCAGAGTTTCACAGGAAATTGGAGCAGGGTTGTGGCCATTGTTTGGATATGGTTTTCCATAGTCATGAGCACATGTCTGAGCTGTGGTCAGTTTGAAAAGCAAACAGCTCTGAAATTAGGAGATTAAGTCTAAATTGTCTTCTGATTGCTTCTTTATGGGAAAGAATTGCGAGGTAGGTCTTGTGCCGTATGATTGTGATTTAATGGGATTACTCTACAAATGCAGATGTTTGACCGCTAAGCTCACCGTTCACAGACAGAAGTTTAATTCACAAAAACAGCTGTGGTTATGCAAATGAGGCAAAAAGTGGTTAGCCAGACAAAAATGTCTGTCCTCAAACTGAATTCCTTCCCTTTTTGTTACAGAAATGGCACTGTGTGGAGGAGGTCAGTGGGAAGTGGCGTTTACAGAAGTGTAAGGGCTCTCTGAAGGAGGGATCCAAGAAAAGAGCGAGGAGTCTGCGCTCTCGAAGCTATGAGAGCCGCGAGAAAGACTGCCACTGTGGAGACCGGCCTTACAAAGCGGCCAAGGCAGCGCGGCGGGCACACCGACAGTTTGCCCAGAGCAGTAATCCACGTAAGTATGTGCACTCAAATGAGGTGGAGAGGTTGAGTTAATGGAATGGGTCTGCTAGCTGTTCAAAACTGTGTAGACAAACACTGGACCTTTTAGACTAGGGTTGAAAGTCACTCACTAGTCGCCACCTACTGGTTTACAATGTAGCCTTGCCACTTGTCAAATCAGTAAAGTGAATTGATTCAAAAGTTTTGAGTCTCTGGGAAGAATCAAAGTCCTCACTACTAAAGGACTAATCTAGTTCAACTTTGAAACTACTTATTTAGTTTAACTGGTAACAATTACAATAAAGTCTCTTAACATTAATGTATTAACTAACAATGAGCAATACATTTGTTACAGTATTTATTAATCTTTATTAATGTTAATAAAAAGTCGTTCATGTTTGTTTGTTTGTTTGTTTGTTTGTTTGTTTGTTTGTTTTTTCATGTTAGTTCACGATACATTAATGTTAACAAATACAACTTTTGATTTTAATGTGTTCGTAACTAAGATTAATAAATGCTGTAGAAGTATTGTTCATTCTTAGTTCATGTTAACTAAAGTAGTTAGCTAATGTTAACTAATGAAACCCTATTGTAAAGCGTTACCATTTGAGTTAGCTACACTGAAACTACATAAAAAAGCTATGTATAATCTATAAAAGTAATAATATATAACTGTAAGAATATACATGTTACCCTACAGAGGATAAGTGGTTTGGAGAATGGACGTATGGATAGATGTTTTTAAAAATGTTTAAAGTCTTTTGTTCACCAGGGCTGCATTCATTTCATACAGTAAAAACAGTAATATTGTGAAATATTATTACGGTTTAAAATAACTTTTTTCATTTTAAGATACAATTCATTTCTGTGATGGCAAAGCGGTCTGTTACTCCAGTCTTCAGTGTCACTCCTATAATAGTGAGAGAACTCTGAATCATATTTTTTGGTGCCATCTATTGGTTAGGAGCTGAAGTGGCATATTTTTTAAATGTATTAGAGGAAATTTAAGGAGCTCCAGCAATGTTTATAAATATTTAAATATGAAATGTAAGTATTTAAGTATGTGTTATGCTGATATCTTCCCTCAGGCTACAGGCCTCGCTTTGTGCACACGCGGCCGGCCAGATCCCTGTCAGTGGAGTTTGAGGGCGAAATCTATGATGTGGACCTGCAGGCCGATGACAAAACCCCTCTTGAGCCTCGACCAATCACTAAACGGCACTATGAGCCTGAGGGAGGTATTGATTCGGACTTTGGGCTGGAATCTGATGACGGATCGGAGGAGATGCAGTCGGATGACACTAATGCTGTGGGATACCCCAATTCTCTCAAAGTCACACACAAGTAAGAGCTGCAAGCTTTTGGACACCTTTAAACATGAGTTTAGTATTATAGTTTTGGCTGCATGGTTTAAGTGTGCTTTGCTCATTTATTGTTCACTTTTGCCTTGGGATCACAGGTGTTTCATATTAATGAATGACACTGTGCGCTGTGAAAGAGAGATTTACCAGTCTTCCAGAGCATGGAAAGACCACAAGAACTTTGTGGACCAAGAGGTGAGACCCACTGTCCCGTATTAACCTTAGGATTACTGCTGTTTAAACCACATGAATGATGTTTTTCATATGCTTGTCCCATAGATTGAACTTCTCCAAGATAAAATGAAGAAACTGCGTGAGGTTAGAGGTCATTTGAAGAGGAGGAGACCGGATGAGTGTGACTGTGGAAAGAAGAGGTCAGTTTTGACATTAGTCTTTTATTGGCAATGTGAACTGGATGATTTTGAGGCAACTCTGAGTGTACTATGCAAACATAATTGGTCAGTGTTCCACTCATCATCTCTCTTGTTGTAATTTACTTCATTAGATACACTACTCTTCAAAAGTTTGGGGTCAGTACGTTTTTTTTTTCTTAATTATTATTTTTATTCAGCGAGGGCACATTCAATTTATCAACAGTAAAGACTTTTACATTATTACAAAAAAAAATCTATTTGAAATAAATCCTGTTCTTTCCATTGACTGTTTTCAACATCGGATGATTAAAAAATTATTCTTGAGCACCAAACCATCATATTAGAATGATTTTTGAAGGATCGTGTGACACTGAAGCCTGGAGTAATGGCTGGAATAAATTACTTTTTAAAATGTTAAAATTGAAAAGTTATTTTAAATTTGTGATATCACTGGAAAAAAAATCTTATTTTTTTGTCTTGTTTTCCTTTACAAATATCTCTACATTCCTTAATTCAAGATACATTTACTTGAGAGGCAACATGAGTTTTTGCATAAAACAAGAAAAATATCAGCCAATGGGATAAGAAAAATAAGTCTCTTTCTGACCCCACTAGCAGATATTTTTTCTTATAAACTCATTTAAATAAATGCAGCCTTGGTGAGACTGTAAAAAAAATCTTACTGACCCCAAAATTCTGAATGTTAATGTAATGGTAGTTTGGATATTGTTCTGAAAGAATAGTCCAAGTTCTTCCATCCTGATCAAATAACAAATTCATAATTTTAAATCTGAACAGCAATATTTAGCAAATCGATCTGAGTTATCCAAGGCCTTTTTTTTTAGAAATTCCAGCTGGATTCATTAAATTTAGTGCTGTTCTCTCCTTATTACAACCAGTTACTATAGCAAAGAGAGAGCACAGAAAAACAAACCCGAAAGATTGAAGAATAGGAATGACCACCTCCATCCCTTTAAGTGAGTTCTTTTCATGTGTGTCTGTGCCTCGTCAGTTTGTCTGTACTCTGTAGTATCGTCTCTGTTAAAGTGTGTTGGATTGATGTCTAAATCTGTGTAGCGTCTCTAACACACAAGTCACTCTGATAATGTCGCCTGTCAATTCAACGATTGTTGTATGTGAAATAGTGTATGGACATGTGTTTATACTCAGTTTGGTGGAAATGTTGGAGAGTTTGTGGAAGTCATGGAATCTAAGAGTTCTCAGTTGGTCCTGTTGCATGTGTAATGTTGCATGCATGCATGTGTACATGTTGTTGATGAGTTAATAGTATTGACTTGTTTTCGGTCCATGGGTCACTAGCTCTTTCCATACGTATACAATCCCAGCAGCAGTCTCTACCCATAAATATTAGCATAAAACTAATTTTGAAGTGTAAACAAATCATTACAATTGCAAAGTGAGATTATGAAACACCCTGGTCTGAAAATAAGACAAGAACCTTGTGGTTTTGGGGGAGGGTGGTGGTGTGTACATGATCCTTCCACTTTCTCATGACCTCTGACCCCATCAATGTGTGGAGTGGGCTGGTCTACCTCCCCCTATCATTGTGTAACTCACCTGGGATGGTGTTCGCTTTCGCTCTGGCTCTAATGTCTCATTTATTTATGCCACCAGAGAGGCCTTGCAGGAAGTGGACAGCAAGGCTCAACTTTACAATGAGATCCGTCGCAGGAAGAAAGAGAGGAAGGAGAGGAAGAGGCAAAAGAAGGGTGATGACTGCAGTCTTCCTGGCCTCACCTGCTTCACACATAATAATGACCACTGGCAGACCGCCCCCTTCTGGAACTGTAAGGAAATGCTCATTGTTTTTGCTACACTCTCAGAAAAGAAGGTACACTGGGGTGATCAAAACATACACATTTGTACCTCATTTACTCCTAAAGGGTGCATATTAGTACCTTTTAAAGGGATAGTTCACTCAAAAATGAAAATCACCCCATGATTTACTCACACTCAAGTCATCCTAGGTGTATATGACTTTCTTCATTCAGACGAATACAATGAGAGTTATATTCTAAAATGTCCTGGCTAATCCAAGCTTTATAATGGCAGTGAATGGTAGCACAAAATATAAAGTAAAATATCTACTCCTGCCAGACCGCCTTCCGTATTCATCTTTCGAAGAAAGTACTTTTATAATTGATGGATGCACTTTTTTTGGGCTTCAAATTTTGGCCTGCCATTAATAAAGCTTGGATTAGCCAGGACATTTTTTTTTTATATAACTCCGATTGTATTCGTCTGAAAGAAGAAAAGTCATATACACCTAGGATGGCTTGAGGGTGAGTTAATCATGGGGTAATTTTTATTTTTGGATGAACTATCCCTTTAAAGGTACATGTTAGTGCCTAAAGTGTACGTATTAGTCAGAGGTGTAACAAAGTACAAATACATTATTGCTATACTTAAGTACAGTATTTGGATATTTTTTACTTTTACATATTTACATATAAATATTTTTGACTACATTTTAAAGATAAAATTGTTCCTTATCCAATACATTTCTCCAGACACTTTTGTTACATTTGCAAATGACACCAGAAGGGGGGGGGGGGGGAGTGAATGAATGAATCTAAATCTTGAAGTACACCTGAATGTTTATTACCTTTTGAAAGGGTACTGCCTCAGGGACCATTATTTTGAAAGCGTAGTCTATAAGTCACACTAATTCTTTTTAAACATATTTTTTTTAGTTAATAGACACAAATTTTTTTCTTTCTCTTTATAGTGGGTGGCTTCTGTGCCTGCACAAGCTCTAACAACAACACATACTGGTGTCTGAGAACTATTAATGACACTCACAACACACTCTTCTGTGAATTTGCAACTGGCTTCCTGGAGTATTTTGACCTAAACAGTGACCCGTATCAGGTGAGGATGTGTGCCATGTTTTCAGTTGAATTTTAGTAAATTGCTGTCTTGAGTCTGAGATTATGCACAGCAGTAGTGCTTTGGGACTGCTATGGGGATGCACGTATGAATCTGATCCTTTATTGTTTCTATGAAGTGCACTGTTAAATAAAAGCTTTGAAAGCCCATCATTTAAACAAAAACATACTCTATGGATAATGACTCTTCCTTTAAAGACATGATATTATCTTTCATCTTCATTACAGCACTTACAATAACTGACTCAATAAGTGCATATGTTTTGCAGTTAACCAACGCCGTTTATACAGTGGAGAGGGACATTCTGAGCCAACTGCATTTACAGCTGATGGAAATGAGGAGCTGTCAAGGACATAAGCAGTGCAACCCCAGACCCAAAAGCTCAGATGCAGGTAACACTTCTGTCCTGTCTCTGCAGCACATGTTCTGTGTGAAATGGGGAATAAAACATGCTAGCTCACCTTTATTTTTGATTCTAAGATGCTTTCAATGTCTGAATCTGAAAAATCGCATCTCTGCTGAGAAACCAGATTAAACCAGTTTGCTGGTCTTAGCTGGTTTAAGATGGTTTCCCAGCATGTCTAAACTGCTGTTTAGCTGATTTCCAGCTGGTCTTCCATCTAAAGTGCCCAAAACCCCTTTAAAACCAACCAGCAAACCAACTTAGACTACTTTTTTTCTGGCAGGTATACAGGATGATGCATGCTGGCTTATTTTTAGCCAAGTTCACGGTCCAAGTTGAGAGGAAAGTGTTGAAATATTTAGCAACACATGGTCTAGCATGTTTTGGCACACTGAGGATGCATGAATGGGATGAACCATGTGTCTCTAATGGTGGATGATGGATTGGTCACAGAGTTTGGTTTCTCTTTAAACCGTCTGCTCATCTCTTTATTTCCCATTAATATTTTCCATTTTATTCCTTCACCAGGGGACTGTGATTCCAGCAGCCTAGCGATCACATCATCTCATAGTTTTGCATTTTTTCCCATTCCTGGTGAATACCAGGCTAGATGAATCATGGCTCATGTGAATGTATTGTACCAATAGAGATGGTTTATTTTATATTTATATATGTAAGAACCTGTTTATGTGCTCTGTGAAATTTTGAAAAAATCTCAAATTATAAACATACTGACACAAATTCCTCTCTGAGTGTTTTAAAAAAAAAAATATATATATATAGACTGTTTCAACGGAAACAACATAAACAAACGTTACCGCGCATGCGCGCTTTTGTGGCCCAAACTTAACTTCTGGTAGACATCCGCAAAGAATTAATAACAACAGAGGCTGCATTATCTTTTTTATGCATTATCATCTTTTATTTTAATTGTGCAACATTATCTTAATTTATATGTTTTTATTGTTTCAGCATGTTTATTATAAATAAGCTCCCATTTCTATCTGCAATATAGCGTGGGCAAAACCCCCCTTTAAAAGGTTAGTTCACCCAAAACTGAAAATTCTGTCATGAATTACTCGCCCTCATGTCGATCCCAACCCGTAAGACCTTAGAGAAGAAGAAAAATATCTTAATTTGTGTTCTTAATTTGTTTTACGGGTTTGGAATGACATATGGGTGAGTAATAATGACAGAATAATTTTTTTTGGGTGAACTAACCCTTTAAGGACCGTGTAATGCCGTTTTCTGTACAGTAGCCTATATAAATTCTTGCGCGCCCGCCTTTCAATCATGCAATGCCTCGGAATAACGTTTCTTTGTTTAATAATATAAGTTTAATGTTGGGAAACGTAAACTTGTAGATAAAGTACCCTATTTGAGATTGATTGTATATGAATGCATCATCTTGGCCAGGACTCCCTGGAATAAGAGATTTCTTTTAATCTCAATGGGACCTTCCTGGAAAAATAAAGGATAAATACATTTAAAATAAATAAATAAAAATCACAAAACTCCCGTGCTCTATGGGTACTGCCATTTAATAGAGGATAAAGCGAAAGTTGTTTTACACTCACTCCGTGATAAAGGCCTATTACATACCCAATTTAAATATTTTGCGGGCAACATAAATGCGATCAGTTATCCAGATGGCGACCACTTGAACAAATGTAAACGCGCCGTGTCCTGATTGACTGATGATCTTATCTGCTTGATCAGATCAGGTGATCGCATGTTAATGCCAAGTGTAAACGCAGGCAGAATAAGTTACATCTTGAGTAGATTATTTCTGATAACAAGCCAAATAAATAACAAGTAAATTACATTAGACGCTGCTCTCGTATGCAGTCAGACTGGATATTAATGAAGCATTCAAGGCTTTTTGGTGAGTCGCACACACTGTTTTTACGCTGGTGTCATATGCTCTCTGCTTGATCGTTAATATTTATATCATGTTATCCAAGAATAGTATGACAAAAATGTGTTTCTACTGAGTAGTGCGCCATACAATCCACTAGCCAGACCGGTAAACAAACACAGACCGGAAACACAGTTAACTTCGGGCCAGGCGCGTAACTGTGGCAACGCGCGTGCGTCCGATGAAACCGTCTATATATTAGCAGTGGAGTTGTGGTTCAATTCTAGCAGGAATTTTGTCTTTTTTCATTACTGGGAAGGAAGAGATCTCTATAAAATTGGGTGATTGACTGTATAAAACTTGTTGTCATCAGGACCACTGATATTTTCACTATTCTGAACCGTTTATAATTTCCTAGGACGAGAGACTGACTCATCATAATGACATAATAAAGACCAGTTTTAAATGCTTCTGAGATGATTTGCAATATTTCATATTTTAATTTATATTAACTAAATGAATAATGTGGTCAGCGCCAGTGTTTTTGAGGCATAAACCATGGTTTTGATTTGTAATAAACGCATAATCTAAAACCAATAGTTTGCCCATAATTAGTCAGCATGTAGGCTACTCATACGCATGTTGTTACAGATCTGTATGACTGACTTTGTTCCATTTGAAACAAAAAAGAGGCAAATAAAAAAATAGGATAGTTATGTAAAAACAACAACAAGAGATGCATGTTTATACATATTAGTCTGCATGTTGGCATATTCTCATGTTTTTTTTGTGACCTTACGTCATTCATCACTGTTAACGTAATGCCGTCATGTAACATTCATTCCATTCTTAACACTACACTTCCTCCTTACTCTTTTTTTTTTTTTTTTTTTTTCTTCTTCAGGACCATCAGATTTTCCTCATTTATCTTTTAAATCATCATTCCTTCATTGTGTCTTTAACAATACCTCTCCTCAGGAGCTGGGGGTTATGCATGAAGATCTGCAATGTGATTTATTTATTATTATTTTTTAAATCCCAATAGACATTTAACATTTTAAATGCTTTTATTTTCCTGATCAGGAAGTAAAGATGGAGGAAGCTATGATCAACACAGGTATCCACATTTTTGAATCCCTCATTGGCTTTTGAAATAACTGCATGGGCAGCTTGTTTCCACTAATATGCCACGTTTCATTGAGCTAAGTGTGTGGTTGCATGCTGGGTTGAGCTAACAATTTGAAGTATATTTAAAAATCCCACAAATATTAGTATTTTAAGCCCCAATTACACGTGTAGTTTGTTGCACTTTATGTATTCCTAGATGTCATTCAAACCAAAATCATTTACATAATTTAAAATCCAAGACGTTTGACTCTTCATACACATCATTTGGTGGGGAATAGAATCTCATAGACCTCTCAGTGCACAGAACATCAATATTTGAGACTTTTTAATTACATTTTTCACGCCTGTCTTGACATCTGTGTTTTTGGCTTACCTGCTTACCAGGCAACAGCAGCATCGAAAATGGTCAAAGTTGAGGAGGCCAAGCCTTTCATTCCTGTGAGTCTTTGAGACCATACGAACCCATTTCTGTTCTCATTCTACTCTCAAGTAGTTCTCCTCACCACATACCATATCTCCATAGACGTTGAGTGGCAGATCTGGTTCAGCGTGGGCCATCAGTTACTGCCTGACCCTCTCTGGGAATGCTCATCTCATTCTCTTGCCCTCCTTTAACACGCTTTTGTTTTTGCAGATTTTCAGTTCCTATACCTCTCGCCCACCCTTTCAGCCTCATATTTCATTACTTTTTCGGGTGCTGATTTCTTGGTTCCAGGATTTTCCATCTTTTCAGTCTCTTGTTGGATGTTTTATTTTGATTTGAACCTCATTGCACAGATTTTTAGTTTGTCTGTGCACCCTTTATTTATGATGTGTTGGTTTTGGGTGTCCGTTTGGAGGATATTTGTTGTCTTGATCTGCATTCACACTGCTTTGCTGCTTCGAAATAGCTTTTCTATTGGTCTAAGGCTTAAAAAAAGCACTGCAGTGGTGTGTGGGGCACTAATTCAAGACCCCTCGGCAGGAGTAGGCCAGGAATAACTGCATGTTTTAGACGCATTCCAAAGCAAAGCTTTTCTGCATGGCAATCGCCAGCCCTTACTGACTTTTCTCGCTTCCCCCTTTCCCGTTTCCCAGAACACAACCAGCCTGGGACGTCCACAAAGGTTAAGCTGCCCAATTTCACAGAGGACTTTGACTGGCAAGGACTGGCAGATTTGTACAGCGTGAATGAGAGTCTGTACGAACACAGGCACAACTACAGTCCCGTTCTGGATGACTGGATGAACTTTTGGAAGGATGTAAATAGTATGTTTGCACTGCTGAGAAATTTAAAGACATTGAACCAAACCGATAAGCTTGACCCCCTGGCTGAGCTGGGCTCCGGGGTCCCGGAGGAGGCCAGCGGTGCTGGTTCCCCCATTCAAGAGGAACGGCCCCCGAGCCCCATCACCGCAGGTCCCCCAAGAGGCCTGAGCCCCAAAACGCTTCAAGAGAGTCTCTTAAAGTCTCTTAATGAACTTCCAGAGGGCCGTCCGACCAAACCGAGCGCTCTTCCAAGAGGAGACACCTGGGTTCAACAGCTGGAAAACGAGTTGGACAATGACGGAATGACGTTTAGCGGCAATGGAGTCACCGAACTGGAGACCCGACATGACTTTCTGTTGCGCAGCTCTAAAATTCTGGATTTCCACATGCAGGAAGAAGAGGAGGACATTTTTCAGGCCCAGGGTTACCTTCCCCTCTCGCCGCAACCAGCCAGACCTCCAGAGCCCGATAGGGAAACTCTTCCAGCATGGAGCGAAACCTTACAGGAGAGGTGGAACGGAAGCGTCAAACCTTTTACCCACAAGCCCAGGGACGTTCAGGAGGGCAGCGCCGCGGGCCCATCCCATTGAGAAAGGACTGCTGCCATGCACTGTGAAGCCAGCCAACTCAGAGACACTAACTCCACAGAGCATGGACTGCTCTCCTGTATAATCCAATGAATTATTGTTTTTTACAGGTGCTTCCATTTATTAGAAATCAGTGTTATGTATTTTGTAAAAAAAAAATATTATATAAATATAAAAATGTAGAGGTAAAGTATTGGATGCATCTTAAATGTTGGGTTTGGTTTTAAATCTCAAGTGGGAAAATGCCATCAAAGTAAGGTTTTAATATATTTTTAATCAAAAAAAAGAAAAAGAAACAGGTTAAAATGGTTAAACCGTTGCATTCAGTTTTGAATTAACCACATGCAGAGTGTTTCCCCAAGATATTTGATGCACTTTTTTTTCATGTTTCCCGACTTCAACACATTCTTCAGTCTCATTTAGACATAAACAACTCCATGTTGACACCAACACAAGTCATTATTTGTTGGATTCACATTCGTTAACGAGTATTGTTGTTCTTCTCTTCTATGTTTACTTCAGCTTATTGGGTTTACACTATAAAACACTGCTTGAACATGTTTTTATACACTTGGATTGTAGGTTTAATGGTTTGACTTCTTGGCGAAATGTTTTTCTCACAAATGTTGTATAGTTCAGTTGCATTCGGTTCATATAATGTAAGAAGGGCATTCACTGTAAGTGCTTTTATCATGGATGACTCTAACATTTTCACTAACCCACAGTAATCATTTAGCTTGTTTCATTTGTGAAGAATGTGAGATGGGCATTTTATGACCATTTTTGACCTGTCTTTTAGAATTACAATGTTTAAACTCATTTTTGAAGAAATTGTTTGAATATGAGGTGACCTGCCAAATTTGCAAATATTACGTTAATTTTTAACCAATGGTGTTGGAACAATTCTGGCTTCTGGAAAGCCAAGAAGCTGTTTTGAAATAAAAATCTGCCAAACATTTGTTTCACCTACCTTGTGCCTTTTTAACTTGTTTTTTTTATAAATCAGATTTTACAATACAATGAATTTATTTTAATTTGCAGTATTACATAAAAAAAAAAAAAGTATGTTCTTATCTGGTGTCAATTGGGTGTAGGAGGTGCAATTGTGCCTTTCAGAATCCTCCAAAAAGTACACAGGCATGTCCATAGTACACTGAAAATGCACTATTTCTTTGTTCTTTCATACTTGTGGACTTTTTATGATTAGTTTTATCCTTTATAGATTAGCTCTCTCTCTCTCTCTCTCTCTCTCTCTCTCTCTCTCTCTCTCTCTCTCTCTCTCTCTCTCTCTCTCTCTCTCTCTCTCTCTCTCTCTCTCTCTCTCTCTCTCTACCTCTCTCCCCCCACACATGCTCTTTATTTTAAGCCATGTCCTGGGCTAAGTGCTTTGAATAACAGCCATTAGTAATATTCTGTCAAGTCCTTAACAGGCTGGCCTGGCATTACTCTACAAGTGCCATTCATTTTTCTTATGTTTGCTCTATAAATATGTACGCTCCAGAAAGACGGCAGAAAGCATATTTATTTATTTATTTTTAAATTAAGCATAGAATTGAAGCTCTGACAATATACAATTAAAAAAGTTACAGTAGTCATTTAATATAGCTTTTAAATTTAGTGGTAATTAAGATTGTAAGGATTCCAAACACGTCCTGATTTTCAGAGTTATACGCTTTCCTGGGTAAACATACTTTGTTAATCCTGGAACAACATTCCTGTCAGAAAATTTTGTCCTAACCATATCCCTACCCATAAACCTAACCCTACCCATAAGTTATCCCTATATCAGAGAGAAATGAAAGGTGAATAACGCTGGTTGTAAGCCTAAACTTGACACAAACCGTAAATTTGTCCCTCAAATCTGACAAAGTGTTGAGGAACATGCTGCACTTGGTGAAATCACAAATATTATACATTATACTTCCTGAAATAAGCCTTTTTACACACTAAATTAATTTAATAAGAGCTATGTTGTTCGTTCGTTTATTACCGGTATTTACAAATTCTGACTGTTGCTGCTGAAGCGTTTTCTATAGTTGTAGTAATATTAGTCTACCACTAGAGGGCATCACTATAGTTTGTCTAAACCTGAAAATTATCTTGATTCAGTTATCAATCATTGCTCAGTTTTTCAAAATATCGTTTTGCTGCAGATGTACGGTGGTATATTTTTAATAAAAAAAATACAATGCCATTAAAAAGTCTCGGCTACAAAAATAAAATGGAATCATTTTGAAGAATATCGATAACCAGACAGTTGATGAACCCCCATTGACTTCCATAGGAAAAAGTCAATGGTGTCCATCAACGGCCTGGGTTCCAACATTCTTCAAAATATCTTCTTTTGTGTTCAGCAGAAGGAAGAAACGCATACAGGTTTGGAACAACTTGGGTGAGTAAATTCTGACAAAATTGTAATTTTGGGGTGAACTATCCTTTTAATGAAACTATACTTCAATACAGGGAGCCTAATTGAAAGAAATCGCAAAGTAAATATAGATTAATCTAGGCTATATAAAAATGTATTAGAATATATTAAAATACTACGCTTTGGAATATATATATATTACAACAATCTGCGAAATGAGGAAGTAATAGACGAATCTGACCACCAGGGGGTGGCACTGTAATTAATTCCCCAAATAATATTGGAGTACAACAAGTGTGATGTGGGAAGGTTAAGGGGTGGTTATGCTTTCCTCATCGGGGGAGACAAGACCAAAACATGACTCAGAGAAAACAACTTGCATTTTATATACAATGTAACTAGCCTACAATATATATTATGATAATCAATATGCTTCTCACAGTCTTTTATTGGAAACTTATTGAGAGCCACATGCACATTCTAAGACTTTTTCTAAGACCAAACAAGAGTGACATTGTCCAAAGACACGGGTCAAAGGTCAGCTGGACACCTGGGTGAGAGAGAATGCTGAGGAAGACCATAAAGTTTGGGTTTGCCTCTATTATTAAACCTTTGTCTTAATTTCATGTGATAGTTGTCTTTAAGAAACATTTTTTGGTTATTGTTTTTCTGTAGTCCCGTTTATATGAATATGTGAGTGTATTTATATGAATCATATATAACATCATGAGGCTGTGAAAAATAGCGACTGATGACTATTTTAGAAACAATGGTATTTGGGGAACTACATTTCCCAGAATGCACTTGGAGAGCTCCGTCACCCCCTTCATCAAATCCGCAATCTCACACTTACTGTCCGTGTCGAGGACAACAACTCACTACCTCTGTCTCTATCGCCCGTGTAAGTACACTACTCTTAATTCAATTCACTCTTCATGCAGTTTATTATTGTTATGTCTCGATATTTAATCAGAGCTTAGAGTCGGACTGAGAGGGATGTGAATGAATTCAAAGAAAGGACCAGTGTTAGGACTACTATATTTCTCTAAATTAAATTCAAGTATAAAGTCGTGACTTCATAAACATTAGGTCGGTAATTAGTTATTTTATATAAACAAATAATTCTGGCAGGTTGACACGGTTTTAAAAATCTGTTTTATCTGTGGTCTATCGCACGTTTACTGTTATTCTTTGTCTTCCTCGACCACTAATACCAGACAGCAGCTCGACTTCACAAAACAAATGACATGCTCTGTAACGCTGTTTGTGTTGCTTCTTGAACAGTTAGTAAGCAAATACTAATACTAGTTTGTTTTTATTTCCATTCTCTTCAGGATTCAATCTCTTCTGAATTATTCAACTGCAAAGAATCATTTCAGCACCATGACCAGAAATCAATTCCTCCTATTTATATTGACATGACATGAATTGAACTTTTTGCTGCTACACTTATAGATGAGGGAGCATATGACCACTTGCATATGATATGACCGCTTTCTGATTTATTATGATGAGGAATAAGTAGAAAAGTAGCAGGTGGACATCTATACAGAGAGATCATGATTGGAAGTTGAGTCATTTTTGACCTCTTTATTGTGTGTCTGTGTAATCTAACTGCTTTAAACTTTTAATTTAATTTATAATTAGTTCTGATTGCATTGACTCCAAGCAGCCAAAATGACTTCATCGTATAACGATGATACCAGAAGTGATATATCAGAGTCTCTGGAAGTCTGTGAATTCGAGGGGCAGTACGGAGATCTGGGTGGTTACTACAAATCCAAAAGCTTGCCTGTTCTTAATGGCAGCTGTCCGGCCGTCAATGAGACGTTGAAACCGAGGCTGGTTAGCACGACGCAAACTTTAGTAAATACCGACCAGTGTTTGGTGTTCAATGAGCTGCGGCACAAAGGAGACTCAAGCGAACTGGATTCACCCACCAGGACTGATTTCTCCCCTTCCATGTCCAGTATGGTGGGTCTTAGTAGCTCTATGAAAACTGAGACCAACCGAGCAGGTGGCAAAAAGATAGGCTTTTCATTGGCAAGATTCATCCGCCTTCCTGTGAGGAAGTACATGAGGATGATTCTGTCAGACTCTAGGTGTTTTCTGTTCTGTATGTGTTACTTGACGTTTATCCAGTCGCTGATGGTCTCGGGCTACCTTAGTAGTGTCATCACCACTATAGAGAAGAGATACAGCCTTAGAAGCTCTGAATCAGGACTGCTGGTTAGCTGCTTTGACATTGGAAGTCTGCTGGTAGTGGTCTTCATCAGTTATTTCGGGGGTCGAGGCCAGAGGCCACGCTGGTTGGCGGTGGGGGGGGTGTTTATCGCCGTGGGAGCAGCTCTCTTCTCCCTTCCACATTTTATCTCTCCACCCTATCAAATCCAAGAGGTCAACTCCTCCACGGGGAACAAGGGCCTGTGCATGAACGGGAATGGGAGCAGAAAGGATGGTCTGGATGTTTCGTCCTGTCCGCGAGACCAAGAGGGCAACGATCACTCCATATACGTTGCACTTTTCATCTGCGCCCAGGTCCTGGTGGGTATGGGATCCACTCCTATCTACACACTGGGACCAACGTACCTAGATGATAATGTGAAAAAGGAGAACGCATCCCTCTACCTTGGTAAGAAACTTCTTTGTAGTTTTGTGTAATAACCTACTGTGTACATTACCTAGCTACTACTTGTTGATTACAGGATGACCTTTAAAGGAACAATATGTAAGATTTTTGGATTAAAATATCTAAAAACCACACAATGTTATATATTTTGTTGACTTGTGTACTTACATTATCCCAAATGTTTCCAAGAATGTTTAAATCCAGAGAAATAAGCGAATTTAACTGTCTGTGCGTCGCCTATCAATGAAATATACCGCGTTACCCTCGATTTCCAAACCATGGAAACACCAAAGATGCTTTAATATATTATGTGTTTTATTAGACAGGTGAGCAACTGTTTGCATACATTCATCAGAAAATTAATCATTGTTATATAGCTCAATACAGTTAGTCTTATTGTTTAAATTTTGTTTACCTCGAGTAATATCTAATATCGACATTTCTAAAATCTGTTAACATTTTCATTAATAGTTTTTTAATTTAAATCCTTTTTTAATATTTTTGTTATTTTTTTTATTATATTCAATTTACTTAAAATATGAAAAATGTATAAATATTAAATATATACTCACCTTTTTTTATTTATTTTTTATTTATTTATCTGATTTATTTAATATATATATTTTTATATATATATATATATATATATACACGCACACCATTTTAAATTTTTTTGTATTTTTATTTAGGCCTAATTAATTCTGGAGCAGCGAGGTCATTGCAAGTCAAGAGGGTATTTTACATGATCACATGACCCTTGTTCTTTCCTCTGTCATATACCTTTGTCCTTAATCTTTCCCCAATCCCATTACTTTCACCCTGTGATTGAGCGTGCTTATGCATTTGTATGAAGCCCCTTTGGTGCAATTGTGTTGTGTTTAAGGAGACTTTTGTTGAAGAAATTATTGGGAAAAAAATGTGACATCCATGTTAAGTAATATTCTTGTTTTGGTTTTATTCAGCATCATGCTATTGTCAGTGTGTTAAGTCATAACCATGGAATGAAGTATGCAGAGAGTGTGCATAGTGACAGGTTTTGACAAGCTGCTTTAGTTGTTGATTGGGACAGACCAGTGATTTTGAATGTTATGGGAAGACCCCTTTATCTGCAGTTTGGTGAGTAAGTGGGGCAGTGACGACCCTCTGTCTGTGGCACCACTGCACCCGTCTGTTTCCCCCCCAGCTGTACACACTCCCAGCCAGCGTCTTTTAAAGAAGCACAGGGCTGATCTAGGAACAGGGTGGGGCCTTTGTGATGGGTGATAATGCTTCAGTAAACATGCACACACAGTCTTTGGAATAAAGAGCACCCCATTATAAAGTACATATGCTGCAGCCTCAAAGTCAATGTATTGATCACCACTTACATCACCTGAAGCCATTCCGGTGAGTGGGATATGAGCTAGAGAGACAAAACAACTGGCTTTTCTTTGTATTTGCAGATTTTCGTTCTCCTATGAAACTTTGATTCATAGCTGAAAGATTTTTTACTATGTTGATGTCTTGAAATAGAATATAAAACCTTAAAGAGCTTTTTTCTTATAGTTTGGTGGCCCTGATCTTGTATAAAGCATTAAATAGGTTGATTAAGATGATAATAAGTGCAATCTTTGTTTTTAAATGTTTTTTCATTTCTTGATTGCTTTACCATGTGCTTTTGTTTCTTTGTGATTATTTTAGATAAAGTAAAATGGCTTAATTATAGGAAAAAGTACATGTGTCCATGAACCACAAAACCTGTCATAAGGGTCAATTTTTTGAAAGCTGAATAAATAAGCATTCCATTGATGTAAGGTTTGTTAGGATAGGACAATATTTGGCTGATTTACAACTATTTGTAAATCTGGAATCCGAGGGTGCAAAAAAATCTAGGCTAAATATTGAGAAAATCGCCTTTAAAGTTGTTCAAAGGAAGTCCTTAGCAATGCATATTACTATTAATAATACATCTTTGATATATTTACGGTAGGAAATTTACAAAATATCTTCATGGAGCATGATCTTTACTTAATATCCAAATGATTTTTGGCATAAAAGGAAAATCGGTAATTTTGACACATACTATTGCCACAAATATACCTGTGCGACTTATGACAGGTTTTGTGGTCCAGGGTCACATATATTAGACCGTTTTGGTTGAGTCTCACTTCAGAGACTGCAACTAACAGACAGCTAAAAATAATATGAATCATTAAACGAACCATTATTGTGTCAAAATTGTGCCTACTTTCTTTCTGGCATCTCACTCTAAGTTCCAATTATTTCAAACCCCATCAGAATTTGTGAAAAGCACTTGAGGCAAGAAGACAAATTGAAATCTCCTGTATGTTGCAAGGAATTGGAGTGGAATGTTTGCTTCATCCTGAGCAATTGTTTGAGCTGCACACACATTTGGATAGTGGTGCTTAGGGCCGTTATACTTTCCTCTTCACATGGTTCAGACTGGGACAGGGTTTATCGTTGCAAAACATGTTTATTCTGTTGTTCTTGTTTTACCTATGGTGTCTGAGTTAGTTACGCTTAACGGACAAGGATTCCTAATGAAAACATTTAAATACCTCAAATTCCCTCAGGCAAATTAGTTTTAATGAGCTGAAGTTAATCAAAGTTCACTGTCCACCGTCTTCTTGTTCTGGCAGACTTTCACACACTAAGACAGACCCCTGTTCAGTCGTCAGTGACACTTACATGAAGAATGACTGAGAATAGCATCTTTTATGATTCACATTTTTAAGGCCCTGCACATTAACCTCTTTGGAGGTAACGCATTCCAAGTAACTAGAGTAATTACAAGTAATCAGATTACTTTTCTCAAGTAACTAGTAAAGTAACGAGTTCCATTTTCAAATAAGTAACGCAAGTTACTTTATTTTGCCATTTATTGACTGACACCTCTCTTGTCCCCATGTTGAGAGAAATCGTGAGCAAGTGCAGATCCGTTGTGTGTAAATGTGATGAGTATTGTAGTTCTAGACTAATGTGAGCATTTATTTACTCATCTTACTTGCACAAAAACATTCAGTATTCCTCAAAATGCATTGAAACATTGAAAAGCTAACTCAGAATATTTGCAAACCTGCAATTATTAAATATGTTAAATAACACAAATATACTTCATGTATTTAATCTCACTTTATTAACCAATGTCTTTGCTGTTGACCTTTGATCCCATTCAACCATACAAATAAGCAAAACATCACATTTGTGTTTCTTTTCTTTATTAAAAGTCATCTAGGCCAGAATAATCATCTAAAATATTATATTTTGCTCTCCACAGAAATAAATAAAGATATACAGAATTGGAATGACATGAAGGTATGGTATGTAAATAATGACAGAATTTAAATTTTATGGTTGAACTATCCCTTTAATGGTCTTGTTCTTCATTTGAACAATGGATAGAACTTTGACCCTCAATCGGCAGCATGCAATTTCCTCTTAGGTGGCAATTCATTAATGAAGTGGGGGCCCAGGTGTTTCTTTGACTGATTTACAGGCCAACGATGTTCTTAGCGTGGTGCTCGTGGCTTATAGACTGCAGTCAGGGGGTCGGTTTTGATTGGATTGGTCCTGTGTTTTTGGGTGTGTGTGTGTGTATTTATGTTTGTTGCCAAATGCAGAATTAAATAATATTACTTCAGTAGGCAGCTCTGCAACTTTAAGCTCTGACACTATAATAACTAAGGGAATGCATTATGTCTGTGTTGGCTGCTGCGCTTTTTGTCAGAGATAGTGCATTAACTAACGGCTCCCTGGTGGATGAGCAGTTTTATTTGCGGTAGTAATTGAGGAATGCTGTGAGATGGATGGAGGCTCTGTTATATTGGTGTGCACAATATCAGGACGCCCTGTGTAAAAACACCTACTCTATTAGCCCGCTTCTGTTACATTTAGAAGGGGGTAACAGCTGCTGCATGTGGTGTGTGAGAAAGAGAGCAACTCTGACTTTGTTGGGTGTTTCTTCAACTACAGGCACTTTTGGCCCTGTGGGTTTAAAAAAAAAAAAAAGGTCTTAAAACATACTTTTCATACTCTCACTAGTTTAATTGGTCCACTAACAATGTCCAATGGTGTATATACACTGAATGTATTGAAAATACATCAATTTCTAACTGTGAAATTAGCCTTAGCAAATTTTTTTTTTTTTTTTTTTAAAGGTGCAGTATGTAGGATTGACAGCTAGTGGTCGAAATGGGTATTGCAGTCCAAATTCAAAATATTGAAGAGAGTTGTTTCCTCCGCCCCCACGTCCTCAGACTCAATGCTCACATGGGTTGCCAGCTTGAGGACTTAACTGGCGCGAGCGCAGTTGACAATGAAATCCACACTGTAAGTTGATGAGTTGATTTATCCACGTTTTAATATGCTCTCGTTCATAGAGATTTTTAGATGGATGCTGAGGTTGGGTAGAATCTGCAATCTCTGACCCAGTTTGTTTGCTGGCTTCCATGGTTGCTAATATACACTGTTTTCCGCCAACTGGCAACCTGGGGTGTCGAAATACTATTGGGTAAACTGGCAATGTGTGGTGTCGCACAGACCAAAACAAAAACAGACATTCCGACACGGAGTGCACATTTCAAAGTAGAATAACTGGCTGTATCATTGGTTTTCAGAGAAGCAAGAATGTGAACTTAGCATATAAATTTTATATATTTTTTCTTCACATTATGTCTCATAATTAATCTCCGAAATACTCTATAAAACTGACAATGACACTGTTGTCTACTTGATAAACAAGTTTTCTAAATTTAGGAGAAAAAATACTTAATTGGGGCAAAATTATTTGTTTGTAATGGTTGAAAAGATGCTACAACTCTTGGACATTTTTTTCATGATAAATTACTAAGACAAGGGTAAAACAATATAGAATCTAGACATCAAGTCTTTATTGTAAAGTAGCAAAAATAAATGAAATTATTGTAAAAAGTTTCTAAGCCTAAGCTAAGCCTGTTGTAGTTTGTTCTTCATAAAGAAAGTTGAAATCTTTTAGTTCTAATAAAAATCCTACTGCAATATGTAAAAGTGCCCAAAGTTGAAGAAACAACCTACTTTTTTATTCTAATGCATTGCCGTTTTCCCTATTTATGTGCTCAAGAGTTCTTATGACGCACACACAGAGCCACATCCATCCGTCCTCTCTTGCTCCTGAGTTTAATATTTTCCTCCACACGCTCCATCCATTATGTGTGATCATGTTCCCAGGGCTGTGCTTGTGCTGTTGTGTGGCCTTACAGAACATTGGCACACATATCACGGAACAGCCACTTCCAAACTCGTCCACAGGCTTCGGTTACACAGGGTTACTCTGCAAGTAGCCAGTGAGCGCTTTTACTACAAGCCGTCCCTGTCCCATACTCTCCTCCTCATTTAAACACGCCCTTGTGAGTGCATCATGTCACCGGACATGAACTGTATTATTAGAAGGTCTTCTATTTCAATACAAACAATAATGGATTTTCTGCAGCAATGCATTCTAATTCTGGGTGTCCGTATTGCAGTGTTTGGTATCGGTAAAGGTCACATGAAAACTTAGTATTCAATTTTCATATGATCTGAAACCGTTGGCTTGCTTTAGGGTGCGTTTTATAGTAGTGCCGCTCGCAAAATCTACATAACCTATATCTGGACTGAGTGAATAATGTATGAATGTGTGTTAGTTTCGAATAACTTAAATGACACAATGATTGTACATTGGCATTTTATATGGGTTGAACATTACAAATGGGGCCATTACACCTATGTGCCTGTGAGCTGCCAGATTGGCTCTGACAGATGTCACATAGAGTTTGAAATGGGATCAGAGCACATGTTATGACATTAATCGTAATTAGTGCCTGTCCGCTGGGGTTGCGAACAATGCATGTCAATTTGAACAACTCAAATTAAACATTCTTATTCTGCAAATTAACCCTAATTGCAGATCTGGGTTTGTCACTAAATGACAGCGGCTTGAGCTAAATTATTACAGATCACTTTATTCATTGCTTTGTCCCTTGGAGAGTTACAGCTTTCTGCCTTTGAAATTAGCAAAGAGTTAAATTTCATCTTGTTGAGTCCTTGGTTGTATTTGTAGTGTGCCGGTAGTCTTTTGTTGATGTTTACCTCAAAGCTTTTTGAGATTACTGCATTCCAGGTACAGTATTTATCTTAAGCTTATTTTAAGATGAGCCAAGCAGTTACTTAACACTTAAATAAGTGTTCGTTGTGTGATTCTTGACGTTTCAATGCTTCCGACAGTATATTTTCTTTGATCTATATCAAAGTAAACACTTGAATGGAAGACAGAAGGATTGTGTCGATTTTTGGGCCACACTTACTTAAGGGGCGTTCACTCCTCTCACAAAGAATAAAGAACCTCTTTTAAAAGGATGTTTTCCAACGTCACTTGCTTTCTAGCTGTTGAATTTTTAAAGGGAAATTTCTCTCATTTACTTACCCTGTAGTTCCTATCCTCTAAACATTCTTTCTTCTGTGGAACATGAATGAATGCAAAGAAAAAGTTTGTCATTTTAGTACTTTATCTTAAACTTTTTAAATTTAAGTTTAAATTTCCCTGCAGTCAATAATTGTATCCCTTAGAACATCTTTGATTAGTAAAATGACACATTTAAATGTAGTTTTTTTTCCTGTGTGAATTGAATAGTGACTTGAATCTCTCTCTGTTTCTCACACAAAGCTGTTGTTGGAAAGTAGCACATAAGTCACCACTTTTATGATGCTTTTGCAGTGTATTTGAAGCTTGAACGAATGCACAGTCTTTTTGTGTTCCACCTGAAGAAAGAAAGTCATACAGGTTCATTTTTTGGGTGAACTATTCCTTTAAGAAGTGCAGTTGCCTTTAGCTTTGTGTGTACTGTGGACATGTAAATCTCTCCATTACAACATTGGTCTGAAAGATCACTGCTGACCCCCGTTCTCAAAAGACATCTTGTTGCTGCTTGTTGAAATGGCACGATATGCGGTTGGAATCATATTAAACCTGAACGAGAGGAAAAAGAGGTTATGCAAACCCTCATGCCCTGTCCATCTTTTCACCGAACCCTGTTGTTTTGCTATAAATGCATGGTAAGGTGATGATTTGCAGATTCTTGGTGCATTTGCCACGGCTTATATCTATTAATCACTCTTTGGTCTGTCTGGGGTTTTGGATGTGACTTTGTCTTATTTAATGACCTTCCCTCAGGATATAAGGCTCTCTGAAGCACAGAATGTTTGCCACGTCTCAGTCCCAGCTACGGAAAAAGACATTTTCTAAGATACTCTGCGAGTTATGTATTCATAAAGTATGCCTGTACAGGGATTTAAAGGTTGAAATTCTGATTTGTTATTTGGAAAACAAAGTCAGGAATGTAGCGTGAAAGGTCATTTGTCTATGCCATGTGTGCAGAGTCATATAAAAGTAACAACATTTTTGGCTCGCTGGTTGACTTAAGTTGTGCAGTCATTGCGGTGTATGACTTAATTAGCCCAAATTCTCAATTCGTATGCTAATCTCATTTTGAAAACCATGCCCCAGTTCAGAGCAGCATCTGAATGTGGACGTAACATCTGCTGCTCAGTAGGTCTGGATGTGCTCTTGAAGACTGGAGTATTGATTTATTATAGGGCTTGCTTTAGTTACCCTTTGTATGGATGGATCTGCATGGATGTTTTTTGGCTATATGACAATGTTCCTTACATTGCTGGTTTTGGGGACTTTGGAGATTTGGTTTGTAATGTGCCAGTGCAGATGGGCTTCCAGGGATTAAACTTTCAGTAAACTCCTGAATTACCTTTTATGACCTTGTCATTCATAATTGGAGTTGTATGTCATATATAAAAATAAAAATCATTCAGGGCAATTATGTTCTGTAATTCAGTTGTAGCCTCACAAGTTGAAGAAACATTAGCAGAACTTGTTATTCAGATTTCCCTCCATCTAGATCAGTAGTCATTTAATGTTTTAGAGATAAACTACTGTTTAAAAGTTTGGAGTCAGTAAGATTATTATTATTATTATAGAAATTGATACTTTTATTCAGCAATGACTCATTAAATTGCTCAAAAGTGACAGTAAAGACAAAATGTTACAAAAGATTTCTATTTAAAATAAATGCTGCTCTATTGAATTTTCTATTCATCAAAGAATACTGAAAAAATCAGAGTTTCCAAAAAAAAATGTTAAGCAGCACAACTGTTTTCACTTTTCAACATTGATAATAAATATTTCTTGAGCAGCAAATCATCATATTAGAATGATTTTTGAAGGATCATGTGATACTGAAGACATGAAGAGTAATGATGCTGAAAATTCAGCTTTGTCATCACAGGAATAAATTACATTAATTACCAGTTATTTTAAATTGTAATAATATTTCACAAAAATTGCTGTTTTACTGTAGTTTTGATCAAATAAATGCAGCCTTGCATGATGAACATAAGAGACTTCTATCAAAAACATAAAAAATCTTACTGACTCCAAACTTATTCATATTTGAATGATTAATATGATATTTCAGATCAAACTTTTATTTTAAATTTTTTTTTTCTGACTGGAAAGCCAGAAAGGTCAAAAAATGTTTATCATGCACACAGAAATATAAATGCAGCACTTTTGAGTGAGTCTCAGAGTGAGTTTAGGGTTTAATTCCACTACTACTGAATTTATTTAATAAAATGGCTTTAACCAATGTAACATTTCAACTTATATTTTAAAATGTACTTATATTGAAGGATGGTCCCAGATGCATCCGCAGATGTCTGGGCTAAGCCCCGAATATCCACTGACCCTGACAACACCAACCTGTCACTGACTTTGAGATGGAAAAGCTGCAGGTGTATGTGAGCTCATTCTTTGACACCAATGCCCAGACACACACAAAAGAGTGGGTAACTGTCTCACTGTCCCTTCCCCCATTGGGCCCTCATTGTCTCTGAACACTATGCAGATAAATACAGTGCACACAAGGCAGTCAGTCCAGATGGCTCTTTTAGAAAGAATGTGCCGAGGGATCATCTGACAGTTACCCAGAATACTGGGTCATGGCAAAGGCATTTCTAAAGCACATGCAATCAGTCCAATGCCAGTTTGTAATCCAGCGTGAGGTGGAAAATATAGATATGCACTCTGATGGCCGGTGCACATCTTCACTGCACTCCTCCATGATTGTGACCCTGTCAGTCTATTAGAATACTATAGAGATGACATAATGTATGGAACAGGCATCAAAAGTTACCAAACGCATCAACATTTTGGCAACCTAATTATGTTGCTTTTGGCCAAAATGTAAAGCATCATTTCATGTATCTTTCAAAATTTTATTTATTTAACTTTTATATGTGTTTTTTCATTTAATCTTATGCTGTATGTTTTTATTTTGCGTTTTATGCTAAAAAAAAAATTTTTATCTGATGCTTTTTATTATTTTTGTTTTCATTTTATTTTATGCTATATGCATATATCTTGGGCTGTTTATTTTATTTTATTCTGTAATTTTATCTGTTTATTTTATCTTATGCTATAAATCATCTTTATTTTTATTGTATTTTTATTTTAATTCATTTTTTTATTCTGTAATTTTATCTTTATCTGTTTATTTTGTATTTTATGCTATAGTTGAATGCTATTTTTTGTTATTTTATCTTATGCTGTTTGTTTTTAAATATCTTTATTTATGCAGTAAAAAGCTCAGCTGTTTTTTGTTCAGTCTTTACTTTCCCAATGAAAGTTTTCTGTAGTTTAGTACCTCATGTCTTCTTTTATTTCATGGTCAGGTGACAGAGAAAGAGTGAGTGAAAGCGAGAGAAAGGAAAGGAGATGCAGAAAGAGGAGATAGAGCTCCCAGAGTGGATGGCATTACAGATTTAGGAAACCAGAGTGAGCATCTGACCTCACGGTGAATGGCCTGACGCTGTGGTTAGCAAGGAGAAAGGTACAAAGGGATTACCAACTATATCTTTTGGGCAGTTCCTCGTAATAACATTCCTGCGCTAAAGCCCTTTAATGAGTGTAGCACGCCTTTGATCAGCAGGTCACATGGAGGTGGTGATTGCCAGAGTGTGTTGAGCCATTTTGGGCTGGACTGTGTTTAGCATCAGCCATACCCCTTCTCAGGTGCTGGCAAAGGACGTGATGAAACATCAGCTCTGTTGATGCAACACATTTGTCTCTATTGAAATGTAACGCTTTTTAGGAGTGCACTCACAGAATTCCATTAAAAGAATCACAGATTTCCACAGAATTCAAAGCCCTATTCGGATGGGACTAGTTTTCTACATGATGTTTGAGTTACAATTCTTATCTCACGACATCTGTGATTTCATGTACTGATTTGGATGGAACTAACATCTCCGTGTTAATATAGAGGTGGGAGTGTGTGTTTTCTAGATGTGGGTGTTACAGAAGGTCATCTGCTGTGTTTGTGTGCATCACATATGACATATATGTTTTTTAATCAATTACTTATTGATATAACTTTAATTTATTATTAAAACCCTATTTAAATAAACTTCACATGAGTTTATACAAGTGGCTGTTTATAATAAACCCGCATAAGTGAGCAGAGACATCTAGACAAGTATCTTGCTTATTTTAAAATAGGGAGTCCTTGCAGTTTCCATGATTTGGCTCTATTCATTAATTTTTTCATCGGACACCATTCATATTGAAATGAAATGAAAGCATGCGAATGATTGGTGCTCAAATGGTAGCTCAGGTAGGTCACAAGGAGAAGCGTTAGTATAATACAATATCGGCAATAACAGACATTTGCATTCGGGCAGGATTACATTTCTCATAGGACCTTTGAGTTTGCCGAAAATGTAAAGTAAAAAAGAAATGGAATTCTTACTGAGGTTGTGTGACAACACGGACATGGCAAATTCGGGCAGCATTAAAATCACAAAGTAGACTCAGAGGGCAGATGAACGTTTATATGGTATTTATTCAAAGTATTAACAGATGGTTGTGTTTTAACAATGATTCGTGTTTAGTTATATAGAAAAGTTCTTTGGCGTAGGCCCCGTCCCCCCGTGCAGATTTGGCTGATCCTGCCTGAAGATGAAGCCTACCCCCAAAGGATGGACAGGGCCAACCTGGTGGTGGTGGGGAGGATGGAGGGGAACGTCAGCATCATCAACTGCGAATGTGAAACTTCAGTGCTTATATACTTCAGGTGTCTAGCAGTGATTGGGCAGACCTATTTTTATGAATGAATGACGTAGCATTAGAGTCTTCCTGGTAGAACCTACGCTAAAGCTATAATTTCTTTAACATTCTCAATGAAAACTAGTCCAGTCCAAATAAGGCTTAAGTTCTGCATCCCTGTGTTTATTTACTTATTTATTCAATTTGGCTAATTTTATCATTCTTTCAGTATCAGTTCACAATTTAGAGAAACAAGTGCCTTAATGTCAAAAAAAAAAAAAACACTGTGGAAAAGATTTTGAATGTCTATTTTTTTACAGACATCACTATCATAAAAGCTTGCCCTATTTATAGTCCTACTACTATACCAATCTGATTTCAGATACTGAAAGTTCTGTTTATGAACTCTAAACAGTGCAATGAGATTCACGTTAGTCTACATGTGCATTAGCCTACATATCTTCCAAACACTTCAGCGCATGTGTATAGTGCCCAGTCGCCACGTTCAGAAATGGAGAAAGCCAACACAGCTTGACATTAGTCATTAGTCAACAATGCTACTGCGAGTATAATTGCCATTTTTGCCTCTATTACATCTCTAAAAAGAAAGCTGACATATATGTCAGCAGAGCTTTTATTAGTCTCATCCACTGACCAGTTTATAAGACATGAAACGTAAAAGATACACCCATTCGTATGATGTAAAACGTAGCCTACACATACGTTATATACGTAAACATACGCATCACAGCATTATGCATATGCGCAAGATATTTTTTACTGTTTATTTAACACCACCATTTTTAGTCCAATCTAAATTTTTAGTTCATCTGATTGATTGAGGTGTTTTACATTAACGTTTTTCAGTCCGATTGAGACATCAATCCGATTATAAATGGACTATTTGACTGCAAGTAAACGTAGCTATAGTTAAAGGAATAGTACACCCCAAAATGAAAAGCTTGGCATTGTCATTGATGTCAATGGCATTGGTTCTCACTGAATACAACATGGCCAGTTTTACTACAGGTTGTTTAAATTGATAAGTCAGTTTATATTTGGTTATATTAGCAGGTAACATGTCCATTCAGAGATTTTCTCTAGCTTTGATGTCTTGTCTTTACTGGAAATTGGTCCAGTGTGTATTTCTTGGCAGGTAATAAAATCAAAGCGGCAAATAACGGTGGCAATTAGTCTGTGAAACAGGAGGTGAGGTCCATGAGGAGCATATCAGCAGTTTTAGCACCACCTCAGGATGTAGGAGGGAGATGGGAGTCCCCTGAAAGATTATCTAGTGATATCTCCAGCTGGAGTAGAGCACATGGGGAATCTAGAGTAGACCACAGCGCCGCTCCCACATACCTCTTTACATTTTAAGCTGAAGTTTTTTTCTTAGAAAAGACCAGTTTTGCTCTTTCTACTTTTAGTAAAAATACCACAATTTGCTACATTTCATTGTTGGGATTGTATGGACCACGTTTAATGGTGCTTTTAAATTTTAAAGCACAAAATCTTGCTGATACTCTCAAATATGGACAGTTTCTGGATCTGCCGCTACTTAACTGTGCAGAACAAAAGGAATTAGAACGTGATTATTGTATTATTTATACTGAAAGCTTTTTTTCTCCTTCCGCTTAATGCAGTGAGTGACAATGTTAGTTCAAAAAGTTATGGAATTCTGGTAAGCGACCAAAGCATTTTTAATGAAGACAATTCCTGCCATGGTCTTCAGTTTAGGGTAGAACTTGGAACATCAGCAGTAGTGTTTCAGATTTGTTGTGAATGTTGCTGTCAGCATCGGTCGGAGTTCCACGCGTTTGCATCAGAATCAGCAGGAACCGTGAAGGGAGTCAGCAATGTGCAGCAGAACCCCTGGAGAGACCCACCGGTTCAGCAAATAAAGTGCTCAGTTGCTTGGTGTGAGAGAAATGTTCATGGCTGGGTGCCCTGTCCGCTATATTTTTCTTTGACTTTTTTTATGAAGGAATTAAAGATCCCAGAACAATCTTCTGAGGTCTCATTTTGGAAATGCCCTGTGCAAGTTTATTTAATACATGGCAGACAAGATAATCAATTATTTCTAATAGCTATATTAGATATGAAAGTGTTCTGTGCTTGCATATTGTGGCTCTAGTTATAAATATTACAGACTTGTAAATATTACATCCTCCATTATATCATAACCTATACATAAATTGAATTTGTAGCTGAGCAGCTGAAGTCTTTTAAGAACATTTGTTGGTGTAAATGTTTCATACTGTTTTGGTAGCTTGACTCCCTCAAATTTGATTCTGGTGCTGATTAAATTTACTAATCAAGCAGTTGATCTAATGTGTCTCATCTCATTTTATACTATTTAAACAAGAATTTATAAGTGGAGAAACAACAAAGTCTCTTGTATCATGCTGTTAGTTGAAATCATGTTTTTTGAGCATTAGCCAAGTTTGATTTTTGGATAAGGCCAGGAAAATCATAACTTTGACTTGCAATTTAAAATAACTATAAAATATAATAAATATATTTTAAAATGTAATTTATTCCTGTTGTAATATGCTGATTTTGTGTTTCTGACTTTTTTCAGGATTCTTTGATGAATAGAAAGTTTAAAAGCAACGCATTTATATGAAATCAAAATCTTTTGTAACATTATAAATGTCTTTACTGTCACATTTGACCGATTTAATGCATCCTTGCTTAATAAAAGATTTTATTAAAATCTTACTGACCCCAAACTTTTGAACGTTAGTGCAGATTAGCATCAGATGTAGCCAGAAGGACTGACCATATGCATATGTGTACAGCTTTACCAGCTTGCTTTGAAAAGGTTAGACTATATCTCAACGTGTCTTCAGGCAGAGCCTAATGAAGGTGACAGCTTCTAGAATAAGATCTGGTCTTATGAGGAAACCTGTCTAAGACAGTAGTGACAAATGACCCAGTTAATACAGATCTGGCTGTAGCAAAAACCTTTTTAAAGGGATAGTTCACCCAAAAGTGAAAATTCTGTTATCATGTACTCTAACCTGTATGACTTTCTTCCTTCTGGAAACTTAGAAGATATTTTGAAGAACGTTTTGGGGTCTGAACAACATTGACATTTTCAAAATACCTTTCTTTGTGACACAGAAAGGCACAGATTTTCCTCATACACCCTCTGAAGTTTTCAAAGGACATGGTAATAATGATAAAGAACAACATTACTGACAGTTAAGATTAAGTGCTGTCACTTTGATTATACATCAGCTTGTGTGAAAGAGAGTTCACTCCAAAATTAAAATTCTGTCATTGTTTGCTCACCCTTGTGTCATTATCAGAACACAAAAGGAGGTGTTTACCCGAATTCAAATCACTTCCATTTATGTCACGGAGTGGAAGTTAATGGGGAAGGACGCTGTCAAGCTCCAACTTGAACAACACCAAATCACCATAAAAGTACTATAAATTTAGTCCATACAAATACTGCATTATATTTTGAGCCTCATGACGTTATGTTATAAATTTGTGTGAGAAACAGACTGGAATTTAGGAGTGACATTTCATAATCTTACATATTTTATATATTATGGGTGAGAATCACCCATTTCTTGCAGTCAAGACTCATAACCTTCCTGTTGACCATTCTGGGAAGTGATTGCTTGTCCGTGTCAAAAGTCAAGGCCCAGAGTCCAAAACAATTACAGCACGTGAGCATTGCATCATTGTATCACTAGTTACATCTCTACTACCTAAAATGATGTCTTGGGGACCTGGAAGTTGCTCTGTCAGTGTGGTTAAGATATTGTTAGTGGGTCAATGTCAATGAAAAGTTGTGAGATTAATCACTGGAGTCCTGCTAGTTGTTTGCTGAATGGAGCACAGAGTTCTTTCTCTCATTTTTCTCTTTCTGTCTCCTCTGTGTCAGCTACATTGCTCTTTTTGTCTGATAAATCATTGCTGCTCTGTGGCCTTTGAGGCCCCTGTGTCCTCTCTGCCCCATTAGCCTCAAAGTCACACCTGCCCCAGGGACTCAAATGCCCTCCGAGAGGACTGTGGTTTCCTGCATTCACAGATTTGGGCTTGAGGTACAGCTTAGTGAAGTGACTTATTGCTTCTATGCTTTGTGAAGTTTCTGGCCATAATTTTAGGAGTACCTCAAGGGTTTGTAGTCAGCCCATTCCTATTCTTGCAGCTTTCCTTTACAAAAGGTGTTGTCTGTAGATTTATTATGATTTTTTTTTTTGCTCTCTTCTTCTTCAGTTAATTGATTTCCAACAGCATTTCGACCGTGGGGGACATTTACCTATCTACCCTCCACCCTAGCTATGGCCCTGGATGTAAACTATATAATGTTTTCTGGCATGAATGCAAAAAATGCAGCTTTATATTATTTATAGGTAGGGACACACCAAACCAATGCCACAGAACTAGCGCTGATGAAAGTCGACTGTGTTGTCGCCTCGCGTCGCCTGCATCAGGGGAAAAAAGCTGCACTTCAACACCCCAAGAGAACTACAGCCGACTGTCAACTAGCATGTGCGTTCCTGTGTGTAAATGAGACAACTGTCTATTTCTGCAGATATATTCGTCATTCAAAAAGGGAAACAGACGCTGCAGATACTCAAACCGTAAACAAAGCAGCGCGTACTTACCTTTTTGAATATCAATACTGCGCTCATGTTAATATTAAAATATTCACTTGGTAAGATAACGTAACATTAGAACAGCCTTTTAATTGTACCGTTTTGACTTCTTTGCTCGCTATTTTGCTATTATTACTCATTCTGAACAGCCAATCAGAGATCTCGTTCTCATAGACAGCCCGACGTCGATTCTACATGTTGAATTGGCCCAAAAAACCTTTAAAGACATTTGAAGACTTGCTTAAAAAATTTTCTCTTTGTATTTTCTCATTACTCCATGTTTTTTCATCGCTCTTGCATGAGACTCATTGATATATGCACTTTTATATGTGGTATTAACTGTATAGCACATTTGCACATCTCACAGTTTATAACATCATAACACCTGGCCCCAGTTCACACTTTACTTATAGCTCTTTTCCACCAGAATAGTTCTGGATCCAGAATTTTCTCGACCAGGCAAACTGGAACCTGTCGCGAAATGGCCGCGTGTTTCCACACACTTAAGGAACGAACGGTGACGTAACGCTGCTACGTGTTTACCTGACTAAAAACAGTCTAAAATCAAACAGTGCACGTCCTGTTGTTTGTGCAGGCAGTGTGGCACTTCTGTTCACCGTACCGGGTGTGATTCTATCGTATGTCTTTTTTGGAGATATATTGAAACTGAAACCATTGATTTACTTGCTCTCTCGCACACTGCAGTCTCTCTTTTACAGTATATATTTAGATATAAAGAGCAATGAAGTGCAATGTTATTCGAGAACGGACAAAGGCTGTGAACCCGCACCAGAGGTGTCGGTGGAAAAGGGGTCAGTGGTGATCAGTGGTGTAGTAGATATCTCCCCATATGCTCTCTGAACTTTAATACAGTAAAACTCTTATTTAGACATTTTCTCTGGGTAATGAGTGTTGTTGCTATCCTGACAAAGCCAGATTCAGCTTTTTGACTGGATTGAACTGGCAGCACAAGCCGGTGAGGGGACAGATGTGTCAGGCCATTCAGATGGGGCTCTCTGGGTGAGATATATAAGGTTAGAACTTGTAAGAAGACACTGCTGCATCAGCAAGTTGCCATGACAATGTCATTCCCCATTTCATTGTCTTTTACCCCTGTCTCCTAGCAAGGTTACAAGGTCGAACAACCACAGAGATCCGGTGCTGTATACTTACAGTAGCTGGTAATTGTTCCCTGCCTCCTCTACATTTAAATGACACTATATTTTACACAGAATGCTGCTTTTGATTGGTTACATCACTTCTTATCATGACAACAAAAAGGCTGAAAGGCTTTCACTGAATTCCTCTTCTGATATACACTCACCTAAAGGATTATTAGGAACACCATACTAATACTGTGTTTGACCCCCTTTCGCCTTCAGAACTGCCTTAATTCTACGTGGCATTGATTCAACAAGGTGCTGAAAGCATTCTTTAGAAATGTTGGCCCATATTGATAGGATAGCATCTTGCAGTTGATGGAGATTTGTGGGATGCACATCCAGGGCACGAAGCTCCCGTTCCACCACATCCCAAAGATGCTCTATTGGGTTGAGATCTGGTGACTGTGGGGGCCATTTTAGTACAGTGAACTCATTGTCACCAATTTGAAATAATTCGAGCTTTGTGACATGGTGCATTATCCTGCTGGAAGTAGCCATCAGAGGATGGGTACATGGTGGTCATAAAGGGATGGACATGGTCAGAAACAATGCTCAGGTAGGCCGTGGCATTTAAACGATGCCCAATTGGCACTAAGGGGCCTAAAGTGTGCCAAGAAAACATCCCCCACACCATTACACCACCACCACCAGCCTGCACAGTAGTAACAAGGCATGATGGATCCATGTTCTCATTCTGTTTACGCCAAATTCTGACTCTACCATCTGAATGTCTCAACAGAAATCGAGACTCATCAGACCAGGCAACATTTTTCCAGTCTTCAACTGTCCAATTTTGGTGAGCTCGTGCAAATTGTAGCCTCTTTTTCCTATTTGTAGTGGAGATGAGTGGTACCCGGTGGGGTCTTCTGCTGTTGTAGCCCATCCGCCTCAAGGTTGTGCGTGTTGTGGCTTCACAAATGCTTTGCTGCATACCTCGGTTGTAACGAGTGGTTATTTCAGTCAAAGTTGCTCTTCTATCAGCTTGAATCAGTCGGCCCATTCTCCTCTGACCTCTAGCATCAACAAGGCATTTTCGCCCACAGGACTGCCGCATACTGGATGTTTTTCCCTTTTCACACCATTCTTTGTAAACTCTAGAAATGGTTGTGCGTGAAAATCCCAGTAACTGAGCAGACTGTGAAATACTCAGACCGGCCCGTCTGGCACCAACAACCATGCCACGCTCAAAATTGCTTAAATCACCTTTCTTTCCCTTCTGACATTCAGTTTGGAGCTCAGGAGATTGTCTTGACCAGGACCACACCCCTAAATGCATTGAAGCAACTGCCATGTGATTGGTTGATTAGATAATTGCATTAATGAGAAATTGAACAGGTATTCCTAATAATCCTTTAGGTGAGTGTATTTTGGGCTTCACCCCACTGAACATTGTGTGATGAATTGCTGCATGTTATGCTGTTGTTGTGCTCAAGCACAATTCTCTCGGGGTACAAGGCTTCATTAGAGCCCAGCGTGAGATTATACAACTCATGCCCATATTTAATCAGCTTTATGCTCATAACAGGACAGAAGTCCTGCAATGAATCCCCCATAAGGCACAGCCAGTGACATTGGGGGATGTTGCAATGCTTTATTTCATCATATGCTTCATGCTCAGTTGTTTTAAGGCTGTTAAGGACCATTAACTATTTCTAGCACAATGGACTTCACCTTGCGCAACCTTTTGCTCTCTTTCTGAACACACATTCTGACTTTCATTTCTTTGGTATGTAATGAAATCAATTTATTAATCTTCCCTAATTATTTTTGCCACTGGGGACACAACTCATTTAGCATGAAAGGTGCCCGCTTCAGACTTCATCATCTTCTGTAGAGATAACAAATCCCCAAGGAGTCAGTTGGGATTGGGAGCGTTTCAGTCAACCTTTGTGAGCAGCACCGGGTCTGATGCCGAGAGTAAAGAGAAACTAGTCATATCTACATCCATCAAACATGGGAAAAGAACATGCACTGCTGCACTTCTGTAAAGCGATCAGTGGTGTGTGGTGTTGTTGTTTTTAATCTATTAACCTAAAATAAATTAATGTTTCAGTTATTTTTGATGTTTCAAAGCCATAGGGACACCTTTAATCTCACACTATTACACTAAAATTCTGTAATTTCTTATATTATAGTTTTATTTTATTTTTTTTATTTTATATATTATGTACTGTATAATTGTGTATATACTTTGACAATATTTATACAAATTAAAGTGTAATATTATTTATTTAATACAATATTTATATAAATGATTAATTGGTATAAAAATATCATGTCAATTTTTTACTTTTTTATCATAATGATAGACAGGTGTGTGTGTGTGTGTGTTTATATGCAATGTTAAAACATAATTAAAATATTATTATTATTATTAATTAATATAATATTTAAAGTATCAAGTATATACATTTTTGATTTCTTTTTTTACATTGCTTAAAAAACAATAAATTTTTTGCATTGCTTTAAAAACTATAAATATTGTTACCTAAAAAAACAATAATAAAGTTACTATAATATTTTGTATAGCTTTAATAAGCTTCACCTTTTTTTGGATCATTTAGTCATTAAATCCTTTATAAAATCAGTAAAAACTGCAAATGTATTGATGGTGACAGAAGATGTTTTATTTATCTGTTAAAATTGTCTCAAGTCACATTGTTTCAAGTACATTTTGATTGTGGTTACCAAAAAAAGTGTGAGTCAGTTTACTTGGTAATTAGACCATCCAATTTCAGTAATGAGTGTCACTGCGTCCTCTTGTGTGATTTATTTTTTATTATTTATTTTTTTTACCCTGAATTCATTATTTGTATTGATTTATTTGGTCTCATATTTAGTAATATTTGATTTATTTTCCCATCACATTTTTTTGAGGAACCAATGTCTCAGGAGAAAGCGATGTCCTTGAGTGACATTCACGTGTGGTTGTACTGATGCACAGCTGCAGCATAAATGTCCTTCAACTCCCACTCCAGCAGCTCTTTTTTTTCAGTTTACTGTAACCTGATTGGATCCTTTGAGGTTTTTTCTTTAGCACGGCGAGGACCACATTGTCAACACTGCATTTGTGTTGACTGATTAACTCTACGACATATCTGCTGAGAAGGTCTGTTGTGTAAGTTTCATTGAAAAGGTTCATTTAAAATTCATGGAGCGTGCTTTTGTGACGTCAATTGTTGACGTTGGTCACGACAGTAGGGTATTGCATAGCCAGCACGTTTTTCTCCTCAGCAAGCACCTCCTCTGTCCTTCCCAGGAAGAAGGAGAAAAAGCACATTGGGCAGAGGTAAAATCTATGCTGGTAACCTGCCAGGCAACAGGCAACCTTGAAGTATCTCCAATTAAATGACCCTCCTTCACCCTCCGTTCACGCATTAAGCCAAACAAAGCCGTTACAATATTTGCATGCACACCTGTGACATTCGAGGTGAGCCCTTTCTGTTATGGTATGGAGACCAGTAATGATGAATAATATATTGACTTCTAGTATATATGTTGACTACTGAGTGATGAATTGCTGTTACACTTACATTAATGATTATGGATTGGCTCTGTGGGCTCGAAAGCTGCTTTTCTCTATGTGTGTCATGATTATTATGAGTTAATGAAATTGTAAATTACTTTTATAAATAAATAATTTACAGTATTTGTATTAATTAGTATAAAGTGTCAAGTATATACATGTTTGCCTTCTTTACATTGCTTTAAATGAATAACTATTGTTACCTATAAAAAAAATAAACAATAATAAAGTTACTAGAATACACTCACCTAAAGTATTATTAGTAACACCATACTAATACTGTGTTTGACCCCCTTTCGCCTTCAGAACTGCCTTAATTCTACGTGGCATTGATTCAACAAGATGTTGGCCCATATTGATAGGATAGCATCTTGCAATTGATGGAGATTTGTGGGATGCACATCCAGGGCACGAAGCTCCCGTTCCACCACATCCCAAAGATGCTCTATTGGGTTGAGATCTGGTGACTGTGGGGGCCATTTTAGTACAGTGAACTCATTGTCATGTTCAAGAAACCAATTTGAAATGATTCGAGCTTTGTGACATGGTGCATTATCCTGCTGGAAGTAGCCATCAGAGGATGGGTACATGGTGGTCATAAAGGGATGGACATGGTCAGAAACAATGCTCAGGTAGGCCGTGGCATTTAAACGATGCCCAATTGGCACTAAGGGGCCTAAAGTGTGCCAAGAAAACATCCCCCACACCATTACACCACCACCACCAGCCTGCACAGTGGTAACAAGGCATGATGGCTCCATGTTCTCATTCTGTTTACGCCAAATTCTGACTCTACCATCTGAATGTCTCAACAGAAATCGAGACTCATCAGACCAGGCAACATTTTTCCAGTCTTCAACTGTCCAATTTTAGTGAGCTTGTGCAAATTGTAGCCTCTTTTTCCTATTTGTAGTGGAGATGAGTGGTACCCGGTGGGGTCTTCTGCTGTTGTAGCCCATCCGCCTCAAGGTTGTGCGTGTTGTGGCTTCACAAATGCTTTGCTGCATACCTCGGTTGTAACGAGTGGTTATTTCAGTCAAAGTTGCTCTTCTATCAGCTTGAATCAGTCGGCCCATTCTCCTCTGACCTCTAGCATCAACAAGGCATTTTCGCCCACAGGACTGCCGCATACTGGATGTTTTTCCCTTTTCACACCATTCTTTGTAAACTCTAGAAATGGTTGTGCGTGAAAATCCCAGTAACTGAGCAGATTGTGAAATACTCAGACCGGCCCGTCTGGCACCAACAACCATGCCACGCTCAAAATTGCTTAAATCACCTTTCTTTCCCATTCTGACATTCAGTTTGGAGTTCAGGAGATTGTCTTGACCAGGACCACACCCCTAAATGCATTGAAGCAACTGCCATGTGATTGGTTGATTAGATAATTGCATTAATGAGAAATTGAACAGGTGTTCCTAATAATCCTTTAGGTGAGTGTATTTTGTATATCTGGATGGTGGTGACAAAAGAAAATGAATTGACCTGTTAAAATTGGCTCACATTGTGTTTTTAAGTTCATCTGGATTGTGATGTAACATAAAAAGAGTGAGTCAGTTGTTTACTTGGTAATTAGACCATCCAATTTTCATTTTCATATGAGTGGCACTGCCTCATTATTTTTAAGCAATATTCAGTTAATGAATGAGAAAAAAGGATTTATTTATGATAAATATATAAACCTAGTTATTGATTATTTTAAACACATTTAGTTTATTAGCACTGTTACAGAACTTTTAGCTTCTTACCCGTTTATGTATGACTGACAAATATGCATCACATTAAGTTTATTAGTTTGTTAATTATATGCCTTTTTTTTCTGGAACATGGAAATATGGTCCTAACCCCATCCTTAACTCTTAACTCCAGCCCTAAGCTTAAACCTAAGGGGGGTGTGTGTGTGTGTGTGTTATACAGGAACCCATTTTACATGGAAAAATCACAGTGCCCAAATTATTAAACATGGACCAAAAAATAGTGTGCCCCCTTAAATGCAACAAAATTATGCACATCTTACAGTGTGACTATATTTCGCAATGTGAATTTATATCTTCTCATTTAGACTTTTTTTTCATGAGATTGCAACTATATCTCACAATGGGAATTTATATCTCTCAGTATTTCATGTAAATCACAATGCGACTATATACCTGTATCTCACAATGCAACTTTATTTCTTATTTAAACCTCATCTCAAAATTACCTGTTATAAAAATTTTTACACTGAGGCTAAAACCGGCTTTCAAGTATTCATGACATCAAGCAAACTCTATTTCTGTGATGTTTTCCGTGCCAAAGAATTCAAAACTGGCTCACCTCAAAAGCTCTCGACTTGACACCTACTGATAAACTGAAATGCTGGGTATGTTTTTACGCAATAAAAATGCACCACATATTTGCGTCTTTATATCAAGGCTATATCTGGCATTTTAATTTTGACCCACAAAAATGAAGAACATTATTGGACTGATTTAATCAGTATGTTCATCCAGGGACATCAGCTCTTTTTCCTGTCTCTTCTGTTCAGTAAGGAGATAAAATTATGTGTAATTTGTAGTTTCTCAACCTGACATTGTAATCAAGATTTAACTTTATTAAGTGAAACTCTTGCTAGTCTTTACTAATATTCATTATGTGCTCAGTGTGAGCACTTGTTATTGTTAAAGTGGATTAGTATTGAAGCATTAATGTAATGACATGCCGCTCTGATTTCAGATGCTTTATACAGACTTGTACTCAATCTTCTTGTGTCATTTTGTCAGAGTAAATTTCCATCTGCTTATGCCGGGTAGAAAAAAAATGGGAGGCCTGCAACCACAGAAGCACTAATAAAATGGCTTGGATTATTGATGAATTAATTGATGGTTTTAATGCTTCAGACAAAGGCAGTTTATTATCAGACTCTCTGGTGAAGGTTGTGCATGATTCCTCTCTCTGTTAGATGTTGGCCGACTGTTTGGTTTTGTGTGTTGGGCATTTCTGCTTTGGGTTGATAAGAACATTTATCAGCAGCTTTTGTGCTTTTAGGAATAATTTCTCTCCCCTCTTTTAGTCTCTAGGGGTATTTTAAAGGAACCTGTTATTTAATTAGGCTGTAGATAAGGCTGATTGAATGTTTGAGAAGTCAAAACTAGGCACGACCCTGGTGTTCCAGAGTTGGCAAAGAAAGCCACCCATGTGAATAAGTTAATAGTATTACGGGAAAAGCCTGCAGCATGCTCACACTTTGAAGTGCACAAGAGAATTATGGGTGATTTATGTTTCAGACTCGCTGTCATTTTATTTCTTGGCTGTGCACACTGTAGTTTATACGTGACATCACGCTGACACAGCTTTCTTTTTAACCCCTTAAATGCATGAATGTTTCTTCAATCATTATTACATATTTGGGTCTTTAGCGACCCGGATCTATATCTAACACGGATGGATCTCTACCTGTCGCACTAATATAAAACTCTCCTGATATTAGAGTAACAATTACAGAAGAGTAAAACAAAGCATATTTTGTTACCTTTTGGAGCTTGGAAGGGTTCAGTTTGAGCAGATGATTTATACCATCATCACTGTCCTCGTTCATAGCTCATTTCCCAGTATATTCAGCATTTGGCTCATATTTGCCATCTCAAACATATTCTCAAAATGTGACACTAATATCTGATTGCATTCAGTACTTGCTCTGCAGTAAATCGCTGAGCCATTTCGTGTTTTGCTGATGATACTTCCTATTCTTTTGTTTTCTGCCTGCGGTAACTATGAGTGAAACGTCATTTCATCATTGTGTTCAGACATTAAAGGTGAATTGCACTTATTCAGTCATCAAAGATTCAGTTATTGTTGTGCAGAAAAAATGTACTTACACGGTTACACACCTCGGGTCATTAGTGACCCTTTACAATTTTTACAAAAAATTAATGGGAAAACATTGTTTTTTTCTTGTTATATTGTATATAATGAATTGATTGAGAAATACTAAGAAGGTTGATGGAAGATTGATAAAGAGGAGGGTAGTGAATGACGTCCCGGGTAACTAAAGACCCGAGGTATGCGTTTAAGGGTTAAACTGATTTATTGTGGATTTGTTAAATGCAAAGGGTAAGATGAAAGTGTTTGTGATTTGAGATCAATCATGGGTGCTTCTCAAACGGAAGGCTGCATCCTAGTGAGGCTGTGTCCTTCCTAGTCCAGTCCTTTGGAGGCTTGAGTCCTCCTCAACATTAAACGCTAGAATGAAATGGTATAGTAAGTGGCTACGTTAAAAATGTTTCTGCCCCTGCGGTGAAGATGTGAAAATTCTTTATATAAAAAAATTACTTCTATTAATGCAGTACAAGTAATGGCAACCATCTGTGGTTTCCCAATGGTTTACATTACACATAGTTTCGCATTATGCAATTAATTTACAACAAAACAAAAGAAAATATAATGCCTTTGTGGCAAGCGGGGCGGGCCAAGAGCCGTGGAATGGAGCGAGGCCAGTGGCGTGAGTGTTAATGAGCTGGTCTCGAGTCCCACGGAGGAGCTCCGGAAGGATAAAAGGAGTTATGACAGTGGAAGATGAGAGAGTTTATGTTGTTTTGTTTTAGTTTATGTGACAGTCGTCTGTGAGGGGCTTCCACTTTACTTTTGTTTTGTAGCTTGTTTATTTTGTGATTTAAAGTTACTTTTACTGTGATTTAAGGTTTCTGCCTCCTCCATCTTCATCTTGCATTACATGGTAAAACTGGACGAACTGTGCCTATCTCAGTTTTGAACTGGAATGTGAGCAAAGGATTGTGGGTGATTTAGAGGACACGAAGGATACACTTGATGCAGCCTTCAAAACAGGCTGAATGAAGGATGCGAAATGAAGGTTGCCTTCAAAAGATCATTTAAACTGACACATCCTCGTTGGATGCACTCGTTGTTGTGCACCTCAAACCATTCCTGAACCAGTTTTGCTTTGTGGCAGGGCGCATTATCCTGCTGAAAGAGGCCACAGCCACCAGGGAATACCGTTTCCATGAAAGGGTGTACATGGTCTGCAACAATGCTTAGGTAGGTGGTACGTGTCAAAGTAACATCCACATGGATGGCAGGACCCAAGGTTTCTCAGCAGAACATTACTCAAAGCATCACACTGCCTCCGCCGGCTTGGCTTCTTCCCGTAGTGCATCCTGGTGCCATGTGTTCCCCAGGTAAGCAATGCACACTCACCCAGCCATCCATGTGATGTAAAAGAAAACATGATTCATCAGACCAGGCCACCTTCTAATTTTGCTCCGTGGTCCAGTTCTGATGCTCATGTGCCCACTGTTGGTGCTTTCGGCGGTGGACAGGGGTCAGCATGGGCACTCTGACAGTTCTGCAGCTATGCAGCTCCATATGCAACAAACTGCGATGCACTGTGTGTTCTGACTTTCTATCAAAACCATCATTAACTTCTTGAGCAATTTGAGGTACAGTAGCTCATCTGTTTGATCGGACCACACAGGCCAGCGTTCCCGTGCATCAATGAGCCTTGGCCGCCCATGACCCTGTCTCTGGTTCACCACTGTTCCTTCCTTGGACCACTTTTGATAGATTGACCACTGCAGACCGGGAACACCCCACAAGAGCTGCAGTTTTGAGATGCTCTGACCCAGTCGTCTAGCCATTACAATTTGGCCCTTGTCAAAATCCTTACGCTTGCCCATTTTTCCTGCTTCTAACACCTCAACTTCACTTGATGCCTAATATATCCCACCCACTAACAGGTGCCGTGATGAAGAGATAATCAGTGTTATTCACTTCACCTGTCAGTGGTCATAATGTTATGACTGATCGGTGTATATACTGTATACACTCACCTAAAGGATTATTAGGAACACCTGTTCAATTTCTCATTAATGCAATTATCTAATCAACCAATCACATGGCAGTTGCTTAAATGCATTTAGGGGTGTGGTCCTGGTTAAGACAATCTCCTGAACCCCAAACTGAATGTCAGAATGGGAAAGAAAGGTGATTTAAGCAATTTGGAGCGTGGCATGGTTGTTGGTGCCAGACGGGCCGGTCTGAGTATTTCACAATCTGCTCAGTTACTGGGATTTTCACGCACAACCATTTTTAGAGTTTACAAAGAATGGTGTGAAAATGGAAAAACATCCAGTATGCGGCAGTCCTGTGGGCGAAAATGCCTTGTTGATGCTAGAGGTCAGAGGAGAATGGGACGACTGATTCAAGCTGATAGAAGAGCAACTTTGACTGAAATAACCACTCGTTACAACCGAGGTATGCAGCAAAGCATTTGTGAAGCCACAACACGGACAACCTTGAGGCGGATGGGCTACAACAGCAGAAGACCCCACCGGGTACCACTCATCTCCACTACAAATAGGAAAAAGAGGCTACAATTTGCACGAGCTCACCAAAATTGGACAGTTGAAGACTGGAAAAATGTTGCCTGGTCTGATGAGTCTCAATTTCTGTTGAGACATTTAGATGGTAGAGTCAGAATTTGGCGTAAACAGAATGAGAACATGGATCCATCATGCCTTGTTACCACTGTGCAGGCTGGTGATGGTGGTGTAATGGTGTGGGGGATGTTTTCTTGGCACACTTTAGGCCCCTTAGTGCCAATTGGGCATCGTTTAAATGCCACGGCCTACCTGAGCATTGTTTCTGACCATGTCCATCCCTTTATGACCACCATGTACCCATCCTCTGATGGCTACTTCCAGCAGGATAATGCACCATGTCACAAAGCTCGAATCATTTCAAATTGGTTTCTTGAACATGACAATGAGTTCACTGTACTAAAATGGCCCCCACAGTCACCAGATCTCAACCCAATAGAGCATCTTTGGGATGTGGTGGAACGGGAGCTTCGTGCCCTGGATGTGCATCCCACAAATCTCCATCAACTGCAAGATGCTATCCTATCAATATGGGCCAACATTTCTAAAGAATGCTTTCAGCACCTTGTTGAATCAATGCCACATAGAATTAAGGTAGTTCTGAAGGCGAAAGGGGGTCAAACACAGTATTAGTATGGTGTTCCTAATAATCCTTTAGGTGAGTGTATATCATTGTGTTTTTTTAATAATTGCATCTTTGCGATTTAATGCTAAAGTTTGAAAGGTTTATGGCATTAAATGTTCTTTAGATATTCAAAGACGTATTTTGAACGATGGCAGTATTTTAATCATAGCTTTTCAATTATTAGACAGAACTGTTAAACAGAGACAAACTAGTGCTGCTGTGCGTCTACACTCAGGCACTGGGTTCTCAGCACTGTCAAAATAAAAGTCTTGCTTCTGACTCTAATTGGTAGCCAAACAGAAAAACGTATCGGCCAATAATTATAATAATAAAATAATAAATAAAGAAAAATAAAATTGCCCAACACACCCATTTTTTTCCTTCAATAATTACTTAAATGTCACTTGTTAATCACTTGAACCTCAATTGTAATGGTGGTGTTTGAACCAGGAGTACTTGAAAGCAGCATAATATGCAATCAAACAGACAAAAGTCAGCCTGTCTCATATTGCAGTGTGATCATCACCCATTGCTAAATATGGCTTAGAGTGTGAAATATCTGTGCCCAAATGTCACACCTCTCTGCCCAGTGTGAGTGAGCGTGTGTGTGTGTGTGTGTGTGTGTGTGTGTGTGTGTGCATATTAGATTTGGCTCATTCTCTCGGCTCTGGCTTTAGAGGTCTCACATAAGGACAGGAGACAACAGTCTAAGCCAGTGTAGTCCTGTTTACATCAAATAAAAATTGACTTATCTGTCTCCCTCAACATGTTTGTATTTGCGTTATTTAACCCTGGCAGGCCTTTGGCCAAACCTTCTCCCATATTGAGTCAGATTAAAGATTAGGCCTAGTCGTGTTTCTGCACCTGTCTCGGTTCTGTGTGAACTTCTGGCTGGATCAGAACCAGCTTGGCAGCCATGTGGGCCATGTGGAAGTGGAGAGAGTCCACTGCTGCTTTCTGTGAATAGGCGTAAACCGATGACTGTAGGGATAATGCTCTCCCCACAGTACACACATCCCTCCAGCCTCGAGAGCAAAAACACCAAGTAATCGAGCCTTGCATATGCCCCTGTCGAGGATTAGAAAATGCCACCAAAGTCCTTTTTAAAGCAAGTCAGTGCTCTCTGCAGTCATTTATATACTGCGGGTACAGCTTATATCTACTTAAATGGATGATGGCTAAAATCTCTAAAACTTTTGGCTAATTGTTGCAGTATCAAATAAAATGAGGTCTGACAAAACATTTTATCATACAGTTTAGTTTCTGTATACTATATAACAGTATTAAAAAAAATTACAAAATACTAGTATTGACAAATAAAATGCATCATGCAAAATGCAAATGTGTATCTTTACATGTTGTCCTATGAAAAAACACTCAGTAACTACACTGATTTATGTCTCATGAGCATAAAGTACAACAGAACATCAAACACATTATTCACTAACAAGAACCAACTCAAGAATCATTCATTGGGAGTCAGTTGGATTACATTGGTTAAACTTAATTTTTTTTATTCTCTAAGAACTGTCTCATAAGAGTCATTTGTTGGGAGTCAGTCATATTACATTGGTTGTGCTGTGTCGTGTGTGTTTGATTCACTGAAAAGAACTGGCTTATATAAGTCATTTGTTGGGAGTCAGTTGAATTACATTGGTCATGCCGTATGTTTATGATTTAATAAGAATATCCTGCTCCGAAGAGTCATTCAATCGAAAATCAAACTACACTGATTGTTTTTGAATCACCAAAAAAAAGGTCATATGAGTATTTTTGTTTCAGGAATGATTAGCTTGCACTGGTGGCACTGTTTTTCTTTTTTTCTTTTTCTTTTTTGCTAAAAATAACTCATAAGAGTCATAAGAACTCATAATAGTTATTTGTTCTGGAATCAGACTGCACAGCAGGTCATGCAGTTTATTTTTGATTCACTAACAAGAATCACTTGGAAGAGTCATTTGTCTAGAATCAGACTACACTGGTCACACTGCGTGATTTTGATTCACTGAAAAGAACCGGCTCATAAGAATTTGGATTTCTCCTATTCATTTTTCAACAGGTCTTCTGGTGTATAAACAGCTGTATATCATTTAGAAAACTACTATACATGATGTTCCTCATCTGAGTGGAAGCATGACACACTATTAATGATTAGCCCATCATCTCCGTGTGGCTGACTCAGTTGCCCAATGAGTCAAGAGTGGGACTAAATGTGGAAAGAACATTACCTGCCTAAAAAAAAAAAAAGTTATTATGTGGGTGTTGTTTTGTAACGTAATTGTTTGTGTGTCTTTCAGCTATTATGTATGTAATGGGTGCTCTTGGGCCAGCTGCTGGGTACCTGCTGGGAGGCGTTCTGATCGGCTTCTATGTGGATCCCAAAACAATTACCAACATTGAGCAAAATGATCCACACTTTGTTGGCAACTGGTAAGATCTGTTCTGCATAAGAGTGTGTAGCTTCATTCCAACTAGGGATGTATAACGATATATATCGGCCACTATATCGGTATCAGCTGATATATGTTCATTTTTGATGTTTTCATTATCGGCCTGATAAAAAAATTAGGCCGATATTTTAAAGATGTTTAATAATGGATTATTTCCTTCAGCTGAGACAATTCAGATGCGCACTGTTCGCCATGATGGTTTTGAATTGCTTGAAATATGATTGGAATCACTTCAAAAAAGGAAAATACAGTTAAGTGCAACATGTACAGCGCAAGTCTGTCATATAGGCTACATAAAATTATAATGAGAACATTATACAGTGCATCTGGAAAGTATTCACAGCGCTTCACTTTTTCCACATTTTGTTGTTACAGCCTTATTCCAAAATGGATTAAATTTATTATTTTTTTCCTCAGTTCTACAAACAATACCCCATAATGACAACGTGAAAGAAGTTTGTTTGAAATCTTAATCTTAAAAATAAAAATACAAATTAGAAGTGTCTTTGTCATGACACTCAAAATTGAGCTCAGGCGCATCCTGTTTCCACTGATCATACTTGAGATGTTTCTACAACTTGATTGGAGTCCACCTGTGGTATATTTAGTTGATTGGCCATGATTTGGAAAGGCCCACACCTGTCTATATAAGATCCCACAGTTAACAGTGCATGTCAGAGCACAAACAAAAAAGGAATTGTCTGTAGACCTCCAAGACAGGATTGTATCGAGGCACAGATCTGGGGAAGGGTACAGAAAAATTTCTGCAGCATTGAAGGTCCCAATGAGTACAGTGGCCTCCATCATCCGTAAATGGAAGAAGTTTGGAACCACCAGGACTCTTCCTAGAGCTGGCCACCCAGCCAAACTGAGCGATCGGGGAGAAGGGCCTTAGTCAGGGAGGTGACCAAGAACCCGATGGTCACTCTGACAGAGCTTCAGCATTTTTCTGTGGAGAGAGGAGAACCTTTCAGAAGAACAACCATCTCTACAGGTATCCACCAATCAGGCCTGTTTGGTAGAGTGGCCAGACGGCACATGACAGCCTGCCTGGAGTTTGCCAAAAGGCACCTGAAGGACACTCAAACCATGAGAAACAAAATTCTCTGGTCTGATGAAACAAAGATTAAACTCTTTGGCTTGAATGGTAAGGAGGAAACCAGGCACTGCTCATCACCTGGCCAATACCATCCCTACTGTTGGGGTAACAGTTTAGGACCCAGGACCAGTAGTGAAAAATGAAAACCAAGAGTTAGGAGTGCAATTAATTAAAGAAAAATACTGAAGAATAGTTTGCAGTTTCATCAGCAGAAGCCAGCTTCAAGTCTCACAAGGAGTTTGTAGCCTGCGCTCCGTTCCTCATACATAAAATTGATCCAACAGTTATACGGTACTGGGAGGAACTAGGAGACTATTCAGGACATCCAACCTGATGGAGCTTGAGAGGTCCTGCAAAGAAGAATGGGAGAAACTGCCAAAAAAATAGGTGTGCCAATCTTGCAGCATCATACTCAAAAAGACTTGAGGCTGTAATTGGTGCCAAAGGTGCTTCAACAAAGTATTGAACAAAGGCTGTGAATACTTATGTACATGTGATTTTTTTATTTATTTTTTATTTATTTATTTATTTTATAAATTTGCAAAGATTTCAAACAAACTTCTTTCACGTTGTCATTATGGGGTATTGTTTGTAGAATTGAGGAAAAAAATAATGAATTGAATCCATTTTGGAATAAGGCTGTAACATAACAAAATGTGGAAAAAGTCAAGTGCTGTGAATATTTTCCGGATGCACTGTAATTGTGTGGTTCGGACATGTCTTTTAATGGTAAGACTTTTGTTTTTGTAATCAGGCTCTCAAAAAAAAAAAAAAAAAGATTTAGATTTATCAGACAATACACTCACCTAAAGGATTATTAGGAACACCTGTTCAATTTCTCATTAATGCAATTATCTAATCAACCAATCACATGGAAGTTGCTTCAATGCATTTAGGGGTGTGGTCCTGGTCAAGACAATCTCCTGAACTCCAAACTGAATGTCAGAATGGGAAAGAAAGGTGATTTAAGCAATTTTGAGCATGGCATGGTTGTTGGTGCCAGACGGGCCGGTCTGAGTATTTCACAATCTGCTCAGTTACTGGGATTTTCACGCAAAACCATTTCTAGAGTTTACAAAGAATGGTGTGAAAAGGGAAAAACATCCAGTATGCGGCAGTCCTGTGGGCGAAAATGCCTTGTTGATGTTAGAGGTCAGAGGAGAATGGGCCGACTGATTCAAGCTGATAGAAGAGCAACTTTGACTGAAATAACCACTCGTTACAACCGAGGTATGCAGCAAAGCATTTGTGAAGCCACAACACGCACAACCTTGAGGCGGATGGGCTGCAACAGCAGAAGACCCCACCGGGTACCACTCATCTCCACTACAAATAGGAAAAAGAGGCTACAATTTGCACGAGCTCACCAAAATTGGACAGTTGAAGACTGGAAAAATGTTGCCTGGTCTGATGAGTCTCAATTTCTGTTGAGACATTCAGATGGTAGAGTCAGAATTTGGCGTAAACAGAATAAGAACATGGATCCATCATGCCTTGTTACCACTGTGCAGGCTGGTGGTGGTGGTGTAATGGTGTGGGGGATGTTTTCTTGGCACACTTTAGGCCCCTTAGTGCCAACTGGGCATCGTTTAAATGCCACGGCCTACCTGAGCATTGTTTCTGACCATGTCCATCCCTTTATGACCACCATGTACCCATCCTCTGATGGCTACTTCCAGCAGGATAATGCACCATGTCACAAAGCTCGAATCATTTCAAATTGGTTTCTTGAACATGACAATGAGTTCACTGTACTAAAATGGCCCCTACAGTCACCAGATCTTCGTGCCCTGGATGTGCATCCCACAAATCTCCATCAACTGCAAGATGCTATCCTATCAATATGGGCCAACATTTCTAAAGAATGCTTTCAGCACCTTGTTGAATCAATGCCACATAGAATTAAGGCAGTTCTGAAGGCGAAAGGGGGTCAAACACAGTATTAGTATGGTGTTCCTAATAATCCTTTAGGTGAGTGTATATTGGTTATCGGCTTTCAAATATAAAGAATTATAGTTTTTCGGTATCGGCCAAAATTTTCATATCAGTGCATCCCTAATTCCAAACTATGAAAGAATAACAAATTCAATTTTTTCCATGTTTTGAGCACATTTTACTAAAAAAATAACACTTGAATTTCCCATTTCAGTTCATTTATTTAGGTTTTTGGTCACACTTTATATAAGCTGTCTTTATTATGTACTGTATTATGTTATGTAAAAAATTGTTAGGTACAATGTACTTATTTTCATGTTGTATTGCAAAATACTTTTGCTACTATTGAGGTGGGATAAGGGTATGGTTAGGGACAGGTTTAGTGGTATGTTTAGGTTTAATGGTGGGTTAAGGGGTTAGGGAAGGGTCAACAGTGTAGATGTCATTACGTTGCAGCCCTAATTACAAACAGGTATTTTTAAATATAAGTACAATGTAAAAACATGTATGTACACAATAAGTGCATTCAATTATTCATTTAAATGTTAGTACATAATAGTAAAAGACACTTAACTCTTTCCCAGCACACTTAACTCTTTAATCGCAATGTTCTTAGGTGGAGTGGTTTCCTGCTCTGTGCATTCGCCATGCTGTTGGTCATCTTCCCCATGTTCGCTTTTCCCAAAAAACTGCCCCCTCGTCACAAGAAGAAGAAGAAAAAGCACGGGGCAGACAGCACCTCTAATGACGACGATGTCCTGAAAGAGAAATCCAACAGCAAAGGCCAGACCGTGGCGTCCTCCATGGGCTTTGGGAAGGACATCAAAGGTGTGTATCTGATAAAGGTCATGTGATGATGCACACTGCAGGAAGCGTTCATCTACATATTGGAGTGTTACCTTGAAAATGTGTCTATTTTGGTCCCTCTAGTTCTCAAGACATTCTAAGAAACATCAGATTAGCAGAGATTAGCGCTTCAGTCATCATATTGAGAAGCCTTTGGCCAGTGTAAATCTGCTTCACTGCAGATTGGTTCTTTTATTTGGCGTAATTGTGTTATATAAAGTAGTAACTTGATGCTTTTGTCCAATGCATTTTACGGTACAGTTATTATACAGACAATCCTCCATAGGGTTTAGTGTCATGGATAGGGACAGGATTTGAACCTGCATTCTTTCAGTTAAAAGCCCAGATCTTTAATCATTAGGCTCCACCTCACTCTCATTTAATTATACAGCGCTGCTGACCACTAGTGTCAGGAGATTTTCAAATGGCGCAGCTGATATGAACATGAAGATTGATGATCAAGCTCAAAAAGTTATAACTGAAGACTGCGCAAGCTTGCAGAAGTTGCTCTTCATTATTCATCTGGGAACAGCATTAATGACAATTCTGCCACCCTCATCACTACTATGGTCCAGTTCATTACCAAACCGCAGTTACACTACTGCTGAGAAGTTAAGAAAATATTGCTGAAACTTTATCTAAGAGGCCATAGAAACCTGTGTCTGTCTTTATAATGAGAAATAAAATGGGTTATTAAATGGGGTGAATGTATAAAATAAGAATTAAAGTCACACTGTGAATATAAAGTCAAGCAAGAGAAATAAAGTCAGAATTGTGAGATTTAAAGCAGCAAATGTGAAATATAAAGTGCGTTCTTGCCGCCTTTTATGCAGCATTGGTATGATTGATATGTACACATAGAGACTTACAAATGACCAAAGGCTTCAGAAACAAGGATATTGACTGTACGAAAAGCAGAGAAAATAAAGTCGGTAGGTTAATTAATACTTTTATTCCACACAGATGCATTAAATTGGTCAAAAGTGAGAGTAGAGTAAAAGATTTTTGTTACAAATAAATGCTGTTCTTTTATACTTTCTATTCTTTAAAGAATTCTAATAAAAAAGGTATCAGTTTCCACAAAAATATTAACTGTTTTCAACAATAAATGTTTCTTGAGCTCCCAATCAGCATATTAAAATGATGTCTGAAGGATCATGTGACACTGAAGACTGGAGTAATGAGGACATTTTAAAATGGATTCAAATAGAAAACAGTTATTTTAAATTGTAATAACATTTCACAATATTTTTTACTGTATTTTTATCAAGTAATGCAGCCTTGGTGAACATAAGACTGACTGACCCCAAACTTTTGAACAGTAGTGTATAAGTGATATGAATCTCATTGTTGTTCTCGTCACACTGTGTCCAAATATTAACCAGATTATTATTACCAATTATTACTATGCCTGCAGAGACTTTTGTCCTGTTTTGACAAATTCACACAAGTGACTACAATCAAGAAAAGCCCTGTTCTACAAACCCACTGTAACCTACTTCCATTCCCCCTGGCCTGCATGTGTTTGCATAAGTAGGCTTTCAACATAACTGTAATGCCTACAGTAGGGTAGAGTAGTTTCTGGGACTTTGTTTTAAAGTATTTAATACATTTGCTTTGTACCAACTCCTGTGTCTCTCCTGTCAGTCCCATAGATGCTCTGAGAGGTGAGAGTTCAACATTCAGAAGCAAATTAAAGTTTGATTTATAGTCGGTTACCATGGAAACAGTGCTACAGCGATAACTTGCTAATTAAAAGAATCTGCTTCGTTGGCCATGATGAAGCATTCGCTAAAACCTATGGGATTTAAATGGATTAGCAAATGAATCCAGAAGAGTTGTGGAGACACAGTGTTTAAATTAAGCTGTCTTTACCCTGTTAGGACAGTAAACATCTGTTAATATGGATTATGACTACTTTGAGAGCTGACTGGTAAAAAAAGCATGTTGTGTCTGTTCTATGGTCTCTTAGATAAACCCTCAAAAATATCTTGCCCTCCTTTGTGACTACAAGCATGTATTCACATATAAACAATCATATCTCTTCAGAAAATTTGGATTAAACCGCTCCATACATTTTACATTTTACGATATTAACTTTTTAAGTGGTAGTTGGATAGATTAAAATATCTTCATTTGTGTTTCGAAAATGAACAAAAATCATATGATTTTGGAACAAACATGTGGGTGAGTAATTGATGACAGAATTTTCATTTTTGGGTCAACTAACATTTTAATGTTATCAATGGCCAGGGTATGTGAGCCAGTGTATTTATAGTTGCTGATGCTGTTTTTGTTTTTTGGTTATTTCATTGGACAGACCTCCCCAAGGCTGCCATAAGGATCCTCAGCAACATGACATTTCTGTTTGTGAGTCTGTCCTACACTGCCGAGAGCGCCATTGTCACTGCCTTCATCACCTTCATCCCCAAGTTCATCGAGTCGCAGTTTGGAATCCCTGCCTCCAACGCCAGCATATACACAGGTACACCATTATCACGTTTTCAGCATAACAATAATTCAATCTCTCATTCTATATTCCTTTTTTTATCCCTAACACTTTTACGTATGGTTTTTCTTTTCTTGCCATATCACACATTTCACATGATTCACACTCTGTTCATCACATTAAAGAACATGCGTTAAAAATGACATGTTGAAGACGTGTGATATTTCTTTTCACAGCTGTTCCCACTTATTTTGTAGAGGCATATTTGCTACTATATAAAGCTGTACAACCAAATATCCTTCTTTGAGTGTTTATCACTGGGTTTCAAGATACCATAAAATCTCTCACTATTTTATGTTCTTGCTCATCTAAATAAACCCTCAAAAACATTTTGCCCTCCATCTCAGACTCAAAATCATTACTAAACCATGCATATGTCCAAATATCTCAGCACAGATGCTCTCTCATAAGGTAACGGGAGACTGGCCAAAATCCTTGAGCCACTTCTGTCAGCACCAGTCACTGCTACTTTGATCCAGTTTATTTACTATATAAATACTACATTATTTACTAAAGTATCAAAGTATTTTTAAAAAAAAAATGAAATTTTAAATTTAAAAATAATCTCTGTATAATACTCGTTATATTGTTAACCTTGTCTGGAGGGGATTGGTATGGGGATTCATTTTTAATGACCGTACAAGTTTGATTAAACCATTAAAATATGAGGAAAATATTTTACATATTTAAATATGAGGGAAGAACAAAACACTAAACTTGGTTAAAATATTTATCTGACAAAATTATTGGCAAAAAGGCATGCGTTGAAAAACAAAAAAGCTCACAGGGACAACACTACAACATAATCAGTTATTAATATTTTGTTGGTTCTCTTCTGTTTTTGCATGTTCATAATTTCTTTGTATCAAAAATGATGTCTGCCCAAATTGGCAGGTTTCATTGCTTTATCACAAATAAAACAACTGACTCCAAGCACAACTATGCAATATGCAATTGTCTTTACAAACAATTTTTTTATAATTTTAATGAAGGGTGAAGATGTCAGTTTCCTTAGGCTGGACATCACTTTTTGGTCACTTTTGTAAGTGTAATTTTAGGGCTCTGTAGCAGAATTTAAATGTGAGTCCAAAACCTAACACCACAATTCTAGATGTTCTTGTAGTGTTTTTAGTCATTGAGAATAATTTTCATTATTAGTTAAGCTTATGTCCAAATATGAGCAATAATGATTCTTGCCTTGTCTGTATATAAACTAGCAGGGTTCTGATTTAAAGTCATTATTGTGGCCCCTAAGCTTGTTGCCAGGATACAGGGAGAGAAACGAATTAATGGTATGCTTGCTATGTTGACTCCTGAGTCCTAACTATGCTTGTGTGTTCTTAGATTATAACAGGAAAACAACTTGTTGGCTAGAGCCGTCAGGACGTAACCTCTGCTAGACTGGGTAGAAATGTATGACATCCCCACAATCCCTCATGGATAAGGTCTCTCCTTCAAACAGAAGCGAGTGATTTAAACCTGTGCCATAGTAACAGCAGATTGATATGCCTGCTGAAGTCAGAGCTTTCACAAAGGCCTGGATGTTTTACACATCAGTAGATGCAAGCAGTTTGTCGTTTTTGTGCTGTTTCCTCAGTTATGGCTGCCAAGATTCCCTTCAGCCTATAAGACTGCAGCTGCAGTAAACTAGAGATGGACAGAAGACAGATGGTGTACTATAAAACAGAAAACTAAGGCCAGGGAGCATCCCATCTACATTCCTACAAATTAATTACAGGAATTTAAGGTGTTATAAATCAAATAATGATTCAACTGTTCCTAGATCTCCTATATGAATCATTCCTATAGAGACATTAAAACTCTATGAGACATATTATGATTAACATTTATTTAATTAGCCATAAAGGTGCGAACACATTAGCGGAATTGCAATGATATTTCAAAAGCAAAAAAAGGTGCACTGTCTATTGTCAATAGCATAGAGATGTGTGAAGCATTGCTCACACCGTATTCACTTTCAAATGAAGCAGCTTTCTGTTGGTTAATGCGGCGAATTTACACGACCAACTCGAATGTAATCTAGTCTTGTTCATCTTATTTAGTCAACCCTCTCCTGGTTTTGTTTAGTCAAGTTTTAGTCGATCCCCTGGTTTCACAGACAAGGTTTAAGCTAGTCCCAGACTAAAATGCTGATTTGAGCTGTTTTAACTGAAAGCAACTTGCACTGACATATCCTAAATAAAAGTCACTGTCATTGTTTTGTCTCAAGAGTATGTCTTTTTTAAAGTGTTTCATTGCCAACTCTTGGCCTGGCTGCATAAATCAGCGTTTTATTCGTTTTTGCGGATCCGTGTAAACTGGGATCGTTTTGAAAATGTTGTCGTCTGTACACCAAACAACGCAAAGGAAAGACTATCAGCGTTGCGTCACTGACGCCCTTGAGATATTTGGCATGCTAAATATCTGGAAATGTTTGCGATTCAAAATCCTGCTATGTGAAATGTGTTTTGAGTCTGAAAAATACATCGGCAATGACCTACAGCCAATGAGAGAGCAAGATACAGGGCAGCTACATCAGCTTGACCAGCCGCAACAGCAGCACATTGCAAAATTATTTATTCACCTCCAACTCTCTTTGCAGAACCTCCTCCATAATCTTTTTTTTCTTTTTCTCCTTCTCGTTGCAAATCAGCGCACAGGCAATTTGGATCGCAAGCTTCTTGCGGGCTACCATTTTTAATAACAATTCCAGTCTCCAGTCCAGTGATCTTGCGTTATTTCCTTATCACTTCTCGCGTGTTTGGTTGTGAAACATAGTTTGCGGAACAGGCAGAGTTGTCGCCGATTCTTCCTATTGTAAGGTCATGCATTGTGAAACCCATTGTCGCCAATCCATTGTGCAGTGTACCCACAGCAGCAACTGAATGCTACCCCAGATAGTCGTGCAGTGTGAAAAGAACAGTGATCCGACGACTTTAATTGTGCAATGTGAACTCGGCATTAATCAATAAAAACTTCACATTTTCGTCATGCATAACTATTCAATTTAATCAGAATTTTTGCACTTTCACCTATAAGCACAAATTAAGAAAATCGCAACTCATGCGCATGATTTATTTTACCTAGTGTACAGATTTATAGGCTGTTTATCAAATAAATTTTCACACTCTCTACATTTATGCAAACTGGTAAAACAAGGAGCTTCTCTCAAAATCTGAAACCATGAAATTCCCAATAGCAATTCCAATTATTCTAAATTGCATTAAAGTTTTTCTATTAAAACGACAGCAAAAAAGACTTTGTATTGTCACATAGAGGTTGTGACGTAAGTGCATTTATTCAGCAACCACAATCGCAAACAATATAGTCGAGTTTTGGATTTATTACAATTCATCACAGAAGGTTTGATCACAAATTTAGCAAATGGTGCAATAGAGAGGTGTTTTTAGAGCGTTGCGCGTCTTCCGTGGTATAGAGAGAGTGTGAAAGCTCAGAGTCTGTAAATTTCCTCTCCTCTTTTTTCGACGACAGACCAATTTATGGTAAAGTTTTTGTTTATTAAACTACATTAAAGTCTCGTTTTTTTGGTCAACGATATTACATGTTAATATAATCACAGTAATCATTTAATGGCATTGGTGTTGCCTCGTCATCATTTTGTCTTTTGACATGGAAAAAAGGTTGTCAAAAAAAAATTTTCATTAAAGTTTTCGTTATTTAAAAAACCGTGGCTTGATGATAAAGTATTTTATCCTGATTCCATGGCTTTCTCATTCTCTTGCATCTCACTGTGTCTTCAAGTCCACATGACATCAGACAGCACTAATGACAGCGATGTGAGAGAGGGTGTGTGTATGTGCGTGCAAAAGAGATCTGTCAGTGGGCTGTGGTCATTAACACCCTGCTTTGCTCCAGCTTGTGGCCTACAGGGATTGTTGTACTTTGCTTCTGCATGTCCCACGCTGCCCTCATCCTCCTCCTCAACATACACACGCAGCTCTATGCCAGCTGTGCACGCAGCCGGGGTCGAGTCTCCCAGGACATCCTCTCAAGGAGACTTTCCCTGCTCTCCTTCTAGATTCACTGAGGGTTTGAGTGAATAGTGCTTGTTTCTCCTTCTCCTCTCATATAGGGAGGTGTTCCTGACACACTGCTGGCTAAATATAGCTCAGAGGAACACTGTATTGGCTTCACACAGCCGTGGTTGTCTCATGAATGGGCGTTTTTACCACCTTGTCAGGTTGGAAGGGTATGTGTGTTTATCCATGTGTGGGTGTACGAACATTTGTTGGAGTGCAATGAAGTTAGGCCTGATTAGCTTGAAGCTGAGTGGCGTGGATTTGCATGTTAGTTTATGCCGGTTAGCCGGTGAGCTTACTGATGAAGTAAGCCTGACTGGTTTTAGCTTTGGGGTCAAAGTTTATCTGGTTAGCATGATCCAGTTAGCCGCCGCTAATAGATTTCGCAACTACACCATCTGGAAAATATCTTCATTGAGGTAGCTGGGCATTCTGACAGTGCCCCCTCCCCCCTCCCCCAAGGAATATATAAATAGTAAATAGTAGATTTTTAAAGTAGATTTTTTTCCAGTGCAGTCAGTGTTTTGTCGGTTATCAATATGCTAAAATAGTAGATTAACCCTCATCCTTCCCTCGGGTCATTTTGACCCAAAACTCTTTTATTTTTTTATTTTGTATTTTTTAAATTGAGAGTTCATCTGAGTGGTCCAAGACCCTAGGACTTTTGTCGCACTTCAACCACGAATGCACAAAATAATAATTGACTGGATTCGAGGAGTTTTGTGGTTGAAATTTAAAAAAGTAACATCCTTCCCTCGCGGGTCAATTTGACACCCATAGGAATGAATGGAATGCGAGGAATAGAAAAACATAGAAAAACCTAAAAGTGCTCAAAATTCAAACTAAAAATGCTATGACTACCCAAAAAATTATTTTATAATGTCTACATGTGTATCTGAATGCATACGGAGGAGAAACTGACTTTAGGACCCAGCGGAACAGCTCATTTTCTCCATATAGAGCTATAAGGCCATCTAGTGGCAAGAGTCATGAAATAGCATGTCATATTATGCATGAAATTGTGAGTTATTTTGAATTGAAGTTGAAAGAATGTGAAGAATGTTCTTAAATTAATATTTATTTATTGATACAATCTAGTAATTTTAAAGGTAAATAAAATAAAAAAACTAAAAATAAATTGCATTAAAAATAGAAAAAATATTATCAAAATAAAATAAAATAAAATAAGCTTTCTGGACAAAGAAAAAATAAGTATAAAAAATTAAGTATAATTTTAGGGCTTCAGGTCATTTTGACCCGTGAGGGAAGGATTTGTTACAAAGAGCGATGGAAGGATGAGGGTTGAAGTCACCATGAAATCAAATTTGACAGTTCTTGTTTTTTCTTCTTTTATAGAATATTGCAGTATTTATTATAAACTATTTATCCGTGCACATCATTGTTTAAAAATTCACATGGCTTGGAAATCTTTAATCAAAATAAATCTGACATCTCTTCGCAGATGGCTTTACTGGCACAAGGGCGGGTCAACCTGTCACTCACATGACATCACAATAATAGCAAACCACGATCAAACGATCCAATTAAGTCCCATCCTATATTTTTTGTTTGTTTCACTCTGATACATGTCACAATATAGGAAGAAAAGTCCATCGCAACTTCCGTTTCATGACGACTTTAAACTGTTAGCTAAGGAACATATAAATAGCTAATATTTAATTATGTTGTAGTAGATTTTTACCAGGCCTGGAGTTTACTTTTCAGTGCTATACTAAGCTTAAGCTAAGCTGTTAACTTACTAACTGAAAACAACATATTACCATTATACCATTTTTAGCTTCTGTAATATAATGTGATATGCAATTAAAAAGATGTTAGTTAAAAAAAATTCATCATGAATATAATGATTAAATTATAATTTCTATGTTGCACTGAATAGATGTCATCTGTGCAACTGCCATTGAGATAAATGGGAATGCTAAAGGATAGCATGTATTATAGACCTTCTTGGTTTATATGGTTGCCAGTTACAAAGAATGTGAATCAAAAAGGGACTGATTGTTGAATTTGAATTTGATTTGCTTTTATGAGGCATTGAAAGCAGGCATGTGCTTGCCTTGCCCACCCAATGGATTTACACAGTGACCTCAGACTGCCAGCAGTCAGCTTTGACTTTCAAATCCCAAGCTGTGATGCCAGCACGTGTGCCACGCTGATGGAAGCTGCTCTGCCTCACGCACTGTACTGCAAATTTCTGCACATTTCCCCTTCACTGTTATTCTGCCAGCCTGTGATGTCTATCTTTGGTTCTTAGTCACTTAGTCCTTTTACTAGGTTTTTGTCTGCTTCAGTCTTAAGAGTCTAAAAAATGAACAGCCACATGGTAGTGGTATTGTGAGCAGTTTTGTTCTTTTTCATGATGGTCCTGTGAACCCTGTTCAGGATGTTTACATTCCTTCAGGTCTTTGTGTTAACTTCCACCAATTGAAATGTTTGACATTCCTTTCTTGAGTTGCATTGTCACATTTTTCTTCTGTACTTGTGAAGAATTCAATTTGTCTTCTCCTTTTATAATGATAGACAAAATATTATATATACACACTACCATTCAAAAGTTTGGGGACAAAAGTGACAGTAAAGACAATCACAATGTTAGAAAAAAATCTATTTCAAATAAATGCTGTTCCTTTTGAACATTCTATTCATCAAAAAATCCTGTAAAAAGAAAATGTCATGGTTTCCACAAAAATGTTTTCAGCAATAATAAGAAATAATAATAAATGTTTCTTGAGCAGCAAATCATCATATTAGAATGATTTCAGAAGGATCATGTGACACTGAAGGCTGGAGTAATGATGCTGAAAATTCAGCTTTACCATCACAGGAATAAATTACAATACAATTACAATAGAAAACAGTTATATTAAATTGTAATAATATTTCACAATATTATTGTTTATTTCTGAGAGAGAGAGAGAGAGAGAGAGTGAGAGTGAGTAACACTTCACAATAAGGTTTCATTAGTTACCTGTTTTAGCTAACATAAAAATACTTCAACAACATTTATTGATCTTAGTTAGTTCATTTCAACAAATTTGTAACAAATGTTGTATTTGTTAACATTAGTTAATGCACTGAACTAACATGAACAAACAATGAACAGCTGGATTTTTATTAACTAACATTAACAAAGATTAATAATACTGTTCCATTTTCTCTGATCTTTGCTACTGTGCCTTTAAGACTTCTGTTCTGTTAAACGTGGACATGTTGATGTGTTCATGGTTGTGACATTCAAGTCCAAATATTTAATTGAAATCTTTTCATTCAAGTCTGATGTTTATTGTGATATGGGGCTTTCTGGACAAGCATTATTACTGATCTCTCTTCTTTTTCTTTTAGGTGTCATTATTGTGCCCAGTGCAGGCGTGGGCATCGTACTGGGTGGCTACATCATAAAGAAACTTAAGCTTGGAGCTCGCGAGTCCGCCAAGCTGGCCATGATCTGCAGTGGGGTGTCTCTTCTGTGCTTCTCCACCCTCTTCATCGTGGGCTGTGAGAGCATTAACCTGGGTGGCATCAATATCCCTTATACCACAGGGTAAGTGAACTGCACAGGCATTAAAGCTTTTCAGTGTAAGATTTGCGGTATACTGCATGGATATGGGAGTCCTATTTATGTTTTGTGAGTTCAATTATAGTGGGGTTTTACAAACATAAAATATTACAAACTATGCAAGAAGCATATGCTGAACAGCAGGTGTAAGGCTGTTTTTGCATCATGGCACATTTCAATATCCTTACATATGTCTACACGTATGGTCTGAAAAGGCATTTTTGTCAGTATGCGATCAGTTATGTGGTTGTTTATATTGCTCATTTTTAATAACTACTTTTTAGACAAACTCCATCTGAAAATGAAAAATAAATATATTTTTTTGTATTTTAAAAATACAGTCTGTGAAGGAGACCAATCCAGCCACAAAAAAAAAAAATCAATAAAATGTATATGAAATGTTTCTCATTTAAATTTTTTATTTGTGGCTGGATTTGTCTTATTCACAGACTGTATTCTGCCCATGATCCATGTGTTTGACATTCCTGCTCTGTGAGATCCATTGTCTATTTCCTTTCGCCCACCTTACAAGGCTCTATTGAGTGACATGAGTTGATTTCTAGGGCTGAAGTCTGCAGTAGGGGAGTTTTCACGGCCCTGACTAGCGAGACAGCATGTTTGAGGAAGACATGGCACAAGAGTGTGAGGCCCTTTCAACAGTTAGTGCTGCCCTGTGAGACACAGATGTAGAAACACAAAGCGTTTGTGCTCAGTCAACCTTACATTCCACATCCGTCCAAACAGTTTGTTTCTTTCCGCTACGTTTCCTCAAGGTTAGCCTTTTTCAGCATCACAGTACTCCTATGGCTAAAGGAGACACACATGCACATTCAGAAGTGCTTATTTATTATTTATTCATTTATTAACCACAGCTACTTCAGCTCGGGTGACCTTGACAAGAGAAAACTGCTTCTGTTAACTGAAGCTTAAAGGAATCATTTCCCCACATATTTAATTCATTCGTGTCCATGTTGTTTTAAAACCCATATGACTTTATTCTATGGAGCACAGCATGAGAAATGTTGAAGAACTGGCCATACTTATCCATATAATATAAAGTGAAAGAGGATCCGAGCTGCCAAGCTTCAAAATGACAAACAAAAGCACCATGTTATCCCTTTAAATCCTGTACGGATGAGAGCTGACTATTATGGTGTCTAGTTTTGTAGCCGTCTCATTTAGTGTTTAAAGACTGGATTCCATTCCGTCCATCCTGCTGGCTGTTATGCCATGATTCATCCCCTCATTCTGCTGTAGATCTGTGAGGATAATGTAAAGTCAACCGGAGCTGTTGCTGATTGCTCTGTGTTTAATGTGGGAAAGAGCTCTGTTTGAATTTGCCTGCCGTTCCCACAGCATTAAAATAACTGTTGTTGCAGTATCCCTATGACTGTCTGTTTCCCTTTTACTTTTTTATCCACTGAGGGAGATGAGATGTATGTGTGTGTGTGTGTGTGTGTGATATACACTCACCTAAAGGATTATTAGGAACACCATACTAATACTGTGTTTGACCCCCTTTCGCCTTCAGAACTGCCTTAATTCTACGTGGCATTGATTCAACAAGGTGCTGAAAGCATTCTTTAGAAATGTTGGCCCATATTGATAGGATAGCATCTTGCAGTTGATGGAGATTTGTGGGATGCACATCCAGGGCACGAAGCTCCCGTTCCACCACATCTCAAAGATGCTCTATTGGGTTGAGATCTGGTGACTGTGGGGGCCATTTTAGTACAGTGAACTCATTGTCATGTTCAAGAAACCAATTTGAAATGATTCGAGCTTTGTGACATGGTGCATTATCCTGCTGGAAGTAGCCATCAGAGGATGGGTACATGGTGGTCATAAAGGGATGGACATGGTCAGAAACAATGCTCAGGTAGGCCGTGGCATTTAAACGATGCCCAATTGGCACTAAGGGGCCTAAAGTGTGCCAAGAAAACATCCCCCACACCATTACACCACCACCACCAGCCTGCACAGTGGTAACAAGGCATGATGGATCCATGTTCTCATTCTGTTTACGCCAAATTCTGACTCTACCATCTGAATGTCTCAACAGAAATCGAGACTCATCAGACCAGGCAACATTTTTCCAGTCTTCAACCGTCCAATTTTGGTGAGCTCGTGCAAATTGTAGCCTCTTTTTCCTATTTGTAGTGGAGATGAGTGGTACCCGGTGGGGTCTTCCGCTGTTGTAGCCCACCCGCCTCAAGGTTGTGCGTGTTGTGGCTTCACAAATGCTTTGCTGCATACCTCGGTTGTAACGAGTGGTTATTTCAGTCAAAGTTGCTCTTCTATCAGCTTGAATCAGTCGGCCCATTCTCCTCTGACCTCTAGCATCAACAAGGCATTTTCGCCCACAGGACTGCCGCATACTGGATGTTTTTCCCTTTTCACACCATTCTTTGTAAACTCTAGAAATGGTTGTGCGTGAAAATCCCAGTAACTGAGCAGATTGTGAAATACTCAGACCGGCCTGTCTGGCACCAACAACCATGCCACGCTCAAAATTGCTTAAAATCACCTTTCTTTCCCATTCTGACATTCAGTTTGGAGTTCAGGAGATTGTCTTGACCAGGACCACACCCCTAAATGCATTGAAGCAACTGCCATGTGATTGGTTGATTAGATAATTGCATTAATGAGAAATTGAACAGGTGTTCCTAATAATCCTTTAGGTGAGTGTGTATGTATATATATATATATATATATATATATATATATATATATACACTGATCAAGCATAACATTGTGACCAATATTGTGTTATATCCTAATATTGTGTTGGCCCCCCTTTTGCTGCCAAAACAGCCCTGACCCGTCGAGGCATGGACTCCAATAGACCCCTGAAGGTGTGCTGTGGTATCTGGCACCAAGATGTTAGCAGCAGATCCTTTAAGTCCTGCAAGTTGCTAGGTGGGGCCTCCATGCATCGGATTGGATTGAGATCCGGGGAATTTGGTGGCCAAGTAAACACCACAAGTTGTTGTGGTCCTCAAACCATTCCTGAACCATTTTTGCTTTGTCCTGTTGAAAGAGGCCACAGCCACCAGGGAATACCGTTTCCACGAAAGGGTGTGCATGGTCTGCAACAATGCTTAGGTGATGGTACGTGTCAAAGTAACATCCACATGGATGGCAGGACCCAAGGTTTCCCAGCAGAACATTGCCCAAAGCATCACACTACCTCCGCCGGCTTGCCTTCTTCCCATAGTGTATCCTGGTGCCATGTGTTCCCCAGGTAAGTGACGCACATGCACCCGGCCATCCACGTGATGTAAAAGAAAACGTGATTCGTCAGACCAGGCCACCTTCTTCCATTGCGCCGTGGTCCAGTTCTGATGCTCACATGCCCACTGTTGGCGCTTTTAACGGTGGACAGGGGTCAGCATGGGCACCCTGACTGGTCTGTGGCTATGCAGCCTCATACGCAACAAACTGCGATGCACTGCACTGTGTATTCTGACACCTTTCCATCAGAACCAGCATTAACTTGAGCAATTTGAGCTACAGTAGGTCGTCTGTTTCATCAGACCACACGGGCCAGCCTTCGCTCCCCACGTGCATCACTGAGCCATGGCCGCTCATGACCCTGACACCGGTTCACCACTGTTCCTTCCTTGGACAACTTTTGATAGATACTGACCACTGCAGACCGGGAACACCCGGAACACCCCACAAGAACTGCAGTTTTGAGATGCTCTGACCCAGTCGTCTAGCCGTCACAATTTGCCCTTTGTCAAACTCGCTCAAATCTTTACGCTTGCCCATTTTTCCTGCTTCTAACACATCAACATTTATACATGCCATCATTGGCTAATGCATGAATACAGTGCCTAGGGCTGTCACAGAGAGGTGTGATTTATCAGAACACCTATTTGAGTGTTATATGTCAGGTCAGAGTTTAGGTATTTTAGAGTTATTCTGAATATTGCCTACAGCAGCTAATATGAAGCACTTTATTCCCAAACTAATAACTCTGTTCGCTCTGTTTTTCTTCAGGCCGACACTTACTTTAACCCACAGAAACCTGACAGGAGGCTGTAATGTGAATTGTGGCTGTCGGATCAACGAGTATGCTCCCGTTTGTGGCTCAGATGGCATCACGTATTTTAACCCCTGCCTGGCGGGATGCAGCACAGTTGGCAATGACAGCACTGGGGTGAGCCAGACTTCATGTCAGGTCCATAATTTTAGGACAGTACAAATCATTTCAGGTCAAGATCTAAAACCGCAAAAATCTTAATTTAGTCCAGTTCTAGATGTTCTGCTCAAGTCTTTTATTGCAGCTATTTCTATTTATCTCATTATCCTTGCCTGTTGATCTGGATCATTGATACAGTGTCCTTTTTATTGTATTATAAAAACGAAAACAGATTTGAAAGGCTAGTCAAGTTTTAAAATAATAATGATAATACATTAAGAGAGTGAAATGAAGATGTTTAATTTAATATTAATGTTTTCCTGACATAATCAAAAGATTACATCTGTGGTAATGTCGTTTAAGTACGGCATGTTCCTGGATCAACATTCCTACCCTTAAACCCTACCCATAAGTTATCCGTAAGATCAGAGGGAAATAATAGGTGAATAACACTGATGTAGAAGCACCTCACTGTGGTTGTAAGCTTAAACTTGACATCTGTAAACTTGTCCCTCAAACCTGATTGGATGTTGCTCCAGGATCAACAAATATTTTAATATAGGAACATGTACTTCGTTAAATCTTGTTCACCAATGTCTTTTGTATGTTCTTTTTTTTATGTAGATCAGAAACTACACAGACTGTGCATGCGTGCAGAGCAGACAGGTCATCACGCCACCCACCAGCGGCCAAGGCAACCAGCTGCAGCTGGTCATAGTGAAGACCTACCTGAACGAGAACGGATTTGCTGTGTCAGGGAAGTGTGATCGCACCTGCAACACACTCATCCCCTTCCTCATCTTCCTCTTCATTGTTACGCTGATCACAGCTTGTGCACAGCCCTCTGCCATTATTGTCACTCTCAGGTAGGAAACAGTAACTAATGTATATCATTACTTAAGAAATAGAAATCATTCACTTTTTAGTGAGTTTAAATATATATTACTATTCAAAGGCCTGGGATCAGTAAGATTTTGAAATATTACAATTTAAACTAATGGTTTTCTATTTTAATACATTTTAAAATGTAATTTACTCCAGTGATGTCAAAGCTTTCAGGCATCATTACTCTAGTCTTCAGTGTCACATGATCCTTCAGAAATCATTCTAATATGCTGATTTGCTGCTCAACAACCATTTATTATATTGAAAATGGTTGTCCTGCTTAATATTTTTGTGGAGACTTGATACATTTTGCACTATTTTAAAGTAATATTAACTACATGTACCTACTATAGGGTTAGGAATAGGGTTTGGTTTAAGCATGTAATTATGCATGATTTATTAATACTACATATAAAGTATTACCTTTTTCAGGATTCTTTGATAAATACATAGTCCAAACAAACAGCATTTATTTGAAATAGAAATCTTTTGTGACATTATAAATGTCTTTGCTGCCATTTTAGATCGATTCAATGCATCCTTGCTTAATAAAATGTAGAACTGTCTTGTACTCAAGTAAAACTTTGAATTACTGTTACTTGAGTAAAAGTAAGAAAGTACAAAATTTTTAATGTAATTAAGCATTAAAGGTAAAAAAAAAAACTTTTATTTATGAACTGTAGTGCAGTAAAAAGTATGACATTATGCTTTGGAATGTAGTGAAGTAAAAGTTTTCCAAAGAAGAACAGTGATAAAAGTACAGATGCTTGAAAAATAAGATTACTTGGAAAGTAAAAATACTTCACTACTGTCCACCTCTGATAATATGTATAGATAGGTAATAAGGGATTTGAATAACACTATTGTATCATTTACTACCGTCTTCTACTAATTGCATAATGTCATTTTCTGTTGCAGGTCAGTAGAAGAGCAAGAAAGACCGTTTGCTTTAGGAATGCAGTTTGTGCTGCTAAGAACTCTGGGTAAGTCAAAATGCTTTATTTATTTATTTTTTTCTTCAAGGAATGCAGATTTCAATATTTACTTTTGTCATGAAAACCATCAGCCTTGTTTATCACTGCAGCAGAGCTGGTCATATAGCACCACCTAGAGTAAACTTTAATGCTTAGTTAGTACTGAGCTGTAATTTTACATTTGAGTTAGTTAGGATGAAGGAAAAAAAACATCATAAAATGTAAAACTATTAAGAATCCAATCAATTGCAAATGAATTCAAACTACCTTTTACCATAATTGTCCTCTACTTCCATGTCTGCAGCATACATTCCCACGCCCATCTACTTTGGTGCGGTGATTGACACCACCTGTATGCTCTGGCAGCAGGACTGCGGTGTTCACGGCTCTTGCTGGGAGTACGACGTCACTGCCTTCCGCTTCGTCTACTTTGGCCTGGCTGCCAGCCTCAAGTTTGTGGGCTTTGTGTTCATCTTCCTCACCTGGTACTCGATTAAATACAAAGAGGATCGGCTGAAGCGCTGGCAGCAGCATCTGCCTCCTCTAGGCACCGTCAGTGAGCTCATCTGTCACGTGGGAGGCCACAAGAGCCACGCTCGCACCCGCTCCTGCCCTGTTTTCACACCCCGTCCCGAGCCCCCTGAGCAGCCCGCTCTTAATCGCGGACACTGCAGCCAGAGCTGCCCCGGAGACGCCCTCAAAGCAATAACCCCGCCCACCCGCTCAATGCAGGAAATGAATCACATTTGAGGATGCGTGTCCCGACATCTGCCTCCATGTGCCTTCCTGTCAGATGTCCTCCTCCTCCACGACAAGACAGGGCCAATGTACGCCTGTTTTTCCTCCCGCGCAGCTTTCAGGGGCTTGCTGCGCTTACCGATCTCAATGTCACCAGTACAATCTCACAGCAAATACACGTCATGTTAAAATCATAGAGTATTTGCTGTAGAAGCGTATGGAAGACATCTCATGGTGCTAAATAGGGAAGAGGGAGGACATTTCTCTGTCTCTAATCTTGGATGACAAGATGATTATATCAAAGACGTACCACAAGCACAAATAGAAATCAGTTCTATGCAACACCGTACCGCATTACAGCATCCAGGCAGTGTATTATCTTTCACAACAGTATTCCCAACAGCAGAACATCTCAATGGAACAAATCTGACCAATTCACATTTCAATGGTGTTAATAACCCTTCTGGCTAGTTTGGAGGGGTTGGTTATCGTCAATGTTGTGATTTGGGTGGTATTCGAGCTGTACAGGAACATTCAGCCTCTTCCAGACAGATCACACAGTGCTGTATGCAAATTCAGTGCCTCAAATTGCCCCGTCAGCAGTGAGGTCTGCTTGCCAACAGGCTGGGCACTGAGTGGACTGCTAAAATGCATTTGGAGAAAAACTTTGAAGCCTCATTCTTCATCTTCATAATCATTCTGTCTGTTCAGTGATTGACTCTCAATGGCGATGTGTTTTGATGCATACTATGGGATCAGATGTTAGCTGATTTAGCAGACATGTTCAGTGGTCCAATATCAGGTCTCGAAAAGGTCTCGATTTGAATACAGATTCACCAAAAAAATCCATCAAAGTAGTTGATTTTCGCAGTGTGAACAGCAAAAAACATGAAATCTGATGTTTACAAACCCAATCTAAACCGCATTTACATCTAGTTTGAAATCTGAATCAAAACATTTTTTCGAATGTTTGTTTTTGCTTTCTTTTCCCTTATATACACACACTCCTAAAAAATAAAGGGTCTTTATTGGCATCTATTGTTCCATTGAACAAAAGGTTATTTTATAGTTGAAAAAGATTCTTTATAATAATCTAATGTTCTTCACACAAAGAAAAAAAACACTTCACTGAAAGATTCTTTTGGGAAACCCAAAATTATTGTTCTATGGTATCGCTGCGAAAACCCCCTTTTGGAACCTTTATTTTTAAGAGTGTGTAGCGAACTATTTGGCATTCACTATGTAGTGAATTTGTGAACAAGTCGGTGGTTTTCGACAGTGTGATTTCCTAAAAACTCGAACGTAAACAATTACATTTTTTCTGTTCTCTCTTTCCACTCTTAAGGTCTGTTCACTTTAAGAACGATAGCTCTAAAGATAACAATAACTGTATTAGCATTCGCACCAACGGACTATTATCTTTTTTTTCCAAGCGTGAGCTGTGGTTACGTATCTGCCACTTTAAATACTCAAGCACATTAAAGTCAGGCGGATTCGGATTGGCTGTCAATATTTTTATTGTTCATCAGCTGGGAAAAAAAACATTCTGAAAATGATATTGTATCACTGTGGTGTGGAATTAGAATGCCTATCAAAACTTTATAGTATTAAAGCTATATCGTTATAGTTATCGTCCCTGGTGTGAATGACCCTTTGCACTCAGTATAGGGAGTTTCTTGGCATCGTGTTGACCTCATCATTACTATAGCAACCAATGTAGATAAACCAAACACTGACTACACAGTCATTCCTAAAGGTAGGATTTGAAAACCATATCGGATTTGTGTGCAGTGTGAACAAAGCGAGTCAAACTCAAGATTCAAATGAGGAAGACTCGTGCCACTGCAGCGTCCAAGTACCTAAGCATGTCTGAGCAGTTATAGCGATAGCATTCATAAAGCCATAGCAGAATCAGAATAGATTCTCAGCTTTGGTTTGGGAGCTGCTGACTTCTATGAGCATGTGCTCCGGCTAAAGCGTGATCCTTAAGCACTGGCTCTATTCTTATGCACCAACTATATATAATTCAACTTCTGCCTAATATTATGCAAACCTCAGATTTTCAGTACTCTGTGATGGGTTTATAATGCCAGTTTGGCAGCTCATTAGAAATATAGTAGATCAATACACAGTACAGAAGTCATGAATTATTTAGCCATGTGCAATGATTTAAATAGGTATCATTTGGTTCAGTTATGATTTATGTGGGACTAACATGGAAGTTAGATACTTGATGCTTAGCATGCAAACAAAAACTCAGCTTTTAAGCCAGGTTCCTCTGATCCTAGGCCAAATTCTGAAGTCTTTGATTGCTAGTTTGATATGTTCACGACAGCCGATTAATGACCATCACAAGCAAATTTCACCACCGTTGAAATTCTGGCAGTGTCAGAAGTTGACACACAGTCCTGCAGTGTGGCTTCTCTTACGACAATCGTCAAATCAAAAACCAATAAGAGCGCGGACCTAATGACACAATTAGTGAGACAACAATGAGCCATCACTTGCTCCACACACACACGTCTTTGCTTTTATTCAAAGTGTTTTTCATAAAAGATTGTATTGTAGTATTTCAGACGCTGACTTCAGTATTAGAATGTGACATTTAAAAACTAAGATGGTTAAATCAAGCCCTACTATTGTTTGAATTTGAAATGGCTTTCTTTTCTATGTTTGTGAAATAGAAGGTGTACAGTGGTTAAAGTCTGTGAGCTCTTTAAAATAATCAGAAGCTCCCCAATGTGAGCTGCTCAAAATCAATAAACATGAAATAAGTAATTCTACAAATAAACTGACTGCAACTTATTGTAATGTGTTAGTTGGTCATGTAGGGGCTGCAAGACTATCAATGACCTAAACTATCAATGAATGAGATCAAGTAGACATGCAAAAAGTTTTTACTACATTGCAAGACTCAATAAAGGTAAAGCAAACAAAATGTTAGTTTCACTCCCTGAGAAACCTGTTGTTTTTCCGCTGTGTAATCAAAAAAATAAAAAATTGATGTCTCTGCAGGGCTGATTTCAGATCAGTGTAAAGGCCATCTGTGTTTGTCTATCTTCATACTCATGGACTCTCAGATGTCCTGAACTCCCACATGTGAACACTTTATCTAGACATTTACTATAATTATGTCTTTCTTCAATATTTTGACATGTATTTATTGAAATAAAAGAGAAGTGGCAATGGAGACATCAAGTTCAACATCTGTCTGTCTGTCAGTTCTTGAGAAATTAGGCTGTCTTTCAGTAGGAAGTGGCACCACCTACAATACAGTTCGCCCTATGACCACAGACACAACACTCCTTTTTAATGGTGAGAGAAATATCAGGAGGAAAGCTAAGAAAATGTCAGTGCATCAATAACTCCAATATCTTGCGTTTATTTTTATTTTTTTCCATTTTACTACATTTAAAGGTTACATTGTAATCTGTAGAGTTAAGCACGTTATCTACTTCTCTGAACATCTTTATTTTTACCGTACAGTGCTTTTTTATTTATTTCAATCCCTATGGGCCAGATTTACTAAACAGTGCAAATTAGTGTGAGAGCGCAATCCCATAACAGCGCTGATGGGAGTGGAAAGATCTGCATACACGATCTACTGACGACAAGCAAATTAAAAGAATACAGACGCAGCCGCAATCTACCAAGAGCAGCGCAAATTAACGTCTGGTTTAAGAAATGCTTTTTTGGGGTGTTAAATAACTCCACAAATACCAGTAGATTGACTAATGCAAACCTTAGTAAATCACCTTGCATGATTAATTTAAATACTCTCCTCCCATAAATTTTGCATCTGAAAGGTAAACTACAAATGCAGGTCAGCCGCAATAATAACTCTGTCCATGCTTTTTCTGAGCTATTTTTTTACGGTGTCTTTAGTAAATCCTGACAGTATTTTTTTTTTATGCCAAAAGAGGGTTTGCACTGGTGCAAGCTGTTAGTAAATCTGGCTTTATGTATTTATTATGTCTATGGACAGTCCCACCTACTGGCCAGAACAGAAAATGAGGGCTTTAAAACTGCAGTGAGCTAAATGAGGAACGAGTTTGTGCTTTCTTTTATAAATTCGAACAAAATGGAAAAGAGTGCAAAAAAACCTGTTTTTCATCACCACTAGCCTAGGGCGAAGAATTTATATTATGTGCAATAATTTATATTAAAATCTATATTATTTGACGTTTATAATGTGAGTGAATCTTTACAAATATCAGGGAAATTTGACAATAATCAGGGGCTTACAGGTAAATAAATCATATAATATGGGTTTATGACTGTAGCTTCCTATTTGTAACAAACGTATCAACAATGAATACATCTTTAAATTTATCCTCTGGTATCAGTACAATTACTTTCAACAGTCTCCTTTATGAACTGTAAAAGATTTCTTTAATACCAAAACATGAAGCAAACACTTGGAAACTCCCATCTGATAAACCATTTCTGTTTGCTATTATTAATAAATAAAAATGAACAATACAACACAAAAAACAAGTTCAATATGAAACACTGTACACTAGGGCTGCACAATTAATTGAATGTCTAATCATGATTACAATTACAGGTGACAGTTATGAACTCGTTCAAAGGCGCAATTACAAAAAAATAAAAAATGTCTATTCCATTTATCTGTGTGCTTAAGATGGGTTTTTTTCTTTCTACAGGTTATCTTAAGGTTTTTTTTTCCATGGTTTCAATTTTAGTTATAACATAATACCCTTTTCACTGTTGCACTGTAGTGAGGACACAGCTGAGATCGCATTACAGCCTATGGCTGAATCTGAAATCGCCCCCTATACCATCAAATAGGGCATTATTTGAGTGGACAGCCATTTGTAGTGGTGTCCGAAACCATAGTGGACGTTATTGAGTGCACTCATTCAATCCCACATTGCACCACTATAACGAGTGTACAGCTGACGTAGCCTATGCTCTACGGCTGTCAGAATTCGCTCACTCGTTTTCATTCACTCCTTCAAGTGAACTGTATTAGTGGACTAACATATGGAATGGTGATTGAGGGTTCAGGGGGTGATTTCGGATTCAGCCTATGATTACAGCGGAGAATTCAAACAACGTGCAGAATGCGCGAGAGCGGTTTCTGCGCGGTGCGTAACGATGAGATTAACAACGTTTACCACGTCACGTCAAGTCAACTTTATTTATATAGAGCTTTTCACAATGCAGACTGCTTCAAAGCAGCTTCACAGTGTTAAACAGGAAAATAATGCTCTGGAGAAAACGGTGATGTCATCCAGCTCATTTCAATTATCATATATATTCAAGTAATGTAGTTGACAGTTAATTTAGTTTAGTAATTAAATTTATTTAGTGTCCCCAACTGAGCAAGCCAAGCCAAAGGCGACACTTTTGTCATGGATCATATAGATCAGATACAGACCGGAGCTAGCGCGTTTAAGTTTTGTATGGACATATTTCATATACTCTAGTGCTCTAAACATGAACACAGCAGCGTGTATGCGCACATATTTCATCACGTCGTCTTCAAATGAAATATATGTGCAAACAAGGACACTGATACTACAGCCGTACGCCGGATCACGACCGCGATGACAATGGATTATTCTGCTACACCTAAGACAATGATGTAAGTTAATTGACTGACAATTCAAAGAAGAATGGGCAAAAAAAGTCACTGCTTTATTCTTTCCGTGTTAAACCTACGTGTGTCATTTGTGCAGAGACTGTAGTGCTCTTAAATGTATTGAAAATATCCTTAGACCTTTTAAATGTTCTTCCTTGTTTCTCCCTCTTTTTGGCAGTTTGTTGTTATATAGGGTTAGATTTTTTAAATGCTTAAGGTGTCCTCAACTTTTTTTTTCTCTCCGTGGTAATATTTTAATATTAATGTGTCTGTAATGAGTGTGTTGCAGGTCTATGTTTTATTGGATGTTGTTTCCCCACAGCATAATTTTGTGGGGCTTTGCAAACTTGTATTAATTCTAGTGTGGAACAACATGAACGTGAACGACGCTCCGTACAGTGCTTCAAGCGCTGGAACATGCGAAAGGGAATTCGTTACTCACGCGCTGTGTGGGAAGTTTAAACATCCGAAGCGCACACCCTGAAAACCGCGTCTGACAGGGCGAAGTTCAGCTCTCTTTCATGCCTTTCAGTACTTCAATGGACAAATTCACTCAAAATTAAAAATGCCAATCTCTGCGAGTATCCTAGTAAACATGGTCGGTCATCAAGAAACCAATTTGAAATGATTCGAGCTTTGTGACATGGTGCATTATCCTGCTGGAAGTAGCCATCAGAGGATGGGTACATGGTGGTCATAAAGGGATGGACATGGTCAGAAACAATGCTCAGGTAGGCCGTGGCATTTAAACGATGCCCAATTGGCACTAAGGGGCCTAAAGTGTGCCAAGAAGACATCCCCCACACCATTACACCACCACCACCAGCCTGCACAGTGGTAACAAGGCATGATGGATCCATGTTCTCATTCTGTTTACGCCAAATTCTGACTCTACCATCTGAATGTCTCAACAGAAATCGAGACTCATCAGACCAGGCAACATTTTTCCAGTCTTCAACTGTCCAATTTTGGTGAGCTTGTGCAAATTGTAGCCTCTTTTTCCTATTTGTAGATGAGTGGTACCCGGTGGGGTCTTCTGCTGTTGTAGCCCATCCGCCTCAAGGTTGTGCGTGTTGTGGCTTCACAAATGCTTTGCTGCATACCTCGGTTGTAACGAGTGGTTATTTCAGTCAAAGTTGCTCTTCTATCAGCTTGAATCAGTCGGCCCATTCTCCTCTGACCTCTAGCATCAACAAGGCATTTTCGTCCACAGGACTGCCGCATACTGGATGTTTTTCCCTTTTCACACCATTCTTTGTAAACTCTAGAAATGGTTGTGCGTGAAAATCCCAGTAACTGAGCAGATTGTGAAATACTCAGACCGGCCCATCTGGCACCAACAACCATGCCACGCTCAAAATTGCTTAAATCACCGTTCTTTCCCATTCTGACATTCAGTTTGGAGTTCAGGAGATTTGTCTTGACCAGGACCACACCCCTAAATGCATTGAAGCAACTGCCATGTGATTGGTTGATTAGATAATTGCATTAATGAGAAATTGAACAGGTGTTCCTAATAATCCTTTAGGTGAGTGTATAATATAATGGTAACACTTTACAATAAGGTTCATTAGTTAATTACATTAGTTAACGAACTAATAATGAACTGCACTTATAAAGCATTTATTTATCTTTGTTAATGTTAATTTCAAAATGAACTAATGCATTATTAAAATCTTGTTAACATTAGTTAATGCACTGTGAACTAACATAAACCATGAACAGCTGTATTTTTATTAACTAACGTTAACAAAGATTAACTAATGCTGGACAGAGGTGTTGTTCATGGTTAGGTTATGTTAACTAATGCATTAACTAATGTTAACTAATACAACCTTATTGTAAAGTGTTACCAATATAATATATAATAAAGTATATCAGTCTGGCGACTAAACTAAAATATTTACTAGTCAATGGCAATTCTATTGCCAATGTTTGCGTAGAGGGTTGTTAATATACAACTGTGTTTTCAGTGGTGTATAAAGACCTTACATAATGAACTGTTATGTTTTTATTACCTTAGAATGAGCCATTTCTATCTACATACACCGCGGGTCCCCTTACAGTGAAATCACCATTTTGCACTGCCATGTTTCTACAGTAGCCCTAAACGGACAGTCTGCTCTACAGAGTGCTAGCTACTCTCTGCTGTCTCAGATGAAGACTTCTTTGTCCTGTGTTGGCCACCGTAGCTCTTCTCTATGTGCTTCAAATGGGAGAGGTGAGTGGTGGGTGGGCAATTCGCAACCTCCTGCTAAAATTTTACACAGTGCACCTTTAAGAGAAGGCAAACACAAAAATGCATTATTTGCGCGCGCATTCAGTCTTAAAGTGACAGCTTCCTAATAATCCTGCTACTGTCTGTGTTTTTAATGTTAATCAAACTAGAAAGAAAATGATATGAAGACTATGCAGTGTTATTTATTTGATTAGCCTACTTTATAACATTTCAGTACCTGAAAACTGTTAGACCTTCCTGAAGAGCACTGCTTATTTCATTTGTAACTTTGTTGTATTGTATTTATTGTGCTATTGCTTGTTCTTATTTTTTTACTGACTGTTTACTGTCTTTAAAAATGTAGGCTATTCAATTTACAATATTAGTTAAGCTAGTAGTTTTATCTGTGGTATCAGAGTAGAGGACTTGGAATTTTCACTAGTATCTAAAATTTTGTTGTCATAACTGCCTGTTTTTGTGTCATGGCTGGTAATATTTTCTTAAGTCACCGGCCATTGGCAGGTGTGGCAAAAAGTTAGTTTTAGGCACAGTTTCATACATTTGTAGACATTTTCATTAGACATTGGTATAATTAAAAGGAATAATAGTTAATAGTCTCTTATTGTTCCGTTTAGCTGAGCCATACAGAGAACAAACAAAACAAGCCCGGAAAATTAATAAAAGAACACATATTATACAGACACTTGATATTTAATCTTATTAGATGATTAGTTAATTGCATCTGATAGATTTTACTTTAATTAAAACATTTGCAACGTGTTTGTAAAAGGTGTTTTTATGCATGTTTGGCCTGTTTTTGTTGCACACTGTTCTGACCATCAGGAGTCACCTACGTGTGGCGTTTCGAACGCATCGACACAGTAGTTCAATTGCTTTTTTCCCCATCACTACACTATACACATCTATCTCAGTTAATGTTAACCATTATAAACAATATATTGTTTATAAAGTTGATATACTTGACTATAATCAGAAACAAACAATAACACCGCCAGCGAACAGTTTCATTCACGCTTTCCTCGTGGTTAGCATATGTCTGACATGGCGATTAGCACAGTTTAACATATAGTTGTTTTCCGATATCCAAACACAAAAATAACCAGTTTTGTAAATATGTGATCTAAACTCACAACAAATTAGAATATATAATTTAACTTAACATACCTGGAAAAGGGGGAAACCCCAGTGCTGTTCTCTATGCGTGGTCTGCAACGCACAGGTGACGTCAATTACTTCAGCAACTGAACCCAAGTCTCCCCCTACTGGATACTCACAGAATGACACACACCTCAGCAAGGACTTCATTTAATTTGATTTGAACAAAATTCAACATAAAAATCAAACTCTCTCCTATGTCATAATGATTACACATTCATTGCATGAATCATATTGATTATGTATCTTTTTATGGAGATCATTGATCTTTTTAGCCACTACATTCTCTCACATACTCAAAAATTTGATCTCCGACATGTTTTCCATTTGGACTGTTACTTTTACTAAATCAATGTTTTCTTAACCTGTATTATAAAATGGTCAGTTCCAGTCCTTGATTCTGACTGGTCATGTGTTTCATTAACAGATTCTGTGTATCACTACATAACACCCTTAGCAACCACTCTTAGCAACGTAAACATGTTTGTTCTCATTGATGTTGTTCATTGAAGCTTACTGTATTATGTAGAGTATTGTGAGAGAGAGAATGAGTGACGGAGTGCATTACCTGCGTTTAGATGTAGCATTTTCCTTCAGATCAATCCTGTGTTCATAATAAAAATATCTGTTTGGATGTCTTCTGCGCCTGCAATATCTTGTCCTTTTAACTTTTAAGGGGTTTTCCCGTGCCCTGTTGTTCCATGTACACAAGAAGTTTCAGTCCTTTCAATATAAAAGTCTTCTCTACTGACTGACTCACTCATAAAGACAGTCTTTGCCGCCATCTACTGGTGTAATAATGTAACTTCAGTTGCAGTCAGGGACTATTTTTTCCAGCGAAAGGAAGGCTTTTAGTAATTTTACTTAATGAAAGTTGCATTGATACATATTTTTTGGCTTTAATATTTGTATTGTGTGGTAACCATTTTATAAAAGCAAGGTACTCAAGGCTAATGCTGTATCGTGACGGAAGGGGTTGCAGGCACTCCGCTTTGCATTGAATAACTCATTTCTTATTCATGATACAGCACATATTCTACTACTGAACTTCACCACTTCAGCTTGATTATAGCAAGTGGGAGTCCCGAGATGATCATAAGTAAACGTTCAAGGACCTTTCTCTCTGAGGTCTAGAATGTCTCTCATCTCTTAGAATCATTATATTGTGTCATCAATTTGAATATGTTCCTCCTCACATTGTCCCATCACTAAGGGATCCTCAGCTTGAATCAGTTCCTGATCACAGTCTTCTTCATCTGGGCATTCTTCCTCTGATAGTTCAACATAGCCCCCCTTTCTAACTCGTCAGCATCTTCATCATTCCTTTCTCCACAGTGCTGTTTGTTTTATTGAGTAATAAAGACAAAACTCATCCTCCTCTTCATTTTAGCAGACTTTGATGTTGTATGGTATGTCTGCGCAAACTGTGTAAAGTGGTCAACTACCACTAATATATATTCACATCCCCCTTTACATTAAATGCAGGAATTCTACAGATACAAGTTCAAAGGGCTGAATTGTGATATTCGTGAGGCCCTTGACTCTATACAAGGCTTTTTTTATTTAAGCAAGGTCAGCTTTTTGCAACATAATGCTTGATTTCTTGTTGCATATGAGGCCAAAAGATCTTGATAAACTGTTGTCATCTGCATTCTCTTTATTGAAAGATGGAAGTCGGCTAGCTCAGCTACCCACCTACAACCGGTTGCATTGAGTTTTGTGCTGGATAGTACATACGTGAGGGGTTTATTATTGCTGAAGACTGTGAATGTAGGTGCGTAGTTTAAGTGTCTCTGTTACGACCACTTAACGGCGAGAAACTCTAATTTACCCAAATGGAGATGGTAGTTTTGTTCGGCAGTATCAAGTGTCCGAGAAACATACGCTATTACACAAAGCTTCCCATCCTGCTTCTGGTATAATACTGCCCCATACCTTGGTTTGAAGCATCAGTATGAGGAATAAAAGGCAGCAAAAAATCTGGGAATCCAAGAAAAGGTGGTTCAACCAGATAGTAGTTATCTCCTGATTTGGCCTTATCTTTAATATCGTCAGCTATGAATGCACCCAAATTATAATTTTTTGGGGGTTTTTTTGCTTAAAAGGAAGGAATAAAATATTGGAGTATTTGTTTGGTTTTAAAGCAAAATGAAAAACTTTCAAAGGTAGGCGTTGGTTGCAATGTTTTTTTATAATATTTATATGGTAACACTTTACAAGAAGGTCCCATTAATTATTAATGAAGTTAATGTATAACTAATACTTACTAACAATGAGCAAATTACACTATTTGTTAATCTTAAACGTTTGTTAATAAAAAATAAGTTTTATTGTTAGTTCATGTTAACTTGGGTCAGCTAATAACAGATACAACTTTTGATTTTAATAATGTATTAGTAAATGTTAAAAAGAACATGAAATTTTTTTCACTGTTAGTTGATTAATGTGGTTTACTAATGTTGACAAATGCAAAGTGTTACCATTTGTTATTTGTTTGCAAAAATTCAAAGATTGACCATTAATAGAACTTGTTTAAAGATTTTTTATAATAATAGGTCTCGATGTTAATTTTTTATTTTATTTGAATATTTTCACTCATGCACTCACATGGACAAAAAAACAAGACAAACAATGGCAGTTGTAAGAAAAAGCTGGACTTTTATTTTGAAGGGACAAACTACTGTCAAATGACTTGAATGAAATGAATAGCTTTAAACTGTTAAGCGTGAAAATATATAATATAAAAGAACTGCTTGGTTTTGTCTTTAGTTTCATTGAAGCAGAAAATATATACAACAAAAAGGCAGAAGTAAGAAACACTTTGAAAAGCATCAGAGGTCAAAACATACATCAATCATGACTAATAAATACCAATCATTTCCATTTCTTTGCGATGAGGTGATGCATCTTTACAAGGGAATAATAAGCTGGACTCAAATGAATGAAGCCATGCCCATATCCTAATCAGCTTCAAGAACAGCACGTGAAGGCAAAAATAAAGCAAGTACATTTCTGATTGTGCATTTTTGCTCTAAACGCATGTAGTACTGAGACAAATGAATGGGTCTTGCATGCAAATGCTCCTATCGGGTCAAATAATGGTGCGCCGACAGATATGTACATCAATTCATTTCCTCAAAGCTCATTCAGAAACATACAAACTTAAACGTCTTCACTGTGAAGTAGAAACAATATGGGCAACACAAATTTGCATATGATACACGTTGCATAATATATGCAGGTTTTATAAACAAAACGTTTTTGAAACTACTAAATTTATACCCACAATTCGTGTTGTCATTTGGGTTCAACCAACCCGTCAGAGTACAATCAAATGGAGCTTGGTAAATGCGTTTTGGTAGTTACATCGTAGTAAACACCCACTTTATGCCTGTCCAGAATACTTTTTTTCCCCAAGCATAAATTTAGCACTATTTATATATTACAAATGTTTCAATATTTGAAGAACAATGTGGATTTCATTTCTTAATAAAATAATTTGTCAATAAACAGATTAGAATTCTCTGAAATCTACATAGTTACAAAATGTTAATTCTCTATATCATAGGCAACGTTATTGGCGGTCACATTACAGGCCGGAAAATCTGATTTTTAATCAATAGGTAGGTTATATATAGGTTTATTAGACAGGAAACAGTGGCTCCTCATGTTAACAGGCACAAACACTAAATCTTTCTTTTGTTAAACACATTGTTCTCTTTATTGCCCAAACCATGAATAAATAGTCCTAATGCTGAAATGCTAAACGTGAAATAATTTAACCGAAAGTGTTACTTCATAGTAATAGAATAGATTATTAAATACTTTGCAGTTGGTGCCCTTCCTCACAGCTGAAACAAAGATGTGCTTCACACAGGTTAATGTAGGTGGGAAACGTGAACAAGCTGCATTATTTCCACTTCTCCAGAGCACAGTGTGGCTCAGATAATATTCAGCTGGCATTCGGAGAAAAACAAAAACAAAACAAAATAAATAACTCGGTAAGAATAAATAAAAGCCATTCGAAATGATGGTCGACAGATATCAAGGTTATATTACGCGATATCTGCGGCGTGTAGAATAAATTAAAAGGAAATCGCTCACTTTTCTCCACCTTGTGCTGATGATCCAACACCATAAAATGGCATGAAAACAATCTTAGACTCAGAGACAACAGGGCAGGCGTGAGACTGACCCATCTGCTCTCTGATTGGTTCATTTTTTCACAGATAAAGTGCTAACTGAGGAGCCTCTGGGGGATTTGTGTACCGTTAGAAAATCCCAAGGAGCCGTTTTGTGGAACAGGAGTCCTTCCTCTAGCTTTGCAAAAAAGTACAGACCACCATCTCGCATCAAAAAAGCGACCGAGAAAGAAGCCCCTCCAAAAGAGGCTATTTAAATGCTGTTTGTTTAGGTGGAAATTCTCAGAAAAACGCCAAATAACAGCGATGGTCAAAATGCATTGCTTCTGAAAGCTAGAAAAAGTCCCTGAGATACATAATCAGCATTATGACTCCCATTGGTGCCCCTTCTCGATTCATATAAATAACCTTAGCAATAAAAATAATAATGGTAAATGTTGATAATACCACCAATGTGGGTGAAGTTCTTCACCTTCCTGGCCATATGTACAAGTATTCAAAAATCAGTCGGCCAGACTTGTTTTTGAACTGAAATGTTAGCTGCCACTGCGATGGCAATAATGATAATAAGGATTGTTATAATAACTTAATGCTTTGCTAACATCATAAAGGCAGATAATGCAAATATTGATATCCTGGGATGGAGGGTCTCCATTCATAAAGTAAAGAAAAAAACAAAACAAAATGGCATTCATTTACAATCCCATAGTTCATTTGTACAGTGATCATACAAGAGCCCCCATTAGACTTTCACAGACTCCATCACTGACAGCTTCATGGCGTCCTCTAGCATTTGATTGTCCGTGAAGGTGGCTGGAGGTTCTGGGACAGAATCTGACAAGCCGATCAGAGACTCCAGGAGACAAGTGCCCGGGTCAGCCGCCTGCGGAAGGCTGGGGTAAGTAGGCAACTGGAACTGAAAGAAGTTGTCCATGTGCTCGTACTCCTTCAGGGAGTTGTAAAGCGAGCTCGGTCCTAGACAAGGAAAGCCGTCGAAGAACTCCAGGTCCGACTCGGATGACAGGCTCAGGTCCATGTAGCTGGCCGAGTGATCGATGGAGGGTGAGGGCGTGTGGGGGATGGAGCCATTGTGGAACAGAGCGATACCTTGATTGGCATTCTCGTCTAAGAGCTCAGACATGGCCGTGCGGCTGTTGTCCGTTTTGTCATCCGTCGTGCTGAAGATGCCGTAGCCCATTGACTCGCTCTTTTTCTGCTGGTAGTTGCAGTTGATGTTACACTCCCTGACAGAACAGTCCTCATTGTCTGCGTCGCTAAAGCTTAGGATTCTCGTAAGTCCATTTTCGTCAACGTCTAGCGGCGACTGCTCGCTCTGAGCATTTTCGGCGGATTCGGAGTCCTCGCTCTGGCCTGAAGAACTAGACGAATCTGTCATGTCGCTGCTACAGCTGTTCTCTCCCGTAGATACTAGCTCCGAGCTGAAGTGAAATGTGGGTGTCTCTGGCGTGGTGCTGCTCTCTGCTGGATGGCTTGGGGAACTGCAGTTTGGCTGATCCTCATGCGTCGACTCGCTCTCTGGCGTGTGCTCCTCTAAACGCTTCTCCAGCTCCAGCTTCATGATGGTGTGGATGTAGTGCGTCTGAACTCGGCTGGAGTTGAACTCGATCCGGCCCTGTGTATTTCCACAGCCGTCTTTAGTGCAGCCACATGGAAAGGATGAGTGGTCCATCTGTAAAGTCAGTAAACATTACATTAATGAATTAAGGAAGTAAATGAGTAATTATATTTTATAATACAATGACATATGACAAACCATTTATACTTTTATAAAAATATACATTTAAAATATTAAGTAAATATAAAAAAAAAAAAATTATATATATATATATATATATATATATATATTAAATACAACTTATTTTTAATATATTAAAATATAATATACACTACCATTCAAAAGTTTGGGGTCGGGAAGATTTTTTAAAAATGTTTTTGAAAGAAGTCTCATGTTTCCCAAGGCTGCATTTATTTGATAAATACAGTAAAAACAGTAATATTGTGAACTATTACAATTTAAAATAACTTTACTATTTTAATACATTTTAAAATGTAATTTCTGTGATGGCAAAGTTGAATTTTCGGCATCATTACTCCAGTCTTCAATCACATGATCCTTCAGAAATCATTCTATATGCAGTTTAGTGCTGCTTAATTTAGTGAAAACCATAATTCAAATTTTTCAGGATTTTTTGATGAATAAAAAGTTATATAAAAAAAGTATTTATTTGAAATAGTAAAGACATTCATAATGTTACAAAATTGTATTTATTTATTTAATACATTTTGTGTGTCCTTGCTGAAAAAAAGTTATTCCCCCCCCCCCAAAAAAAAAAAAAAAATTAAAAAAAATTACTGACCCCAACATTTTAAATGATAGTGTATGCATTGTATTTAGGCATTTGGCACATTTTTTGGCAGTTGGAGCTACAGGAATGATACCTGTAAATATTACGGATAACCTTGTGTTCTCAAGGAAGTCTGTCGGGACTCAAGCACTCACCTGACATTTGATCCCAGCCAAACTACAGCTGCAGCTCTCCGGCTCGCAGAATCCCTGGCAGTCACATCCGCAGTCTTCTCTCGATGTACGCAGCTCATGCAGTTGACGCTTTTCCTCTTTATCGATTTTTTTCACGCCAGCAGCTTTGAGGATGGCGTGCCTTCTCTTAGATGGGTATGGATGCAGGAAGGAGCCGTCATCCAAGTTCACTCCGCTGAGGTCGATTTCATCATCTGGGATGTCATCGACTGTCAACTTTTCAGCCTCTTCGGATTCTTGGGTACCATTTTTGGTAAGCTACCACAGGAAAAGGATATTTACATGATTATGATGATGTTTTGATTTAAATACAGCCTGTTTGACCTCAATGTGTGAAAATTAAATCCGCTACCTTTAGCTTAAGAGCTTCCAGTTTTTCCTCCCTCATTCGGTTTTTGAGTTTCTCTCGCCGTAGGTGGCGCTGTGCTATGGCGAACTCCGCTAATGTGTAGCGGCGCTGGGCGCTGTGCCTCTGCACCATGCCAAGGGTGCAACCTCCCCGGCTGGGCACACTGGTGAAGCCTTGGCAGCGAGGGAAGAAAAAGACTGTAACCTGGTCAAACTGCACGTTGCCTCGCCGTGTGCGCTTGGCTTTCTTCAGGATAGATGTGGCTGGAAAAAGACAGACAGAAAAAGAGGATATAGATATTATATAGACGTTCAGGCTTGTGGCGGACTTGAAAAAAAAACATTAGGAACAAGAAATTTATGCTTGGAATTTCTTAATGGAAAATTAAGAGCACGTCTGAGAGAGTGGTGAAAAAAAAGAAAGTTCTGTTCCTAGTATCTCATTGGAGAATATTTGAGTAGGAAGTGTGCCAAGCCAAATGGGAAGACTTGGAGTGGGTGAGTCTCTTGTGTAAACATCAAGATCACATTAACGTTATTGTTGCGAGTGCACTACATCGCCACTAGATGGCAGTCCACACATAGCAAATCAGCACATTGTAAATGCCAGAGCAACAATCATTCCATCATACTAACTACACTATCCAACCAAAAACAATATCAGAACAGATGTGCAAATAGTTCAGCTAATAGTTTTAGATCAAATCCAGTCCCATGCAAAGACAACTGCAATCCTCTTCACTCGTGTCTCACAAACAATCCACCCAGGAATTTCCCCTTGGCGCTGAAGTGTGCAGGGGAAGCAAAGCGTCCAAAATCACAACCCAGCGGCTGGATGATCTGGAGTTTTGAGGTTTCTGGAAGTGGTGAAGACACTTGCTTTTTAATAAAATACACTCCATCTTTATATAATGCCATCTATCCACACTTTCCTTGCTAATTATTCTTACAACCAGTCAATGCCAGTGGTCGAAGCATTTCAAAAGATGGAATTTTCTTCTTGAAACAAGAACACCATATTGTAAATTCCATATCCTTTGCGGAGGAATGTTTAATGTTGAATTGTTAAACTCTGTGAGAGAGAAGCTCATTTTCCCTCAGGGCCAAAAGCTCACTGATTGTTATCTGAGGGAAAGAAGGGGATGGATCTCACTGTCCTTACAGCTGGTTTATATTAGACTTGCAATGGTGGGAACTCAAACTCACACTTGTCTTTTAGAAACCTATGCAGATGCTTGTGCAAATGTGTTTTGCTCATCTAACAAAAAATTTTTTATGGACAAGCCTACAAGTACAGTGCATAAGTGGTCTTACATGAACCTGATATACAGACAGCACCATCTCATGAACACGTTATTGTTTGAAGTACAGAGCAGCTTTTATGTATTATCAAGTTGGTATTGGTGATCATATGAAATAGAGTAAACAAGCACTGATTTGATCTCAGTTATGCAATGAATCCGATACTGGTGACTTCATCTAATATGCTCAAATTGATCATCTATATGTTAGTCAGGGTAGACAGCATGTTTTATTTTAAGTGAATAAAGGTATAGACAAATAGCGTGTTCAGTGGATTGTACTGTTAAGTGTGTTGGTGCCAATCATTACGCAACTCTGAAAACACATCCAAAAAAACCCCGGAAAACATGGGTTGTGAATATATTAGACATGTGCAAGCTACTGAACAGACTGTACACTACTGTTCAAAAGTTTGCTGAAAAATAATTTTCAACAAGGACGTATTAAACTGATCAAAAGTGACAGTACAGACATTTATAATGTTACAAAACATGTTCTTCTCAACTATCTATTCGTCAAAGTATCCTGACAAAATGTATCACAGTTTCCACATATTAAGCAGCAAAACTGTTTTCACTATTGACGAAAAAAAAAAAAAAAAATTTAAAGAACCAAATCAACATATTTCTGAAGGATCATGTGACACTAAAGACGGCTGCTTTTCCATCACAGGAATAAATTACATTTTTAAAAAATATATTCTACAAGAAAATAAATTATTTCACATTACTGTATTTTTTTTTTTACCAAATAATTGCAGCCTTGGTGATATAAGAAACTTCTGTAAAAAATAAAAATCTTACTGTCCATTTGAATGCTAGTGTAATATGCCTGCCACTCACAGCTTAGTTTTCATTCGCGTAAAATTAAATATGCCGTCTAACCTGACTGCGCTCTATTCTCTGACTTTGTTTCATAAACACAAGCAGACAGCCATATCGTTTCCCTTCCTCTTCATCCCTGCCTTCCTGCTCCGCGCCCCTTTGGTCTTTCTCAGCACCTGTGCTGGGTTCATGCCCGGTGCTTAGACAAAGCTCTGCGTTCATTCCGTCTCCATCACATGGCACACTCTCTGGCTCCCTGCCCTGCCATCCTGGGAAACTCACAACTGTTTGCTTTCCCCTTCCCCTTCCCCCAACAACCTGGATGAGCGGCCTGCAGGAGGTGACCTGGTGAATGTGGCATACATCAAAACATCCTGTGTAATTAGCTACATCCATGCAATTAATCTTGTACCCTCCGTATCTCAATAACACCTTATCAGGTAGGACACAGAAAGGCTGAGATAAGCCTTTTAGACCTTATGCATGGGAAATAGCCATGGAAATGGGATTTTGACCATCTACCCTAATCAAGAATAAATGACTAGATCAGAGGGGAAACTCACTGTTTAAGGACGTTCCTGGGGAGCTGGGGTTGCTCGGGGTTGAATCCAGGGTGTCAGAGTAGCAGCTCTCCCCATCCGAGTCCCATTCGGAGTAGGCGGAGGAGGAGAGAGAGGAAGGGGAGGAGGAAGAGTAGCATGGATCCTCCTCCACCTCCTCATACTTCCTCTTGAGAACCCCGCTCATGGCGCTAGCGTTTGGTGATCTGTGGGAAACAAGCAAAGACAGGAAAGCATTATAGGAGTGTTAAAGTCTACACTAAATAAAATTTTAAAAAAAGTGTTTTCATTTCAAAATGCTCTCCATCCATACTAGCATATTCCAAAAGTTTTGCGTCTAAGTTTCACATAATAAAAGCACACTAAGATGATACTGAGAGGCCAGACTTAATAAAGTTCTCACGCTATTCTTCTGGCACGGTCATTTTATTAGCAAAAAATGCGTCCATGTCATACTCAGTCGCCATTCAACGTCTGGTCAAAATCAATTGCCCTCATGTTTTGCTGCAGAACAGCAATTGCGTCTCTCATCTTTGCAATGATGTAGAATTTAAAAAGTAACATTCATCTTTAGGAACACTGTGAAAGTGAAAAAAAAATTAAAAAATAAAAATCACAGCAGCACATACCGATAAAATGTCACATGACAAAACGTGTCATCGTTTTCAAACACCTCTGTTTTCACAGTCCACACTGCGAATCTCAGTGTGGATGGAAGGCTAAAACGTGGAAAAATATGTAATTTCAAGTGTATCTGGATTAGTGTAGATGTAGCCAAAGGGGCAAAAATGAAAGTTGCACTTCCAAGCAATCTGGCTTTGACCAACAGCTAATTTGTTTTGCTATGAATACTGTATCGATATCACAAATGCGTGGATGTTATCAGCCAGTGTAGCATTCTTATTGTCCTAATAGCAGTTAAATGTCCAGTGAGGTTTTTAAATACAGGCTATGAGCATTATACTCCAAACAAGCAGCTGACCGCGCTTTATATTGCCTCTGAGCAGCGAGGAAAACAGGAAGTAATCAATCACGTCCCTCCGGTGCAAGTCAACAATTACCAGACCCTTCACCCACTTCCAAATCCAATCGCATAGACAAATACATTGATTAGGACGGGGGTTGATTACATAGCCACATTAGTGAAGAGGGTAAATTTAGGTTACCCCACTCAAGAAGCACACATCACTGTGCCAGTAGCGGCAATTACACTTTACACAGCTGCTAAATGCATTTTATGAGACTCTGTAGTAAATGTGTGTACAGCTTGGCACAGTAAACATGTTTATGTAAGGCTAGGCTGCATTTGTCGCTGCTCCAGTGGAGAGGTTGCTTATTGGGCAATAAAAGCAATCAATCCTTTGGCAGGAAGAGTCTAGCCAGTGCCCATCAGCTTTTAAGGGTCATAGCCGGTGCAGCGCAGCAGCGTTTACACAAAACCAACATTTGATACTGGCGGCTGTGGACTCGTTTGTTTCTCTGCCCTGAGATAAACCCCAGTCAGCTAGATCACCTCAGGCTCCGCCTCTCACTGCACTCCACAGCTCACACACATTCATGCTGAAACAGGCAGAATGGAAGGAAGTGGGGAAGGAAAAGTTGATTTAGAGATGAAAGTTTTCACAGCTGCTTGAGTAAATCGATAAATTAAACTTAAGATGTGACAGACAGTCATAGTCAGTTCTAGAATTATATCCTGTTAACTGCACTAAAACAGGGCCATTTTTTCCCAGAAGTGATGAGCAGTAAATAAGTGCTGAAGAATAAAGATTGTTCCCAGCAAGACAGCCACTTCAGAAAAAAAGTGACAGACGGTCATAACTAGCAGATTATATAGCTCATGATGTTGGTCTATGGTGTGTCATCGACAAAAAAATTAAAGAGCAAACGGACACTGATTAATCCCTGCCATAACAAAGTGTGACTAACACAATATGACTCAATAGTAGTCTGCTATGTGTCTAATAAATCAACCCTTGGAACTTAATTTTGCATTACCAAAGTACTTTAAATAACAATACATTGACAAATGTTGGTTGATTTTGTTTAATCTTCCCCCAGCATGCACAATATAACCAATATTAGATATTTTCTAATTATATGTTAGATATTATATGTTGGACTTTTAATTTACAATATATAATTATATTTTGAATATACTTTATGTGTGTGTGTTTATTTAATATAGAACAATATTGAATATTACACAATTTTTCTATTTAGATTACCTTTGCCGTCATCTAATGCTCATTTTAAGTTATTCTTTAATACTAATTGAATGCCGTTAAATGTAATCTTTAGCAAATCCCAAAATATAAATTTTTCACACATGATGTGATGCCTAAATTCACTTGTAGTTTTAAAATGATTTTAGTTAAGTGTTTTTTTGTTTTTTTTAAAGCTGCTGTCCGTAACTTGTGTTCAAGATTTACAAAGATTATATAATGAGAATGTACAACATGAATCCATTTTCCAATCCGTGTTTTTGTCTTACCCTGAATCATTATGGTACACTTATAATAAGTGTTTATATTGGGACTATTTCAGACCGGTCTGGTAGGAACCGCTGCGGAGGAGCACAGTCCCTGCGTGACTAGCCACAGACATAAACACAGAGAAGTAGCTCCGGCTGCAATGTTCTTCCGCAAGACACATGCAGTTCTGTTTATTAACCGCTAGAGCGCAAAAGGTTACGGACTGCATCTTTAAATAATAGTACAGAATCATGTCAAATAAATCACCGGTATTTAAAATCTTTAACATAAACTTAATATTGGTGCATCCCTAATCTTCACACAAGATTGTGTAGACTTCATTTTCCCACAGGTTGCTCTGTTTACAAGCTGAACTTCTTTCTCTCTCTGTGTATGTGCGTTTCACACATTAGTGCTGCCGTCGCAAATGTGCCAGACATCGGGGGCGCGTCTGTGCCGTCTGCACATTCAGCCGTGTCTCCTCGGCTGCCAAATGTCACTGCCAAAAAACCACAAGGTGAGTCTTATCTGCGTCTGAACCTTACAATATCTTCCACGAGTCAAACTTATCTGCTCGTGCAACACCAGCTGAAAGCAAACAATGCTTGAACCTTGACTAGAGGAACTCTACAAGCCTAACAGTTGGAAAGTTATGCAATAGTTTATGCCACGTGTTAATACTCGGACACGGATTTTAAACACAGCAAACAGCTGACTTGTCTGAAAACAGAAGTACAGGCAAAGGACATAATCTATTTTTGTTGCAAACCGTATGGGTCCAGATCTGTCATCATTTGCATGCAAACAGAACCAGCACAGGGAGCGTGAACCCTTACAAGCTACGTCTTGATTGAAAACAAGCAGCTTTCTGCACAGACAAGCCCACAGACCTTGGCAGGAAAATCTTTTTTATATACATAAAAAGCAGAGAACTTGACACTTGACTCTCACCACTCAAGTGGAGAAGACTACAAAATCCTCATCTGCTCATTTGACTAGTAAATTGGCTGTCACTTTTCTAGATGCAATCCACTCACGCTTAGTTTGTACAAGAAACCACCTGAACATGGTATCTGGTGCTCACCACACCCTCGTTTTTATCAGAGTCTCAGACACTGAGTTTACCTTCACATTCAACCATCATCGCTACTCTTCATTTACCAGAGAAAAAGAGAGAATTCCCTGAGGACGGCATGCATGCCTACCAAGCAGAGGAGTTTTAATTAAGGACTCTGGACAGTGAGGAGAGGGGGAGGACGGCACGGGAGAGATGGAGATAGAGGGGGGAGAGACAGTGCAAAACCTGGGTGTTAGAAGTGGGTCATTGTCTCTTGACTGCAGCCTACCTGACACATTGATTTGTTAATCTTGCTTAACGGGCAGAAACAATGACGATGAGCTAATCCCGGGAAAAAGAGAAGGAGGGATGTAGGGGGCTCAGCTGTAGGTCAATCTGGAGCTTGTCCTGTTGCACTCCAACATCAGCAGCAACTAGAAATACAAGCAAGAAATCTCACGAGCAGTCAAAACACACCATCTACCCATAAATCCACCACAGAGCAGGTCTGGATTTCACATCCAGGCAGAAGCTGTCACCGTCGAGGTATCCCAGACTCTCCGAGCAGGTGAGACATTCGCACTGGAGCATAAATTATGCAGGGCTGCCATTCCAATAAAGGCAGTGCACTGATGAGGAATTCTCAACGCTGTTGTCACCAAGGACAGTGGATATAAATCTCGCACAGAAAGCGAGAATGGCCACAAAAGCAGCAGATTGCTGAAACTGGATCTTTATCCGCTGTCTGTGGGCTCACTGAGGTTTAACGTAGCATGAGCTAAACACAAAAGCTTCATTAAAACTCCTTTAACTCACCGCCCTGCTTCCAAAAAGCATAAAAACAGTCGACACCATGGAGCAGCCTGTCTGAACTGCAAACAGTGGAATCCCGACCTCATCTTGTGCAAGAGTGTTGACTTTGTCCCTCCAGCTCACGGCTTCCATCCAGATAATGTAATGAGCAGCAGCATGTACCATATATAAACCATCTAAAATATCCAAAAGTGTGGCTATGAAACCTGGCTGCTAAAGATGGTGTAAAATCACTTGCAAGATAATTGGAATCAAATTTGGATTCCACCAGAATAAAAAGAAAATGCTCCTCCTGCTGGTTAGCTCTCAAGAACTGCAGTCATGGGAGAGGAGGGAGCCCTGTGCTGTGCCGATCATCACTCTAGATGTTTAACTACGCCAGAGACATTCTGTTCCTGAGCTTCAACCCATGCAGAGTACACATTCATCCCAAATAGGAGTGTGCACTGATGTGGGAGGAGGGTAGCGGGCGAGATCTTTAAACAAATAAATAATGCGATGTCTCCAGCCCACAGGAATTCTCCACTGGCACGGTGACACTTTCTGTAATAGTCTATCTATCCCAGATGTGTCTGTGTAGTCCAGACTATTGCCCAAGAGGAATCACCTCAGACAGAAACATCTATAAAAACACCCATCCCGAGTCATCAAAGATTACATTGTTATGGTGGAGATGAAGATTTGATTCACAGGTCTGTTAAGCATAGCTGTATTGACTCTCTTCACCATGCTATGCATTTTCAAATTTGAAATATGCAGACAAAACAAGATTTATAAAAACACTATTGTGCTGCAGATTACAAGTTTACTTTACTGATATCCAAAGTGACATTTAGTATCAATATAACTACAAAAAAAGACAATAATTCTGACTTAGTTGGTTTTCAAACTCTGTGGAAAAGTTTAGAGAAATTAAGTCATATATATATATATATATATATATATATAGAGAGAGAGAGAGAGAGAGAGAGAGAGAGAAAGAGAGAGAGAAACTAAACGAAAAAAATACAATTCAAAATAATTCAAAAATGTATTAAAATAAATAAAATATTTAAATACATTTAACAGTACAAGTATAGAGCATAAAATTTTTTTTTAGAAAAAAAAAATATCTTCCAAACTATATTTACAACTAGAATGGGATTCCTCACATGAGTAACATATTTGGGGGTCTGTGGCATGTAAAACACTGAAAAAAATAAGATCTCAAAACACACAAAGTTTTTTAACAGTACTGAGTGAATCATTGCTCACGTTTCAAGTCAACGGGTGGAAAATATGACCGCTCAGGAAATTGCCTAAACTGAAAGGAGATATTTCCATTACACACAGAACAATTTGCATCAATATCCGAAATGCAAACTTCCAACAGAGTGCGCAAAGTGTAGCTTCCTTGAGAAGTCATCATCAGCATGAACAACTTAATGGTGGCTAAACAAATAGTAGCCATCTTTACCAGTCTCTTAAGACTCTCGAGGGAGAGTATGTGTGTGTCTAGGGTGGGGGAGCTCAGGGGTCAGCGGCTCATGTCTGGGGCACTCACTGGTACCTCACAAGCTGGGAGGAATGCTTGAGAATGACAAAACAGATGGGATCCCTCTGCTTCTCTTTTTTGAGACATTGGGACCTCCACCTCCCCCAATACCAGTGCACAAAAGCCACACACCAAACTAGCCCAAATAGTAACACCCAGTCTGTGGGTGGGAGTCTAATAAAAAAGATGACATGTTGTGATATACACTAATGATGCCGACATCATCTTGGTTAAAAAAGTATGACAGGACCTAAATTAGACACGTGAAGAAAGATGGAAGGAAACTAACTTTGACTGATTCACTAGAAAGGAGGGCTAGTTTTACAGACCATGGTACACGTGCAAGTTCGCACCTCATCAACCCAGAAGTACACAAACTAAATAATGCTCATCTTTTATGGCTCCTATTTGATAAGTTTAGCGTGCACTCTAATTCAAAACAACTCGCTTTGTGACCATGGAACACCTTGAGTAACAAACACATTTTAAACGACATTAAAAACACAACAAAAACTTATTATAGCTATATTAATTGTTCCCACAAACAATCCGAGTGAGGTCGCGCGAGAGACCGCGACTCCTTTAACAGAAGCACGCGCAGCATAAACACCCTCAAACTTACTAAACAGGTACAAAAACACAAAGATGATCATAACAAGTGGTATTTTCACAATATATCGAGTGGCTTGAACTAAAGTTTACATACTCACTCAAGTGAATGCAATAACTTCTCAACCATACAGACAGGGACTGGACATTTTCTCACAAACGAAACCAGTGAATATGTAAGTAACAAACTCTGTAGCAACTAACAAACCCGTGTGAAATGAGAACATTAGTTCACATCAGTTTCACATTCCAATCACGTCGCGCACAACGTGTCAGTGATTGTTGCCTCCTCTCTCGTGATTGACTGATGTCAATCACAGCAATCATCACATTGCCGAAAATGGTATGGGACTTTTTTTTGTTGCGACATTGAGCTTTATGTCTGTCATATATTTACAATATAAAGAAACATAGAATATTTCATTATTTAAGTAACAAAAAAGCCAAGGGACTGATGTGGTTAACAATGACATAGCCTAATTTGTAAAATAGTTTAGGCTACATTTGTGTATATGGATCTTTGCTTAAAAATAATAATAATAATAATAAAAACAGACACACATACATACAATCTGAAGTTTGGATCGGATCAAGCAAGGTCTTTCTGCATTCAGCCTCGCATGCACCCCCGATGACGTCACTGAGGACTGAAGCGCATATGAGGCTGAGCGCAGATCTATTGAAATGATGCGGTGTGGCACCTTAAGGAGTCGCTCGCGCTTCAGAAGACACACCAGCACTACAAACGCGAACGGGGAATGCACTCAACACATGAACACAGATCCAAACCAGCAATTACGGCTTATCGGATACACACAAACAGCTTACGGTCCACTATGCTGGAATTCTGCCAATGGATCCGATCAGAACCGCGAACAGCTGCTTATGAGAATTATCATTTAATCAAACCCGGCAACCACAGCCATTTAAAATCTGACAGAGAAAACGCTTATATTTACTCCGAACAATAAACACTTAACACTTAGCCTATACTTAGGCATCAGGGTTAAAATAATAAATCGAGTTATTAGTGAAATAAAATGTATACACATTCATTAACATTAAAAACGGCAGACAATGGTAAATAATATAAAGTTAAGTTAGTTTTTTTTCTATGTCATGGCAGCACACAACAATTTCCTCTGCTTTAGCTACTTGAAATAGTTATCCAACACATTGTATCTGTTTACAGTGGCCGACAAAAGAACATTGAAACTATCTGGCTGGACTCCAGCACCGAGGTTTGCCTATTAGACACATTACAAGTGCAGCGTTTAACAGCGCGGACCTCCGCTACTCACCAATAAGGTGTCCGATCAGCATTAGTATATCACAATATAGAAAAAGATGAAGCGGTAATAATCCAAGTGACCCAATCGAGCGTTTATCCGTGTATAGATCCCGTTCTGTTGGCGTGGCTATTGTGCGCTCGGCGTGCTGAAGCTGCAGCTGAAGCTGTTCCTCTTGTCTGAAGCAGACGGCTGAGCAGCGCAGTCTTTTCGTCAGTGGAAAACTCCCTCCTGGCGTGTGACGCAGGCGGTGACACTGCCCACGCGCCGCTTCCTGCCTTCCGCGCGGAGCGACACTCCTCCTGGCGCGCTCGCATCCTGACAGAAAATCACTATAGTAACATGATTGAGAAAGGACCGGAACACAATAACCTGCGGGTTATGGGAAACAGTAAATCTTTCATTACTCTGAAAAAATGTACTATGGTGACCATAGTTTCTGCCAAAATACCGTAGTAGGCCTACACAGTAAATTACATTTCCTTAAAACATTGTAAGAAATGTAATTTATTTAATTATTCCTATTATATATTAACACACAGATATATTTACACATAACTGATTATTGAGATAAGGGACAAAACATGTCCTACACACAAAAGCCCTCTTTAAATTAAAAAAAGAAAGAAATTAATACAATTTAAAAAAATACTGACGGAGTGGAGACAAATGTAGTTATGAAGTGAATAAATGTACATTTTTCGAGGAAAAAAACATTTTCAGAATAACCTTTTCCCATACATGGTTCATTAGCTGAGACCTTTGTCTACAAATATATCAGTTTATAATAATGTATTATTAAATAATAAAAACTAACTTCTAAAGCATGTTTTGTCCCTTATCTCAAGAATAAGTGATTAATATATACTTTACCTCTTTAAAATATATTATATACTTTTTAATATAATTAATATATACTTTACTATATATAGTTAAACAATATAGTTATTGTTTAATATATATATATATATATATATATATATATATATATATATATATATATATATATTAATAATATATTATATATATATATATATTAAAATAGAGAAATATTAAAATGTAGATAAAATACATTTTATCTCTATTTTAATATATTTAATATATTCAGTACTCTTGATAGTGTGATATTGCTTAATCAGCCTTCACTGAATTAGTGAGTCATAAATCTTTTGCATCATTCAGTAGAAAAACAGTCACATTATTGCATACGTGCAGTATTGACATGGAAACAACTCACAGACATACTGAATAAGTAATTTGATGTCATTTTTTACATTTGGCATTTATTAAGAAAAGGTTAGGCTGGGGCTGATGGAAAGTTCAAGATAGGTCACAGTGATTTTTCGGTATGACTTAACATTGTGTCTCTTTCTATCTAAACCATCGGCGTCAGCTGTGTCATCATTAACTGTGCACACCTGCATGACACAGAATTCCACTAATGCAGGGTTTATCAGAATAGAGAAAAAGGGAGTGCTGCCAGTATCAACACAGGTGTAAAATGCAGCCAATGTGTTTGGGTGGAGCCACCTAAAGACGGCTAGTGTTTGTGTACAGGTTGTACATTTGATCACGGACCTCATTTAAGAGGGCTTCAGTCCTTGGGGTCCTGTAAAGAGCATTATCTTTCTCCATCCCAAAACTAAATACGCAGGTCTGGTGGCATGCTGAGAATCACAGGTCTGCTGTTGCTGCAATACGCAAATCAAACTGTTAGGTTGTGCTCAAATCACTACTCTTGAACACTTTTTCAATTAATGTTGCTGTTTACAGGACTAATTCGGTGTTCATGTTGCTAAAGGGTGTTTACTTATAATTGTTGCTGTGATTCATCAGTGTTGGTTTACTTATTAGTGCACGTGTTGAGACAACAAAACCATAAGAAGTGTGTGTTAAAGTGTCTGGAATGTAGATCTCTTGCTCATTAACTTGGCTGTCGCCTTCATGTTTTTAGACACTGTTCAAGCATATCTAGATAGTCAGTCTTTTGGTACTTTGTCACTTCTCTATTCATCTCTCGCCAGGAAAACCACTTATCTGTTAGTTAAAGACATAGGTTGTCTTTTGTTGTGACATTGCAGTCTTGACCCGCTGAAAAACTTGTTAAAGAGAGAAACAGAAACTCAGTTTGCTTCCAACATGAAGACATTATTGTTACATGCAATAATATTGATAAAAGAGGGTTCAGGACATGAAAGAACTCATCACAAATTCCTAAAGTGGAAAATGTTGAGGGGATGAACACTGATACTCACAAATGTTTGTCTTCTCTTCCAAGAAAAGAAGTCTCGGGAGGGGGAGGGGAATGCTCTTTGCCAGGGCCACTGGCTCAGGCCTGCATATATTACGCACTATGTCTTTAAAAGTGTGCCAGAGACTTTACCGCAGAGGACGCCCCACATCGAGAACAATAATGGCCCTCAATGCTTACCATCTGCAGAGAGAAAAAAAGCCATTGCTGCACGTGTTCCTAGGAGCACCTCACATGAACTGACTCGTATATCACACATTAGCTGGCCTCATATTCCTTATATGCTAGAAAACAAGTGCACACTGAAGTTTCACATTCAGGTTTTAAAGGAAAGCTTCAACCAATTGAAATGTTCACTCAAATGACAATTCTGTCAATATTTATTCAACTTCATGCTATTCCAAACTACTAAAATAAAATAAATAATAAAAAAAAAAAAAAAATGTAATTAAATAAAATACAAAATAAATAATAAACAAATAAACAAATAAATAAATAAACAAACAAATAAATAGAATTAAAGATATCTAAAATTAAATAAATAAATAAAATATAAAATAATAATAATATAATAAAATAAATAAATAAACAATACAATACAATACAATAAAAATTAAATAATAAAATAAAAAATGACATCCTTAAAGTATCATAAAAATGACTAGTGCACTAAAATCTTGAAAATACACCATAGTTCTTCTTGCCATGTTCATGAGAGAAGTAACCATGTCTGATTTGTGAACAAATTTAGTCTGATATTTTTAGTGAATCTATTGATGCAGTTCATAAAACCCATTCTAAAAGATGTTTATGAATCAGACTGAACCATTTCTCATTGATTTAATGATTGGTTTGCAACAGTTAACAGCTCACTGAAGGAGTTCATTATCAGTGAATAATGACATAAATTTCAGTTTGCCCGTAGACAAAGCTACTATCTCTTCACAAATATAGTGCATGAGTCACATTACTTTTATGGTGCTTTTTAAATCTATAGCTCAAACAATAGAGCACTGTATTGCTAGCAACACAAAAGTATGGGTCCAAATCCCAGGGAAAGCAACATGATAAAATGTGTACCTTGAATCCAATGCAAGTCACTTTGGATAAAAGCTTCTACCAAATGCATACATATAAATGAAAGCTCGATATCCCCAGTTTTTCACACTTAGTCAATTTGTATTGACTATAAAGTGGCCAGGATATTCTTTAAAAAGTTTACCTTTTGTGCACCACAGAATAAAGAATGTCAGAACTTTTATTTTTTGGGTGAACTCCCTCTTTAAGTTAGTTTAAATGTTTAATATCCCAGAAATGACTTTAGAAAAGAGTTTGCACATACAGTGAAAAACAGTTCTCCGGACAAAGCCTGCCAGAGAGAGTTGAGGAAGAGAGGGGTGGTTCCAGTAGTCAGGGTGAAGTGCAGGTTTTTTGGGAACAGATTGATGGCCCCAGCTGTCCCTAAGGAGTGGGGAGAAACAAAGCTGGGCAGCTGGGCAGCTGGTCACCTGTAGCTAAGACAAGTGCTGATACTGCACTTCTGGATCTGCTATTTAGTAGGACGCCTTCCTGTATTATCACCGCTCCTGATTATTAAGTAGCCACAACTTGTGTTGTATTATAAGATGTGTGCTGGCAGCAGAATAAAAAGAAGCATATTATACACATATCCAAAAATCCAAACCCTAATCTGCAAGATGGGTCGCTACAGCAGTAGCACACAAGTCTTATCTAAAAGTCTTGAACACATAGCAATACAGCCTAACTTCTACTTCTTTTGAGTAATTAAGCATATAAATTGGCGATTTAAAAAGACACCAGACTCAGAGAAGCCAAAGCTGAGTTAGACACAGGGGTTAATCTGCAGGCGGAGGAGAGCGGAGACACCCTTCCCCCCAACTCACCGCCAACCAATTACTACACAGAGCTTCTGCCTCACTCCGAGACAGACGGATCCAGCCAGTGATATGACATCATCAGATGCCCATTAAAGGAGAGTTTACTTGTTTTCTCCCTCTCGCTCTCTCTCTAAAGACAAGCTCAGAAACGTGAAGCCTATTTTCCCTCCGGAACTCTGTCACAGGGTGCAAAGACAAAGAACTGTTTGTTTGTTTGTTACATATTAGAACTTTCTTTAAACCCCTGATATATAAAGAGTTAAATAATTTTATTGGATTCTTTTCTGTGTAGAACCAAATGTGAGTGCTTTATACCATTCATTTAATTAGTGACTTTATAAAATAGCCTACAATACAATAAACTTTTTATATTTGTAAACTCGTTTAACTGAGCTGACTATATAGGTGTTCACTGATAAGAGTTTTTGTGCTGGTATTTTCTCGGTTGCATCTGCACCATGACTAGATACTCACTGTTTCCAATAGTCCCTTTCAGTCCCAACAAACACTCATTATACTGACTCTGCCCTCAATGTGTATGTGTGTTTTTCTCCTCCACAGACTCTCTGTGCATGTCTTTGGCAGCTGAGGAGGAGAAAAAAAGAGAGAGAAAAAAAGACTCAACTGGCTTTGTTTGCTTAGCTACATTGCAAGGCTGTAAACTAATGCCTGTCCTGGACGGATTGTATTCACTATTACTCACATTGATTTGCTGTTTGTTATAAACTAAGTCAATCATGATTTGCTGAGCGCAGGAAAGTTGGGTTACTATTTCTGCAGTATAAGACTCTTGTGAGCTTAAAGGTTAGGGGATGTAACAAGTTGTGGCATGCAAAAGTTCATTTTAATGATTAGGCAGGTTCATTTCTCGTAGCTTAATGCTTTAGACAAACCTCTTTCACACCACAGCCCTCGTTTCCGTACAGGAACACAGTAGAAAGTGAACAGAGGGTCATGAATTTAAAGCTGCAAAGGTTAATGATGAGTGACAAGTGGATTAAAATGGCCGTGGATCCCAGACAGCGGCTGACTCTGACCGACCCCCCTACCAGCGTTAAAGATCTTTGTAGTTTCACAACGGAGTCTGATCTCTTCACAGATCATTCATCAATGTTCAACATCTCACTAGAAACAACAGAATACAAGCTCAGTGTGTGGTCAGATGATCTCTGTTCTCTGCTTGTTTTTGTAACACGCCGACAGAATTTTATAGATAATTACATGTGATTTTTATTCTTTCTCTTACACATTTAAAATCTGGTCAAATGTTCCAAATTAGCAAACATGTATATTTTTTGATCCACACTTAATGCAATGTGCAAGATTTTATTTTGAAATGCAATAAGTATAATAAGTATAATAAGTACATATTTTTGTATTTGAGTTTACATTTGACATTCTAAAAATAAATTATTGGGACCTGTTACAACAACTTAAAGGGATAGTTCACCTAAAAATGAAAATTATCCCATGATTTACTCACCCTCAAGTCATCCTCAGTCTCTCGTGAACACGCATAAGTCAGTTACATTGATATGAGCATATTAGAATGATTTCTAAAGGGTGACAATACATTAAATAATTAATTCTACACTTTAAAAAAGTGCATATTGACTCTATTTACTGTTGTGTTACACCTTGGTGAAGCACCTGTACAATGGGCATATCTTTAAGAGCACTCAGATAAGCCAGCAGTCAAAGTCAATACACAGTTGAGTGTATGTCAGCTCATGTCAGCAGGACTGCAGCACTTCTTTATTGCAGTGTTTACATGCAGCACACGTGCTGTCAGCATCTCTTTCCTTGAGCGCTGCTGTGGCTTCAATGCAAAAAAGTCTGCTGTTGGTTGAACAGATAATTTTTACAAGACTGATAACTGTACAGCTACCCCTCCGCTTGCATATTTGTGTATGAAAACTCCCAAAATAACAAGGGGAGAATGATGTTAGAGATTGTTTTACATGTACTCATGTTTCACAAGCAAACACATATAGTGGTGACTGTGCATTTTGTGGCTTTACTTCTGAAACTAAATGTTGTTTATGATCTGTTGGATGAAACAGTCATGTGTTACCTTAATCTGTAGGCCTATACACTGTATGAAATCTGTTTATATAACTTGTGCTTTCAAGACTTTTCTTTTCCTCTTTCTCAAAACAAGTCTTTGTGCTTCCTTACTGCACACAGAAGGTTTTTTCCAAATAACTTTCCCAGGGCTAAATATCAGTTTCCACCTAAATAGGCGGAGATAACAGACAGTGACGGAAACCCCTTTAGAGACGTCACACTCTGCCTCTGAGAAAGGGAAACCAAACACACAACAAAGTTTCCCGTTAAAGCAGGGCACTTCCTTATTACTGAACTGACACGCTTGCAAAGTATGTTTCTCCCTTTAAATAGACTCTAAAACAACAAGCTATGTTTGAACTACCCATGGGCAACGCTGCCTCCATTCCATCCATACGCAGAAGCTGTTCAACAGGAATATTAGTAGGATTTACTTTCTCAGTTTCTGATAGTTATATTTAGCATGACTGGTGTGACTAACACAAATGACATGAATCACACCCATATGAAAAATGAGCTAAGGCAGGGATTTTATTTTATTTTATTTTGATGACAATTTCCTCACTGTCTTACTATCTTGGTATGTGTTTTAGAAGATACTAGATCAGATTAAGAACTGTAGAAGGGCTGACAAGAATAAACAATCAAACATATAAGTATAATGACTTGTTTTGAACAGATTTTAAATGGATTTAATAGAGATTTTAACATTTCTTTTAACACTCTGGTACCTTATGGTTCAGTGAACAATACTTTTAATACTTAAAGATAATAGAGATAATAGTTAAATTGCAAAAGGTGTGTTTACAGTCTTTTTAAAGGCAGCATAAATGCAATCCAATAACTGTCCTGAACTATATTAAACAACAATATTAAATAAAACAAACAAACAAAATGTAGAAACATATTTCATCCATTTGCCTGTATGAAATACTGACAAAACACATAATCTGTATCTTTAGGTAAACATTGTTAGCCTATATAAACAACTAGTCAGTAACTACACAATTAACTAAGTGTCACTACACTGTAAAAAAGCCAACTTCCAAAAAGTCCTCCCAATAAACATAAAACAGTAAATTGAACTAAGATATTTGTGGCGAGCGGTGAGGTGAGGGACCGGTGTGGCGCGCAGCTGGAGCTCATTATCGCTCGTCACCGGCCCGTTCTCACGGTCCCTCACCTCACCGCTCGCCACAATATTTTTTTTGGAAGTGTTCATGCATGTTGATTTAACAAATTCGTTCCTTAAATGTTAAAAATGTGCAATATTTTGTTGATCTTACTACGAAGTTTTAGTTTTCATTGAATCTCGTGATTCTCGTTAGCGCGTGCGCAGTTTGAAAATTGAATGCATGCGCAGCTTGAGACAGCACGGGGTTTCCAGAAGTTCATGCAGGTGAGAAGAAGCTTTTTTTTTCTAGAAGTTGATGCTGATGAGAAGAAGCCAGTGACCGTGTGTCCTACCTAACCAATCCATCTTTTTTGCACAACTGGTATGTATTAATAATTTATATAATCGGCTATGTTATTTGTCATATGTACTGTGCTCTTCCCAAACTGATGGCGTGATCTAATTTAGCAGTGTTACAGTTCCTTCGATGGCTGATGTGAAGAAGTGCCTAATCAATCTTTGTACGTGTTAATCATTTTTTTGTAATCGACTGTATGTTATTTGTCATAATGAATATTGTGCTCTTCACGAACTGACGGCCTAATTTCATTGCGCAGTGTTTCTGTGCTTGAAGATGATGTTGCTGCTGTCACATCACCGCCAACTGTTATCAACCTGGCCATAATCCTGGAAGAGGCCATTTCGCTTGAGGACATTAAAGATCTGCCAGCAGCATTCACATACTTGTTCGGTCTCTTGTATGCACTCAACATGGAGTACTCAAAAGAACTTAAGTATACTTTTGAAGTAATACAAAAGATCTTCATGGATCTTGGTGGTACCTGCTCTGCAAGAGTACAGTCATTGAAGTCAAAAAATCTGAATGACGTTCTTCCACTGGCCATTGTTTTTTTATATTTTCAAAGGTAATGACTTAAAAAACAATACTTTTTCTTTCAATGTATTAATGTTAAGTATTCACTTGTTACAACCTTTGCCTTAAAGAGATAGTTCATGAAATGAAAGTTCTAAACCTGTGTGAACTTGGGGGTGAGTGAATGATGAAAGAACTTTCATTTCAAGGTTCAAGGTTGTAACAAGTGAATACTTAACATTAATTAATATATTGAAAGAAAACATTGTTTATTAAAATTTTTCCTAAAGTGTTTTTTTTCCCTTCCTTTTTTCTTTGTTCTGGCCAAACGAATTGTATTTTATTTCTATGTAGACACTGGTACGTCCAAGGATCTAGATCAAGAGTGGATTACAGGCATATCATTGTAATTTCAATGTTTTAATAGTTTCAATGTTGATGTTCTGACAAAAAAGTACAGTGGATTTATAATAACTGAGTAATCAGTACTCAGATACTCAGTACTCAGATGCTTTCACTAGTTTTGGGTTCTTGGACACAATAGTAACTTAGTTTTGAGGAACTCTTAGGTTGATGTTAAAATATGCAATATAGTTTTCACATAATTGCTCCTTTAAAAATCAACCAAAAATGTTAAATACGTGCAAATGTGCCTCATGCCACAAGACAGCTAATGTATTATGGTATAATTAACACTGGATTTCTTTAACATGCATTGAGTTCAGTGTAAAATGCTTAAAATGCAGAACTGGATACTGTAATGACTTGGTGCTTTGGACAGAAACTCTTTAAATAATAAAAAAGAAAAGTTATTTGACCCGTTATGGTATGTCTTTTATTTAATTAGACTATTTAAATATATGAATCAGTCTATGCCTATAGATAACAGGCCTATTTGTGTTCAGTAAACAAAAAATATTTTGTTCTGTTATTGATTAGGTAAACATGACTATTTATGTTGTGACAACTTGTGATGTTAATGTAATATTTTAAGTTGGGTGGACTTGCGATTGCGATAAGTTGCCTTATTATTTTAAGTTGATTTAACTTTTCTTTTTTTTACAGTGTATAGTTGAAAATTATGTTTGATTCACTAAAAAGAACCAATTTATTAGATTCATTCATTTGGGAATCAGACAACACTGGTTGCACTGCATGTGTTTGAATCACTAAAACGAACTGGTTAATTAATTCAGGAATGGGACAAAACTGGTTGCACTAAAAGAACTGGTTAATTCACTGATCGGCGCCAGTTCATCTCCCTTGGTGGACGTCGGTCTAAAGTTGGTTCAGTCTAATTTGGCGTCCCACAGGGTTCAATTTTGAGCTCCCTTCTTTTTAGCATGTACATCTATCCTCTTGGTCAGCTTTTAAGATCTCTCAGTCTTAAGTTTCATTTCTACGCAGATGACACCCAGATCTACATCCACACTAAACCGGGTGATAATGCAGCCATAAGCATTCTTGAACACTGCATATCTGAGGTAAAAATTTGAATGTCTCAAAATTTTCTGTCTCAATAGTGATAAAACAGAGGTAATGCTTATCGGTTCACCCCATCAAATTAATAAATCTACTCCTTTGATTAACACTTTTGTATTTTCACGCATTGATTATTACAATGCTTTTGTGCAGGGGTCTCAAAATCTACCTTAAATAAATTACAGTCAGTTCAAAATTCTGCTGCTAGAATTCTTACGGACCAGGACAAGCGAACACATCACTCCAGTTTTAGAGTCATTGCACTGTCAGGTTTCGGATTGATTTTAAAATTCTCATGCTGACCTACAAAGCCCTACATGGTGCCTCATTTCTTGTTTCAACTTTTAACTGTTTACACTCCTAGACGTGATCTCCGCTCCTCTGATTCGGGTCTTTTAGTTGTTCCTCCTACCCGTTTACGCTCTATGGGTGACTGGGCCTTCTCCACTTGTGCACCTGAACTATGGAATTCACTTCCCATTGTGATCAGACAGGCAGATTCTTTTAGTGATTTTAAATCTGCTCTTAAAACCCACTTTTTCAGAATGGCTTTTATGTGATTTTTTTTGTGTTACATGTATGATGTGCGTTTATATGTTTATGCTTTTAAAGTGCTATGAGATGCACTTTTTAAAGGTGCTATATAAAATAAAGATTATTATTATTATAAGAGTAATTTGTTCGGGAATTAGACTGGTCGCGCTGTATGTTCTAAAAAGAACTTGTCTATCAGAGTCATTTGTTTGAGAATCGGACACAGGTTGCGCTGTATGAGTTTGATTCTCTAAAACAAACAGTTTATAAGAGTCATTCGTTCGGGAATCTGTAAATAAAGGTTGTGCTGTATGAGTTTGATTCTCTAAAACTAACAGTTTATAAGAGTTATTCGTTTAGGAATCTGTAAATAATTGTTGTGCTGTATGAGTTTGATTCTCTAAAACAAACAATTTATAAGTCATTCGTTCGTGACTGGTTGCGCTGTATGAGTTTGACTCACTAAAAAGAACTGGTTTATAAGAGTCATTTGTTTGGGAATCTGAAACACTGGTTGCGCTGTATGTGTTCGATTCACTAAAACGAACTTGTTTAAAAGAGTCGTTCATTTGAGAATTAAACAACACTGATTGCACTGTATGTTTTTGATTCACTAAAAAGAACTGGTTTATAAGAGTCATTTGTTTGGGAATCTGAAACACTGGTTGCGCTGTATGTGTTCGATTCACTAAAACGAACTTGTTTAAAAGAGTCGTTCGTTTGAGAATTGAACAACACTGATTGCGCTGTATGTTTTTGATTCACTAAAAAGAACTGGTTTATAAGAGTCATTTGTTTGGGAATCTGAAACACTGGTTGCGCTGTATGTGTTCGATTCACTAAAACGAACTTGTTTAAAAGAGTCGTTCATTTGAGAATTAAACAACACTGATTGCACTGTATGTTTTTGATTCACTAAAAAGAACTGGTTCATTGGATCATTTGATCAGGAATCGGACAACACTGGTTGCTCTGTATGCATTTGATTCTCTAAAACGAACAGTTTATGAGCCATTTGTTCGGGAATCAGACAACACTGGTTGAGCTGTATGTGATTGATTCACTAAAACTGGTTTATATGAGTAAATTAGTTCAGGTATCGAACAACCTGGTCGCATTGCATGTTTTGGACTCATAACAGTCATATGTGCTGTAATCGAACTACGCCAGTCGTGCTGTATACTGTTTATGTTATTGTGGAGTATTTTAGTACGGTATTCTGTTCGCAGTAGGGGAAGAATGCATGTGCAAGAACCGTTAACGGAACTGAATGTCATTTGGTTCTGGTGTGTTTTTTGCAACTAAGGCTCCAAGGTATGTGCACATAAAGAAATTGACTTTAAAAAAATACACTTTGAAATGAGTAAACAGTGTGACAACTTGCCCCAGTTTCTCCTATACAACAAAACTATTTACTCTGAACTTACATACTTGATTACTATATTCTAGTTTCAATGCACCTTAAATTCCCCGTTATACTGGGACTTTGGGGAATGTTTATAACACACTAGTGTGTGTGTGTGTGTGAGAGAGAGAGAGAGAGAGAGGAAGTGGTGATTTTGGCAGGACCTCAGCACTGTGTTGTTACCAAGGCTACAACAACGTGCGGGCCAACCGCAGGTGCCGAGGCAACAACAGCGTTTCCCAATTAGGGACCCTGAGAGAGGCCCAATAATGAAATGTGGCCCCGGGCTGCGCTGGGTTAACTAAATGGATCCACAGTCATTTAAAGTTAACAAAAGGCTGACTCGGGAGGCATTTGAATGCTCACCCCCTTCTCCGTGTCCCGCTCTCATTCATATCACACAGTTAAGGATGTGGTTTAATTCAGGGGGGCTGATTTAAAAATAAGGGATCCCCCCGACAGGGCAAATCTATCATTGGCGGTTAACAGTTTTCAATAGGACACCAACGCCACAGTGAGATATAACATATCCATAGGGAAGACATTGTCTCTGTGGCTCTCATAAATTTTTAAGCAGCAAAAGTACACAAGTGAAGAAACTCAAACAACTAATCCCATTCTCACAGCCAGAGTGCTTACAAATACGCTCAAACGCACTCAGACCAGCTTTGCCCTCAGAGCCTGAGAAGGGAACCAAGTTGTCCTGTTTGCCGAGGGCTAGTGTCCACACATCCGCTTCCACAAAGGGCCCATTGAAAGTGCGCCCAGGTTAAAGTGTGTTTGAAAACGCACAGAAAAGGAGGCACAACCCTGACTGAGAGCAGAACCAGCAGGCCTCACACTGTCAGCCTCAACACACATACTGGCTGTTGTGCTGACACTTACTTTTCTGTCTCCCTCTCCCTTCCTGGTGAACAATATGAAGGGAGGTGCAGGAGAGGAAGTAGCCAGGCTGGGTGGTGAGCGGGAGGGAGGAGCGGCCCCTCTCTTTCCCATGTGAAGGACAAGTCTGTTGGAGCGTCAGTCTGGGGCCGTGATTGTGTTCGGCGCCTGGCTGCGTCTCACAGAAGACCCCCATTAATCACTGAAGCAGATCTCTCTCGTCCTCTCTTTCTCTTCCCTTATGCAATGCACCACCTACACCCAGGACCCCACACACACAAGAGGCATGTGCGCACACATTTAGCACTTCTTAAATGCAAACATGCAGAATAAACTGCACTTTTCACAAAAAAAGAGAGTTTTTTATTTGAACAACTGGTCAGGCTCTTTAAGGGATAGCTCACCAAAAATGACAAATTGCCACCATTTACTCACCCTGGTGTCATTAATTACAAACCTGTATTCCTTTCTTTTCTCTGCAGAGCACAAAATGAGTTTTTTTGAAAGATGTCTCAGTGTTATTTTGGCCATACAATTAAAGTCAATGGGGTCATATATAAGAAATGACTGATTTATATATATATATATATATACACTCACCTAAAGGATTATTAGGAACACCTGTTCAATTTCTCATTAATGCAATTATCTAATCAACCAATCACATGGCAGTTGCTTCAATGCATTTAGGGGTGTGGTCCTGGTCAAGACAATCTCCTGAACTCCAAACTGAATGTCAGAATGGGAAAGAAAGGTGATTTAAGCAATTTTGAGCATGGCATGGTTGTTGGTGCCAGACGGGCCGGTCTGAGTATTTCACAATCTGCTCAGTTACTGGGATTTTCACGCACAACCATTTCTAGAGTTTACAAAGAATGGTGTGAAAAGGGAAAAACATCCAGTATGCGGCAGTCCTGTGGGCGAAAATGCCTTGTTGATGCTAGAGGTCAGAGGAGAATGGGCCGACTGATTCAAGCTGATAGAAGAGCAACTTTGACTGAAATAAGCACTCGTTACAACCGAGGTATGCAGCAAAGCATTTGTGAAGCCACAACACGCACAACCTTGAGGCGGATGGGCTACAACAGCAGAAGACCCCACCGGGTACCACTCATCTCCACTACAAATAGCAAAAAGAGGCTACAATTTGCACGAGCTCACCAAAATTGGACAGTTGAAGACTGGAAAAATGTTGCCTGGTCTGATGAGTCTCGATTTCTTTTGAGACATTCAGATGGTAGAGTCAGAATTTGGCGTAAACAGAATGAGAACATGGATCCATCATGCCTTGTTACCACTGTGCAGGCTGGTGGTGGTGGTGTAATGGTGTGGGGGATGTTTTCTTGGCACACTTTAGGCCCCTTAGTGCCAACTGGGCATCGTTTAAATGCCACGGCCTACCTGAGCATTGTTTCTGACCATGTCCATCCCTTTATGACCACCATGTACCCATCCTCTGATGGCTACTTCTAGCAGGATAATGCACCATGTCACAAAGCTCGAATCATTTCAAATTGGTTTCTTGAACATGACAATGAGTTCACTGTACTAAAATGGCCCCCACAGTCACCAGATCTCAACCCAATAGAGCATCTTTGGGATGTGGTGGAACGGGAGCTTGGGAGGTGAACATTTTGTCCTCAAAGTTGATGTGTTAGAAGCAGGAAAAATGGGCAAGCGTAAGGATTTGAGTGAGTTTGATAAGGGCCAAATTGTGAGGGCTAAACGACTGGGTCAGAGCATCTCAAAACTGCAGCTCTTGTGGGGTGTTCCCGGTCTACAGTGGTCAATCTATCAAAAGTGGTCCAAGGAAGGAACAGTGGTGAACCAGCGACAGGGTCATGGGTGGCCAAGGCTCATTGATGCACGTGGGGAAGGCTGGCCCGTGTGGTCTGATCAAACAAATGAGCTACTGTAGCTCAAATTGCTCAAGAAGGTAATGCTGGTTCTGATAGAAAGGTGTCAGAATACACAGTGCATCGCAGTTTGTTGCGTATGGGGCTGCATAGCCACAGACCAGTCAGGGGTAAATAGAATTTAAAAAAATAAAAATAAAAAGTTAAACAGAATAGGTTGCTTAAATTTACTTTTAATCGATAAATTGAATTAATAATTTAAAAATGGTTTTGACTTTTGACTACAGTGAATTAAATGTCAGCTCAACATATTGTCATTATTATGTAATTTTAATTGTGAGATACAGTTGAGAAGGTCAATACCTCTGAGGTTGAACAAGACAAGACAAAAAAAAAAAAAAAGAAGTAGTAGTAGTCATGGAACTTGTATTTATAGAAAGTACCACCTCTCATTCATGCACACACACACACACACACACACATAACCAGGGTTAAACACACAAAGCACAAAAATATAAAGAGCACCTTATTCAAGCACACACACACACACAGTTATTTATTTACTGAACTCATGTGTGAGCAGCATGTAAAAGCATTTTATGAATGCAATAAAAACCAAACGTACTGTAAATACCACTATTTGGAAAAGCTGCAATGTTCTTTTAATCCTCTTGCACTGAGGTGGAGAATGTCAAATAGCTGGAAATCCAACCTGATGAGAGCAGTGGAATTGTTGGCGTGTTCACATGAGGATTGTTTACCTTAACTGCTAAAGCTAGATACGGACTCTCAGCGCAGCTCTGAACATTAGTGAATGCTCGCCAATTTACATATTTCCTATATCATAAACATATGTCCTACATGTCTATTATATCTCCTAAGGTCTTACAATATAATTTTGCTAGACGACAACAGAACTCGCTGATCATGGTAACAAATTGTTTTCCATATTTCATGTATTTCTTTATAATTCAATAATATTTTTTACTTCAATATTTGATTAATTAATATATACACATCTTTGTCTTCGCTGTTATTCTACACTCACCTAAAGGATTATTAGGAACACCTGTTCAATTTCTCATTAATGCAATTATCTAATCAACCAATCACATGGCAGTTGCTTCAATGCATTTAGGGGTGTGGTCCTGGTCAAGACAATCTCCTGAACTAAGAAAGGTGATTTAAGCGATTTTGAGCGTGGCATGGTTGTTGGTGCCAGACGGGCCGGTCTGAGTATTTCACAATCTGCTCAGTTACTGGGATTTTCACGCACAACCATTTCTAGAGTTTACAAAGAATGGTGTGAAAAGGGAAAAACATCCAGTATGCGGCAGTCCTGTGGGCGAAAATGCCTTGTTGATGCTAGAGGTCAGAGGAGAATGGGCCGACTGATTCAAGCTGATAGAAGAGCAACTTTGACTGAAATAACCACTCGTTACAACCGAGGTATGCAGCAAAGCATTTGTGAAGCCACAACACGCCCAACTTTGAGGCGGATGGGCTACAACAGCAGAAAACCCCACCGGGTACCACTCATCTCCACTACAAATAGGAAAAAGAGGCTACAATTTGCACGAGCTCACCAAAATTGGACAGTTGAAGACTGGAAAAATGTTGCCTGGTCTGATGAGTCTCAATTTCTGTTGAGACATTCAGATGGTAGAGTCAGAATTTGGCGTAAACAGAATGAGAACATGGATCCATCATGCCTTGTTACCACTGTGCAGGCTGGTGGTGGTGGTGTAATGGTGTGGGGGATGTTTTCTTGGCACACTTTAGGCCCCTTAGTGCCAATTGGGCATCGTTTAAATGCCACGGCCTACCTGAGCATTGTTTCTGACCATGTCCATCCCTTTATGACCACCATGTACCCATCCTCTGATGGCTACTTCCAGCAGGATAATGCACCATGTCACAAAGCTCGAATCATTTCAAATTGGTTTCTTGAACATGACAATGAGTTCACTGTACTAAAATGGCCCCCACAGTCACCAGATCTCAACCCAATAGAGCATCTTTGGGATGTGGTGGAACGGGAGCTTCGTGCCCTGGATGTGCATCCCACAAATCTCCATCAACTGCAAGATGCTATCCTATCAATATGGGCCAACATTTCTAAAGAATGCTTTCAGCACCTTGTTGAATCAATGCCACGTAGAATTAAGGCAGTTCTGAAGGCGAAAGGGGGTCAAACACAGTATTAGTATGGTGTTCCTAATAATCCTTTAGGTGAGTGTATTCTATTCTATTCTATTCTATTCTATTCTATTCTATTCTATTCTATTCTATGTTTTCTAGTATTTGTCAATTCCATAATAATGCAGATAAAAACTGAAACATGAACTTCCTGTCACTCACACCCTCATCTCCTCCAGCTCTCTAATGCTAATTTAAAGAGCAGCGGAGAGCAGAGAAAGAACGAGGCAGATAGAGCAGCAGGTCAATGGCTTCTTCAGCACATAAACCTTCCTGTAATGAGCAATATTTGTGAAGCATCAAGGGGACAGAGTCTCTAGAGTCGAGTGTCACGTGCGCACACAGTTCCTTCACCTCCAGCATTCTTTCATGTCCTGCAGTGCTTACACTGCACACACAAGCTTTTTGTGTTGCACTCAGGTATCATGGGTGGAAATGAATACCTCCGGGCAAACATAAGATCATGTTCCTCTATTGGCCATATTTGAGATTTTTAGATCAGTGGTTCTCAGTGGCTGTCGCACTTCTGCTGTCATTTGATTTTTGAACAATTCATTAATAATAATATGTGTGTAATATGTGTGTGCATTCTTTCATGTCCTGCAGTGCTTACACTGCACACACAAGTTTTTTGTGTTGCACTCAGGTATCATGGGTGGAAATGAATACCTCCGGGCAAACATAAGATCATGTTCCTCTATTGGCCATATTTGAGATTTTTAGATCAGTGGTTCTCAGTGGCTGTCGCATTTCTGCTGTCATTTGATTTTTGAACAATTCATTAATAATAATATGTGTGTGTGTACAGGTATGTGGTTTATGAGGACACAAATGTGTATAATGACATGGGTATTACAACGTAAACACGATTTATGAGGACACTTCCTGTGTCCTCGTAAACCAAATAGCTTAAAAAAAATTAAATTAAAAAATAATTAAAAATAAAAAAAAATGGCAAAAGTTTTGTGTGATTAGTAGGTTTAGGAGTAGGGGGATAAACACTAACCACATATTCAAAAGTGTATGTGTTTTCTTCCATTTTCTTCCTTGACATTATATTTCATTTATGAATTCATTTTTGAATTTCAATAATTTGACAGATTTTGTGTGTACACACACACACACACACACACACACACACACACACAATATTTCAAATGTTTGAAATTCAAAAATGAATTGAAATATAATGTCAAGGAAGAAAATGTAATCACATTAAGCATTCATAGTGTTGCTGTAATCAATCATTTAATATAATTACAGTCATTACAGCTACCGAATTTGGTATAAATAACAACTGAAAACAAAATTATGCAGATTTTGATGATAGTATTATAACAGAGATAAATTAGATAAACAGCAAACAAAACACATCAGCGGCATAAACAATAAAAAGAGGCTGATGTCTCTCCATTGTTCCTGTACACGATAAACATGTTTATCACTGAACCCAGATTAAGTGAACTGGGATTATAACCCATCAGTATTCCCAATCCCAGCACTGGAATCTCATTATGTACAGGAACAGTCTCTTTTCAAAACATTATATGCTAGAAAAACAACTGTTTCTTAAAACACCATTGTGAAACATGTGGACAGATCATCATTTAGTCTGATCAAAACACAGTCAACAAGGAAAAATGGGCCTTTTGATTGGCAGAGACTGAGTGAATGGAGCAGTAACATTGTGAGGAGGCCTGCGGGTTGTGTGTGTGAAATCTGGGTGTCTATGCGAGGTCACTAATGGGTGTGAGGATGTATTGCTGTGTCAGCTTGATGAAGCACTGCCTCTGGAAGCTTCCCATCCATTGGCGGTGATTAATCAACCCATCAGAGGCTGTTAATCATGGAAACAATACACAGATTACAGACACACAGATGCATCCTAAACAGCTCATACACATGCAATGAGATCAGATAGCAGACAGTGATTTGTATTTCATTTTACAATAACAAATCAAACACTTGATTGGCTTGCTTTTTGCATGTTTGTTTGCTTTTTTAATACATTTAGCATAAAACAGTTTTATGTAAATGTGTAAAACCAGGCTATAAATGCAATTTATACAGCCGATAAACTTGTTTTCCAAATATCTATTCTAAACCTCATTAAAACTTTGCTTCTGAAGCAAAATGTGATCAAATATTAAGACTTGTTTTCAGAAAAATTGCTTATTTTTCTTACCCAGTTAGCAAATTTAGTGATGTTTATATTTATGTTATCAGAAGCATGCATAATAGATTAACTTGTATTATCAGAAGTATTCATTTGCTAGTAGATTAGCAATCAGTGATGAAAGTGTAATGCTGTTAAGACAATCTGACACCTGAGAGGTGCAAATCCTTCACTTGTAATATGAAAGTCAGTCATTCCTTAACAGTAAAAGTACAACCACCTCACTCTTGATGTATTTCACACAGTAATTTGCATGTAAGTGTTGTGTAAATGACTGCCCTCACATCTACACAGGCAATGCAAGCTGAATTTGACAACAAGAAAGCTTTGTGCTCCTTAGAAATCCTGACAAATGTCTCTTAAGTAAGCCATAAGAAAATAACATCTTTCCTTTTCATCTTAATAATGTATCCCCAACAGATGTAGAGCAGATTATCTCGATTAGTCATTTCTTCAGGCTCTGTTTTGCCGCATTTAAAGGGATAGTTCACTCAAAAATGAAAATTAGCTCATGATTTACTCACCCTCAAGTCATCCTAGGTGTATATGACATTCTTCTTTTAGATTAATACCATTAATTAATACCAAATGCCCTGGCTCTTCTAAGCTTTACAAATGGCAGTGAATGGCTGTTTGTGTTTTGAAGTCCATAAAAGTGCATCTATCCATCATAAGTGATCCAGGGGATTAATAAAGGCCTTCGGAAACGAAGCAATGCGTTTGTGTAAGATTAAAAAATTTACAAACTGTAATCTCTAACTTCCGCTAACTTTCGTATACACGCGTTCACAAGAGAATGGTGTTCCAGCGTATGACATAGGACATAGACATAAGTTCCGGTGGCGAACGTGGAAGCGCAGAGGATAGAGCAAAACACAACTTGGTTCTCACGAGAACTAGCATATTCTCACTGGGGCGTCCTATTGTTACGGAATGCACACTCAGAGTTAACAGAGTTTTATTCTGATCAGGAAGTGAAATGGATGAAATGAACAGGTGGGTGATACTCAAACAGTGCAGGAAATCCAGAGAAGGTGATGATGGTGATGATGGTGATTATGCCTCTCTGATGGATACAGGGACTCGTGGAATACAGTGTAGGGGAAACCAGGTTGGAAGCACACACCTCGGCTGTGGAAGATAGTGATGTTCGGTTCTAGAACAAATCGTTCTTTTGAGCCGGTTCTCAGCAAGTAACCGGTTGAGCCGGTTCATTAATCGAACTGAATCGAACTTTAGTTCCGGGTTGATGACGCAAGAGAAGACGCAAAAGCCGAAGTAGCACGTCCGACTAAAAAAGAACCGAAAGAGCCATTCAACCAGCTGTTGAAGTTTGCCGAGGATTACAGAGGATTCTGATGATTGAGCTGGTGATGCAAGTCTGAGGCACATCCTGGAAATATGCTTATGACTACTGTTATTAAATAACATTTTATTAAAACCTGCAAAAACCTTTCTGTCGAGATATTTAAATACATTTTACTGTAGTTTATTGTGCATGCAGATTATATTTTAAGTTGTTAAGCGAAATGTATTTATTTATAAGACTGGTTTATTCTTTCTATATAGGCTACTTTAGACATGTAACATATTCGCGTTTATGCATGTCTGAATGTGCGCTGCATGAGCGAAACTTTCAGGAATCTTATCCAAGATCTGGGCTACTCAATATTGGTCAGTCGACATCCGCGAATGAAACTGACCACACAAACACCATTAACTTAAGTGAACTGGTTTTATTAATTAGGCCTTCATTTTATAAAACATTTTTTTTACTATGGTTTTGCACGTGCAGATTATATTTTAAATCAAGGAGTTTATAAGGACAATAAACACGTTGGTTTACTCGTTTACAAAAGTTGGTTTACTCGTTCTAAGGTATACTTTAGACATAAAGCACATATCTGCATTTGTTGAGCCTGTAATGTGTGCTGTAGTTGCGCAGCTTTCAGTCGAATCCGACGTGAAGGATAAATGAATTGACTGTAAACACAAACACCATTAACTTCAGTGAATGAAAGGCAATAATCAGCAACATGCACTCAAGCAAATAACTTTATTCGATTGTTTCAATATGCATTGACACAGATTACTTTATTTGAACGTTTCCTTGATATAACATGACACTGAGAAATGCATAAAAAAAGCATAAAATAAATGCATAGTGACATCATTGCATGATGACGTCAGGAACCTATGAATCGGCTTTTTGAACCGGTTCATTGAGCCGAACTATCCGAAAAGAACCGGTTCGCGGAAATGAATCGGACTTTGCATCACTAGTGGAAGATAATCTGGATGGATGAAGGTAACACTTGCAGATAATCGTTCAGGGAAAGGAACGCAGGAGAAAACGCTGGAGGAACAGGTAGTTAGTCCTGAGACTGAGGCGAGGTGTGTGCTTTTGAAGGCTGGCTGATGGGAGTGCAGATGAGGTGCAGGTGTGTGTGATTATGAAGTGCATGCAGGTGGGAATCAGGGAGGATGCTGGGAAGTGAAGTTCAGAAGTGACAGGTGACCAATGTGACTATAACACCTACGTCATGCGCTGGAACGCCAGTCTCTCGTGAACACGCATACGACAGTTGGCGAAAGGACAGACGCCGATCCTGTATTATCATTTCAGTAATTAGACCCATTGATTAACCCGACGCTGGCCGCATTCCATAAGAGATGGGAACTTGCTATTTTCCGTCTCCCTTAACCACATGTTTGATATCAAAGATGACTCATCATTTTAATCATCATTTTACACCCCTGACCCTGTGTTTTTACTGGCACCTCTCAGCTGTACAGAGGGGGAGTTTTATTTTTCTCTGTTGCCCGCTCTTTTTCTTTCCTAGACCGCAAGATGATTAGATATGAGAGTCGGGTGGTAAATTAGAACAACGGGCAGTTTTCCACTGCATATACAAGATGTGCTAATTTAGGAAATGTGGTCAGGGTGCGTCCTCACCCTTCATAACCGTCACCCCGCGCTCTACGTGGAAGTTACGCACTCTGGCAGATGGCTGTTCGCAGGGCAGCTAGATAATGATGGAGGATTAAACGCCTGACTCCCTCGCCACATTCCCCTCCTGCATGTGTTTGTGTTCCCTCTTTAGTGAGAATTTATGGGTTCTGCAGCACAAAGATAGATTGCCACAAAAAAAGCCTCTGAGAAAACTGCACTAATCTGCAAACGATAATTCCCATTCAAGTGAGTGATTTTGGATTAATAAAAATGCTAATTCATAGAAACGCATGGAATGGCTCCCAGTGAGGAGGATTCGTGGCATGTTTGCCCTCGACTCTATTAAAAAGAAAGACACCGGGATCATAAATATGGATCCGGTTTTGTCGGCCTGTGTGGGTGGCTTGTGCCAAGCAGCTACACTCATCCCAAACATATTATTCATTTGAATACCACGGGCAAAGGGACACAACGACATGGGAGTAATTGAAAGAGATGTGATTAAAATCTGGAAGGCCATGTTTACACCTAGTAAACATCTTGAGTGATTCAATCATTAGTTGTCAACCAGGTTGTAGTTGTTTCCACCTATTAACATGCATCTTAAATGCATCTTCTTTGAGGTCCTTGAACACATTAGGATAATTTTGACTCCTCATAAAGAATCTAAGGGCATGAAGAACACAATATTTTGCAACATATTTAAACACATTTCCAAGATGCTTTGTGGGTGAAATGATTTCTATATGAATGCCAGGAGGCAGTGATCTAGCAGGACAGAGTTTAACTGCTGTAAATATTGAAGCATTCGCTTAATACATGCTCACTGGGGCATTAGGCAAGCAAGTGTGTTGAAAGTGGCTTATTACTTTCCCTTTGTGATTTGTTTGAGCACCTTAAGAAATGTGTGTGTGTGTGGTGAAACTGTTTCAAAATAACTTGAATTCAGACTGACTTTTGACTCAAATTCAGGGTGAGAGGCAGAAGTCAGCAAAATATCTACAAGCAGCATTAGAAATTAACTAGGGCTTAACCCTTAAACGCATACCTCGGGTCTTTAGTGACCCAGGACGTCATTCACTACCCTCCTCCTTATTCATTTTTTAAAGTTAGACATCAACCTTCTTAGTATTCCTCAATCAATTCATTATATAAAAAGAAAAAAATAATTTATAGAAAAGAATGCCTGTTTTCCCATTTACTTTTTGTAAAAATTGTATAGGGTCGCTAACGACCCGAGATGTGTAACAGTGCAAGTATATTGTTTTCTGCACAACAATAATTCAATCTTTGATGACTGAATAAGTGCAATTCACCTTTATTCCACAAGGTGGCAAATTCTGATACAGTTATCACACTCATAGTTATCGCAGGCAGAAAACACTAGGAAGAATAGGAGAAGAATAGGAAGTATCAGCAAAACTTTAAATGGCTCAGCGATTTTCTGCAGAGCAAGTACTGAACAAGTACGCAATCAAATATGTCACTGTCGCTTGGTGTCATCTGGTGAAGAAGCTGTCAGCGATCAAAATATTGATTTTGAAGATGTTGAAAATGATAGTTTTGAGAATATGTTTGAGATGGCGAATATGAGCCAGATGCTGAATATACTGGGAAATGAGCTATGAACGAGGACAGTGATGATGGTATAAAACATCTGCTCAAACTGAACCCTTCCAAGCTCTAAAAGGTAACAAAATATGTTATAATTGTTACTCTCATATCAGGAGAGTTTTATATTAGTGTGACAGGTAGAGATCCATCCGTGTTAGATATAGATCCGGGTCGCTGAAGACCCAAATATGTAATAATGATTGGTGAACCATTCATGCATTTAAGAGATAAAGCAAAATGCCATGAAAGTGAAAAAAAAAAACTTAAAATGTGGGGGCAAAAAATACCCCATAATGTTTTTCTTCTGTGCTTGTAAACTGTAGTGACTTTCAGTTAGTTGACTAAACTGAAGTATGGGTCAGTGACAAACAACAATAACCAAGAAGATAAAAAGGAGAAATCTGTTACAAATATAGTTTAAAATAGAATTGTCCTCAATTCAGATTTAATGAAATAATGTGTAATAAAAATGTCTAACCATGAGGTAAAAAGTACAATTGTTTCAGCAGTGAAACAATCAAATAAAAGCTAAAATACTTTTCTTGCACCCTTTAAAAAATAATAAAAAATAAAATAAAACATTTATCAAGGATATTTTTTTTACAAATATCATTGTTTTGTTTTGAGTCATGAATATCAAGTTACTCAATTTAAATTAAAGTACATTTTCATAAAACATTTTCAAAATTACACCACACTCACTATGATTTGACAAAAGTTTTTTCAAATATTACATACAATTTTTACTTTTATTTTGTTTTGATTTTTTAAATAAATAAATATATATGAATTATTGAACAATAATTTTTTTAAATAAATAAATGGTGCACTTTTTCAAGAATTACTGCATTATAATAAGCTTTTTTTTTCTTTTTATCTTATCTTGTAATTTAAATGAGTGACACTGTTACATGCCTTAATTTATGACACTGCTAAGAGCAGAAACACGGCAATCAGAACGAAACGTCCTGGCTAAAAATGAACTTCACTTTCCACCAACTTGTTGTACTTGACCCAGGTTTTCCATTATAACCTGAGGAATCCTTTATGTCACCTGTGCGTTCAATAGAAACATTATTCCATTCCCAGCAGCCAAAGGTGATCCTTCACAGACAACATAGTAGCGATTTGAAATTGCTCAAGTTAAATATTATGATGGCAGAGGATTCACACACACATGCACGCACGCACGCACACACACACACACACGCACACACACAGTTTTCCATATTTTATGGGAATATTCCATAGACATCATGTTTTTATACAGTACAAATGGTATATTTTAACCCTAAACCTACCCATCACAGAAAACTTTCTGCATTTTTACATTTTCAAAAAACATCACTTAGTATGATTTATAAGCTGTTTTCCTCAGGGGGACAAAAACATTTCTTCACAAGGTCAAGGATTTCGGATATAACCATCTTTGTGGCCTCATAATGTAGGGTTTACCTGAACCACACACACACTCCTTCACACTCAGTATTCCAGAAATAAAGCAGGCTGGATCTTTAGTCTTGGCACATAACCACATAACTCACTCATTGCCACCATGAATATTCCTAGAACATGATTTGTGATCAAACTGTCGGCCCAAGTTCTGTTTATTTAGAGTCAGTCTGACTGAGACAGTACAGAGTATCACTTCGAATAAAACACGCACAGCCTGTAATTTAAGGACAGTGTTAGTACATGATAGGAGCCAGCTCGAGAACACACAATAAACGCTCTGGTTTATTCAGCCCCATCGGTTTTCGCTTTGTAAAGGGAGCTGGAATGAGCTGAATTCCATTTTATTTCACCACATTTATTTGGCTCCGGTGTTGTTTTATCATTAGTGTTTTGTGAGCAGGAGTTTAAATGAGGACAATCGGCTCTGTAGTTGCTTTAACATGCACAACTTCTTCTCCGTGCAACATATGGTATCAGTGACATTTACAGCCAAGCTATAAGTCTGGTTCACAGTCATGATAGTTGCATGCATACACAATCAAGTTTTGTTTCTTATCTGTTGCGAACGGCTCCCAGAAGAAAACTTTATTATGATGGATCACAGTGATGTCACAAGTAGTTTTAGCGTCAAAGACAAATGTGGCCTTTGTTTCCCGTGAATCGTCGTCCTCACCTGGAACCAGACCGGGGCTGGCCAGCTGCCAGGTGCGTACTTGGCGGAGGATACGGCCCTGTGTTCCTGGGAGATGAGGCCCCAGCGGAGGATTTGAGGGCCTGATAGGATTAGACTCCCTTTCTTTACACAACATTGATGAGGATAAGGAATCCGTAGAGCGCTCAAGCACTCCAAAGCTTTCCTAATGCAAAGCATCAGATGCCTTCACTGCTGCACTTACACCAATACACACGCCATCCAACCTCCACAGAGATGATTTCTCCAGCAGCTGGTCTGGTTACATGTGCTTTGCTTTGATTATTCAACCACAAACCAATAGTGGTGTTTATTACCTCATGGGGAATTTGCTCACTTCGCTCCATATGTCTCACATACCTTGATCTTAGGATAAATATTAGTAATATTTTCCTAGCCAAGAGAAATATATGTAAACAGTCATGTAAGGACAGTTGAGCACCAGAGTGAAAGTTCACCAGCACTATGGATTATGGGAATGTGGATGAGGTGTTACATGAGAGGTTTTCAGTGATGAGCAATTTGTATGTCCACTCGGAAAGAAACAAATGCTAAAGGATAGTGTGGAAAACTCAGAGATGCGACAATTCGGACTTGTGGATCTATCTTTTAACTTGTGGAGGGTAAGTGCCTGTCTTGTTGGCAAAGGCTATTTTACACTAATTGTCTAGTAGAAGCAGACAAAAGTAAAACAGAAAACAAAATGTTAACTCTTTCTCTGCCAGCGTTTTTTTTTTTTTTTTTTTTTTTTAAGTTGCCAGCCACCACCAGCATTTTTTTTTTACCATTTTCACAAAACTTCCATGGCCCCCAGAATATTTTTTTGGCTATATGAATATCTGAACATGCAATATATCAAAAGAAAGAACAGAGCATCTGCTTTTAAACAAACAAACGCTTAATGCTTTCTTTTTTTATCAACACTTGAATATGGATAAGTTTAATAAAAAACGCAAAATTTTAAGTAAAAAGCTGAGAAAATCAGGTTTTTGTCAAACACTACATCCAGATCGGATTCAGAATGATGATCAAACACAGATGAAGTAGAGCAAGTCCATCAACACCCCCAAAGCTTGCACAGTCCTATAGCTCCACCTGGGTCGACATTTCATTCAGTAACATTAGGCAGTTTTGATTTATATGCTGTTTAATGCTGATGATTGCGTTATTTTACATATGCATATGATTACATATGAGATCGCTTGTTTCTGAATCTTCTTCACATGTGTTTTAATCTGGAGATTCAGTACTCTTTCAGAAGATGTGTAATAGCGCCCCCTACAGTGAAAACAGTGAAAACACAGAAAGCTGGAAAATTCAGTCAATGGCGGGGAAGCGTTTTCTCACAAATCATGGAAATTTCCATCAAAAAAAAGAGTTAACTGGGACAGTAGTGTGGAGAGTAAGGACCGTGGATTTAGGTCTTGACGCGACTGACAGCAGTTTGAATCCGCCCATTCTTCTCCCTTTTCCCATCACATCACATATCAGAGGCATTTGTTTTAAATAAAAAAAGGAAGAAACTATTTGAAAAGTGGAAATAAAGTGCCTAACAGGTATTTAATAGTGGGAATAAAGTTATAATGGTTATTTTACTTATTGATTCCTCCTGTGCTCACGAGCACATCAGGCGACGAGTTTTCTCCATCAACGGTCTATCCATTGCAATGGCTGCGTCTTCATTCAATGACATATCAATGAGTTTAATGTCGGATATGCAGTGCCAGGTGATACAGGGGCAACAATATCCACGTTTGCATGATCCAGGTTTCGCTGGCGTAGTGGAAAGTTGACAGGACGATGGAGTCATATAGCCGAAGTTGACATTGACGGAAATGGTAATTGATAATGGTTATTTAATAGGGCTATAATTGAAATTGGATGTGGTGCCTTCCAGTTGGTGTTGATTGGACGGACTGGACAGTCGACTACGACACAATGTGCAAACAGTATCTGTCATTATTTGGTATTACTATTTAAGCACAAATAGCATCCGGTGCAAAGAAAATACACCTATCACTATTTGCACTTAGTGTAAATAGCCTCTGTCTTTAACTTGACCTTGCTTCTTAAAAACAAAATCTCATGGCAGAAGATGCTTATAACCAGCAGTGGTGCATTATTAGTGTTGTGCTTTAGCCATTAGTTTTAGATGTTTTTAACCTAAAATCCTAAAGCTAACAATTAAAGCACAGCATGCTTATTATAAGCTGGTGCTAAAAATCTAAACTTAAAAATAAGAAAATAACAGATATAATTACATACCTTATAACAAATTTTTAACTGAAACGTAGAAACATTTTCTGTAAAGCTGCTTTGAAATTATATGCATTGTGAAAAGCGCTATACAAATAAATGTGAATTGAATTGAAGCATAAAACTCAATGAGTTCATTAATCAACTAGTCAAGTTGTTGGATGACTAACTGAACAGTCGACTCTCCATATTTTGAGGAATAAAAAGGAAAATTCTGTCATCATTTCATGAGTAAATAATGACAGAATTTTCAGTTTTGGGTGAACTAACCATTTATTATATTAACGCTGCTGAAAAACTATCATGACTACAGTTTACAGAGTGAATTAACTAAATTACATAAGCTATTCCATGCCTAATCCAATGCATCATATAAATTCAAAGTCCATTAAAGAAAACATGCACATTAGTCTTCATAAAAGCTTCTCTTTGCAAGAAAAAAAAACTAACAAAGGTCAAGAAAAGGCCAGGCATGCTAACACAGATTAGAATCATGTAGGAGGATCTCTTCGCGGCATATACACTCTGTGATAAAAATGCTAAAAGGGAGCTCCTTTTCTATCGTTTATGGCCAAAGGTGAAACTTCTGTCCCAACTGCATGGCTGAATTGGATGCCATATTTTAGAGAAGTTCTTCAAAGGTTCAAAGAGGCAGGAAAAGGGCTGTAATCAGGTCATTTGAGGCCCAGACAACCTCAGCCCAGACTTCAGATCAGTGTTGAGGAGCACGGAGCTGTTTAAGACAGTTATGTACTCCTGTCAGATAAGGTATGTGTTCCTTTTTGATCTTTTCCCTCAGCTTTGATCAGTGGCTTTGAGTTTGTGGTGTTCATTTGGACATTAGGCAGTGGGGCAGATGGGAAGACTTGCTACGGAAAGTTGAGAACATGACACACACATTTGCCTTTGGTCTCTTACGCTGTGGGGTCTTTAGATCTGAGCGATGGTGATTTTTTTCAGTCTGTCTGTAATGCACTGATCCTGGCGCTAAAGCAACCCTGAATGTGTCACTTGGCGCAATACCCAATTATCCATAAATTATTGCTGCAGAGAGAAAAGTCAACACTTATATTTTAAAATCAGAAAGAAAGGGTTATTAGATGTAACACAATTTATTAAATAACACAAAATTATGTTTTTATTATGTTTTATAATAATTTTAAACATTACCACAATTAATCATGGCACAGACCTGTACAATAATGTTGTAATAAGGAATCTTAATTTTTTAAAGTCCATAATTAACACAGCTCAACTGCAACTACAGTGAAACAAATGTATTTTCATATTTTGAATGTTTTATTACTAATACAATTAATAATAATTGTGTGTAATTAAATAATAATATATAAACAGTAATAATAATAAATTAATACATAATTATTAATAAATAAATGAATAATAAAAAAATTATATTTAAACTAGACAAAATCAAGCACCTAGGCATGCAGACTGCTTCTACAAACATTTGTGAAAGAATGGGTCGCTCTCAGGAGCTCAGTGAATTCAAGCGTGGTACCGTGATAGGTTGCCACCTGTGAAATAAGTCCATTCGTGAAATTTCCTTACTACTAAATATTCCACGTTCAACTGTTAGTGGTATTATAACAAAGTGGAAGCAATTGGGAACAACCGCAACTCAGCCACGTAAAATCACAGAGAGGGGTCAGCGCATGCTGAGGCGCACAGTGTGCAGAAGTCGCCAACTTTCTGCAGAGTCACTAGCTACAGACCTCCAAACTTCGTGTGGCCTTCAGATTAGCTCAAGAACAGTGCGTAGAGAGCTTCATGGAATGGGTTTCCATGGCTGAGCAGATGCATCCAAGCCTTACATCACCAAGTGCAATGCAAAGCGTTGGATGCAGTGGTGTAAAGCACGCCGCCACTGGACTCTAGAGCAGTGGAGACGTGTTCTCTGGAGTGACGAATCACGCTTCTCTGTCTGGCAATCCGATGGATGAGTCTGGGTTTGGCGGTTGCCAGGAGATCGGTACTTGCCTGACTGCATTGTGCCAAGTGTAAAGTTTGGTGGAGGGGGGTTATGGTGTGGGGTTGTTTTTCAGGGTTAGGCTTGGCCCCTTAGTTCCAGTGAAATGAAATCTTAATGCTACAGCATACCAAGACATTTTGGACAATTTCATGCTCCCAACTTTGTGGGAACAGTTTGGGGATGGCCCCTTCCTGTTCCAACATGAATGCGCACCAGTGCACAAAGCAAGGTCCATAAAGACATGGAGGAGTGAGTTTGGTGTGGAGTAACTTGACTGGCCTGCACAGAGTCCTGACCTCAACCCGATAGAACACCTTTGGGATGAATTAGAGCGGAGACTGCAAGCCAGGCCTTCTCGTCCAACATCAGTGCCTGACCTCACAAATGCGCTTCTAGAAGAATGGTCCAAAATTCCCATAACACACTCCTAAACCTTGTGGAAAGCCTTCCCAGAAGAGTTGAAGCTGTTATAGCTGCAAAGGGTGGGCCAACTCCACATTAAACCTTACAGATTAAGAATGTAAAGGCAGGCGTCCCAAAACTTTTGTCAATATATATATATATATACATTCACCTAAAGGATTATTAGGAACACCTGTTCAATTTCTCATTAATGCAATTATCTAATCAACCAATCACATGGCAGTTGCTTCAATGCATTTAGGGGTGTGGTCCTGGTCAAGACAATCTCCTGAACTCCAAACTGAATGTCAGAATGGGAAAGAAAGGTGATTTAAGCAATTTTGAGCGTGGCATGGTTGTTGGTGCCAGACGGGCCGGTCTGAGTATTTCACAACCTGCTCAGTTACTGGGATTTTCACGCACAACTCATTCTGGTTACGCCAAATTCTGACTCTACCATCTGAATGTCTCAACAGAAATCGAGACTCATCAGACCAGGCAACATTTTTCCAGTCTTCAACTGTCCAATTTTGGTGAGCTTGTGCAAATTGTAGCCTCTTTTTCCTTTTTGTAGTGGAGATGAGTGGTACCCGGTGGGGTCTTCTGCTGTTGTAGCCCATCCGCCTCAAGGTTGTGCGTGTTGTGGCTTCACAAATGCTTTGCTGCATACCTCGGTTGTAACGAGTGGTTATTTCAGTCGAAGTTGCTCTTCTATCAGCTTGAATCAGTCGGCCCATTCTCCTCTGACCTCTAGCATCAACAAGGCATTTTCGCCCACAGGACTGCCGCATACTGGATGTTTTTCCCTTTTCACACCATTCTTTGTAAACTCTAGAAATGGTTGTGCGTGAAAATCCCAGTAACTGAGCAGATTGTGAAATACTCAGACCGGCCCGTCTGGCACCAACAACCATGCCACGCTCAAAATTGCTTAAATCACCTTTCATTCTGATATTCAGTTTGGAGTTCAGGAGATTGTCTTGACCAGGACCACACCCCTAAATGCATTAAAGCAACTGCCATGTGATTGGTTGATTAGATAATTGCATTAATGAGAAATTGAACAGGTGTTCCTAATAATCCTTTAGGTGAGTGTATATATATATATAGGTTTAATGTGGAGTTGGCCCACCCTTTGCAGCTATAACAGCAGCTATAACAGCTCAAAGAGAATGGGAAAGTGTGTCCAAACTTTTGACTGGTACTGTATATATATATACTTATATACATAGTAGAAATCATGTCAAATAAATAGTATGATTATTAATTATATTTATAGTTATTATTTATAAATAGATTGCTATATTTAAATATTAATTGTTCATACTACATTCAAAATATATTTATAATAAATAAATAATACAGAGATGATTTTCAGTACTTTAAGCTCCAGGCAACGTAACACCATGTGAACTGGTAATAAATTGTCCCACAAAATTCCTTATGTCCATTACAAATTCCGATGTTCATGCCACCGATGCAGCTGTCGGATACATACTGCTGATCTGTTGCATCCCTTTGAAACAGATTTTGGAAATTGCGAGCAAACTCCACTGAGCTAAATCTTCTCTGATTAAGTGTGGCTGTCTGCCTCCTCTGATAAAAAAGCTCTCTCCTTCACTTCTGCCCAGCCCCCATCATCCCTTAACAGCCAGCAGAACACAAAGACGACAGAGTTAGAAAAGAGAGATACCTATACTGTCTTAATCCATTTGGATTTAAACTAGTTTTAAACCAAAATGAACCTGGATTGTAACATGAGAAGCATTGAGCATGAGCCATTGCAGTTTGCACATATTTTGTAGTTTGAGTTTGCAGCCACAGCCAATCTCTAAATGGTCTTTCTCTCAGGGAGGTTGCAAAATCACATTAAGAGCTGGACTGCTTAAAGTCTTTATCTTACAAGCAATAGGTTGAGCCCTGGTTATGGGATTCCAGATTAGCCAGAGAAAATAAGCATCTTAAAACAAAGAGTGGCAACAAAGCCAGATCTGCAGGAAGAGCACAAGAACCAGAGCTAAGCATTGATTTCAGTGCCAGGAGTATCAAGACAGGATGTTTACAGTAAATTATACATTTTCATTAATTCATTCCAAAAAAAAAAAAAACTGCCTCTAAACAGCATGAAAAACATAATGAACTGATTAGTTGCTTTACATGTCATTCAGAAAGCTCTTCCTGGTAAAGCCAGCTCTTTACTAACCATGTTCTGTCATTCATGTCTAAACACACATATATATTCCTCCATATCTCTCTCTCAGTATTTTTCATTTTGGTCCTCCAGACCTGTCTGTGCACTTCCTGTCTTTGAACCTAACCGGCAGGTCAGCGGTACGGACATTTCCTCACATTCAGAAAAACACTAATAATAATTTCCTGCATGGCTCTGGAGTAAACAAACTCTCACATTATACAACACAGTTTATAGACACAATCGCAAATGTATTCAACTGTCTGTGTGGTCTTCATCTGAACAAAAAATACATTAGTATATGACATTTCAAACACTATCAGTAACACTATTCGCTGTGAACATCTAGCAATCAGTGTGCTGGTGTGACATCTTTTCTTTTAACGTTATCAAAAGGGTTGATGATCCACAACTAAACAATCTAAGAGAAAAAGCTTCTTAACAGTCTTAGAAAAGGGCCACATAATGAACCAGAGAACATGGACAATGAAGTAAGTGTTGTGCAAATGAGTGGAATCGCCATCATTCCTTGTGTGCACTTAGAAGAGGTTCAAGCACTCCATCAAACGCTTTCAAACCACAGATCTTATCAGGTGTTAAAAGGGACTACAGAACAAAAGCTTCCATTCTCTTATGTCGCTCTAAAATGCAAGCCCGAAAAGGGACTGGGAAGATAGATTAAAGAGAGTGTTTGTTGTAGCTTTACAGGATCACCGAGCCGCCAAACACCATCCATATGAAGCAGTGTGTTGTTGTTTAGCAGCTTCATTAAGACCGTTGTGGTGTGTCCCCAACAGCGCTGCTTGTGTTGCATCCCTGGAGGATTATTGAAAGCCATTTAAAAATGTTATTACATTCACAAAATATTTACATAATTATAAAGTAAATGTTTGAATAACTAATATATAGCGCTTGTGGCAAGAACAGAGAAAAATGAATCATGTGATTCCATTTTACCTTACTGTACAAGCATGGTTTGAATTAGAATTATAAATAGAGTTTAATATAAAATAATTAGTGCTGTCAAAGTTACAATTTTTTTCAGTTTAACGCGTTGCCAATATTTAACGCAATTAACGTACCATCCGTTTTTTGTCACTCTTTGGCTATTATATGATCACGCTCTTTTTCATGCAAATGATTTTAAATCATTCAAGCGCGACAAATCAAAAGAAAACGCACTGTCTGTGAATGTCATGACCAAGTGTGCCACACGAGTCCTGAAAAGTGAAGCCAAAGCTTCTCGATGACCACCAGGTGGCCCCAGGTGGCTGGATGCAGTATAGGTCATAAAGCCCGCCCTCTCCATGAAATGTAATGGGACATAGACAAACTAAACAATCAAATTATGCCGAGTTCAGACTACACAATTTTAACCCCGATTTTGACTCGCCGACAGGTTTTGCGAAATCGCAGACAAATGCCTGAAATCATAGGCAAATCGGTGCACGTGAGTGACAATCACGCAGTGTGAATTACCAAAGACGCGATTTGAGAGAATCACCGACGAGTCGCAGACGCCTGTGAGATATTTGGCATGCTAAATATCTGGACCTGTCGGCGATTCAAAATCCTGCTGTGTGAAATGTGTTTTGACTGAAAATTATATGACCAACAGCCAATGAGTGAGGAAGATACAGGGCAGGGTTCGAGGAGGAGTTACAGACCAGAATACCAGTGTTTCTTAGATATATTTACAATTATATCAAACAGAAACAAAGCACAAACATTTGCTTGACCAGATGCAACAGCAGCTCTTTGCTAAATTATTTATTTACCTCTCTTTGCAGAACACACAATCCTTGCTCCCTATGTCTCCCAAACATTTCCCCCTCCATAATCTTTTTTCTTTTTCTCCTTTTCGCTGCAAATCAGAGTACAGGCAATTTGGATCTAAAGCTTCTTGTGGGCTATCTTTTTTAATAACAATTCCAGTCTTGCGCGGAAACTCTGGTCTGACGCACACGCGATCTCGTGTTGTTTCCTTGTCACATCTCGCGGATTTGGTTGTGAAAACGTAGTTTGCGGACGAGACAGAGTTGTCTGCGATTCTTCTTCTTGAAAAGTCATGCAGTGTGAAACCCCCTGTCGCCGATTCATCGTGCAGTGTGAACACAGCAGCAACTGAATGATAGTTGATGATCGCGTTATTGATAGTCATGCAGTGTGAAAATAACTGCGATCTGACTACTTTGAAAATTGTGCAGTCTGAACTCAGCATTACACTTCAAATAAATTTTTCCCAAAGATGGTTTCTGTCATTTTATGCAGTTTTTATCACACTGATGTTAGTTCAAGTGTTCATTCTTTAAATAAGTTTGGTTTTAGTTAGTTATTTGATGCTATAAAAACGTGGGTGTGAGGTTATGATTGTCAGCTGAGACAGACAGCTTCTCTGAGCGGAGTAGTCACTGAGGCACCAATGGACATTTTTCTGGGGTTTGGGGTCCCCCTCTGTAAAAAATCGAGCTCTGGGAGGTTTGGGGTCCCCCTCGGTAGTATTCGTGTTCGTGGCGGGGTCCACCTTGGTAGAAATGTCCTTTTTGTCGAGTATCCTCATAAGAGTAGTCTTAAATGAGTTAAATAAAGTATTAAATATACTCAGAGAGTTGTGAGAACTGTTATGCTGAATGGCTATAATTAATGTTTAAAACTGGGGGGGGGAATCATTTTCATCGAGACATCAGTAGCTGTGATATTGGCCTTCATTCATAAAAACATGCCATTTAAGTATTTAAAATATTCTGTCTTTATGTTTTTTCTTCATTAATTTGGAGATTTACAGCACTAAAAATAATATAATAATAAATAATAATAAAAAAATAATATAATATAATAATTAATATAATAAATTAAATATAGATTTTAGGCTTCTTCCACCCTCAAACCCCAGCGTACAATGACCTTTTAAAGCTGTAGATAGTGGTCTCTATTCAGCTCCTACTGACCCAATGACCGGGTGATTACCTAGTAGCCATCCCAAACTTCAGAGGCACCGCATGACACTCAACTCACAGGACGTGTAATGGAGGCTGGGTCCCTCCCTGTGGAGGTGAGGAGTAAGTGATGGGGCCTTGCTGGAGTCTGTCTGCTTTTTTATTGTTATTAACAGGGAGGAGGAAGCTCTAAATCAATTCAGTTCAGAGGCTCTTTAGAAGAGGAACCGGACCTGCCAGCAAGAGGAAGTGAGTCTGTCATGATCAATTAGATCCAGGGTATGAATGTTTCCTAGTGGTAAAGTGGTGTCTATTTTGTACATCTTGGTTGGCCGCTAGTTAAATTCTTAGAATAGAATAGAATAGAATAGAATAGAAGCCAAGCATCACTATTACTATTGCTGTTAGAATCTTGATTACGGGTGTGTTCACACTTCTGGTTCAATTAAAACAAACCTTGGTGCGATTGCTCTGTTAGTGCTGTTCATCTGAATATGTGTGAACACTGCCATCCTGGTGTGCACCAAACAAGCAGACAGAGACCGCTGAAAAGATGGAACTCTGGTGCAGTTCGAATTAAATATGAAAGCAATACGGACCAAAGACATGTAAACGAACCAAAAACAGGACACAATGTCACAAGATGCAACCCTAAAAAAGACAGAATACTACCATTTTTTTTTTGTCATATTCATAATGTTGCCCATCACAGTTCAGCACAGGCATTAGAACCACTTCTACTCGCAGCAGATCTTCGTTTGTGTGTGTGACAAAGGGATTGCTGTTTTGACTCTTTTACACATTTTATAAGCTCATTTTCTCAGCTCCATCATATGTACGCACATACAGCGAAAATCAATTTTTTTTTAAATCTGTGGCTGTTTTGGATGCTATCATTTGCTGTGACACCAATAATAGATTACATTAGTTGAACATCTCAATGTTTAAACCTCAACGACAACATTAAAGACCCGACCAATCAGATTCAAACCACTGAGTCTTACCTACAATGGTCACCAATGGACCTGTGATAAGGGTGGTGGTGGGGTGTTACTAATTACCTCACATAAACTAACAAGCACATAAACAGCAGTTATCTGTCCGTCCCTGAACAACTTAAGTGCTGCTTTAAAGCAGAAAGCAGTGAGTGGCTGAGAAGAGTTATTCAGTTCAACTCCCAGAGCTCCTCCTGAGTGAGGGTGCTTTTCGCTTCACCAGTCTTCTCTTGCAGGGACAAATCAGTTCGTCAGTTGACTCGGCAGATTGCCAGGTCAGAGAGAGATAGAGAGAACGAAGACCTGACCACCACAGACTGTCTTATATTTGGGTGGATCTTGTGAAACCGGTCAAGAAATATCCAGTCACATTTCACCCAAGAAAATCTTAAGAAATAATATTTTCTATAAGAATAAGCACCTTTTACATCCAATTTTTATTACTGAAATCTGATGTTGTTTTTTAAAGATGATTCTCATTTTTGTATTAGAGTAAATTATTTTAGAGTTTCAATTATTTAATTAAATTAATTAAATTAGTATAACAAACGGTACTGTGGTGTATAAATACCTAAATAGTAAAATATAATAGAATAAATAGCATTTTTCAGGTTACAGTAATGAGATTGAGACTGTATTTTTACAGTAAGGATAATTGTTGGTTAAAATAAGCTTAAAGGTTCTTAACAGTAGACTTTATTTTCTCTTTATCTACATGTTTAATATATATATAATGAAATGTATGACTAAATGTAATTAATAATAATATAGAATTATTAATAAATAATGTTATTAAGAGGTCATGCATTACTGTTAGATAACTTTTGTCAAGATCACAAAAACAAGTCAGAATTAAATTTAGTCATCACTACTTACATGTTCCCAATCTTGAAAATTCAGTTACATCCTAAAAAAAATCATTCTTTTAGCTTTGACTCAAGAAAGCTATAACTTTTCCCCACATATTTTTGAGTCTGAGGCAGTGGTGTCTGTCAAAAGTCATACATCCATCCAAAAATGATACAATAGGCTCTCTTTCATTACTCACAACATTTTAGAGCATACACGACTGCACCTGCACTGGAAAGCAAACAAGTGTACTCAAATATTTCATTTTCCAGAACCTCTTATGGTCAAGGCCATTTTGCATGGTATGTTTGGCTTGCTGGTTTACTGAAAATACAGAACATGTGCCTCATTTCTCAGTCTCCCCATTAAAGGAAAGGAGAGAGAGCGATAGAGAGAGAGAGAGCTAGGGGCCAATGCTGAAGGAAGCTGATGTGTTGAGTCTGCATATTGATTGTGGGGCTGCTTTGCCAGTGTTCCCTTAATATGTAGGTCAGCAAAGCTCCAGACTCACTCAAGAGCATGTTAAATTCTCTTATTTGGGTCGCACCTCAATTACCACTGCTCTGGCCCTGATAAGCAGCTCAAAGATGATGTGTAAGGAAAATTCCTTTGGCGTAATTCAAGAATTGATGCTCAGAGGTTATTTTGCGAGAATCGCAGCGCAACAGGCACGCATGATAGAGAGGCAGACGGAATAAACGGCTCTGTGTGTCGCTTATGCAAATGACAAGACCACCCATGTCCAACCTTCCCAGTCATTCAAACTTATTTACAAGGTTCAGCATCATCTCAGGAGAGAGAAGAGCAGTGCCCCTGAAACAATGGCATCATGGTGTAACAAGCAAGTCTTTTCAAATCTGTGCAAAGAGATGTAGCAACCGAGGTCGGCTGTAGTGCGCGATTGGCCTCAGCGCAACCAATGGTGAGATGCCGGTGCAAACCTCCAATCAGAATTAGATGCTTTCGAACAAAGGAATGTTGCACTGCATTTGATTATACGAGAGCTGGGAGACTTCAAGAAAAAGATTCTCCTAGGGTATGTGTTGAAAACTATTCAACATGCACACTTCCAGTAGCAGGAAAAAGGCAACAATGCTGCTATCTTTGTTTTAATATGAAAGCTTTAATGGATTAATCATGTGCTTTACTACTTTAAGGGATGTTACATAGGGATAAACAAGCTACACATTCAATTAATACTCAACACACTCTCGGCATGGGGTCAGTGTTAAGCCTCAACCCTAAAGTTCTTTTCTCCGTATGGGGGGAGGGAGGATGACAAGCTCAGGGATTCAACCTTCCACACACACATTGCCAAAGAGATTAATGAAATGAATTTCAGAGTTATAATAAACGGCAAGGAGCAGACACATTCTTCAGCCAGGAGAGAACATGACAGGAGCTGTCAGTCATTTCTAAAGGAAGGAAAGTCTTTATTCTCAAACTGGTGATCAGTGTTACATATTTAGCATATTGTGATTAGTGGGAATGTTCTGTAATTGAGCATCTTGTTTTGCATTTTATTCCCATTTATTTGAGATGGTGAATATTTTCTCTCCATGTAATCTTGTGCTCCTTTGCCACTTTATACTGAGACAGTAAAAGGCATAGAATAATAAATGGACACAAGGAAGACAAAATAGGATCATAGTAAACTCACAAGATCACAAAATATGTACAGGATTATGGAAAGTCAAGCTTGAATTCTTGTCGTCTGCGTAAGTTGTGCAACTTAAAGTTAACAATCAATTTTCTCAGCTTTTTGCTCAAAATGTTGCTTTTTTATGAAACTTATCCATATTAAAGTGTTTTTTCAAAAACGCTGGCGGGGAGTTAATAGACATTCCTAGTCTTTTATGCACAATTTATCAGTGTTGCACATGGTGTAATTTACATGCAAGCTGCCAGCAATCACATCATTACCGCACGGCACATACTGATAGGCCTCTGCTGATCCTGCAGCCAATCAGACATTTAAATAGTCGGCCCATTGTTTGCTGTAAGCCAGTCCTGCAGTGCATGAGTTCCTCTGAAACCATCCACCTCCCCCAGCTCCACCTGCCTAGATCTGCTATGGGATTTATGTATGTTCATTTATGCAGCAGCAGCATATCTTACAAGCTTACAGCAGCGTATCTGTGTATCTATTAGCAAGTCCATAGTTGCTCCGCAGCATCAAAAATCAACAGCAGCAACATAGCAGATCTAGATCTAGCAGATAAAGCACTTTGAATTTATATCTATGCATTTGGCAGACACTTTGCATTGCATTCAACAATTCAGTTTTCAGTTCCTGCATTTGACAGTTTGAGCTACAAGAACAGAACAAACTTTTATTGTGTATAAAAAGTAATATATATTCATGAAGACTTAACTTGCTTTACCTTTGAAACAACTTCACATTTTGGCTGATGTCACCTAGGCTGTTTGAGCATGGAAAATAATGTTAACCAAATAGGCAAAAAGCCATTTAGGCATTGTTTTAGGCTACTGTTGGAGTAAGTAAACCTTTCTAAAAGACTGTTATAGTTAATACTAATTTAACGGCAGCTAACTTTCATGTAATAAATGTTATGGTAATACTAGTGAGTAACAATAGATTTAAAAAGAAAGCGTTACCACTGGGATATGTCAAGGTTTTTTTGAAGGCGCACTTCCACATCCTGATTTCTTTTTTTTGTTGAATATCCTGTATCCTGTAAAGTCTTTTTCATATAGAATTAAATGGGTCAAATTAAGCTACAAGTTCCTGTAATAATTGGTAGCGCACAGCACTAGCAACATCAATGTCATGTGTACAATTCCTAACACTAACAACAACAACAATACATTGAATGCACTTTTAGACCCTTTTAGGTGTCAGCCAAATGTATAAATATAAAAGTTTCATTCATTTGTTTGTAAGATGCATTATGTGGATGTACACCGATTTAGGATTTGCCCTGCTCACTCCATCTCGTTGTCTTCATGCATTACATTTTTTCAAATGTTGCAAAAGACAGAAACTGAGCTAAACGACGCATGTGATCCAGGTAGCGTGTAGGTGTGGCACTGCTGTGCTTCTCAATAGGGTGCACTGACAGTAATGGTAGGGGTCCTCTAAAGCATCCTAACACGAGTGACACTGGTACACACCTCCGTAACCAAAAAGCCAGCCACATCTGTCGCTAGAACCTGTTGGAGCTCCCTAATTATCACACTAATTACCTGTGAAGGTGTATGATTACAATCACCTCCTGGACAAAAAGAACACAGGCTGGGATGCTGCTGTCATCTCTATTATAAAGAAGAGAGTGTGTTAAAAGTATGTATTAATTAAGCTGCCAAACTTCATTATGCAGGATTACACTTTATCTGCTGTGAGGCTGTACATGCATTTACATCTTAAGTCACTGTTTGAATAATGTTGTGCTTTGTTTAAGCTTATCATCCATGTAAGTGCTCTGAATAAACCTTCAAAGAGCGCATTTTGCAACAGCTGTTGTTCTATTTGTAATGAATTTGTACACAAATACTAATTTTTGCACATTTGCATAAACATATTAACTTTCGAGACATACTAACTTTCACAAATACTTTAGGTTAATAGCATATTGAACCAACAGTTTGATTTTATTGTGTTTAATCTGTAACAGAAAACAGAACAGAAACAGAAAGGCCATCACATTAACACATTTACAGAAAAAGAGACTTAGACTAAACTCTAAAATGTTCAGATAAATGAAAATTCTTAAACAAATAGCTTAAACTAAAATGTATAACTAAAATTATTGTGACTTTACATTATATATATTTACAGTAAATATTATTTATAATATTATAGTATAATATCTACTATATTATATAATTTTGTATCACTCTAAAAGGATCATCATTTTGTTGATTTCTATTGACTGAAGCCGTGTTTCCAATGCAGGAACTTTACCCAGGTACTAGCAGGATCCCCCAGGGTCTAAATGAAGTTCCGGGTGAAAATGTCCCCCTTAGAAAGTCACTGCTCGCGAGGTAGTACTTTTTCAAAGTTCAGGAACTTTCGGGGGCGGGACTTGGGCGCTGAACATGCTGATTGGTTGAGTTCATGCAGCATTTGATTGGTTGACTCAACGCAGCATTTTATTTCAACCACCATTTTTTAAAAGTCTGTTGCGGTGTGTGCAGTAAGAGTTGTTTGCTATTCAAATCAACAATGGAGTTTAAAAAATACGACCGATGGACCGATGGACCGAGGATGAGGTTCAGGCTTTATTAAGTTTATATGCAGAAGACGAAATCCAGCGGGAACTGGAAAATCGTGCACAGTCCTACATCACTGTGCCTAATCTTCACGGTACTTTTGACTGCGATGGAAACATAGACAGCATCAGGTCTGGGGGAAAAGTTACTGGGAAAAAAGTTCCTGAGACAAATTGTTCCAGGTAATTTCGATGGAAACGTGGCTATCATAATGTTGATCATTACATGAACTTAATATTGTGTCTAATTTAAACTCAAATTTCTGCTTTAAAGGTGCACTATGTAACATTTTTGCAGTAAAATGTCCGAAAACCACTAGGCCAGTGTTATATATTTTGTTCAATTGAGTACTTACAATATCCTAAATGTTTCTAACTATTGGTAAATCGTGAGAAAATTGCTATTTTAACCAAGGAACCGGGATGTGTGAGGGAGTCGCCTGTCAATTGCGTCATATCTGCGTTACCCTCGGTTTCCAGTTTTATTTAGCAGAAACGCTTTACTCTTACTGCAGTGTGCAACAAGTGTCATAGCAGCCGCCGAGCGAGCGCACAGAGTAACGTCATAACATAATTTTCAACACACTCAAAGGTATCTAATATGATAAACAGAGCTGCGTTACCTCATGCTCATGACCGGAAAAGCGGAAATGGCGCCAGCGACTGTGGCATAATAAAAATCCCGCTGCTTGCGAGGCGTGTGTTGCGTAATCGTTCCAGCGGCCTTGCTCAGCTCCCACAACACTCGTTCTGCTTCATACTACAGTAACGTTAATAATCCCATCCATGAATATGATTTCTGCCTGAGTCCTATACTGATTCTTTTCCACCAGCTGTGAGGTGAAGACCACATGTCCCAAGATTCTGCGCTCAAACTTGGCGTCATCAAACTACGCCTTTGTTTTGAATAGGCGACCTCTAGTGGACGGAAAAGTTACATAGTGCACCTTTAATGGAATTTTTTAAATGAAGTTGTCGTAACTTAATGAAATTGTTTTGATAACTTTTGAAATTGGGATAGTGGATTTCTATTTCCCAGCATGCTTTGCATAGGACTAGATATAAAGAGAACACATGTTGAAATGAAGTTTTATTTTATTTTATTTTTAGTGAAGGGAAAGACCAATTCAATGCTGTTTTGTTTGGCATTCAAAGGGTTTCTGTAATGTTGAAGTTTTTGGTTACCATTGTGCTGAATACTACATGAAGGTAAACACTACACTGACTCTATAAGCAATGACTGTGCTAATGCCAATGACAAGTAATATCTTACATGTTCATTAAATATACATGCTAAATAAGTTACATTTAGCATGTGTTATGATAGCTTTGGATTTTAACTGAAATAGATTCATTGGTTCCAGGACTACAACTCAAGTAGTTGGAAAAACTAAATTTTTTTGAGTAAGCAACTTAAAAATGTGTGTTTATGTTAGTTCCTCAACTCAATAGTAACATAAGTTGTCATAACTGTAAGTGGTATGCTTCACATATCAGTCTGAGAGAACGAGAGATTCCATTGCAAATGTAGTTTTGGGATATGGTGTACAGGGGAAAATCCTTTGATTCAACACAATAGACTTCCCTGTACACATGGCGATCCCATTTTTTTTTTCAACATTGCATCTTACACAAAATATGCCACAAATGCACAGAGATTTCCCAGCCTTCCTCCAAAAGTCCCTCAGTACACCCAACAGGGATCATCTTACCATGAGAACCAGGCCTTTCCACAGCCTCAACCTCTGACACATCCCAGCCCTCATCATCCATGCATTTCCTTCTAAAGGTGATCAGATGTGAGACTCTCAATCAAAACTTGTGAAGGTTGTGCCCTTGAAGTAAGAAAAGGGTTTCTTACCAATTTTCCATTAAATCCATCTGGTTATTATTACTAGATCTAGGTTATTATTAGAAGTATTCAGTGCTGCTGGTGTATCAAAGCAATAGATGAGACTATATCCCCCAGGAATTTATGGGATATGGTAAGAAATTTCTTATCAGCGGTGTAATTATCTTGGAGTGACGTTTAAGCCTATGCAGTTCCTGAAAGTACGACCATTGTCTGATTAATGATGCATTAGATGTGATCCGTCCAAATAAAAAATTAGAATAAATTCACACATTAAGCTATTCAAAAATCAGATTTTTACATGTGGAAAGTTCCCTGTCAGGAGAAGACATGGAGAGTCGATGGAAATGGAAAATGTGAGTTAGACCTTACAGACTGAAGAAGGGTGGAAGTGTGCAGGACGAGAGGGTGGGGTTGCCTCAGGATCGCTCACATGGTTTTACTGTTGCTATGTGGAAACTTCAAAGAACTCTGTGGCTGAAATGAGTTTTTTTCTTTCCCGCTTGCAACTAGGCAACATGCCTGTAGGCTAAGTAGTAGTCGCAAAAAGGAGAAATCCTCAGGTTTTAACATGAACATGGACTTTATATAAAGTCAAAATGTAAACTATATTATCGCATAATCTGCTAAATGCGACTAGGCATGGAGATATTATAAACATTAACATCATGATTTTCTATAAAGCTGCTTTGAGACAGTGTATTATGAAAAGCGCTATACATTTTTGACTTGAAAGCACATTCTAACATCTAAAGTAATTTAATTCATCATATTTATGCCATCACAAGCTACTTCAGTGCAACAGTCTGAACTAAAAATTTAAAAAAAAAAATGAGTTGGATATATGACAGAGTATTTCTGTGATTCCTTCAGGATTCGTATAAGTTTCGTAAAGTTTTTTTCGAGTATGACGTCATAAAGGGCAGAATTCCTTGTAAGGGCACTTCTCCCGGATGGGCACGTGCGCACATCAACCAGAGCTGGAGCAAAAGCGCATCCATCAACAGGCTTCATTCGGGTTACGGAAGCCGTCGGCAGCGCTGTCATTTAGATTTTAGACCACGAAATCAACAATGTCATGTTAATTAATGTAGTTAACGAATGACACCTCATTGTAAAGTTTTACTGTACAATTAGTACATATTACATAACAAGAATTGTTTGCTATCATTTCATTCCTTATATATTTGGTGAAAAAAGTCACATCTGACACCTGGGCGGCTCCTGAGTTACAACTGTGGCCACAAAAGCCATTGAAAGAGGACGATCACTGTCAAATATCAAAGCTTCAAGAGAGGAACGACCTGCCACCTTGCACAAAGTACTATCCCGCTGTTTTATGTCAAGAACAAGAGGTCCTAAAAAAATTCTCGTGGCTGCGTGTCACAGAATCCAAACTGCGAGAAGTGGGGGAGGTTTACTGCCGTCTGCCAAGTGCTTTAGTCCAAAGTACATACAGCGAAATGACTAATTCCCTCTATTATTTCATAGTTATGTGAGGATTTATTCTACTGTTTGTGTCAGCAGAACTAAATACAGAACAGAGCTTTAGCTTTACACTAAAGTTTTGTTAGTCAAAAAACTTTCTGTATACACTCTTTCTTTTAATACACAAAAGTAGTGACCACAAAGCTATAGGTTGGTGGAATTCAGATATGAAGATCATATGCAAATAAGACCTCACCTGGGCGTACAGTGTTGAATTGCTGCATTCAAATATATGTGAATGATAGGTGAAAATTAACTGTTTAAATTCACACTCACTATCTCTGCAATGTGGCTTTAAGTTAATGTATGCAAAACCCGTTCTTTCACAGGAGATCTCGCAACCTTAAACGCCGTCTGCCTTCTTTGAAGCCGCTCTCTTCATATGATCAAAGAACACATATCACTGCCAGAATGTCTTGTTGTAGATGAGGGTACAGGCACCTGCTTTATGGCTCTCAATGGAAATTACTGCCATCCCTTCCTACACAACACATCTCAGACTCTACTATTATTCACATATTCTTGTCTCAAAATAAGCCTTTCCCTGCCAAATAGCTATTCCTAGGAGGAAATGAACTGGATCATCACTTTTTTTTATAGGATCAAATCTAGTCATTATATTTCTAACTGTACAATAGCACAAATCTCATATGAGACAAATGTTTGGCCTTCCTCTCACTTCATCTTCCGTTAACTTTTTGTATTGTTTGGATGCAATGGAATAATTTTTATACAACTGGTGTGAACGGTTTTGCTTACATGTGTTTACACGGTGAGAAATGTGTGTTAGCTGGTCGTGATACATTTGTGGTAGTGCTTTCTAGGTGAACACCCTATTGTAAAATTATATTTAGTATTGAAAAAACAAACAGATTTGAAACGGGTATGAATCACAAGTGCACAGCAAAAAAAGACATCTCAAAGGGATAGTTCACCCGAAAATGAAAATTCTGTCATCATTTAGTCACCCTCAAGTTGTTCCAAACCTGTATAAATGTCTTTGTTCTGCTGAACACAAAGGAAGATATTTGGAAGAATTGGGGGGGGGATAGCCAACTTATAACCCATCGTTATAAGATTAACAACTAATTCATAACGTGAAATTTTAAATATGTATTATACGTCACAGTGGCTGTAATGAAGCGCATAGAAAGAGATAGAGAACAAAAATTGTCTTATTTAATAAAATAAACAAGGAACACTCACAGATCGCAGGAGAACAAACTAACACAACCACGTTAAGCTAAGAAGATACCGGAAAAGGAAAGGATGAAACTCAGGGCTTAAATACATGGAGAGGCAGGTGAACAGAAACAAGTGTGAGGGACTAATGAACAATCAATGAAACTAACTAGGAATTCAGGCAGGTAAAACAGGAACAGAACACAGTGAAACGAAACCAAAACTAAACATACTGTAAACAGTACATGCAATAGGGTACCAGTAAGTTGCAATAGGGTATCAATAAGTTATGACAACATATGTTTTAACTTTGCTTTAACTCATCAAAATAAGTTAAGCAAGTTATACAAGACTCAACAAATTTTGTAAAAAGTCAGTTTAATGTAATTTAAGTTTAAATGACTAAAAGATCCAAGTTGATTGTACTTAATTTAAGACAGCAACTTTTTTTCATTGATAGTTCATGACACCTAATGCATTAACTAATGTTAAACCTTAATGTACTGTTACTGAAAAACCTTAACATGTGATTTACTTAGACAGTCCCAGCCAATCAGCCATTTACATCATAGAGAAATATCTGCTGTGCACTCAACCATGACCAACGTCAAAACTCCAAGCGCACAGAAACGAAGGTCACTGCTTCAAAATGACACAATCCCATGCTATTGGAGGGCTTACATAACAATTATCAGGGGGAAAAAAGTGGCATGTTTCCACATGGTCTCTTGGTTATATAACATTATCTAATTAAACTTAAGCTGTCCTTCAGCATTTATTTTATCCAATCAGTTATCAGGATCTAATTTGACAAATAACTTAAACATCTGTTAAATGAGTGTAATCGCATTGAGCATCTACACTGTGACTTTTGAGTGTTTCTCAAATCTGTGTGTGATACATCTCACTCTCACTGTCTCAAACTACAGGTCCTTGCGGCTCAAGTGTTGACAGGACGGGTGTGTGTCCGTGTCCGCCGTCCAGGGACTGGGCTGGCTGCACGCTACCCTTTTCCTGTTTGACAGGTCTTTGACATTCCGAAGAGGCGTTACACGTTCCTTTCATGCCGCTGTATGAGAATGTTTTGTACTCAGCCCCTTCCTGGGAATACTGGGAAAGTCACTGGGAAAGGGACATGCACGGGTTCCGTCCAACGAAAAGGACGCAATATGTTCACAAATGTGTAAGCAAGGGATAATGTTCACCCATAATAACATATTATGGAATAATGTTATTGCAAAGTTATCCAAATGTTTTATAAATGTTTTTGTGATAACATTTTGAGAATATTATTAAAGACCAGTTAACTTTGAACTAACGTTTTATTAACGTTACTGGAACGTTCCCTTTTATAGTTGTAGCACTTATTACACAGCTTTTCACCACATACAGTCAAACCAAATTTTATTCAGACACCTTCAACATTTTTTTCCGTTATGACAAGATCTCTGACTGTGTCAGAACAAATTCAACTTGATAATGTCAGATAACTTTGATAGAAAGGTATGATGGGAAGGCCTAGTTCTCATGGTAAGATGATCCCCAGATGAGTCCTGAGGGACTTTTGGAGGAAGGCTGGGAAATCTCTGTGCATTTGTGGCATATTTTGTGTAAGATGTAATGTTGGAAAAAAAAATGGGATTGCCATTTGTACAGGGAAGTCTATTGTGTTGAATCAAAGGATTTTCCCCTGTACACCATATCCCAGAAATAAAACGGTAAAATAAGGTACAATGGCACCATGCATTTGAATGAAATGAGAGAGAGCACGTCCACGGTGTGATACGAGAAGAAGTGCTGGCCTTAACCAGATACCCGGATGAGTGGTCATTATGCATTGTTTCTGTTGACGGCGGTCATTATCAGGGAATAACTGACCTCGGAATGTCCCGACAGACCAATCAGAATCAAGCCATGAAATAATGCTCTTTAATCTCTTTTTTTATCCGAGCGAGAAGATGTATGTACAAACATTTCATTTATTTATTTTTCTATTTCTTTGGTCTTCGAGCCATCCTGAAGAAGAACAAAATGCTTCCACTGAATCAGAGATGCAGCAGGTCTGTCGAGCCCCTCTGTGTGCATGTAATGTCTTTAGGGGAGAGCTCTTTGAAGCCTGGAGCTCCGCGGCAATCCCCGATGGCCTCATCTTTGTTTCTGCGCCTCCCCGGCGTTGGCACAAAGCGCAGGGCAAGAGGGAGCCCCACTTGGCACAGGAGGATGAAACGCGGCAGCCTGTCGGCGCTCGAGCCTGCCCCACTAACTGAGTTTTTAATAAATAATGAGGCGCGGTATAAATAAACTACGAAGCTCTGCTACTGCCGAAGGGCTGCAAGATACCAAGGTAACAGCACAGAGAGAGATAAATAAGTAAACAGCAACTCGTTATCACTCGCTGGTGTTTCTATGTTTGTCAAAAAGAAAAACACATTAGCCAACACCTCAGATTGGGCTAGATGAGGGTTTTATTTATTTATTTTTTGCCAGGAGAACAAACTAACACAACCACGTTAAGCTAAGAAGATACCGGAAAAGGAAAGGATGAAACTCAGGGCTTAAATACATGGAGAGGCAGGTGAACAGAAACAAGTGTGAGGGACTAATGAACAATCAATGAAACTAACTAGGAATTCAGGCAGGTAAAACAGGAACAGAACACAGTGAAACGAAACCAAAACTAAACATACTGTAAACAGTACATGCAATAGGGTACCAGTAAGTTGCAATAGGGTATCAATAAGTTATGACAACATATGTTTTAACTTTGCTTTAACTCATCAAAATAAGTTAAGCAAGTTATACAAGACTCAACAAATTTTGTAAAAAGTCAGTTTAATGTAATTTAAGTTTAAATGACTAAAAGATCCAAGTTGATTGTACTTAATTTAAGACAGCAACTTTTTTTCATTGATAGTTCATGAGAGAGATAAATAAGTAAACAGCAACTCGTTATCACTCGCTGGTGTTTCTATGTTTGTCAAAAAGAAAAACACATTAGCCAACACCTCAGATTGGGCTAGATGAGGGTTTTATTTATTTATTTTTTGCCTGGGAAAACAGAGAGAGCGAAAAATGGAGGATTTTAATTACCATGTCAGAATCACAGCAGCAGAAGTTCCTCGAAGTAGGGGGTCGCGTCTGATGTCTGAATGTTGCTTCAAAGGAGCTGAAATATAGGTGTAATGTGCCAGTGTGCATACCACTTTTAAAGCATATTATTAGGGGTATTATATCATTTAAATATAATAATAATAATTATACATAATAATTTATAATTATTATGTATATACACTTTACATATATATATATATATATATATATATATATATATATATATATATATATATATATATGTAGATATATTACCTGTAAGTTTGATGATCAAGAACACTCATAAATAAATGAATTAAATAACAAAAGTGACCTTTAGCGATAGCCCAGCAGATGCATCATGTTCTGATGTATGTGCTCTTTTCTCAGTGCCCCTGCATCACACACACCTATGGGTAATACATCACCACCAAACTCTTCTGACAGCAGACGGAGGGAGAAAGTAGGTCTCCAATAACCAAACAACTTAACATCACACTGGATTCATTCTCAAGACACTCTTTTACGTAACCCAATATTGAGGTTATATATTCTTCAGTCTTTGACCCACTCTTATGAACTTATGCTCTTATAAGCAGCCACTCTTATGCAGCCAGGTTGCATAACATGATGTTAACGTGTGTTATGCCTGGTTTTTACTGCTCCAGTTGAGATGCAGGTGATTTACCTACAAGCTCAGGTTCAAAGGTCAGTTATGGCTGGAAGTGTGTCAAAGTGATGAATTCTAGACAGGCCGATAGATAGAATGATTGACAGATAGATAGAATGATTATCTATCTATCTATCTGCCGGTCTATCGATCTATCTATCTTTCTGTCTATCTGTCTTTCTGTCTATCTGTCTTTCTGTCAATCTCTTTCTGTCTTTCTGTCTATTTGTCGATCTGTCTATCTGTCGATCTCTTTCTGTATATTTGTCGATCTATCTATCTGTCTATCTGTCTTTCTGTCTGTCTTTCTGTCGATCTCTTTCTGTCTATCTGTCTTTCTGTCTATCTGTCTATCTGTCTTTCTGTCTATTTGTCGATCTGTCTATCTGTCGATCTCTTTCTGTATATTTGTCGATCTATCTATCTGTCTTTCTGTCTGTCTTTCTGTCGATCTCTTTCTGTCTATCTGTCTTTCTGTCTTTCTGTCTATCTGTCTTTCTGTCTTTCTGTCTATCTGTCTTTCTGTCTATCTGTCTATCTATCTTTCTGTCTATCTGTCTTTCTGTCGATCTCATTCTGTCTTTCTGTCTATCTGTCTTTCTGTCTATCTGTCTATCTATCTTTCTGTCTATCTGTCTTTCTGTCGATCTCATTCTGTCTATCTGTCTATCTGTCTTTCTGTCTATCTGTCTATCTATCTTTCTGTCTATCTGTCTTTCTGTTGATCTGTCGATCTGTCTTTCTGTCTATCTGTCTTTCTGTCTATCTGTCTTTCTGTCGATCTCATTCTGTCTATCTGTCTATCTATCTTTCTGTCTATCTGTCTTTCTGTCTGTCTATCTGTCGATCTGTCGATCTCTTTCTGTCTATCTGTCTTTCTGTCGATCTGTCTATCTGTCGATCTCTTTCTGTCTATCTGTCGATCTGTCTATCTGTCTTTCTCTTTCTGTCTATCTGTCGATCTGTCTTTCTGTCGATCTGTCTTTCTTTCTATCTCTCGATCATGTCTATCTATCTTTCTGTCGATCTGTCTTTCTGTCGATCTGTCTATCTGTTGATCTCTTTCTGTCTATCTGTCGATCTGTCTATCTGTCAATCTGTCTTTCTGTCTATCTGTCGATCTCTTTCTGTTCATCTGTCTTTCTGTCTATCTGTCTATCTGTCGATCTCTTTCTGTCTATCTGTCTTTCTGTCTATTTGTCTTTCTGTCGAACGATAGATAGATAGATAGACAGAAAGACAGACAGACAGACAGACAGATAGATAGATAGATAGATAGATAGACTGATAGAGCGACAGACAGTCAGATGCTATTATTAGGTGCTATTAAAAGGATTTGATATAATATAAAAAAACACATAATTAATATAGCTGTATGTTATTGAAGTAAGCATATTAAGTTCATAATATTGGCTTTAATGACAGAATACACAATTAAGCAATGCAGTTGTGGCATGGTTTATGTGATGATCATTGTATTTAGCAAGCTCCGTTAGAACCAAATGAGGTGTTGACCATTTAATAATTCATTAAACTTCTCAGATGCAGAGATAGACAGCTTGAATGAATCTCCTGATCTCAGAGAAGTAGCAAGCAGATTTAGGTAAGAACTGATGTGTTCCAGTGCTTAAGACCCAGAAACTGGATCTGAACAGGGGCTGATAAAAAAACGGAGGTCAGAGGAGAGATAATAGATGGCAAATGAGAAACAGTGTAAGGGATCTGGGACAAGCAAAGGATGAAAAATCATGAAAGGATGATAAAAAGAACGAATGAAAAGCTGGCTGGGTGGAAGCCTCTTTAAATGTTCTCCATTTCATCAAAGTGACTGTTGGAGGCACTTAACAGCTTTCATATTAAAATGATTAAGCACCTTTTGAAGCAGTGAGGGGTGGAACGGGCATCGCTCTGTTGGAGAGCAGGAGTGAGGGGACCTCAGAGACTGATCTGAATGATGTCTGAATGTCATAACAGACGTCACCAACAGAACTGCACATACACACAAACCAATCTGTTACACAGGCTTTAATCAAGCTATAGGTTACCAAGATGGCTCTCATGTCAGAAACAACATGATTTTCTCCACAAAATCAGCATGATTTAAAGATAAATGCGAGGGCAAACTACTTTTAGACCTGGACTTTGGGCAAAACCTGAATAAATAAAAATGTTTATCATTCCAAAGACATTCCTGTTGGTAAAAAGAACAATCAGACATAAAAATAGAATCAATTAGGCATGAAAATACACATCAAAATACACTAAACACTAATAAACTTGAACACGTTAAAGTCACCATGAAATCAAAATTGATTCTTGATTATTTTTTTATGGAATATTGCAGTATTTGTAATAAATTATTTATCATGCATCATTTTTTTTTATTCATATGACTTCGTAATCTTTGATCAAAATACATCTCATCTCATCCCTGATGATTTTATTTTTTTCTATTTTAATAGTGTGAGTATAATGTCCAAAATGCATGTGTTATCTACAAAATAAATAAAACGAAGGGCTGAATGTTTTCTAAATGTAAAAAACATCTAAAAGACAGCTCATCTGTTCTGACATTGTGTAAAACACAATATACACTATCGTACAGAGGTTTGGGATTGGTAAGGCTTTTTATGTCTTTGAAAGAAGTCTCTTATGCTCACCAAGGCTGCATTTATTTGATCAGAAATAAAGTACAAACTTTAGTAATATTGTGAAATAGTATTACAATTTAAAATAACTGTTTTCTATTTTAATAGATTTTAAAATGTAATTTATTCCTGTCATGCAAAGCTGAATTTTCAGCATCATTACTCCAGTCTTCAGTGTCACATGATCCTTCAGAAAACATTCTAATGTGCTGATTTGCTGCTCAAGAAACATTTATAATTATTAATGTTGATTCTTTGATGAATAGAAAGTTCAAAAGAACAGCATTCTTTTAAAATACATTGTGAAAAAAATATAAGTCTTTACTGTCACTTTTGATCAACTTAATGTGGTCACAACTGATGTGGAAGTTAACAGAATCATGACGATGAAGATCAAAGACTAACTTTTTTAATGAACACAAAGAGAATACATATGAAGGCATAGTGCAACATTCCATTAACTACTCACACTTAGATGACAACCGACAATGAACTGAATGAGACGGAGTATAAATACACAGGCAAAAAACTAAATAGCAGACAGCTGAAAGTAATCAGTAACCAAGGAATTAATTAAGAATAATTTCATATTATTGTAGTTTATTTATTATAATTTTGTCACCTTTAAAATGGATTTTCATTAGGGATGTAATGATACATCGTATATTGAGATATCGTGATATAAAAATGCGCTGATATGTATTGTTTATGTAAACAATATGATTTGCGATACAGAGTTAGTGTAAATAAATAAATACTATATACACTCACCTAAAGGATTATTAGGAACACCATACTAATACTGTGTTTGACCCCCTTTCGCCTTCAGAACTGCCTTAATTCTTCGTGGCATTGATTCAACAAGGTGCTGAAAGCATTCTTTAGAAATCTTGGCCCATATTGATAGGACAGCATCTTGCAGTTGATGGAGATTTGTGGGATGCACATCCAGGGCACAAAGCTCCCGTTCCACCACATCCCAAAGATGCTCTATTGGGTTGAGATCTGGTGACTGTGGGGGCCATTTTAGTACAGTGAACTCATTGTCATGTTCAAGAAACCAATTTGAAATGATTCGAGCTTTGTGACATGGTGCATTATCCTGCTGGAAGTAGCCATCAGAGGATGGGTACATGGTGGTCATAAAGGGATGGACATGGTCAGAAACAATGCTCAGGTAGGCCGTGGCATTTAAACGATGCCCAATTGGCACTAAGGGGCCTAAAGTGTGCCAAGAAAACATCCCCCACACCATTACACCACCACCACCAGCCTGCACAGTGGTAACAAGGCATGATGGATCCATGTTCTCATTCTGTTTACGCCAAATTCTGACTCTACCATCTGAATGTCTCAACAGAAATCGAGACTCAATAGACCAGGCAACATTTTTCCAGTCTTCAACTGTCCAATTTTGGTGAGCTCGTGCAAATTGTAGCCTCTTTTTCCTATTTGTAGTGGAGATGAGTGGTACCCGGTGGGGTCTTCTGCTGTTGTAGCCCATCCGCCTCAAGGTTGTGCGTGTTGTGGCTTCACAAATGCTTTGCTGCATACCTCGGTTGTAACGAGTGGTTATTTCAGTCAAAGTTCTTCTATCAGCTTGAATCAGTCGGCCCATTCTCCTCTGACCTCTAGCATCAACAAGGCATTTTCGCCCACAGGACTGCCGCATACTGGATGTTTTTCCCTTTTCACACCATTCTTTGTAAACTCTAGAAATGGTTGTGCGTGAAAATCCCAGTAACTGAGCAGATTGTGAACTACTCAAACCGGCCCATCTGGCACCAACAACCATGCCATGCTCAAAATTGCTTAAATCACCTTTCTTTCCCATTCTGACATTCAGTTTGGAGTTCAGGAGATTGTCTTGACCAGGACCACACCCCTAAATGCATTGAAGCAACTGCCATGTGATTGGTTGATTAGATAATTGCATTAATGAGAAATTGAACAGGTGTTCCTAATAATCCTTTAGGTGAGTGTATACTATAATTCACTCAGATATGTAAATTCTTAAAAAAATCTTGTTCTCACCCTCATGTCGTTTCAAACCTACAAGATTTTCATTTAACTTCAAAACACAAGTGAAGATATTTTTCAAGAAACCAGAGAAAGATTTCTGTACCTCCATTTAAAGTCCAACTTAAAAGATCCACAAAAATGTCATAAAGGCATCGTAAAAATAATCAATCGAGTGATCTAATCCAAATCCAAGTCTTCTGAAGAGACACAATGGTTTTATATGATGAACAGATTTACAATGACGCGCATACTGTAGTAAACACAGACATTCAAATGAGTGCGTGACGCGCGAAAACAACATGAGAGTGAGTAAATGCAGAACCATCCATTTACAGTCTGGGAATAGTCATTTTGACACGTTTTCTTGCGATTAGAACTGTGACTGATTGCATCGATCATCTGAAGCGCACACGCGCTGCCGGAATGACACTCCTCAAAGTTAATTTTTAAGTTTACAGAGTTTCAGTGACATTACTACAGTAAACTACTATATATAAATGTTAAATATAATGAATAGTAATGCATTGGGGGAACATTTGTGTGTCCTGATAACAATAATATTATTTAAACAATAATAAAAAAGTAATAGTAATAAAACACCTCTTCTTTATTCTGGCTTAAAATATCGCAATAAATATCGTATTGTGAGTTTAGTATCGTGATAGCATCGAATCGTGACATAATTTATATTAATTAATTCACAAAGGAATAAATAAGATCTATGAATGATTTTAAAATTCAACAAAAATGAAGTACTGTCAGGTTGGTTTTACTATGGCTACGTTCAGACTGTCATTGCAAATCCGATTTTTGTGCATATTCGATTGAAATCCGATCAGATTTAGCTGAGTGTGAATGGCAAAAAAAAAAATCACATGGATCACAAATCCTATTCAAATCGCATTTCTGGAAATCCATTTCAAACTGACTGGCACCAAAAAAGTCCATTCATCCATTACAAAAGTAATCCATACGGCTCCAGGGGGTTAATAAAGGCCTTCTAAAGTGAATCGATGGGTTTTTGTAAGAAAAATATCCATATTTAACATGTTATAAAGTAAAATATCTAGCTTCCGGCAGACCGCCTTCCAAATTCAACTTACAAAGAAAGTGTAACGCCTCTCGCAGTTCAAAATGCTTACGCTACGTCCGACGTCATCGTCATGCCAGTTTGTTTTGTCTATTTAGTTTAATAAAGTTAGACTGCTGATCTACTTGCTTCATTGTGGATCCAACCCGTGACAAGTACAGTATCATACCATAATGCATAATGACCTTAGACATAGTTGTTAGAAGAGCCTAAAACATAAACCAACACAAAATGTATGATCTGAACATGTATAAATAAAGCTGTTGTACATTAAGCTGTGGTAGAAATGAGACCAGCGGCACTCAATCACTCCAGTCAAGAGCTGCTGGAGTCAGTTTGTGGCTGCCAGCATCAGCCTTGACTCTCCACTCTCATGGGCCTGTATTGTTCAGTATAACTCCAAACAGATGGTCTACAGGCTGGAAACAGGTGAGACCTCTCAGCTGGAGCATCTATAGAGTCAAGAGCAACTCTCAGGCTCAACCACCTCATTCCACTCAACAGCACAGCAGTTCATTTATCCCCAATGCCTGAAAACAGCCGTTGCTCATTTCTAGATTTGAAATCGATAGGATTTGTAGATCGATCACAGTACAAAGCGCTGTATTGTATCCAAACTGGGATATTCAAGATATCCCTGCTCTAAAAGCAACAAACAGAAAGTATTGACCAGCTGATCATTAAGTGAATTTGACAATACTCTGTGGAATCATTCGATGTAAAATGCAGTAAACAGATGCTGGGACAATCTGCGCTACTTTTTCTTTCCGGCCCCAGGGGGATGTTGTCACATGATCTGTGACTAAAGAGAATATAAAAAGGGATCGTGACCTCCAGAGAGGGCAAACTAGTTTGGGTCCTTGCAACAAGAGATTGCATTGAAACGCAGTCTGAGGTGCCATTAGCCAGACTTACCTTCCTGTTCTTTTGCTTGCATATCTCCCGGTGCATGTTTGAGCGGGAAATATCTGGTCAAATTCTTGCACTTCTTAACCTCTTGACCTTGTCTTTTGAATCTGAATACTGACGCCAGACAAAGCTGTGCTTCTTAAACAGCCAGTGACAATAAAAACAAAGCTCTTGAGGAAAACATCACCCGTGTGCAGCTTACCACTTTTTTATTTAATTAAACAGTCTTTAAACACTCTTAAAGGACGATAAATTATTGTTAGATGCTTAATTGCTCATGCTAAATTAAAATGGAGAGGATAAATACGCTACAAGTTTAACAGATTGCTGACACATTCTCCAGACAGGGACCTTGCCCATGGCAGCAATGTAGTGTCATAACCCTGTGTGTACTTCACACATGAAAGTTGTTCTGTACTCGAAAGGAGTGATGTACAGCAAAGCAGCTGGCATTAAGTGTGGCTCCATATGTCTAACTAGTGGCCCGCATCCCAGTTTTACCCGAGCGTAAGGCTGCAGTTCTGCTGCAACACTGTATCTGAGGATTAAGTCTTTGTGCAGATTTTATCCTAACGCTGACTGTAAACAGTGCAAATGAGTTTCACCGCTACATGCAAGCATGTTTAAATGCAGAAACAGACTCCACCGACCAGACCGTCTGTTAAATGAAATGAGAATTACAACATGTTTGCATTTTGGCACAACTTGCTTTATCTAATTCTATGGAAGTGAATAGATGGGGAGATGAAACACTAATACACTCTTAAAAATAAAGGTTCTTTAATAGTTCCTGAGGCATGCTAATCTTGATACACAGGGTTCTTGGGTTGTCCATGTATAATATTTTTTAGATCTTAGATCAGTGTACTGGTTTTAATGTATCATCTGTTAACACTCTTTGGTATTAACAGATGTGGTTTTCTGAAGAACCACAGAACTGCAAAAACAATGGAAAATGGAAATTGTGGAATTTAGTTCATTCTTGAGTCCAAATATTCACAACTCCCTGCTACATGCTATATGCAAAATGCAGCATTCTGAGCTTTTGTTAGCGGCGCGCTGTAGAAAGCCTTAAGTACGTGTTTCTCAATCTGCAGGGTAAAGTAGGGTGAGAAAGAAATAAAATAAATATAGCATCCATTCTTTAGAAGAAAAAGAGTTTTACTGCCTGATGTTTTTGGAGAACCTTTTTAGAAATCCCTTGAAATGCCTTTATGCTTATTTCAGACCGTTTTTGTCCCTTTTTTACATGGCCTGTAGTCTTGCAGGTCACATTAGGATGAGGGCAGTTTGGACAACAATATATATATATATATATATATATATATATATATATATGCCCATCATGCATATTTGGTCTGTTTTATGTGCAAGACATGCCATACTTTTAGTGTGCATTACCGTTCAAATGTTTGGGATCGGTAAGATTTTTTAAAAATAGTTTTTGAAATAAGTATCTTATGCTCACCAAGGCTGCAATTATTTGATCAAAAGTACACTGTAATATTGTAAAATATTATTACAGTTATTACAATTTAAAATAATGGTTTTCTTTTTTAATATATCTTAAAATGTAATTTATTCCTGTGATCACAAAGCTGAATTGTCAGCATCATTACAGTCTTCAGTGTCACATGATCCTTCAGAAATCATTATAATATACTGATTTGCTGCTAAAGAAACATTTTGTATTATCAATGTTACATTTTTCTTTGATAAATAGAACAGTATTTATTTAAAATAAATACAATCTTTTGTAAAGTGTATCTACTGTCACTTTTGATCAATTTAATGAATCCTTGCTGAATAAAAGTTTTTTTTTTTTTTTTAAATGAAAAAGTAAATCTTTCTGACCCCAAAACTCTGAAAAGTACTGTTTGTACTGCATTACTTCTCTGCCATTCATGAAGTACGTTCTGTAGGCATGCAGGTGTGTTTTAAGAATACATTCACATGCATACTGAATGACTGACCTCTGACCTATACATTCTTTGACCTATGACATTCTGCATTTATCTGCAATATTTGGACTCAAGAATGAACTAAATTCCACAATTTCCATTATCCATTGTTTTTGCGGTTCTGTGGTTCTTCAGAAAACCACATCTGTTAATACCAAAGAGTGTTAACAGATGATACATTGAAACCAGCACACTGATCTAAGATCTAAAAAATATTATTCATAGGTCACAGAATGTATAGGTCAGAGGTCAGTCATTCAGTATGCATGTGAATGTATTCTTACAACACACCTGCATGCCTACAGAACGTACTTCATGAATGGCAGAGAATTAATGCAGTACAAACACTACTGTTCAGAGTTTTGGGGTCAAAAAGATTTTATTTTTCATAAAAATAAAAAATAAAAACTTTTATTCAGCAAGGATTCATTAAATTGATCAAAAGTGACAGTAGAAATATTAGAAAACTTTACTTTACAAAAGATTTTATTTATTTTAAATAAATACTGTTCTATTTATCAAAGAATCCCCCAAAAAAATTTTTGTAAAAAATGTAACATTGATAATAATACAAAATGTTTCTTTAGCAGCAAATCAGTATATTATAATGATTTCTGAAGGATCATGTGACACTCAAGACTGGAGTAATGATGCTGAAAATTCAGCTTTGTGATCACATGAATAAATTACATTTTAAAATATATTAAAAAAAGATAACCATTATTTTAAATTGTAATAACTGTAATAATATTTCACAATATTACAGTGTACTTTTAATCAAATAATTGCAGCCTTGGTGAGCATAAGAGTCTTATTTCAAAAACAAAAAATCTTACAGATCCTAAACATTTGAACGGTAATGCACACTAAAATTATGGCATATCTTGCATATAAAACAGACCAAATATGCATATATGCATATATATATTGTTATCCAAACTGCCCTCATCCTAATGTGACCTGCAAGACTACAGGCCATGTAAAAAAGGGACAAAAACGGTCTGAAATGAGCATAAAGGCATTTCAAGGGATTTCTAAAAAGGTTCTCCAAAAACATCAGGCAGTAAAACTCTTTTTTTTCTAAAGAATGTATGCTATATTTATTTTCTTTCTTTCTCACCCTTCTTTTTTGCAGATTGAGAAACACGTACTTAATGCTTTCTACAGCGCGCCGCTAACAAAAGCTCAACACGTCTGCAGCTCTGTGGATATTCCACAGCGGACCTGCCACTGTCTTGAGGCGATGTGAGGATCCTCTAACGTACCTTATTAATTCTCTGTTCTTATCTCCTGAAGCTGGCTATCATTACAGCTCTATATATAGAGTCTCAGTGGTACTAAGGGAAGATGCACACACACATTAACATTAATGGCTCTGGGCTCTTCTCTGCTCAGGCGTAATGTACGAGTCGACAGCACACAAAGATACAGTAGCACTCCTAACTGTTCTGGCAAAATCATCCTCAATTACTTTCAAATTAAATATGCTAATTACGGCGGGAAAAAATAAAAAGGTCAGTTCTGTTTTCAAAATAGAGCAACAAAATTTCTGAGGGGTATTTTTCCTCTCATTCTTTCTTTTTATGTTCTAATATTTCTTGAATATTAAATAGCCAGTTTTGCTATTCTCTAGTAAATCAATGGGCATCTACAAAGATTGTGAAGTGCTTTTTTGCGAATGTAGACTCCCACTGTGTTTGCTAATGAACAATCACCAGGGACTCCCTGATGGGTATTGTGTGGGAGCCACTCCTGACAGTAATGTGAAAGCTGGATTACTTTTTGTTGGGCCCTTTGCGGCATTATTTCCTCTGTCTCCTCGGTGGGCATCTTAACCCTCCATAACATTTTTAATATTTACTAATCATGTACCACTTTTCCCTTTTATCATCCACAGTCCATCTAGAAGCATACTTTGGCTTTTGTTTGGCATACGTCTGATAAGTACAAAGTGTTTTAATGAGCCGCTCAGAGGGGCCTCTTTGCTCACTCAGCTATCTAATTGAAAACTCCCCTCTTGTCACTGGCCCTCCCTCTGGGTGACTGCGTAAAGGGGCCGGCATACGGAGCCGGAGGGCTAAGAAAGCCGGGGGTCATTTCAGTGCAGAGCCGGACTAGTGTCAGAATGTGACCTCTCTTGCTGCCCCTGGGGCTGGACATGCTCATCCATGTGGAAAGCAAAGACAAGTCCAATGCCATTTCTCCAGCCTTCACAGGCTGCTGGGCAGAGTGGTCGATTGAGGGCAATTTAGCACATGCAACTTCGCTGCAGCTCTGATCGATTGAGTATGTATGCCTGCATTAAGGCTCAGTCATTACATGAGTACACGTGAGGGATGGGATGCCTGTGGTGGATCAGCTCAGATGATGTGCAATAAATCTCAGGTGATTTTTAACTCTGAAAATCTCATATCTCACTTGTCATCGAGACAGTGTTGCAGAGAGAGAGAGAGAGAGAGAGAGTGTAAGGGACTTTTATCATCCATCTACTGTATAATGTTTTATTAATAATAATAAAATGAATAAATACATAAATATACACTAGTTCAAAAGGGTCAGTAATATTGAATTAATACCTTTATTCAGCAAGGGTGCATTACATTGATCAAAGGTCACATTAAAGACTTTCACATTGTTACACAAGATTTCTATTTCAAATAAATGCTGTCTTTTGACCTTTCTATTGATCAAAGGATCCTGAAATGATAATATGATAAAAAATAATAATGATAAGAAATGTTTCTTGAGCAGCAAGTCAGCATATTAGACTAATTTCTAAAGACTTGAGTAATGAAAATTCAGCTTTGCCATCACATTAATAAATTACATTTTAAAATATATTAAAATAAAAAACCGTTACTTGAAATATGAATAATATTTCACAATATTACTGTTTTTATTACTACTGTAATATTAATATTAGCCTACAGTATTAGCCTTCATCAAATAAATACAGCATTCTTTAAATAATAATATAATAATATAATAAAAATTATTAAAAATATAATATATAACATTGAAAAATTAATACAATTTGTAATTATTTTTAAATCATTTTCTCTAATGAAAAAATTTGGGGGAAAAAATTAAGTAAAACGATTCCCTAAAAAACTCTCAACATGGCATCACTGTAGTAAGTAAAAAATATCAATATCACACCAAAATGCTGCTTTTTTACAAACAGAAATGATCTGAGCTCATAAACAATATGGTTTTGCAATTGTCTATGATGTAAACATCTGAAATCGTTGCATGCAGAATTGTTGCATTTTCACCGACACCAACGTTGAGCATTTCCAACCCCTTAAAATTCAATTCTAAGGCACTGCCTGAGCCCTGAGGCTATTGGGAAACTGGAAAATGTCTGCTTTCCTGCAATTACTGGTGTAATAATCTCAGCGGACCAAAGCTATACTAGCATTGTGACAAACATGATCATTTAAGCTATTTGCATGCAGGGATAATTAGAAAATATGCACTGATTAGCTTCGAATAACTCTCATGTCTCATGTACAGTCCCACAATAAGGAAGACTCATTAGGTAACATGACTAATTGGCATTAAAATGATTTATACATGTAGCAGCACAAGGGTGCACCATGACGCTGTGTATTAATAGTTAGCGCTAAACCTAAAACACCGGCAGCAGAAACTGAAGAGGAGAGAAAAGTAGACCTGGAGGCGTGCTAGATGTGGTATTGTCAGCTGCGTCTGTGATCACCAAATCTGTAGTGACAGACAAGTAGGTAACAAAGCACAACGCAAAGCAAACACATCTCCCTTGAATATCATCATACATTAGCCGAAATAGCTATGCTACATATATGGAAACACTCTCAGAGGCCGTATCAGTTCTGCTCTCATTCAGATAAAACTAAAAAGCCGTTTTGAAATTGAAGTCCACCGATCAAGGCGTTTTTGAGGCAATTCCTTAAATGAGAAGTAGATTAGAGACCGCATGGAGATTAAGCTCATTGGAAGTATAGAAGAACCATCTGGGCATTCATAGGACCCTGGGTTTAATTAATCTCGTTGTGGGGGGAGGGTAATAAGCACTCTTACCCAAATCAGCATTTTAGCACGAGAGAGAGAGTGAGAGAGATAGGATAGAAGAAGAAACCAGCGGTGGCTGTTGTGAAGACAGCAGCAAGGTTGAAATAGAGCATATTGCCTACAGGGAAATTAGCACTGTGTGCGCCATGATGAATGCCCCATTGTATCTTCTGAGTGCATGGGGGGAAAAAAGAAAGAAAAATGTCTGGCTGAAATTATGAAGTGCTCCCCTTTTTATCATCCTCGTGCCCTTGTCCAGGAGTTTTCCCTGGAAACAGGGAGCAGGGAAGTGGTTTAATGAATGTTGTTGAGCTGGTCATTATCAGTAGGGTTCTAGTGAAGACACACTGTGTGTGTGTGTGTGTGTGTATTGAGCTGGAATAAGGAACTACCAGTTCCTATTGTTCATTATTATAAATTAATGAGCAAAGCTTCTCCTGGTGCTATATGTAAGATTGCATTGAACCAGCACTGCATGTGGTATATTTATAGGTCCAATTTCTTTGACGTCATTTTGGGAAAATATGAAACATTCTAAAAAAAAATTGTGCAACATCGTAAACGTATGCATTACAAATCTAGTACTTCTGCCTTATAAAATAAGTTTGGTCTTGAGGAACTGAGTAGTTCTACATAACTTAAGACAGCTTTCATTTAGTCACAAGTCATGTGTCACCAGATTGAAGAGTCACATTTTGGTGATAAATGCCAGGCCTTTAGGACATGTGACTGTAGTCAGACACTGTATATTATGCATTTAAGGATGCATTTTGAGCATGTTTATGTGTGCTTTTGTGTTAAAATCAATGTTTGTTATTTACTATTTTAAATATTAAAATACTACTCTGCCTATTTAATATGCAAAAACAGCTATGACTGTCATTTGTAGGATGGTTGCACTTATAAGTGTAAATAATGTTACTCTTTTGTTTGTTTGACGATCACAATCAACAGCAACTTTGGCTCAATCAATGGCTTGAGTTTGGGGCGCGACTATCTGTTTGTCCGGCCAATAGAAGACAAAGAAAGTGTTCAGGAAACCTGTTTGAAAAGTGTCATCTTTTAACATTTATGAAATTGGCGATAAATGCTTTTACCAGGGCTTAAGCACATGCGATTGTAGTCAAATTTTCAGTATGTTGTGCTTGTGAGTTACAGTTTTTCTCAATCGCTTTGGCACATTTTTCGAAACAGTCTTAACATTCTCTAAACTGCAAGCTCAATTGTCACAACTGTTTGCTGGAACATCAGAACTCTATTGCATGTCTGCAAAATGTAGTTACTCACCCAAAACATTTAAATTCATGCTTTAAAACCTAGTTATTGTGTCAGTAAACTGGCCAATGCCACCAAAATAAAAAGTGTGTTTGTCATCGTGTGATACTGGTCAAAAACTTGTTTTTCACCATGGAAATATTTGTTATATACAAATTTCATGTTTTTTTTACTTTTTTTTGATGACACTTACTGATTTCGATTCTATACAATAATGTCAGTTTTGTCTAGTTGAATGCTCTTGTGGATCACACTGAGCTTTTAACTGTAAATACAGATTCAGACAGTAGGTAAAATTTGACTGGAAAAAAGTCAATAATGTAGTACACAAAAAGAAAATGAACATTTGTATTTATACAGTACATTTATTTTTTGAAGATATGTGTTACATGTAAGCTTAAAATTTACAGTTGTTTGTTCATTTTTACACACTCTATTATGTATTTTTCTAAGACATACATATCTTCTTACATATCTTCTTATTGCTCTTCCAAGACAAGAATTTTCTGTTTACATGTAACACATTTCTGCAAAAATGAATGTACTGTACTGATGTAGCTGTTGCTGTTCAGGGTTGTGATGTTCTTTTGTGATTGTGCTGACGGCAAACTCCATTGCAACACACACATACTATATATATATATATATGTGTGTGTGTGTGTGTGTGTGTGTGTGTGTGTGTTGCAATTTAACAAGCATTTCACATCATAAATATTTATGGAATATAACATGTCTGATGATTTTTGATCACGGAATGGATCATTTTGCATGTGATGGCTCACATGATGAAAGAATGTTTATAAGTTGTGAAGAGTTTGATAGTTTCACTGTGAATCAACTCATCAGTTTTGATCAACAAGCCATGTGCATTTATTCAGTGTGCAAATTGTAGACAATTGTACTAACTCTTTTGCACACATGTGCCAAAACAAATGCAATTTGCTTAAATCAATAAGAAATTCTAATCTGATGCGAACAAGAAACTAATTATTCAAAGATCTGAACTTATTGTTATGAGAAAAAAAAGTCTCATTCGAGAATTGAGCCAAAAATTTAATTTTACAATAAGTCGATATGTTTAATTCAAAGTCATTTTTAAATGTCAAAATACAGCTCTGCCCATTTGATGTGCAAAAACAGCTGTAAGTATGTAATTTGTAGGACGACTACCCTGAAAGTGTAAATAATGTGATGTGATTTGTTTGTTTGACCATCACAATCTGTCTGACAACAACAACTTTGGCTCAACCAATGGCGTGAGTTTGGGGTGGGACTATCTGTTTATTCTACCAATAGAAGACAAAGTGTTCAGGAAACCTGGGGCACGTTCAAGCTCAAACCGGTGCGCAACGTTTTGCTCCTGTTTCTGGGTTGAGCGACATGTTTCCTGGAAACGGTGTGCAACTGGGTTTGAGATACGTTTTCTCTTGTTTGGTGGGTGTGTCAAAAATGTCAGCCCAATCAGCAGCAACATGTATATAAACCACGCGGTATTAAAGAGACAGCTCGCACAATGGGTCCAAGTAAAGTCGTTTACAAATGTGTCCACTGCAGCTCGGCATATGCAACAATAGAAGATATTTAGTAAAAATATAGCACAACAACAAAAAGCCTAATACTCACAATAAAAATAATAAGGTCATATAGATCATAACACAGTCTCGGAGGTAAGAAGTGGATCATCATTCACCTGAAATGTTTGTGTTTTACTTTGTGAGATTTTTTGTTTAATTAAATGACAGGCCTATTTCCCAATGTTTGTCATTTTCTGATAATATAACTGCATAGTTTTGCTAGAAATGGTTTAATATAGTGTACAATATTGAGTTTGTGTGCGTGTGTGTTTGTGCATGCCCACATCATTCCCACAGTGCTTCCCAAAGCAAGCCAGGGCTTGTTAAATAATTTAACCCCCAGAGTCAGGCATTGGAACAGCTTGAGTGAGTTTTGGAGGGAACTGTGCTAAAGCCTGCACGGTGGTCCCCATCTGTGGCTGTGGAGGGTCCCCAGACGACCTGTCGCTTAAGAGTGTCCAGAAACAGACTCTCTTCAGATAATTGGGCTTATGCTGCTTCAACATTTAATTACGACCACAAGGATCTAATAATGAATACACCTAATCCAATGCAAAATGGTGGGATTTGACAAAGATTAAAAAGATTATTCAACAAAAGACCCGTTCCTTCAGCAACATTACTGTATCTGCACAAATATGGATTATTATCAAATGAGCAGCGTGTTGTTTAAAACTATTGCACAGGAAGGGAAGTAGCACATAAAAGTGTCAAATTAATCTTGTCATCTCTTGACAACACTAATAAGTGTTATATGTGTGTGTGTGTGTGTGTATATATATATATATATATATATATATATATATACACACACATATAGTTTCACTCAAAACAGCTGTAGCTACTGAAATTCTATGACTTTGCTATTAAATGTATGTACAGTGTATATCTATCTATATATCTATCTATATATATAATTGTAGAATTTCAGTAGCTACAGCTGTTTAGAACCAGAACGAGCAATATCAGCGAACGATACACTCATTTGAGTCTGTTCTTTTTATTTGTTTGAACAGTTCACTCACAACATAAATCATATGGAGGCTGAATAAAAAACTCACTTAGTATCTTAAGATCGCAGAGAACAAAAAAAGTACATACAAAATATGAAGTTAAAAAGCCTTGCTCAACCAAAGTGATTTAAATGCTCCTGATGTTGTAAGTATGTAAATATGAAACTACTACTTGGCAAACCTTCAAAATATAGGCTCTATTTATAAAAAAAAAAAGTACTCAAACGTAGCAAGCTAACGTAACTAGCTACTTACTCTAAAGGATAGTGTAGCTTTTCTAGCAATGTTTTTTTTGTTGTTGTCTAACACTGAATATTTGTTATCAGTGACTGAAAAGTAGTAGTGTAGCAGTTCTACTTGTAAAGTCCATAAATCTTGCAGTGAGCCAAATAAGGTAGAGGTCAAGACAGAGCAACGCTAACAGCTTTTTCAGACTGTAGGAATGTCCAGGTCTCTTCCTTTCATGACTTCCTCCTTCGCACAAAAATGTGGAGCAAATTCCTTCCTGGTGTTCCACTGAAACTAATCTGGCCTCCGAAGGAGACAGCAGTCTGCCGCAGCTGTTTACACAAACATATGAAACCCATCACAGGGACACATGTAGCGAGTGAAAACAGAGAGTCTTGCTACACAACATTTATATACAGTCAGAGACTTGCAAGTCCTCAGAGGTTGAAAGAGTTAATGTGGGATGTCAGAAATCACCCTGCTATGCATTATGAGCCATCAGCGCTCATTTTCAGCCACATATCCATTGACCGTCACACAGTGATCGTGGGCTTCACTCCCTCCCGCCTTGATGGCAAAAACAGATAATGCTTTAGTACTTTTTCTGCAGAGCATAGAAATGATGTCTTGTCTTCTTAAGGAAGTGAGTGTTTGCTCGGGGGCTTGTGTTTTGCATCACAATAAACACAAAATGTGCATTCCCTCTGAATAAAAGATTTTTTTTATTATTAAAAAATGTACCACTTTTAAGACATGCAGAGGTGTTTCTTCAACTACAGAAACATTTATGTCTCTGGTGATTTGAATCAAAATATTAAAATTTTTGTTATACAGTATAAGGTCACATTTTTGCTTCACTTGAATAGGTTTTTATCTAGTTTTACCCTTGTCTTAGACCTATAGATTTTCAATCTGAACTATAATCTAAAAAAAAAAAAAAAATATAGATAATTACTGTGTAAAAATAAAATAATTATTTATAAAAGTCCTTTTTTTGTGATGTCAACAACTTTGCTAAAGAGTTAACAAAAAAACGAATACAATTAATAAAGTTTTATCAAAAGTTAACACTTGATTCAGTGTTATTTAATAACAAAAATATATAAAAAATTACAATTTTGCTAATGTTCTTATGAAAGCGTTATTTATGAATGTTCTTTGAATGTTCAAAGCGTGCCGTTTTTTTTAAAATGGTAATGTTACAAGTAGTAACAGTTAAAAAACATTAGATGAACATCCAACTAAAAGTTTCAGGTAAAAACATTCCATGAGCGATGAATAAATTATGTTTTTGTGCTAACTTTTGAGAACAAAATTAAAGACCAGTTAACTTTGAACTAATGTTTTATTAATGTTACTGGAAGAACGTTTGTTCATAACTTTGAGAGAACCTTGACCAAACGTTAGCAACACTTACTAGCATGCTTAAGATGAGTAATTATAATAGAATATTTATAGAGAATTAATAAAATGTATAATATAATTAAATATAATTATAATACAGAAATGCAAATACTGTGGAGATGTTGTATTTTAATATTGTCAGTGTTATGTTTGGTTTAGATGTCTTATCGTTTCTGTTTCGTGTGCTTCACTGCAGTTCAGTTCTGTTAGTTTTATATAAAATTTTATATTTTATAATTAAATATATTATTATAATATATTTAATTGTGTCAGACATTTGAGTAAAAAAGTAATTTCCACAACTGTTATTTCTATCATATTACATATTTAATATCATATTACATGAAACATCAAAACGATCATGACACTGTGATTTTGGCCACGATTTGGCCGTCTAAGACAAATTTTGCAAATCCTAAAAGATTGCTTTGATCCTAGGCTAAAATCTGAAGTCTTTGATCGTTAGTTTGACATGTTCACCGGCAGCCGATTAATGACCGCTACGATCAAATTTTACCTCAGACGAAATTCTGGCATTAATGACAACTTAGATCTTACAGTGTGACGTGGCTTACAGCGGGGATCATGTTCGTACAGTCTGACAAGGAACAATCTTAAAGGACTATTATAAACCGCACAGTGTGCATCCGACTTTAGAAACAAAACAAAAATGTATGTATGTGCACATTGCTAGTGGACAAATGAAATGAACTAGTGAGAGTGTGAAAGGTGTGAAGAGCTTTAGAAGTCCACAGGGTTAAAAACACATTTACAATTACACATTCCCTGATATATGAGGGTGTATTTTCTATCCCAATTGCACTAAGACAATAAAGCACACTAATATCGCAGGCTCATAGTGAAGAGTGGCTTGCTCTTATAGGCAGACAAGGTCAATACAGAGACTGACCTCTGCTAAGTCAATCAAACAGCTCTACGGCTGACAGATGAATGGATTAGCGCAGCTGAACCACTATGGCTGGCCACTTATGGCAGTAAACAGCTCCATCCTCCTCAGAGCGAATATCTGTAACCTCCGTACGACACTGAACAGATGAGCCACCAGGCTGCTTCACGACAGCATTCATAAGCAGCACACCTGATTATTTATAGACGGATGCAGCAAAAACTCATTCAGACTGACCTGGGAGCAGAAACTCAATTGAGCCTTTTTATAAAGAGAGAACAGAAACATTTACCTTTTACGATAACATGGTACATTAAGGTAAATAAATGTGATTCAGGTCAAAAACAGAGGCAGATTTTCATTAATAAATAATCAGTCCTCAAAACACAACTACGATACATTTTTAAATCTGCCACCCGTAGGCTTTATGAGATCATGAATTTATTATTAGACAAGATAAAGGGGTGCCAATAACTGTTTAAATCTGTGTCTAAACAATCAGCGGATTACAGTTTCCTTTATTTACAGCTGCATTACAAGTGCACAGACGGGACGAGTCCCAGCTGAGCGATACCTGGGTACCTGACGTCCATATTTCTCATGATCAAGCCTCTCTAAAGGTTTAAGAGCAGCTACTTTTGACATCTCACTATTCTTAGCACTGCAGTGCAGTCTCTTCCTGTTCTGCTGTTCAAATGGCGTTTAATAATTTAGGAAATGAGAACTGCTGTTTATCAGTTGACCACAGGGCCTACTGTAAGTGCACTACAAAACACTGCAGAGAGCGAGAGCTGGAGGTGAAGAGACCTGTATAACGGCACACTTCCTGTCTATCTGACCTCGATGACAGCATCTTTGATGTGTGAAATAGACACAGTCAGGCACTATGGAAATAGCTTATTGCGGAAGCCCAGCTGAGTACACCCACACAGCCCATCTGTAGTGGAGGTGATACACACACAGAAACACAGCACTGAGCTTACTCAACAGCATTTACTAGGTCACCGCACACACACACCCACACACTTAAACAAGTATGTATCCATATACACTATAGTATTCAAAAGTTTGAGGTCAGTATGATTTGAATTAAATTTATTCTTTTATTCAGCAAGGATGCATTGATCACAAGTGTCAGTAAAGTCATTTATAATGCTACAATAATATCTATTTTAAATAAATGCTGTTCTTTTAAACTTTCTATTCATCAAAGAATCCTGATATTAAGCAGCAAAAATTTTGTCAACTTTGATAAATGTTACTTGAGCAGCAAATCAGCATGTTAGAATGATTTCTGAAGGATCATGTGACACTGAAGACTGGAGTAATAATGCTGAAAATTCAGTTTTGCCATCACAGGAATAATTTCATTTTATATGGAAAAATGGCAAATAAAATGAAATATAACAGTTATTTTAAATTGTAATAAACTGAATATATGAACAGGTATATATGCTCATCCACAACCAAACGCTTCTCTTTCCAGTAATACAAGGCCATCTTAGTTTATTAAGAACATCTAGTCACTAGTATGATGCATATATGATTATGTTCACTATGTCCCCCACTTAAATTACTACGGATCAATCCTACTTTAGGAAACATTGCCATCTGCCATTTTCCCAAATAGTTTTTTGTTCTTTTCTAATTTAGCTCTATGGAGAATCTTTAAATGCAATCTTTATAATGCGTTTCAAACGCAATTATACGAAATTATTCAAAATATTGTAAAATGTTGCTGCCGAGTCACTTATAATTGGATAAAAGTGTTTTGTTTTTTAAATTGTTAAATACATTTTGTGAAGTCCATTTGGTCCCACTTTATATTAGGTGGCCTTAACTACTATGTACTTGCATCAAAAACTAAGTACAATGTACTTATTGTGTTCATATTGTATTGCAAAACACTTTTGCTGCTATTGAGGTGGGATACGGGTAAAGTTAGGGACAGGTGTGGTGGTATGGGTAAGTTTAAGGGTAGGGTTAGTTGTAAGGGAAGTGTCAACAGTGTAATTATAAATGTAACTACAGAAATTAATTACAGATTTTTAAAATGTAAGTACAATGTAAAATATGTACACAATAAGTGCATTGTATCAAATGATTCACTTAAATGTTAGTACATAGTATAAGGCCACCTAATATAAAGTGGGTCCGTCCATTCACCTACACATGCTTTAATATAAATGAATATTATTTGATGTTAACATCATTTCCCTGTATAGTAACTAAAGAGCTATGGACATTACTCTCACTATCACTTGCATTCAGATGAGGCTTTTTCTGTAGAGCTGCTTATTGAACATGTTTTATAATTGATAAACTTTGCAACATTGAGACAGTTAGAACTAAATTGAGCTGTATAATGGCACTAATATCTTCTGTAGAGCTGCTTTTATAGCTGAAGTTGAATTTGTTTCATAATTGATGAATTTCACAACATTAACTGTTATTTTCCTGTTAAGTGATGTAAAACTGCTTTGAATAAATCTGTATTGTATAAAGCACTATATAGTCCAGATACATAGCAGATAATAATTCTTTGCAATGTCACAATTGCTTATAGCCACTTTAGAATATATAAAATAATTTTTAGCACTTTATTGGCGCATTTTTATTGAAAAACACGTTTTTCACAGAAACTGCCAGTTCTTTATGTTCTTCAAAGCATGTCTGAGTTACAACAGTTACCAAGGAAGGCGGAGCTTAGCGAATAGTCAATTCCGATTGTTGTTCCTGGTTAATGTTGCCTATAACTGCTGGCCTGTGATCAGTTTCCCCATCAAAATCCAAACCATAATTACGAGTTGGAAAGGCAAATCTGAGCCTAGATCAGTGGCTGCAGGCAACTAGAGCTTCATACATACAATTTACTGAAATTACAACCATATCCACATTTAAATCAATAACTCAAACCAACTTCTAACAAGCAATGTGCAACTAGCACTGAGAAGACTACAGTAAACCCATAAGATTATTGTCACGTTTTATCCCAGGGATGAAGAAGGTGGGCGAAGTAGACTCAAATATAACTTGATTTATAAAACTGCAATAATAACAAACACAAACGAAACAGTGAGCTATGCACAAACAATACTGGACAATGACCATGAGAAACAGAAGGACTTAAATACACAAGGTGATAAACCTAATTACAAACAGGTGTGTTGAGTATAAATGAGTATCCATGACAACTGATAGTGTTGGGAAACTAGAACAAAGGAAACAGGTAACTGAATAAAACCAAAACAGAACATACACGTGACAATTATGGCATTTTGTTCAAAAGTTTGTTCAAAACACACTTTTGAAATAAAATGATTTTTGCATTTATTTAATCAAAATACAGTAAAAACAGGAGTATTGTGAAATATTACTATCTAAATCAGTCTAATATGCTGATTTGGTGCTCAAGAAACATTTCCAATTATTACCAACGTTGAAAACAACTGTGCTGCTTAATAGTTTAGTGGAAGCCGTGATTTTCTTAGGATTCTTTAATAAATAGAAAGTTCAAAAGAACAGTATTTAATTGAAACAGAAAACTTTTGTAACATTATAAATGTCTTGCTTCACTTTTGATAATTTAATGCATCCTTACTAAATGTCTATCAATGACCCAAATCATGCTGCTAAATATATGCTCTTGAGTCACTTAAATAATAATCAATATGATGTAAGTACTGGTGATAGTAGCCTATATCAATAACAATAATAGCAAATAAATCATGTTTTGGTGAATGTTGTAGACACTAGCGTAACTTGAAGACCTATTGTATGTCTCCAGATGACATGAAATTTACTCTAAATGTGTTTTAAAAAGAAAAAGAAAACTCTCTAGGGATTTTACCCTGTTTACTTCATCTGTTTGAAGAATAAGAAGCTCACATCACATTTTACTCTGTTAACTAGCTATGTGTCACTAGAACATGAAAGGGCTACAGGCTCTCCATCACAAGCCCCATAATGTGCTTTCTTTGTGTGTACATATGCATGTGTGCCAAACGAGCATTCCAGAGACTTGATGTGACAATGTGTCTTGATGTGTAAATTACCACCACTTGTGTGAGAACCCAATGTCTGATCACTTCCTTTACATACTAAATGTGTTCCTATAGCGACCGGATGACTGGCACAATGAGCCCAGTGGGTGGACTGCTACAATAGGTCCTCTGTTTTTCATGAGAGAGCACAAATATGAAGTCATAAACGGACAAAAGAAAAACTAAAACATCAGACTACTCAAAATTCACTTTGTAAACTATAGTCAGGTTAAAATGTAAAAATGTCCTAAGCATGTTTGTTTTGACTTCTAAGTCACATAACATCAACTTTGACCCCATTATTTTTTCTGGTCTTAGTGTGAACAATACATCTGTTTTTGTAATCTTTCAATGAAATGCAATAACTTGCTCTGCATCTAAAACGACTTTGCTGTTTGACTGACGTTGTCAAGCTCTCTTATTTTTCAACTACTTACCTCCAAGAAAAAGTTGTCAGGTGGTTGGAGGGAAACAGATAAGCCAATAATTATTTTCATGTTATGGCCAATAACCTACAAAAAAACAGCAAAACAATAAAAACTAAAATCCATTCATTTTAAATACTACAAGTGAACTTAGAAATCTCAGCATTGTAATGTACAGTATGAAAAATGTATATTAATTTTAAGATTGGCAAAAGATTATATTTAACAGTGTTATAAAATAATGTTTTTAAAGATTTGTCAGCATTAAATGATAGAATGGGTCATTTAAAATGTAAAAATACAGGAAATGAGCATGAACAATTAAATAATATTAGCTGATGCAATAAATAAATAAAAAACTCTACTATGTATATACCATGCATTACAAAAGAAAAACTGGTTGAATTTAAAATTAATTTAAAAAAGTTTGTCAAGATGGATGGATGGATGGATGGAGGACAGACAGATACAGACACAGACAGATAGATGGATGATAGATAGATAGATAGATAGATAGATAGATAGACAGACAGACAGATAGACAGATAGACAGATAGATAGATAGATAGATAGATAGATAGATAGATAGACAGATCACCATGCATTGTGAACTCCACCTGTTTCCCAGGCCATATCACAGCTCTACAGTCCTGTGGAGACGTCTGGTGTCTCTCCTATAAAGGTGACCTCTTGACCTAGCTTCAGTGTTTCATGGGTGGGAGTGGCGAGGCAAGTGTGTAGCACCATTGTGTCAACCAGCAATCAGCTCTCTGCAGGCCCTTCACAGTCTGTGTGTAACACAACAGCTCCAGCATTTACCCAACTAAAGACTCATCATTAAACCGTCAGTAACAACAACACTAACAACACATTTACACAGGTGTCAACCAATCTACAAAACCTACAATGGCTGCTTTTACTGCACAGAAACATATCTTGAGATCTAGCGCTAGCTGCTGATTAACGCATTATACAGTGTGATACTGCTAATAACGCCATTCTTCATTAGGACCAGAGTATTTTGTTTATGTTATGATTGTGCTAATTAATGGTGTTTTGACTGACAGCTGATACCAATTACAGTGCCTGCACTTCTATGCGTTGTTGCAGGCCATATCATGAAATATTCATGCAGCATCGACACACGCCAAGAGCAGCACATGGAGCCGTCCACGTTTTATGCACCGCGACCATATTTTCCATAAATGCAAATGGTCTGTAATTGTTTTCATGAGAAAGGAGATACTACAATCTACAGATGGGGGCATTCATCCAGTACTGTCTCAATGGCAACATTTGGTTAATGGTGCACAAATATCATCCTCGCAAAGGGAAAGAGAGAGAAAGAGGCTGATTTAAGACTGTAATAAATGCTGGAGTATCTGCCGCAATTAACAACTGTTTTACACAGCAAGGTTTTTTTTTTTTGGAGAATTGCTTCTCAGCATAGGGAGATATAATAAACTGTGATGAGCCCCCAGGCATTCTCCTGCGCTGCCGCCATGTGATCTGAACTGACTTGGAGTCGGGTTACCTCACATTAACGGCTGACTCCAAACCAGTGCAGAAAGCACACATGCAGCAAAATGAGCATGTAGCCCTGATCAAATGTTATTACTGTGTCTGTAATAATTGTATGTCTATGTACACTACCATTCAAAAGTTTGGGGAAGTAAGATGTTTTTATATTAAAGAAATTAATACTTTATTCAGCAATGATGCGTTAAATTGATCTAAAGTGACAATAAATACATTTATTACTGTAACAAACGATTTCTATTTCAAATAAATGCTGTTCTTTCAAACATTATATTTATCAAAGAATCTTGAAAAAATGTACCATGGTTTCCACAAAAAGGTTAAGCAGCTGTTTTCAACATTTATACAGTGCATCCGGAAAGTATTCACAGCACTTCACCCCATAATGACAATGTGAAAGAAGTTTGTTTAAAATCTTTTCAAATTTATTAAAAATAAAAAATGAAAAAAATCACATGTACATAAGTATTCACAGCCTTTGCCATGACATTCAAAATTGAGCTCAGGTGCATCCTGTTTCCACTGATCATCCCTGAGATGTTTCTACAACTTGATTGGAGTTAACAGTGCATTTCAGAGCACAAACCATGACATCCAAGGAATTGTCTGTAGACCTCCAAGACAGAATTGTATTGAGGCACCGATCTGGAGAAGGGTACAGAGAAATTTCTGCAGCATTGAAGGTCCCAATGAGCACAGTGGCCTCCATGGTGGAAGAAGTTTGGAACTACCAAGACTCTTCCTAGAGCCGGCCGCAAACAGAGCGATCGGGGGAGAAGGGCCTTAGTCAGCGAGGTGACCAAGAACCTGATGGTCACTCTGACAGAGCTCCAGCGTTTCTCTGTGGAGAGAGAAGAAACCTTCCAGAAAAACAACCATCTCTGCAGCACTCCACCAATCAGGCCTTGGTAGAGTGGCCAGACGGCACATGACAGCCTGTCTGGAGTTTGCCAAAAGGCATCTGAAGGACTCTCAGACCATGAGAAACAAAATTCTCTGGTCTGATGAAACAAAGATTGAACTCTTTGGCCTGAATGGCAAGCGTCATGTCTGGAGGAAACGAGGCACCGCTCATCACCTGGCCAATACCATCCCTACAGTGAAGCATGGTGGTAGCAGCATCATGCTGTGGGGATGTTTTTCAGCGGCAGGAACTGGGAGACTAGTCAGGATCAAGGGAAAGATGAATGCAGCAATGTACAGAGACATTTTTCATGAAAACCTGCTCCAGAGGACAACGACCCTAAGCACACAGCCAAGATAACAAAGGAGTGGCTACGGGACAACTCTGTGAATGTCCTTGAGTGGCCCAGCCAGAGCCGAGACCTGAACCTGACTGAAAACCTCTGGAGAGATCTGAAAATGGCTGTGCGCCGACGCTCCCCATTCAACCTGATGGAGCTTGAGAGGTCCTGCAAAGAAGAATGGGAGAAACTGCCCAAAAATAGGTGTGCCAAGCTTGCAGCATCATACTCAAAAAGACTTGAGGCTGTGAATACTTATGTACGTGATTTTTTTTTTCCGTTTTTTATTTTTAATACATTTGCAAAGATTTCAAACAAATTTCTTCCACGTTGTCATTATGGGGTATTGTTTGTAGAATTGAGGAAAAAAATAATGAATTTAATCCATTTTGGATCCAATAAGGCTGTAACAACAAAAGTGAAGAGCTGTGAATACTGAAGACTGGAGTAGTGATGCTGAAAATTCAGCTTTGCATCACAGGAATAAATTGCATTTTAAAATATATTTAAAATAAAAAAAAGAGTTATTTTCAATTGTAATACTATTTTTTCTGTATTTTTAATCAAATAAAGCTAGCCTAGGCAAGCAGAGGCTAGACATATAATAAAGAATCTAACCAACCCCAAACTTTTGAACTGTAGTATATAAAGACAAATGCAGTAAATGTGCTTGCCTTCCCTAATGAAATATACCAAAAATAAATATACCAAAATGTATTTGAAATACATTTATTTTATGCTATACTACAAGTATAAGTATACTACAAATAAATTCATACATTTAAGTATGGATTAATATAAATACCCTGCAATTGTACTGTTAGTATATTAAATTGCTATACTTAAAGTTCTTAGTGCTAAATTTGAACAACTAATTTTGTACTTAATGCACTTTAGTTATCCGGAAAAAGTGCTGAGGTCCAACTAAAGATATACTTAAATTAAAAAAAAAAAGTTTTTTTTTTTTTTTTTTTCTATATCTTTCTCTACACCCTCCCTATTCTAGCTTACGCTACTCTGAGCAATGCCCGAAACGTAGTATTTAAGGCACTTCTTGCGTTTCTACGCCTCTTCATAACGGATCGCTTCCTGTACTCCTCAGTTGTAAGTCGCTTTGGATAAAAGCGTCTGCTAAATGCATAAATGTAAATGTAATATATTTGGCTGTGCTAAAGTGGAACTATTGCAAGTATACTTTAGGTACATTTTAAATATCTTGCATTTAAAGACTGATATTATACAGTGATCATACTATCCTTACTAATAGTGATTTTAGGCTATATATTAAGAAATGTGCATTGTGCAAAATAGTAGTACTCCAAATAAATATTAATTATAATATTTATATCAGTCTCAAGCGGTATGTCAGTTAATGGGTTTATAGTATACTTTCCCTATAGGGTGGAAATTATGGTGACATTTAGAGGTGAACTTTTTCTAAAAGATTCCTATAAGTAATTCCTAACCAAACCATAATGTACATTTTTAATAATTCTTAAATAATTTAAATGATAAAAACTGTTCTTTATGATACACGTGTGAACCAGTAATATAAAGTGAAAAATAGTCACAGTACTTCAAATCTTTTGCAGGATAAGGCCTTGATTGGGGACACCCTTGTGGACTTTTCTCATAAATGTAGCTAGATATTAAAAACTGGACAGTATAAAATGTACATCAGAAATGTGTTTCTACTGAGTAGTGCTTCATACTAGCCTCTAGCCAGACCGATAAACAAACACAGACCGGAAGTTAACTTTGGGCCAGGCGCTTAACCGTGGCAACACGCGTGCTTCCAATGAAACCGTCTATAAAAAATCCATATTGGTCAATTGTCAATCTGAATACTGAATATGCCAAACATGTCAAATATGCCAGTGTCTATGGTGATATTTTCAAAGTAAAAAAACAACAGAAAAAAAACAACAGCACAGGGCACTTATTCAATTTCAACAAATTATAAAAGCAATATGTAGAATTAAATATGTTTAAAAGTACTTCGCAAGTACTTTATACGCTTAGGGGGTTAAAGCCTTAATTAGGTAAGTCTGACCAACCTACATTTTCTCTTAATTGGTACAATTTATTGGGCTTTTCTTATCAATGTAACCATATGCCATTAATTGAAAGGGACAAAATCTACTGATATAACGCTCTGGTCCGCTTTGTTTAGGGGTCACACATGGCTCCTTCGTGGTCAAAAGTGACCGATATATCAATTATTAATTATTAATTATATCAATGTTATATATCGTCCAGCCCTAAAATTTGTATAGGTTTTGTCAGCGTTTATTTAAAAACATAAAATTAGGCAGAATATACAATGGTAAATATTTAATTGAGTTCTCAATAATACAATTTATAGTGTATGACTTTACCCCAAAATTCAACATATTGAGACAAAATGAAAACTGCAAACCCACATTTCACTGCCTGGAGTTGCAGCATAGCAACAATCCATTTGCTTCTCTTTTCTGTAGCTTTCAGAAGTCTGTAAAAATATACCTCAGATTTCTTGTCAAATCTATTTACACGCACCTAAAGGATTATTAGGAACACCATACTAATACTGTGTTTGACCCCCTTTCGCCTTCAGAACTGCCTTAATTCTACGTGGCATTGATTCAACAAGGTGCTGAAAGCATTCTTTAGAAATGTTGGCCCATATTGATAGGATAGCATCTTGCAGTTGATGGAGATTTGTGGGATGCACATCCAGGGCACGAAGCTCACGTTCCACCACATCTCAAAGATGCTCTATTGGGTTGAGATCTGGTGACTGTGGGGGCCATTTTAGTACAGTGAACTCATTGTCATGTTCAAGAAACCAATTTGAAATGATTCAAGCTTTGTGACATGGTGCATTATCCTGCTGGAAGTAGCCATCAGAGGATGGGTACATGGTGGTCATAAAGGGATGGACATGGTCAGAAACAATGCTCAGGTAGGCCGTGGCATTTAAACGATGCCCAATTGGCACTAAGGGGCCTAAAGTGTGCCAAGAAAACATCCCCCACACCATTACACCACCACCACCAGCCTGCACAGTGGAAATCGGGACTCATCAGACCAGGCAACATTTTTCCAGTCTTCAACTGTCCAATTTTGGTGAGCTTGTGCAAATTGTAGCCTCTTTTTCCTATTTGTAGTGGAGATGAGTGGTACCCGGTGGGGTCTTCTGCTGTTGTAGCCCATCCGCCTCAAGGTTGTGCGTGTTGTGGCTTCACAAATGCTTTGCTGCATACCTCGGTTGTAACGAGTGGTTATTTCAGTCAAAGTTGCTCTTCTATCAGCTTGAATCAGTCGGCCCATTCTCCTCTGACCTCTAGCATCAACAAGGCATTTTCGCCCACAGGACTGTCGCATACTGGATGTTTTTCCCTTTTCACACCATTCTTTGTAAACTCTAGAAATGGTTGTGCGTGAAAATCCCAGTAACTGAGCAGATTGTGAAATACTCAGACCGGCCCGTCTGGCACCAACAACTATGCCACGCTCAAAATTGCTTAAATCACCTTTCTTTCCCATTCTGACATTCAGTTTGGAGTTCAGGAGATTGTCTTGACCAGGACCACACCCCTAAATGCATTGAAGCAACTGCCATGTGATTGGTTGATTATATAATTGCATTAATGAGAAATTGAACAGGTGTTCCTAATAATCCTTTAGGTGAGTGTATATAGTCAATCTCAAAACTCTTTCCCATTTTAGATGTGTTTTGTGTGTTTTTCGTGGCATTCACGCTGAACCTATGCTGCCTATCAGTCTTTTTTTGTCACTCAGTGGGTGTAACCGCAGTCACTCCGGCCAACGGTGACATCATGCACATACCCTCTATTTATAACATTTTTATTAGCTATTTTCCCCAACCCTTTATCCGAATCATGTCCATGAGTTTGTGTATTCACATAGCTAACGTGACAAAAGTCACCAAGTGTTATCCAATTCCAAAACATTGCATTTTTGACCGAAGAGGCCCAGAGGGTTAAGAATCATCCATTGGGAAAAACACAAATTTTGCAGATTTTGAATCAGTAGAGCAGCATCCTTACTGTGAAAAGATGACTTGTGAGAAATCTGTAAGAAGTTAATGCAAGTAGGCAGGTGGTCTCATTCCTGTTTATGACCTCATAGGTCAGTGTCCATCTGCTTGAGTTTCATCTATTTAACCTATGAGTGACACTGGTACATTTTGAAAAGTGCACTTACTGTACACTCAGTTATGGTTATGCACAGTGTGACAAATGATCACTAGAGGCAATCATATAAACATTAATAAAACATAATTAATGTACAGCGACAAGAACATCTCGTCACAAAGGGAAGCAGTGTGAACACATAAGAACAAAAAACACATAATTGCTCACACATACACACCCTTGTTGTACCTGTACGGATTAAGTGGACACGTGGGAGAGTTCAGACAACACCTGTTCAACTCTTCGAATCACAGCCGTGCTCTCTTCATACCCAGGTGGCCACAAAGAGACACAGACACCCAAGCAGGGAGTGTCCTAAAAATAACAACATGTCCCTCTTACTAGTTATTCAAGATTTCAAGGAAAGGGTTCAGATGAAACATGAATTCATTCATAGAGAGCATGAAACTGGGTGTTAACTACAGTAATTGCTGACAAAAATGCAATTAGGCTGAGAAGAGTGTGTATTTATGTATTTATGTGCATCTGTTACTAAGTAAATAACTCCCCTAACCAGTTACGTAATGAGAACTGATGAGGCAAATTTCGGCTAACTGCCTGAGTCAGCAAGCACATCTAAAAAGAACCCTGCAACACATTAATCATGTATAGTTTTTAACTCAGAGACTGTTCCTCTCTCAACTAATCATTTATTAGGTATCACATTTTCAATAAAAGCTATAATTAATTTTTAGATTCACTTTTTTTTAAAGTTCATGAATTTATTGCTGCCATTATTGAAAATGTAAATCCTAATACATTATTTATGAACCATTAACTGATACTGATTATAAGATAGAGAATGAATTCATGAGAATATTTGCCGGTTTCCTACATAACTTTGCTAGTTTCTTAGCGAACCCCTTTAAGCTAATCTACAAGTAATCTAATAAAATAAAAAAATAAAATAATTATAGGGTTTATTGCAATAAACAAATTGACTGTACATTGTTAGTGTATAAAGAAATATACTCTATTATACAGAAAAATGTACTGAATTAAATAGTAAACATTCATTATCACTAGAAAAAAATTAAATAATCTCTTAAACATTAAAGTATTATGCAGTATTTATGACAGTATTCTCCTTGTATAGAACCTTTTTTGGCACAAAGCGGTTTTTAAAATCGAGTCAAGGACCGTAAGGTTCATACAGAATCCTACTGAACCTTTTTTTTTCTTAGAGTGTAGTTTTCAACTCATAGACTGTTTTTCTTTCTCTCTCGCTCTTTCTCTCTCTCTCTCTCTCTCTCTCTCACACACACACACACACACACGGACTCGTATAACACAATTATATATACACACTCTTCATTTGAATGTGATATTATCAGTCATTAACCGGAGCGGACAGCTGTGTGTACTCTCTACTCTGACTTGTGTGGCTCTCAGTGCAGAGAGATCTTTGACCTTAAACACACGTCACACTTTATGCCACTCTAATGCTCTCATACACCCTTTATGTGACCCCACTTACAACAATGTTGTCCACTTAACCCACTGAACTGTTTTAAAGTACTGGAGAGAGTGACATGGCCAGATCTGGGCCCACACTCCAATCTAAGGATATGACCAACCTTGGGTCCTGCCATCCATGTGGATGTTACTTTGACACGTACCACCTACCTAAGCATTGTTGCAGACCATGTACACCCTTTCATGGAAACGGTATTCCCTGGTGGCTGATAATGCGCCCTGCCACAAAGCAAAAAAGGTTCAGGAATGGTTTGAGGAGCACAACGAGTTTAAGGTGTTGACTTGACCTCAAAATTCCCCAGATCTCAATCCAATCGAGCATCTGTGAGATGTGCTGAACAAACAAGATCACAAGAAACACTTTAAGATTATCTACACATAATCTATTGTCCATTACTTAACTAAAAACTTAAATTTAAACAAAAATGAATAAAAATGACATGTACATACAATTACTACAAATTAAAATGAAAACAAAATAAAAGCTAAGTCAACATTTTAAAACTATAATAGTATATAAAACAAAACTCAAATATAGAATATAAACAATACTCACACTGCTATATTTGTATACTCCATAAACTAACAACAAACTTTCATGGAGCACCTGTAGCCTAAATTAGCATAAATATGCCAAACCCTACAAACAATCTTCTGTTATTGTTTCAAAACAATCTCATCACTATCAAACAGCTCAGTTGCTATGACATCACCTTAAACAATTACAACGCCACGATTCCAGTCCAGTCTATAATGTGGAAAAAATCTATTGCGCCCACTGCTAGCTCAGGATGACTCAGGATCTTACACGCCAAATTTTACAGAACTGATTGATAATTGATAAATGGCACGATTCACAAAGCCCACCCTGATGACATTATTGCAGGTGAAAAAAGGGGGCGGGGCTTGCCGGCTGGCTGGGTCATGTAACAGCTGAGTCATTCTCCAGCAGCACACTGCGAGTGAACACACAATGCTGAGGTGGGTGTACAGATGACTCACTGTGAGAGCAGGAGACGAGTGATACATGAAAAACTGTTTAACTTCACCACTGAGTTATAGTAAAAAAAACGCTGAGTTCATATACAGTAACACAAATCGACATGGAGTATTAAGCGCAGATAGTTATGAGAGAATAAAGTCTGAAAAGAAGGCTGTAAAATGTTCATGCCTGGACTGTAATATCATAAAACAGAGGGATTGATGTTTTCCAGTAATACACAGCCTCTTAAATCAGTTCAGGTCAGTGTGGTCTAATGAAGGGTAATAATCTGAGAGTTGCTGCCCTGAGGCTAGATGAAACATCTCTGTAAAGTGAGTTCCCATCAGTCTACTGTAAAACTGGGAGGAGTTTCAAGCATTTCAGTTCAGTACCACCCAGTATTTCTTCTTTTTTTTTTCTTTTTTTTGCCGGATTACTGGAACTAGATAGAATAACCCACAGCGGAACAAAACAACAGCTTTACCTTAACTACATGAACTTTCAGAACGAGATGAATCACAGGCATGTGTGCCAAAACACACTTTGAGTGATTATTCCGCTGCTGTTTTGACACACGGTCAGGAGAGAGATGTGATGAAGTCGTGTGTTTACGTAAAAGTCACAAAGCATCATAGATCTTCAACGTAACCATACCAGAGTTCAATGGTTCAAAATTTTATTTTTCCATTGTTTTTGTGTGATATAATAGGTTATATTGTCGACTTGCCAATTAACAAGGTAGATTTCTATACTCAAAGGGATTGAAGAATAAAGAAAAATAATCAGGCTTTAAAAAAAAAACTCTTGTGTTAGCATGGAGGATTGTCCATTATGAGACAAATGTTTTGGTCATATTTAACCCTAAAGTCAACAGAAAAAAATAAGAAATTAGATTTTGCATCATGACAATGAGGGCTATTTTTGTACACTATTTAACTTTATTTATTTATTTTTGTTTGTTCAAAATGTAAATAATGATACATCATCAATCCTTCCAAAATGCGTTTTGTCTTACCCTGATTCAATATGGTAAGCTTATTATAAGTATAAGTGCTTATATTTTAGACCTGACTGGATGGTTTTAGCTGGAAATTGCATACACGTCACTCGCCCGTGCCTGTATCATCATATCCATAAATAGAGAAAAGTTGCTATGGCTACTTTGACGCATCACAACGAGTGAGAAAGTTTGACATGGAGCACGCTAAATCTCCAAACTCCAGGGAAACACACTTTTATAAAAATAAAAAAAAAGATTGCTTGCAAAAAGAGAACGCCACAGAGCTCGTAATAAAATGAGAATCAACATTGGCTTGGCTTTTCGGAGATGCCAAAAACAGAGAAATTTGAAATCTTGTAAAAGCGACGCAGAGATGGCATTTTTTTTACTCAACAGGTGAGAGGTATTTTATTGAACAAATATGTAAAAGCATTTGCAAAGAATTATCTATTGTGACGGGTCATTTCATTGCGGTTGTTGTAGCGCTATGTTGGAATTAGAGGGCCAAAAGTTACATATAGTGTACTTTAAATCTGCCACTGACAAAATTTTCCGGCAATCCATGTTTTCACTGTTATACTGTTATTTTGCATATTCTGAAAAAGTACAGAATCTCTGTATCAAAACAGGCAAAAGATAAGTAGAAACAAGCGATAAAAGCATTGCTTATGCACGTTGTAGTCTTTGACAAAAACAAGATTTTTTCGGCTTTTTGTTCAAAATGTTGCTTTTTTTATAAAACATACCCACATTCAAGTGTTGATAAGAAAATTGTGTATATTTATATGGAAACACCTAGACAGAGTCCGTTGCACTTGAGTCTCGCGTCTTGACACTGCGCTTTAAAAACACGGTGCTCAAGTTAAAAGAAGTTCAACTTTTTTTAAAAATGCAACTCTAGACCCATCTAATTTTTTCGATCTTTTCACCAGCATCTCGCATTTTGAACTGCAAAAAAGAGTTCTAACTACTGATCTATATAAATACAAAGTTCTTTCATGAAACAATCACATCATTCTCTATAGGGCACAGCTGATTGGTTCTTGCTGTATCAATAGCCAATGAGCACTCTGCTCAACCTTCAACTACTTTGTTAGCTTTTGCCTTAAGCCGGGTACACACTGTGAGATTTTGGCCACGATTTGGCCATCTGAGACAAATTTTGCAAATCCTAAAAGATTCCTCTGATCCTAGGCTAAAATCTGAAGTCTTTGATCGTTAGTTTGACATGTTCACCGGCAGCCGATTAATGACCTATGCAATCTAATTTTACCTCAAGACAAAATTCTGGCAGTGTCAGAAGATGTGGCGCACAATCCTGCAGTGTGACTTCTCCTATGACGACCGTCAAATTATCTTCGTTTTTCAAGACAAACTATGACCAAAATGAGCACTAGAGATTTCTTTGTAGCCACTTATTCACTAGCCATTTAAATCCCACGTGTAATGCAGCTCACCGTCACCGAACACGTCATTCATTAATGATATAAAACTCTGGACGATTTTCTTGCGTGCGTCCGTTTTAGCACCTCAACTATCGTACAGTCTGACATTAATGACAACTTAGATCTTACAGTGTGACATGGGGATCATGTTCGTACAGTCTGACAAGAAACAATCTTAAAGTACTATTATAAATCGCACAGTGTGTACCCGGCTTTAGCAGTGCAGCGCGGTTTAAGAAACCATATAATTTATATAGATCAGTGGTTCTAACATAGTAATTTGGATTTTGCATAGTGCTGTCAAATCAATTAATCGCATCCAAAATAAATATATTTGTGAAAGAATGGGTCGCTCTCAGGAGCTCAGTGAATTCAAGCGTGGTACCGTGATAGGTTGCCACCTATGCAATAAGTCCATTCCTGAAATTTCCTCACTATGAAATATTCCACGGTCAACTGTTGGTATTATAACAAAGTGGAAGCAATTGGAAATAACAGCAACTCAGCCACGAAGTGGTAGGCCATGTAAAATCAAGAAGTCACCAACTTTCTGCAGAGTCAATAGCTACAGACCTCCAAACTTTGTGTGGCCTTACGATAAGCTCAAGAACAGTGCGTAGAGAGCTTCATGGAATGGGTTTCCATGGCCAAGCAGCTGCATCCAAGCCATCACCAAGTGCAATGCAAAGCGTTGGATGCAGTGGTGTAAAGCATGCCGCCACTGGACTCTAGAGCAGTGGAGACGTGTTCTCTGGAGTGACCAATCAGGCTTCTCTGTCTGGCAATCCGATGGATGAGTCTGGGCTTGGCGGTTGCCAGAACGGTACTTGCCTGACTGCATTATGCCAAGTGTAAAGTTTGGTGGAGGGGGGGATTATGGTGTGGTTTTTCAGGGGTTGGGCTTGGTCCCTTAGTTTCAGTGAAAGGAACTCTTAATGCTTCAGCATACCAAGACATTTTGGACAATTTCATGCTCCCAACTTTTGTGGGAACAGTTTGGGGATGGCCCCTTCCTGTTCCAACATGACTGCGCACCAGTGCACAAAGCAAGGTCCATAAAGACATGGATGAGCGAGTTTGGTTTGGAGGAACTTGACTGGCCTGCACAGAGTCCTGACCTCAACCCGATAGAACACCTTTGGGATGAATTAGAGCGGAGACTGTGAGCCAGGCCTTCTCGTCCAATATCAGTGCCTGACCTCACAAATGCGCTTCTAAAGAATGGTCAAAAAATCCCATAAAGACACTCCTAAACCTTGTGGAAAGCCTTCCCAGAAGAGTTGAAGCTGTTATATCTGCAAAGGGTGGGCCAACTCCACATTAAACCCTACGAATTAAGAATGGGATGTCATTAAAGTTCATGTGCATGCAAAGGCAGGTGTCCCAAAACTTTTGGCAATATTTTAGATATAATTTTTTTTTTTTAATTCTTACATTTATACATGCTTGTGTATTTATATATACATAATTATACACAGCACACACACATATATTATGTAAACAAAAACGTTTATTTTTGATGCGATTAATCGATTTGACAACACTCATTTTGCATTAATTACTAGGCAAATAGTAATTTTGCATTAATTATATAAATGTATGTACTCTAAAGTATTATATCATGTATAAATACTTAAGAGTTTAAAAATAAGATTTTTTTGTAATTATGAGAATTAGATTTTTTTTACATTCTGGTGACAAGTATTAGAGGACGTGGTGTTAAATGAAATAATAAAACAAAACATTGTCATGAAAATAATGTCACAATGGCAAATACAGAAACAGGTTTCATTTTCTTTATCTATTTTACAATCTTTTGGGGTGAACTACAATTTTGACATGGTCCTGAGATTAACCCAAATTTCCCCAGATCACATATTGTGGTTTAAACACTGCACAAAATCAACAGAATGAATCAACAGCAGCCACTGATTACACAACTAGATATGTTTCTCTATGCCCTGTTGGTGGCAAAAGTGTAAGCACTGCTTATTCTGCATATCTAAATCAAAGATCTACAAACATCATCAGGGGTGTTCACTCACACACGCACAGAGATATCCATCTCATCAGTGCTCTTTTTTCTTCTTCTCTCTATTCTCATTACTGTTTAAACTGAGTCACGACTGAAATTCATCCCCTACTGTTCAAACCTCTCTAGATTTTCCCAGAATTAAATGGAAAATCTTATAAGCCGAGTGCCTTTTTTTCTCTGGGAGAGAGAAATTTGAACGTGATTACCACGTCTTGTGCTGCTGGTTCTCTCTGTTCTGTCTCCCTGCATGAGATTTCATTCTGCTTTGGCAGGTGGTAGGTGTAGAGTGTGTCACGATCCTGCAGCGAGTGGTAATCGCTCTCTATATACAGCACCGATGAAACAGACGGTGGGGCACTGTTCATTCACAACTCCGCTGCCAGATCTGAGTCATGAGAGAGCGAGAGAGAACAGTGTCCCACTAAGCAGTGGGAGAGATGCAGTGACCTCATTCTGAGTCATGAAGCCCGTACCCTGACACAGGCCTCCGTCACCATGTGTACGCGTGCATCATCAATAACCTACATACGGATAATACTTATAAAATCAGATTTTGCACGTCAGATCATTTCAGTTTAGTGTGTAGCGCAGAAACCACAGTCTCAGTATGGCTGGGATTTTGTCTTTACACTTTTAAAAGCTGATTATTTGCTTAAATAATTTAATGTGCTGGAAATTGGTGGCTGAAATGTATCTCTCTGACATTAAAGATCTAATGGAATCAAAATGGGAGATTTGTGGCTTATGTCTGTTTGCTTTAATGTCACCAATAGTTTGAAAAATTTGACAAAACTTTGCTTATATATACACAGTAATGTTCAAAAAAAATTAAATAATGAAAGTAATACTTTTATCTATCAAAAATGAATTAAAGTGATCAAAAGTGACTATATAATTATTATTTTTTTTTTAAAATGCTGTTCTTTTGAACTTTCTATTTGTCAAAGAATCCTGAAAAAAAGATCACAGTACCCACAAAAATATTAAACAGCACAACTGATTTCAATATTGATAATAATCAAAAAAAATGTTTGTTGAGCATCAAATCAACATATTAGAATGATTTCTGAAGGATCATGTGACATGTAAAAATTCAGCTTTGCATCACAGGAATAAATTACATTTTAAACTATATTTAAATAGAAAACAGTTAAAACAGTTTAGTTATAGCAGTGAAAGAGTGCGTCGTAAGATGTTAGTAGCTAAACGTATAATATTTGACAACTGTTTTACAATAAAAACGTTCAGTGACTGACAGTAATATCTAGTGATGCAAACTACTCTGCATTTTTATGAAATTTCACCGTTTGTAATTGAAAGTATGACATTATTTACATGATTCGTGTAAATCATAACTGAATTTGACATGACAAGAAACGTTTTGTATTTTTTACATATTTAGGCATACGAATAAGAGTGAAAGTGTGCATATTTTTAAAAAACAAATGGTTTATACTTCACAACTACAATAGAACTGGAACCGTTCTTATTTATTGTTCTTTATTTCCTTAAATCCCTTTTAATCCTTTATTTAATTCCTTTAAATAAACCAATAAGACCAATACTACACAGGTTCTCTAGTATAAGAACGACCTATGTCCCTTTCCTACTGCGATACTTTTTTTTTTTTTTTTTTTTTTTTAAAGAAAGAAATCTCTTTTAGATGTACCGTCCAAACTTCCTGTTCCAACTGAAAAATATGTCAACACAGGAGAGAAATCTGAACTTGTCAAGGGATTTTACGGGGCTTTAACGGCAGCTGTGATCAGAAAATGTGTTTTTTCTCAATTCAGGTTTACAAATGCACAATAAGCTTTTTTTCCCCACCCGCAGAGATAAGTCAAGTCTGAGCCAACAGCAGGCTAATAGACCCACGGCGTGCCACTCAAGTACACTGTGTTCACAACACCAGTATCAGTTTGGCTGCTGCCCCATGACTTCTCCGAGTTCAGGTCACCTAGCAACCGCTCCCCTGCTATTTGAATTTTCATGCATCACTATGTCAGCAGTGATGTCACAGTTGCCCTGGCAACCATATGCCTGACTTATTGTGACACTTACACTGTAAACTGTCTATAGGCTAATGACATTTCCAGAGGTTTAGGAACAAAGCATTTATAGTGCTTTCTAATGTTAAGCGATAATGAAGCTCACATTTTTGCGTTCATCTAATTAGCTGTATTTCTTCAAGGTTTTAAGCAGCTTCTCAGCATCCCCTATTCTTTTGTCTTCAACAAAAGCTGTTTCTCTCCAAATAAATCGCACAAAATTGGCTCCATTATAATTCCTTGTTTATTCACGTTGCCAAAAAGTGAGGCATTGTTATAATCACGCAAATGACCAGTGTTGCCCAGTCAGTCAGAAAGCCACGGGATTGAGCTAAATATAGAGCAGGTCAAAGAGAATGAAGCACGAACCCACAGGCCTTTTTTTTTGCGCTAAAGACACTAAGCCTCTCCGCTTGAGTTTCTATTTTTATGTTTCTGCGTTCCGTTGACCTCCGTCTTCCTTAATCATAGTAATTTCCCTAATCCTTATAAAAACATATGTAGGTCTCTGCCACAATACTGGCAAAATTAAACATGCAACATTAATAGCACCTACTAATAAGGTCAAAACCTGGGAACAAGACACAAGGCTTTTCAGTTATGCTTTTTCCGACAAGATCAAGACATTTGAACTCTTAATCTCAATGGGGGAGATTGATTTAGTGGCCTTTTGCTCTGAGCAAGGGCACAGACTTGTCCTTATCCTTTCAGCCCAAACTATAATGATCACTGACCTGAATGTACAAGAACTGAACGCACTTTTGTACGAACCAGAGCCGATGCTTTTGTTCACCTCCCTCGAGAGAGTAAATATTGATGACTGGGACAGTCAGGAGTCACCGTGGCCAGCGGTAGGGGGAAAAAAAGTGATAATCTGTCTAGATCACTGCCTTGCCAGAGATAATCTGTCTAGTTCAGAGTGTACAGTACAATGAGGCAGTGCTACAACAGAGAAAAGCCAGGCATGGATGTACAGGCACAGGAAGCTGGTATCCTCTGCCAGTTTTCCAGCTCCCACAAGACAGCAATGCCTTCTGGGTAAATTACAGTCCCAGAATACATGAGAAATGAGGCTGGAAAAAACAGAAAGAACGACAAAGTGAACATGAAATCAGATTGGGAGGCCATCTATATGCAAGTGTAGTCAGAAATGTAATGTATACAAAGTTCACTTCTTAGCAGCAATACACATTTATAATGTACAGAAATCATCCTCAATGAGGGGGCCTCGAGACTCATTTTTTTAAATGAATAAATTAAAATATCAAAATCAATTATCAGACTCTAAACTAAAATGTACAAAAAAATCAATAAACAAATGCTTTTCTTATAATATAAAAAAGTTGACAATTCAGTCATTAATTACTTTAACATTGTCATTACCTACTATTTGTGCAAAAAACATAATTTACCACTTTATTTAAAAAATATTATTCTCCAACGCAGCATGAGAGCGACACGACACATACACTGTAAACCCTGAAAAGGTTGGCAAAACAAAACAAAAAATTGAAGTAATCAGTTACATCAAATTTTAAGAAATAGAAATGTAAAGTTTAAGTAAGCAGAACTTGCAGATCTTTATTTTATAAAATGTACTCATACATTTTAATCACATTCTATTTTAGGATTGCTTTTACTTGATTATTCATTTTATTTGTTGAATTTAAAGTGTGTTGTTTTCTCTGTTATGTAAGCTTGTAAAGCGCTTTGAGAAAGCAACTTTTAAAGGCGCTATATAAAATAAATGTATTATTATTATTATTAAATATTTTAGTAGAAACTTGACTAGCTTTAAAGGGATAGTTCACCCAAAAATGAAAATTAGCCCATGATTAACTCTCACAGTTCAAAATGCTTACGCTACGTCTGACGAGCATAACTGGTGTGCAATGTCGTCAGACGTGGCGTAAGCATTTTGAACTGCGAGAGGCGCGGGCACTACACTTTTTCCGTAAATTGAATACGGAAGGCGATTCGCCGGAAGCTAGATAATTTACTTTATAAAGTTTTAAATATGGATATTTTTCTTACACAAACACATCGATTCGCTTCAGAAGGACTTTATTAAGCCCCCGGAGCCGTGTGGAGCAGTTATGATGGATATAGATGCACTTTTATGGACTTCTTGGAAGTCCATAAAATAATGCTTGGAATAATGCTTGGAAGAGCCAAGACATTTTAAATATAACTCCGATTGTGTTTGGCTGAAAGAAGAAAGTCTAGGATGGCTTGAGGTTGGGTAAATCATGGGATAATTTTCTTTTTTTGGGTGAACTAACCCTTTTAAAAAAAACATCATATAACACTTAATTTTAGCATTAACTCTCCCTTTTAAATGTCATGGCAAAGCATGCTGGGAAATAGAAATCCCAGCCCAATTTCAGTTAAATGTAAGTTTGTCTAAATTAAAAGAAACAAGTTCATTAAACTCAAAACAATAAAACCATTCAGATTACTTAAAATGTGTCAGTTCTAAATACTCAAAGTTAATTTGATTGAACTAATTTGTTTAATTGGAGTTGGCTCTACTCAAACTAATTAATTATTTTGAGAGTTAGGGTGTTTATTTAGCGTGCGTGTTGTGTTGACGCGAGAGCAGACGTTGTTGTGTGAATGGGCGTTGGAGATTCATATTTTGCAATTAAAGTGGTAAATTATGTTTTTCTGGGGCTTGAAAATGGTAGTTGCATAGGCTGTCAATGGAGGGACAGAAAGCTCTCAGATTTCATCAAAAAGATTTGTGTTCCGAAGATGAACGAAAGACTTACAGGTTTGGAATGACATGATGAAGAGTAATTAATGACAGAATTGTAATGTTTGGGTGAACTAACCCTTTCATTGAAGAACATACAGTTTTTTAAACTTCTGAAATTACAAAATGAATTGTGGTTAATTTAATGTCAATACTCAATAGTTTCTGTTTATAAAAAAGTTTCAAAACAAGCATCTTTATCATAATTACAGTAGAAATACCGGAAATAACCTATATCAGGGATCCTTTGAATATTGTGTTGGACAACAGGGGCCTTCGAGTCAAAAAAGGTTTAGGAACCACGTAAGTACAGCCTTTCTCTTTTGGAAAAATAGAACAAAAATATTGATGACTCATCCTGCACTAGACAGATTTTTGTCCAATCATCCTCTCTTCTTGTGAATGCCCGGTCTCCAATTCTAAAGCTGTGATGTATCTTTAAAAAAGCCCTTTGATATGTCACACCCAAAACTTTCCAACAATAAATACATCCAACTCAGTTAAGAAAATGTTGGGGGTTTTCCAGTGTCAAGAAGAATACAATGAAATGAGACATCCTAGATAACGTCCCGTCTGGCAATCTTGCGAGTGCTGGTTTATCGCCGTTCAAGAGCATGTGATTGAGCGCTCGTGTGGAATCTAGAGCTGTGCGTAATGTGACAGGTGATTTATATGGGGTCTGGAGATTGCTGACAGGAGAACAAACTCATTCATTGTCTTCTCGTGTGCTGCCGTTCAACTCAGTGGCATGCTGCCAGGCTCAGGCACTTCCAATGTCATACAACAACAACTGAAATGTGCAAAATGCATGTTTACTACAAAGCCCACAAATATCACAACAAACTAAAGTGCAACATGTGTTAGATGGCTGTTTCAAGGAAACATGCTCTTAAATGAGCCACTGGAGATGCACAACTAATGATAATTACGGTTTAGCACTGTAATCATGCAAATGGATCTTAAAGGACTTGACAACATAGAAAACAGCTTTTTTTGCTGTTTTCACTTCTCTTATCTGAGTTTAATGTGAAGCGATGACTATAAGTAAGCCATTTGGTTGATTACCTGTATGTTGCTTGTCTGAAACTTCTGACCAGCATTAATGGCTCAGCCAATTGTATGACTTTGGGGCGGGACTATCTGCTTGTCTGAGCAATGGAAGAATAAAGAATACTCAGGAAACCTGTTTGAAAACAGTTCCTATTCAGGATGCTAGTGGCAGAAACTTTAGGAGCACTGCTATGATTGGCTAAGGGCACTTTCTTCCGTATTAAATCACATCACATAGTACCTTTCCAAATTTTATGTAAAAAACAAATAGAAAAGATTGTTTTTCCCCCTTAAAGAAACATATCAGAATACGAATGGTCCATCGTAGATGTTGCATAGTGGGTTTTCCATGTTCACCACATTCAAAAACGTTGGGGTCTGTAAGATTTTTTAACGTTTTTGAAAAAAGTCTCTTTTTGGCTTTTTAACATGTTTCAGAACACAGCCAAAATGCACTTAAGTGTTTATTACACTTTATCTATTTGTCTCTACATTTCAATTACAATTTATATAAAGGCTGTTTTCCTGAAAATAGTTGTTTTTCATGCACTGAGCCAGAAATCTCCACTTCAGTAGAACTTACATACACCAGACTTTATAGTTTTATTCATATCTATTCTAAAGATTTTTCAGAGGGTTTTTTCTTATATAATTTGAAAAAATAATATATAATAATCTGATTTTAACATGGTGTTTTTTATGATTTATGGAGTGATAAAAAAGAGAAAATCCAAAACTCAGTATAAACCCTTTAACTAATGTCAACAAAAAGAAAAAAAAAGAAAAATAACTGGCTTTATCGAATGTTCCGATTTCTGTTCCATATTAAATTAGATAATGGCTAATTTGCATATTTAAACATAAAATTTCAGAATAGTTGGAATACAAAAAATGTTTGCCATTCCTAATGTAATCAAAGTATGGTGATATCTATTAGTTAATTTTTTACCCTAGTCACCTGTAGTGTTTTGCCTTAAAATATATGTTTTTGGTTTTATAATATTTTAAAATGTAATTTATCCCTGTGTAGCAAAGCTGAATTTTCAGCAGCCATTACTTCAGTCTACAGTATCACATGATCCCACAGAAATCATTCATATATGGAAGACTCTTTGATGAATAGAAAGTTAAAGTTATTTATTTCATATTTTTTTTGTAACAAAATGTCTTTACTGCACTTTTGATGAATTTAATGTATCATTGTATTAATTTCTTTCAAAGAGCTGTTGGGCTCATGAGGATCCAGGTTTAAAAGTCTGAATACAACTTCTCTCTCCCATTCTTTTTTCCTTTTTGCTCGATACCATCTTGTAAATTAAGGCAAAAATACCCCAGACTGGCAAATATTAAATAATATTCCCACTTAGGTTAGGTCCACTATAGTTTTGCTTTTGATACATTGGCAACGCTGATGGGAATTCCTGCAGAAGAGAACTGGGAAATCCATCCTTCCTCCTCTTATTTGGCATTTGCCGTGATGTCACAATGGACTTATAAAACAAAGCACACAAGCTTTAGGTCTGTTTAAATGTCATTTTGGATTACATAAAATGAGAATGTTAGTCTGTGGGTCATAACAATTGACAGGACACTTGACAATGCAATCAATTCTTCATAACTTTCAACATCAGGAAAATGGTTTACTGTAAGAAGAGATAAAATGCAAAAAATGGGACTTTCCATTACAGGACTGGCAGAGTAACAGGCAGAAGATACTACGGAGCCCCTAAAGGGACATGGTGATGGAAAATATATGAGATAGGAGGAAAAATGATCAATGCTTTTGCGTTATCTCGCAAATGTTTTGTGTTTAACCAAGAAACTTTGCATTCGCTCACAAAATGTTTGCGTTCCCTTGAGATACTTTTCAGTTCTCTGCGAGCGAACACAAAGTTCCCCGGAGGAACGCAAACATTCTGCGAGCAAATGCAAAGTTTCTCAGGTGAATGCAAATCATTTGTGAGAAAACGCAAAAGCATTGAAATATAATTTTCCCCCCATTACCATGTCCCTTTAGAGGCTTCATAACAGGTCTATCCTCACAGCGATCTCACCTGAATAGAGACGCTCAGGGGAACAGTTAGCTAATCTTAGGCCCTGCAGCTCAAATAGAAAAGTCCAAATCACACCTGGATTTCCCAAACCTGCAGATACTTCAGTCAGCTAAAACGGTTCAGTTTAGTCCAGTGCAAGAAAGTTTCAAGAACTACTTTTGAACTACTAAGACATGCATGTTTGTGGACAAGTGCTAAATTTGATTAGCATGCAATATGACCAGTGTTGTTATTTTTAACAAAGTAAACATAAAACTGTTAAAAATAAACTTTATTTTGGCAACTAATATTGAAATAAGTTAAAGATGAAGTTGAGTAGATACTAAAACTAAAATAGAAATAAAGTAAAAGTTAAATAGAAATATAAAAAACTAATAAAAGTACGTCAAACTAAAATTAAAACTGAACATATACACTCACCTAAAGGATTATTAGGAACACCTGTTCAATTTCTCATTAATGCAATTATCTAATCAACCAATCACATGGCAGTTGCTTCAATGCATTTAGGGGTGTGGTCCTGGTCAAGACAATCTCCTGAACTCCAAACTGAATGTCAGAATGGGAAAGAAAGGTGATTTAAGCATTTTTGAGCGTGGCATGGTTGTTGGTGCCAGACGGGCCGGTCTGAGTATTTCACAATCTGCTCAGTTACTGGGATTTTCACGCACAACCATTTCTAGAGTTTACAAAGAATGGTGTGAAAAGGGAAAAACATCCAGTATGCGGCAGTCCTGTGGGCGAAAATGCCTTGTTGATGCTAGAGGTCAGAGGAGAATGGGCCGACTGATTCAAGCTGATAGAAGAGCAACTTTGACTGAAATAACCACTCGTTACAACCGAGGTATGCAGCAAAGCATTTGTGAAGCCACAACACGCACAACCTTGAGGCGGATGGGCTACAACAGCAGAAGACCCCACCGGGTACCACTCATCTCCACTACAAATAGGAAAAAGAGGCTACAATTTGCACAAGCTCACCAAAATTGGACAGTTGAAGACTGGAAAAATGTTGCCTGGTCTGATGAGTCTCGATTTCTGTTCAGACATTCAGATGGTAGAGTCAGAATTTGGCGTAAACAAAATGAGAACATGGATCCATCATGCCTTGTTACCACTGTGCAGGCTGGTGGTGGTGGTGTAATGGTGTGGGGGATGTTTTCTTGGCACACTTTAGGCCCCTTAGTGCCAATTGGGCATCGTTTAAATGCCACGGCCTACCTGAGCATTGTTTCTGACCATGTCCATCCCTTTATGACCACCATGTACCCATCCTCTGATGGCTACTTCCAGCAGGATAATGCACCCTGTCACAAAGCTCGAATCATTTCAAATTGGCTTCTTGAACATGACAATGAGTTCACTGTACTAAAATGGCCCCCACAGTCACCAGATCTCACCCAATAGAGCATCTTTGGGATGTGGTGGAACGGGAGCTTCGTGCCCTGGATGTGCATCCCACAAATCTCCATCAACTGCAAGATGCTATCCTATCAATATGGGCCAACATTTCTAAAGAATGCTTTCAGCACCTTGTTGAATCAATGCCACGTAGAATTAAGGCAGTTCTGAAGGCGAAAGGGGGTCAAACACAGTATTAGTATGGTGTTCCTAATAATCCTTTAGGTGAGTGTAAAAATAAAACTTAATTACAAATATTTTAATATCCAAATATCCAATACATTCTCTGTACTATTTTACCAAGTTTAAATGCATTGCACAGATTCACAGATTTTCTGCAGTGTACACTCTTATTGGTAGCTGAAAAAAAGCATATTCAAATTAGCGGAAGAGTTTATCAAACAAACACTCAAGTGTTAGCGGAAGTGTAGAACTTTCTGAATGGCAGCCAACTCTGCAGATTCTTCTACTAATTCCCTCTATAATCAGGTTATGAAAGGCCATTTTAAGGTCAGGGCGGGTGAAGGGAAAAGTGTAGTTGTTCTGGTAGGTTGAACCTTTAGATCAGCTGACACAAAGAGAGATGGCAGAGACCGTGTCTTGATTCTATTGAAGAGAGAGGGAAAACAGTAAGCTCTCACATGTGACACCATGTGAGTCTGGCTCCAGCACAGACAGCGAGGGAGCATGAGACAGCCGGGCTGAGACAGTGAAAGAGAGAGATCTGCTTTATGTAAGTGTCTGCTGTGAGAGGCTGAATGTTTGGAGGACTCACATGCTAATGTTGTGGTCTCTACTAACCAGGCTGACTGTGGGATGGCCCTCTCTCCTCCCCGTCCCCTCCTCTTCCTGCCTCTGCTCCCTGCTTCACCCCTGGCACTCGAAAATGCAGCTGGGACAGGGTGTGTGTGCGCGGGCGTGCATATTTGTGTGTGTACATCACTGTTGGGGAAGCTACAAAACTGTACCCACTTGAAAAAGTAGTTAGTTAGTGCTACAGGTTACTAAAGAAAAGAGACTTAAGGCAACAATACATTTTAAATATAATTTAAAGATAGATGTATACCCTAAATATAACTAATAAAAACCAGAAAACATCAACCCTAAGTAGAAAATATAGGGATAAACAGTACCATTTGGTAAGTAATAAGCATGTAATTCAGTTAGTAATTTTAATACTTCAACAACTTATTTTAGTCTGAGATCAACAGTACGAACAAATTTATGACGAGTATGCATTTGTTTGCATACCTGTAAAGCTCGCCGTGCAAAATATAATTTTAATATAAAAACAGTAAATTAGTCGAGCTACTGTCAAACTGGTGAAACTAAGTCATGTTAGCATTAGCAATGTCTCTAATTGATTTACTCTCCAACAATGATATATTTGTGTGTGAGAGTGAGAGGCGGAAAGATCTGAGACTCCGACTTTGCGTTAAGAATTGAAAAAGAAAAGGCCTGTGTCCAGTTGGCCTCCTCCCTCCTCACTCACTCACACATACACACACTCTGACACACTCCCTTTCTGAACCCCAGTCTTCCCCCTCACCAGTGCAGGCAGCTGGCAAAACACAAAGAGAAGAAGTGTGCAACTAGTGCGATAAAGCCGGGAACATCTTGTCATGCCGTCGTCAGCACAACACATTCTCCACACAATAAATCCTCACGTGCCGAGTTCTGCCCCTCCACCCCCACTGAAAGATCACTACTGGAGACCCTCCTGACTCTTTCACATTCACGAGACGGTCCGACACAGCCTTTTAGAGTCACAAAGAGACAAAAAAAGCTCCATTCACTACCCCCCTCTGCATCTTTCATAGTATCTCACACAAGGGCCCTATATAGGGAAGGGAGTGAATCATGTGGAATCATGTGGTGTTTTTTCGTTGTCATTTTTTTTTTGAAAAAAATGATAATGTTCAAAAGAATTTTGTTTTTAGTTAATCTTTACTGGCAAGTTCAGAAAAAACTCACCATAGTCTATCTAAACCAGGGTCTAAAACTTTTTGCCACACCTGTCAATGGCCGGTGACTTAAAAAATATACTGTCCAAAATAACTGTCCATTTTTTACCAGCCATGACACCAAAACTCTATTCCAATCTCAATTACCACAGATAAAACCACTAGCTTAACAAATATAAATTGAATAGCCTACATTTTTAAAGACAAGTAAACAGTCAGTAAAAAAATAACAACAAGCAATCAAATTACAAGCAATAGCACCAATAAATACAATACAACAAAGATACAAATGAAATAAGCAGATGTAATTTTTTTCGTGATTCTATTTATGTATTTTCATTTAACTTTTTGATACACAATGCCGTTGGGGCAATAATACAAATATATGTACTTACAAGTCATTTGCTCATCGGCAACTATGGATCTCTTGTAAGATTTATTTTGTTTGGATGATTCTAGAGACCTTCATGATTATCGTCAACAAAAAATACTTATTAGGAACATGAAAATGACCTTTCTTTGGGAGGTTTTGCCTTTGCCATGCTTCCTGGAAGTAGGGGTAGGAAGTTGGCAGCCTCATGTAACAGGAAAGAAGTAAATACCTTTTTTTTCTTCTTGAGATCCTTTATTTGGTTGTTTGCATGGATGTCATTGACACATAAAACATGGATAACATCTAGAAAAATACTTACAAAGGGAAAATGACAACTATACACTGCAGCAACTATAGTTGCCAGTGGGCTTAAATGGGTTAAGACTGAATGCACGCACGGATCTTGCTCTTTGTGTTTGCGTTCGCATTCACTTAAGACATAACCAACCATATTTACTAGGATACTCGACGAGAGAGGCATTTTTAATTTTGAGTGAATCTGTCCATTCAAGCGCAGAAAGGCATGAATGAGAGCTCAACTTCGCCTGCTGTCAGACCTGGCTTTCAGGGCGCACGCTTCGGATGTTTAAACTTCCCACACAGCGCGTGAGTAACAAATTCCCTTTCGCGTGTTCCAGCGCTTGAATATTTTCATTGGAAAGGCTGAAATTTTCGTGATGTACCTCTGGTTGAGAATCACTGGTCTATATGACTTGTGTGCCAAGTCTTCTGAAGTCACACAACAGCTAGTCACCATGAATAAAAAATTGACAGTTCTGATTTTTATGGAATATTGCTCCGCCCTATATTATTTCTCGGCCATTTCAATCAGATATACATCACAATAGGGAAGAAAAGATGATTGCAACTTCAGGCTGACTTTAATGTCATTATTAGCTGAAAATCTTTCCCTCTGCCATAACTTTCACATATTTGTGAGAACCAATGGCATTCAGCATCACCAATGTCAAGACTTTCATAATGCATCTTCAAATGAAATTTGAGAGCTGCAGATGAGAGGGTAAGATTATTGGTAAATAGCACATAAAATGTTGGTCTTTTTCTTACAAAAATTGTCATGTCTTCAGAAAATTTGAAATATTGCTCATGAATATTTGTAACAGATATAACAATACTGTGTGGTTGAAAAGATTGTTTGTGAAGCGGTTTTTCTCTCTGGTTCAGCGCAAACACAAAATGCAGATTTGAATGTTCCGGTGTGATTTTGTCAAAGGTTTATTAGACACAGCTGAATCGTTGTCATTTAGGAATGAGATTGCGTGGGTGTTTGACTCAAGATCACAATCTTTTAACGATTAATCGTGCAGCTCTAACATGAGGGGGTTAGTAAATGACAGAATTTACATTTTTCTGATGAACTTGAACTAATGCTCCTTTAGATTTATCAGTAATTTACCAGTAAAAATGAAAAAATCTGTACTGTATTCACAACGTATCTGTCCCATGACCTTCACAGCTATTTTGATACGTGTGCAAGTACTGATAATGGGCAGGATTTTTCATATTTTTTCCTTCGCACATATCTATCACCTGCAGGTATGCGAGAGTAACTGTTGATTGATAATTTATCAGTAACAATAAATGTATACATTTTAAATTTATCGGTACTGATTTTGGATCTTTAATTGCGCATGCTCATTTACCCTATTTTGACCTTTGGTATTATCTAACGCTCACTTAAAATTAATGTTTAAAAACACTAATTTAATAACTGTTAAATGTAATCTTTAACAAATCTCATTAAATATCAACTTTATACTGTATACTATAATGTTGTGATGCCTACATTCAGGTTTTGCATTTAAAATGATTGATTTTAGTTTTCAGCGTTTTATTTTTTATTTAAACAAAAACGTAAAGAGTTTTAATATCAGGCATAACATGCAAATAATGATCAGCTTATCAGAAAATTGACCAGAATTTTAATATCAGTGCATCCCTACTGTTTTTAATAAAGCATTATTAATAAAAGTTACAGAACTGAATCTATTCTAGAACAGGTTCCCAGGCCTATCAGAGACAGTGAGACATTAGGACAGAGAGTGTGCACTCTGTGCTAGAGGGTTGCAGCGTGTTCCGGAGCGTCGGGTGCTCGGAGACCTGCTCTATGAATCCTCTGAGGACATCGGTGCAAAGTCTGCCGCTGTCTGACTGTTCCCATGGCAACGGCCAGGTGAGCAGACAGGCTAGAGAACACGGTGGGAACATGTGACTCTCCCCACATGCTCAGACACACAGACAGACATGCATACAGATCTGTCTCTCAAAAGTGTGTGTCAGTTACACACACTCTGCAGCTCTGAACAAAAAACGCCAAGCCGCCTCACAAAATAAAAGCACACCTAGATAACATAGCAAGCACAGATTACTACTGGCGCATGCATGTGCAAATGTCTTGTAATTTAAAATGTGCACACACAGCGTTTCTGTGACTGCTAACTAACAAAGGCGAGACGGCATTTCCTACATTAGCTTGGATGGAAAGACAGAGGGAGAGAGAGAAAGAGGAGAGGCGGGGACATCTGCCTGGGGACTGGAACTCAGAGGTGTCATGAAGTCTGAACATCACGTAACGAACAGAACTCTGATGGCAAAGAGAGAGTGGGAGAAAGAGAGAGAACAAGAGGATAATTAGCTACTGTAAAAAAAAAAAAAAAAAAAAACAGTCCTTGGCTACTGTGATGAGTTCTTCCTCATCCAGTGCTTCATATAACAAAGGAGCCAAAGAATAGATATTTCTCAAGCTTATCTCACAGCATAGAACTATTACATTTACAAAACTAATATAAAGACAAAAAATAGCTTTACTGTTAAAGTAACCTTTATTTATATAGCGATTTATACTATATAGATTGTTTCAAAGCAGCTTTACAGTGATAACAGGAAAAATGATGCATTTTGGCTGTTGTTCAGCTTCAGTGTTGATTCAGTTCAGTTGTAAAGATCATCAATTATTAAATGAGTTCATTTCATCTATAAAGCAGTTCTGCAAAAAATGATGTCATCCAGCTCAGTTCAGTTCTCATACAACAGCGTCAGTACAGTCAGATCAATAATAATGTTTATTATTAACCATTAACAGAAATCAACTTTAAAATAAAAAGCTAAAACTAAACTGAAACTATAAATAAACACTACAATATGAATGAAAAATAAGTAGAAAAAAGGAGAAAATTATTTTCATATTATTAATCAATATATAGTAGCACACTAGTAGCCCTATATTTTATATAAGTATATAACTGTTACAAAAGGTGAAAACATTCACTGATACTCAAGAAGGCAACATGATGCATTAAGAGCCAGGGGGTGTAGTTTTTACAGTATGATAATGTGTAATTTTTTATTATTTTGTTTAAAGATCTTTTTTTATTATTATTATTTAGTGCTGCCCTACAGTATTTACAGGTTTCCAAGAAAACAAAATAAGTAGACTTTTACCCGATTATCCAATTTCTAAAAAAAAGTTGCACCCTCCGGCTCCTAATGAATCACATTGTCTTCTTCAGCATCAGTGGATGTTTTCACCTTTATAATAGCCGTGTATGAGTCCCTCAATTGTCCTCGGTGTGAAAAGATGGATCTCAAAATCACTGTTGGAAAGGGTTTGAATATACAGAAGATGCTAGAAAACCTGTGAAGGAATCCTGGAAGATTTTCTTGAAGAACAGTGGACAGTTAAACTGCTCAAGACAAACAAGGAACTTATGAACAACTATCACAAAACATAAAAACAGTCATTGATTATCCAGGTAAGAATACACAGTTCAAGGGTATGTACAATTTTTAACTGGTTCATTTTTGTAAATGCGGCTATTATTTTGTGTAAATATGTGTTATATTAATGATCCCTTATTTTGTTAAAATTAACATCTTGCAAATTCTGAAAAGGTGTGTGTAAATGTTTTGTTTTCACAGTGTTCTGTTCCTGTTTTGCCTAGCTAAGTTCCTAGTCGGTTTCTCTGGCTGTTAATTAGTTTGCACACACCTGTTCATTTTTATCCTTGATTACACTTCCCAAGTATTTAAGCCCTATGTTTTGTTCAGTTCTTGGTCCGGTCAATGTTAAAGGCCTACTGAAGTGCCTTGAAACGTGCAACATTGTTATTTAATGTGTTGAAGTAATTTCCACTGAAACAGGAAGACAGGGCGGGACATATCAAAAAGCTCCTCCCCTTTTTTTAAATAGCCAATAGCGTAAAGTTTATATTACAGCTCGGCCAGAGCCGTTGAGCTTGGTAAAGCCTCAGTTTCCTCCTAATCTTCTCTACATCGCATTATAGCATATAGCAAAATATAGCATTCTGTGTAGAATTCAAATGGGTCCGATACGTTTTTGGTCTGCGCCGACGCGCACATATGATCCGCTCTGTGCTATCGTGTCTCTAGACCAAATCAGACCGTTCCCTATCCCCTATATAGTGCACTATGTGCAATTCACCATGAAGAAAATAGTAAATGTGTGAACAAGTGACCGATTTTAGCCGCAGCTTCAGCGTCTATTTATAAAGAAGGGGGTGGGGCGCTTTCGATTCTAAAGAGCATTATTGGACAGAAAATCTGATGAGAAGCTAAAGTGCAGCATGATGTCATCAAAATCATTGATTCATGTTGGCGGAAGTGAGAGACTAAGTGGATTTATTAAAGACTATTTTTGTTACTCATCTCCTTTGTCATGCATGTTCATTATAGGCACATATATGACAATTAATATATACATTTACATTTATATAATTAATTTATTATATATATATATATAAGGTTGTGTGTGTTGTGGCTTCACAAATGCTTTGCTGCATACCTCGGTTGTAACAAGTGGTTATTTCAGTCAAAGTTGCTCTTCTATCAGCTTGAATCAGTCGGCCCATTCTCCTCTGACCTCTAGCATCAACAAAGCATTTTCGCCCACAGGACTGCCGCATACTGGATGTTTTTCCCTTTTCACACCATTCTTTGTAAACTCTAGAAATGGTTGTGCGTGAAAATCCCAGTAACTGAGCAGATTGTGAAATACTCAGACCGGCCCGTCTGGCACCAACAACCATGCCACGCTCAAAATTGCTTAAATCACCTTTCTTTCTCATTCTGACATTCAGTTTGGAGTTCAGGAGATTGTCTTGACCAGGACCACACTCCTAAATGCATTGAAGCAACTGCCATGTGATTGGTTGATTAGATAACTGCATTAATGAGAAATTGAACAGGTGTTCCTAATAATCCTTTAGGTGAGTGTATATATATACACTCACCTAAAGGATTATTAGGAACACCTGTTCAATTTCTCAAAAAAAAAAGGTGAAAGGTGAAAGAAAGGTGATTTAAGCAATTTTGAGCGTGGCATGGTTGTTGGTGCCAGACAGGCCGGTCTGAGTATTTCACAATCTGCTCAGTTACTGGGATTTTCACGCACAACCATTTCTAGAGTTTACAAAGAATGGTGTGAAAAGGGAAAAACATCCAGTATGCGGCAGTCCTGTGGGCGAAAATGCCTTGTTGATGCTAGAGGTCAGAGGAGAATGGGCCGACTGATTCAAGCTGATAGAAGAGCAACTTTGACTGAAATAACCACTCGTTACAACCGAGGTATGCAGCAAAGCATTTGTGAAGCCACAACACGCACAACCTTGAGGCGGATGGGCTACAACAGCAGAAGACCCCACCGGGTACCACTCATCTCCACTACAAATAGGAAAAAGAGGCTACAATTTGCACGAGCTCACCAAAATTGGACAGTTGAAGACTGGAAAAATGTTGCCTGGTCTGATGAGTCTCGATTTCTGTTGAGACATTCAGATGGTAGAGTCAGAATTTGGCGTAAACAGAATGAGAACATGGATCCATCATGCCTTGTTACCACTGTGCAGGCTGGTGGTGGTGGTGTAATGGTGTGGGGGATGTTTTCTTGGCACACTTTAGGCCCCTTAGTGCCAATTGGGCATCGTTTAAATGCCACGGCCTACCTGAGCATTGTTTCTGACCATGTCCATCCCTTTATGACCACCATGTACCCATCCTCTGATGGCTACTTCCAGCAGGATAATGCACCATGTCACAAAGCTCGAATCATTTCAAATTGGTTTCTTGAACATGACAATGAGTTCACTGTACTAAAATGGCCCCCACAGTCACCAGATCTCAACCCAATAGAGCATCTTTGGGATGTGGTGGAACGGGAGCTTCGTGCCCTGGATGTGCATCCCACAAATCTCCATCAACTGCAAGATGCTATCCTATCAATATGGGCCAACATTTCTAAAGAATGCTTTCAGCACCTTGTTGAATCAATGCCACGTAGAATTAAGGCAGTTCTGAAGGCGAAAGGGGGTCAAACACAGTATTAGTATGGTGTTCCTAATAATCCTTTAGGTGAGTGTATATATATATATATATATATATATATATATATATATATATATATATATACATATACACACACACACACACACACATTATCTGCCATGGGCATCACAAACTTTGGCAAATAGATTACAAGATACAAGATCTGCATCCAGTCCATGATGAATCATAAATGCAGCAGAGATGGTGGTTACAGTTTATTGCTAAACGCACATTTATATTACATTTCATCATCATCATCAAGTACTGCAGTAGACTGTGTTGTTACAGGTTTGACAATTAAAATCAGTATGGTGCAGTTTTTGTTAAACCTAAAACAATGAATCTGAAAATAAAACCTGAAAATAACTGAAAAAAAAAAAAAAAAAAAATTATGCACCATTAAAGCTAAATGAAATTAAACTGAAACCAACCAAAATACAAAAATAAATAACTTTTTTCACACTAACCCCTCTGCACAGAATATGCATGTCAAATGTGCAAATGAATGCAAAGGCGCAATTCTACTTATAAGGTTTCATTAAACTTAAAAGCGAGACAAACACTATGCAATGGAGTCCAAATCATCCATCATTATATGAGCCCGTCAGCAAGTGTCATATTTTTGTAAGCTAGTGGCTCACGCATTGCTATTTAATTCATAATGAATGATGTGCTGAATGTGTATCTCCACTCCGCATTATTTATTGATAGAATTCTCTTAGCGTCTGCTACCATAACTGGTATGAGAGGACACCAGTGCACCAACGGAGGGGAAATGCACTTGCAGTAGCTCTAGGGTCAGAGAACATCACAGCTCTCACTCTCGGCTAAGGTTTCAAAGACACATGTGGCTCAGGAAATCCCATCGGATCTGCTGTACAGCCACTTGAGAGCCTCTGCAGCTCGGCAGGGTGACTGTGGCTATTTCAAAGCCCAGGGCCAATTATTGGCCCGTGATGTAGAGACGAATTTCACCGAAGGCCACTGGAAGAAGGGGGCCGTCCACTTTTAGAGCTGCAGGCCGTGGTATATAAGGACATGTTTGCAAATACAGTCACCAGGGTACATTGGAAGGGTATTTTTAGAAGCACTTTAATAAGTGTCCCAAATTAGCATGGGGCAAAATATAACCCATAATATGATTCCCTCCAGATATGAGCATGAGCCCTAGTTTATGACATCATGCAAGACTCGAATAAAGACCCTTCCTTATAGAGAAAAGGGCATGAATTTGATGAATCTGCCCTAATCATTAACACATTTTTGCAGAGTTGGTTAGAAGGAAGAGTGATTCACAGGTTGTTCTGGATGATAAAAGTTCAATACAGTAGTTCAACCAAAAATGACAATTCTCTCATCATTTGCTCATCATTTGGAAAATCTTAATTACATAGTGACATGTAATAGTGATATGTAACACTGTTAGAAATTAATTTGGAGCTTTCAAGCTTGATATGGTGCAAAAGAGTTAAAGAGTTAGATTCTCATGCTAAACATGGCCAAAGTTAAGAAAAAAGTTGGATGTATGACATAGTATTTCATTGCCAAATACACTTCAAGGTTCATATAAGTTTCGGAAAGTTTTTTTCAAGTATGGCCCTGTATGACTTCATAAAGGACGTGATTCCTTGTATGGGCACTTCTCCCGGAAGAGTGCGCGCACACATTATCCCACACATATCCCGGTAAATTGCCGGAAAAACAACAGCGGTAAAATACTGGTAAATTTTCATCGGTAGTGATCTTTAAACGCTGTGCTGTTGTCTTCATTTGCCCGCATGAGAAGAAGAGCCTTAGTTTCACTATCTATCTATGTTGTATTTGACAACATATTTTGACGTCTGAGTGACAGGCATAACGGATGATCAAACTTAAAAACACGACACACATATCCAACTGCAGAGCGCAACGCTGATCAATGGAAAAGAAGGCCGTGTCTCGAATGGGACACGTTGAAAAAGCTGCGAGACGTGGCACAACAGTCAAAGATGATCATTTAGCTCATATTTAAATAGAAAAACTATTAAAAACCTTACTGTATACAGCGAGGAGTAATCACATCATCTTCATAAGTCTTAATGATTGGTCCAAAGCAGACTTCTTAGGTCAGCACTTTCTGATTTCATACGTGCATATACCGGTAATCTTCATTCCACGTTCACACAGAGCATATTACCGGTAATTTACTGGTAATGTTACAACTTCCCTTACTGGTAAATTGCCGAAACCAATTTACTGGTATTTTTTAAAAGGTCCGGTTCCGCACATGATCTGTTACCGGTAATTTACCAGTAAAGACTGTATGTGTGAAAGGGGCTAGTGAGTTGAACTCATGTCATTAGCCGTGGAAACGCAGGAACTTTCCCATGAACTAGGAACTTTGGGGTGGTACTCTGTGGTAAATTTCCCCCTCAGAAAGTCCCTGCTTGCGAGGTAATACTTTTTCAAAGTTCAGGAACTTTCGGGGGTAGGACTTGGGCACTGAACATGCTAATTGGTTGAGTTCACGCAGCATTTTGATTGGTTGACAATGCAGTATTTTATTTCAACCACCAAGTCTTTTGCGGTGTGTGCAGTAACAGTTGTTTGCTATTTGAATCCACAATGGAGTTTAAAAAATATGACAGATGGACCGACGACGAGGTTCTTTATTAAGCTTGTATGTGGAGGACAAAATCCAGTGGAAACTGGAAAGTCGTGCGTAGTCCTACGTCACCGGACTAATTTTCCGGCCTAATCTTCACGGTACTTTAGACCGCAATGGAAACGCAGACAGCAAAAGGTCTGGGGGGAAAAGTTCCTGTGACAAATTGTTCCTGGTAATCTCGGTGGAAACATGGCTATTGAGACCAAATCAATCTGTGAGACTGAATCTAACATGTTACTAACATGAACTCAAGAACTGGATCACTATGACTTGTGAAAAAATTATTAAGGCTAGTTTTGTGAATTGGATCAATCAATTCATTGAAAACGTAAGACTCAAATTGATCCAAAATTTGTTCATGATTCAGACAACACTACTCATGAATGCACCAAGGCTTGATGAAAAATGACAAATTTTAATTTCGGGGTAAATTTTTTGATGCTAGTTAGTCGGATGCAACCATTCTTAGTACAGGTTCACCCTGCTCACCTTCAGTCTACCCCAGTCATGTCTCATAAACTTGAAAGGCAAATGTGACTCATCTGCCTTGCTGTCAGTCCAGACTGATCTTCACATGTTGTTTAGATGCTGGAGGACATTGCTTCTGATTCCAGTGGACAGGAGTGACTGACCTTGTCTGTGGACACAGAACTGCTGTGTTTGTCAGTATTGAGGAACCTGTCACATCCATCTTCAGCTAATTGTCGCATTAGATTATTAATGGCAGGTATGAATGTGCCTTAGCGACACAGGGGCTGCCAAAACAGCTCTCCATAAAGAAATCTATAGGCTCTGTCAATTCTGTATGCTGAGCGATTAAGCTAGCCTCACTCCCAGTCTAACTCCCCTTTGCTGTCCTGGAGCACATGAAGGGGAAAATTGCTTTCACAAGGTAGCAGTGAGTTTGGATCCCATCACAGGGACCTCTTATTGGAATGTCAGATTTGATGAATGGATCCAAATGAACATTCCCCACATTGGAGGCCTTTCGTTGAGGAAGAGGATCGCTGCTGATCTTGTTCTTGAGCAGCTGCTATCTGCTGATCCCTCTCACGGCAAGGGGGGGGGGATTGGTGATGTGGGTCGGCATAAAAAAGCTCAGCTTGAGGTAATTCATACCACTCTGAATCATTAGAAACACTGGGACAAAGTGGGCTTCTAAAACCAAGCTCAAGGTTGACCTTTACACTTCCTGCTTCCTGTTCACTTGCTGATGTGTTTCAGATTCACATGACTCTGAAGAGATCTCAAAATGGACATGATTGGACAAGCATACTTGGTTATTTTGAAACTTTTAAGGTCCAAAGGCAGGTATATTAGTTTGGGGTCGGCACAATTTTTTGAAATGTTTTTAAAATCTCAAAAGTCAAAGGAAATCCTGCACACTATGAATACTTGCAAAAAGTATCAAAAATGTTATTGGCAACGTTTCGGTCTCATGACCTTCATCAGGCATATACCTGGTATATGTGTAAAATAAATGTATTCATTTCTTTTACAAACCTTTTAATTGACAATTACAATCACACACCTGCAGGTAATAGATACCTGGTATATGCCTGATGAAGGTCATGAGACCGAAACATTGCCAATCAAATTTTTGATACTTTTTGCAAGTATTCATAGTGTGCGGGATTTCCGTTGACTTTTGAGATTTTTTCACTTTTTTGGTCTTCTTACCTACGCACTCTATTACCTGCAGGTGTGAGATGGTAATTGTCAATTAAAATGTTTTAAACGGAAATGAATACATTTATTCAGCAAGTATGTAATGTTAAAAAAGATTTCTACTTGAAATAAAAGCTGATAAATGGCATTTTAAAATAGGAAGTTAAATTGAATAAATATTTGTATACTGTATTTTTGATCAAATAAATGCAGAATTTGTGAGCATAAGAGAGCAAGTACAATTTCTAAATTCTTCTGCCAATACAAAAAGGAAAAAATCTGTAATTTCCTTACCCTCATGTTGGTCCAAATCTGTACAACTTTCTTCTGTGAAATACAAAAAGACACATTTTTAATAGTGTACTGCACTCTTTTACATGCAGTCACAGTAAATGGGGACTGGACTTAAAAAGTGTTGTTAGATAAGTGGTCGGAACTGCCTTGATCAGGGAAGTAGTGAGTTGAACTTGAAAACTGGATCCGTTTTTTGTTTTGGTAAACAAATTATTCAGGTTATACTGGTTTTGTGAACTAGATGAATCGAATCATTTTTTTCAGTGAATTATTATTTAATTTGTTTCTCACACAAAGCTATCAAAATACTTCAGAAGACCACAACAAGACAACAGCGTACAACTTATGTGGACTACTTTTATGGTGCATTTTAGATCTTGACAGCCCCACTCCTCATTAACTTTCATTATATTGAAGAGTTTAGCTAGGGTTTTCCTTTGAAATTCTCCTTTTGAATTCCAAAGAAGAAACAGTTGCATGGGTGTGGTATAACATGAGCATGAGTAAATGACAGAATTTTCTTTTTTTTTGGTGAACTAAGACCCTTTTGGACCATGGTTGAGATTGAGAGTATAAGAGCTGAGAGCTGCAGCTTATACAACTATCTAGATCAAGTAAGTTCTTTGTCTTATGCTTGTTTTAGACAAAGGCTGATAAAGACACAGCTGATCCCAAATCAGATACCACAGGCAGACCGTGTTGTACGCCAGAGTAGGATAAACATAAGCGCCTGAGTGTCTGCAGTATTTGTGGTGTGTACTCCCATGTTCTCTGCAGCGTTAATTGCTGCCGTTGTGCTATAAATAGAGAGCGCACATCCATGGCCAGGTTTCTTTGTCCCTCTCCTCTGGATTCAATATGCCGCAGCTATTTCTGTGACTGCTGCACTCCAAAATAGCCACTATTGAGCTCTAGTGGATCCCAGTGTGCTTGCCTGTAGCACTAAAAATAGCACCTGTTAGATATTTTCTCCTACGTGCCGACTGCATTCAGATGAGCTAAAGGGTATTAATATCCACCAGCAGCATTGTCATATCCTGCAAATGATCACACATAATGTGGGTGGAGTGTTTTTTGGGAGTGTGCGTGACTTTTATGAATGTGTGTGTGTGATGAGGAGTGTAAGCTGACATCATCTGGCTCAGATGTCTCCTCTAGTTCGTTCTCAGTGACCTCCTGTTTGTAGCCCAGGAAACCGCACTAGGATCCTGTATGTGTGCACTAGAGCTGTAGGTAATTTTAACATATTTTATATATTTATATATATATATATATATATATATATATATATATATATATATATATATATATATATATATATATATATATATATATATATATATATACACACTCACCTAAAGGATTATTAGGAACACCATACTAATACTGTGTTTGACCCCCTTTCGCCTTCAGAACTGCCTTAATTCTACGTGGCATTGATTCAACAAGGTGCTGAAAGCATTCTTTAGAAATGTTGGCCCATATTGATAGGATAGCATCTTGCAGTTGATGGAGATTTGTGGGATGCACATCCAGGGCACGAAGCTCCCGTTCCACCACATCCCAAAGATGCTCTATTGGGTTGAGATCTGGTGACTGTGGGGGCCATTTTAGTACAGTGAACTCATTGTCATGTTCAAGAAACCAATTTGAAATGATTCGAGCTTTGTGACATGGTGCATTATCCTGCTGGAAGTAGCCATCAGAGGATGGGTACATGGTGGTCATAAAGGGATGGACATGGTCAGAAACAATGCTCAGGTAGACCGTGGCATTTAAACAATGCCCAATTGGCACTAAGGGGCCTAAAGTGTGCCAAGAAAACATCCCCCAGAACCATTACACCACCACCACCAGCCTGCACAGTGGTAACAAGGCATGATGGATCCATGTTCTCATTCTGTTTACGCCAAATTCTGACTCTACCATCTGAATGTCTCAACAGAAATCGAGACTCATCAGACCAGGCAACATTTTTCCAGTCTTCAACTGTCCAATTTTGGTGAGCTCGTGCAAATTGTAGCCTCTTTTTCCTATTTGTGGTGGAGATGAGTGGTACCCAGTGGGGTCTTCTGCTGTTGTAGCCCATCCGCCTTAAGGTTGTGCGTGTTGTGGCTTCACAAATGCTTTGCTGTATACCTCGGTTGTAACGAGTGGTTATTTCAGTCAAAGTTGCTCTTCTATCAGCTTGAATCAGTCGGCCCATTCTCCTCTGACCTCTAGCATTCAACAAGGCATTTTCGCCCACAGGACTGCCGCATACTGAATGTTTTTCCCTTTTCACACCATTCTTTGTAAACTCTAGAAATGGTTGTGCGTGAAAATCCCAGTAACTGAGCAGATTGCGAAATACTCAGACCGGCCTGTCTGGCACCAACAACCATGCCACGCTCAAAATTGCTTAAATCACCTTTCTTTCCCATTCTGACATTCAGTTTGGAGTTCAGGAGATTGTCTTGACCAGGACCACACCCCTAAATGCAATGAAACAACTGCCATGTGATTGGTTGATTAGATAATTGCATTAATGAGAAATTGAACAGGTGTTCCTAATAATCCTTTAGGTGAGTATATATATAAAATATGTAATTTTGACATATTTCCAGGAACAATGTCCCATTTACTACACTATTCCTCTGAAAGTCAACATGAAATGGTGTTTGCAACCCATTTTATATCTATAATGTGACATCTCTGTTTGAAACAGGACATTTAAAAACACACAGAATGCACGGGTGAATTGTTCATGATAAGACATTTAGAAAATATAGTGAATAGGGTGAATTTTTATATAATTGTTCATATGAACTAGTCATATATATAACAGTATATTTTTAAATTAATGATTCAATGACTCGCTCATAAAGACTTCACTTGTTTCATTACTGGATAAATCAGAATATCTCTTGAATTAATGATTCAATGACATACATTTTTTAACAGTCGCTTGTCGCCACCTACTGTTGTAACAATATTTTGATCGCTACTGTAGACATTAGTGTTTATATCCGAATTACTGTAACACAGGTATAATGATAAGGTGTGTGGTTGAAAAGTTTGTGAAGCTATACCTATGTGACAACTGCTCTCTCTGGCTCAGCAGCAGCGCAAACACAGATTTGAATGTTCCGCTGTGATCGTACTTTTCAAAGGTCTTGCAGACAGCTGAATCATTGACATTTAGAAATAAGATCTCGTGGGTTTGAATCAAGATCGCGATCTTTTAACAATACAATATTGTTATTCATCCAACAGCTGCAAGTGTCTCTTCTGTTCCTGTGCATAAACAAAATAGGGCTGAAAAATGGCCTGCTAATGGGTAAACCCACTTACATCTAGTTGTTGTATTGGCGGAGCTGCATGTTGTGTGCAACTCCCCCTGAGCTCCTGTGTCTGTCCCCTCTGACTCCAGCCATTAATCAAACTCCCTGCAGTCAGACCTGCATAATGCAAACCAGAGCTGACGACATGTGCAGCCCCCCGGCTCCTACCCACAGGAGAGAAGAGGAGAGGAGAAGAGAAAAGAGGAGACAAATGTAAAAACAAACACATCAATAATTATAATTTCAGTGACATGAATTTGTCACAGTGGGATTTAATCCGTTATTCGTCGTTATGCACAAATTATTTTCCAGGAAAAATGTCCCATTTAACTACACTTCCTCAAAGTCAACATGAAATGGTGTTTGCAACCCATTTTATATCTATAATGGTGACATTTCTGATTAAAACAGGATATTTAAAAACATACAGAATGCCTGGATGAATTGTTCATAATAAGATCTACAACATGCATTTAGAAAATATAGTGAATAGGGTGAATTTTTATTTCATGCCGACTTTAAAACATTTACTTTGTGGTTGACTCAACCTTTAAGGGGTTTAAAACTTTTTGATTCATCTAAAAGGTCTAAAAGACCTTTTTATACTGTCACTGTGGAAAATAAAAAATATTAACTTTCTACTCATTTATCTTTTTTCTACCCATCATTAGAGTAATGACAGAGTGATATATAAAACTTTGGCTATCAACAGAATATATAATTAATTGTGATTAACCTCAGGAATTTCAACTAGAAAGCAGAATAAAACTCTTTTTTTCAACAGCATTTCACATTTTTACACTATTTTTCTCTGCTGACCCCCAAGATGTTCCCAGATCCTTGTATTCAATGTGACTCATAATAGAAGTGTGAATGTTTCCATGACTGATAATTATATCTGTTTGCATGCACAAGCACAAAAATAACCATAAAACATTCAAATGACTATTTAGGAGTTAGGACTTGATTGTAGGTTAGTATAACACCTCATCCTGACCACAGCTATCATTTGGCCAACTGACTCTCTGTCTTAAACCTAATATAGACTCTACTGTATTGGTGCCTGCCAATCTATCCCATAAACACTTCTATCCTTCCCCATTAATAGAACAACCTTGCAAATACAGACTGCATGGCGTATTTGCTGGCTATATTTGGCACACAATTGGAGAGAAAAAAAAATAAGATCTAACACCCACTGGCAAAATATGTCTAAATTCAGCAATTTATATAGTGACACATCAATTCCTCTTTACTTTCAAACTCAGTCTGGAAACACAATGCATTACTGACACATGATTATGGAAGATAGGAAGATGTTGGGATGTTTTTAGTAGGGTAAATTAGTGATAGATGCTCTTAGAAGGGGCAGGGGGGGTACTGCCCCCTACAGGAAGTCATTGGGAACAGGCTCTGTTTATGAAGCACATGCCATAGAGGGAAGGTAATCTCACCACTACATCACACATGCACACAAACACCTGATAACATCATGAAAACCTTCTGTCTGTCTCCAAAAGAAAGTGCATATTTAAGATGAAGTGAAGATAAGCTATCAGCTCTGAAACAAAATAAAGAATAATTACACAGACAGAATGAAGACACCGGAGTAACACAACATTGGGAAATACGAACTGATCCGTGAAATTTTATTACAAGCTGTTTAAAGGAATAGTACAACTACATGTACAAATACAGTACAAATTCATGTACTGGCAAATACAACCACATGGGATCTTTGTTAGGAATATTCCAGGCTGTAATACATGTTAATGTGTCAATTTGTGCCCAGTGTTATTTTAGTGTTTTGAATTAGCTTTCATTTTTATATTTTCATTTTAGTTATGTTTTGTCAGTTTGCTATGTTCTTTTGTCATTTTAAAAATATTTATTTTGCCTTCAATTTATTATTTTGTTTTAGTTTGTTTTAGTAGTACTTCAAGTTCAACTTATTTTATTTCCATTTTGGTTTGTTTTAGTAATTTTACTTCAATTTAAACTTCAGTTTAAAGTTATTTCAGTTAGTTGCCAACACAACATTTCTAAGTTTTCATCTAAAATTGATATTTAATTTCAATCAACAAAAATGATTTTTAATAGTTTTAGTTACAATACCGCACTGTTTGTGGCATTATATTGATTACCACAAAACGTTATTTTGACTCATTTTCACAAATGTAACGCTTATAATTTTGTAAAAGCACTTACATTATTTTGTTCAAACTTGTGTATTATTTATATCCTTCAGTCATTTTTTGGGTATCGTGGCAAAAAAGTTGGACAATTTCATACAGAAAAAAAATCTTGTTGCTTTTTGAAAATTATGAGTATTTAACTTACAATGTCACTTCCAAGTACCTCACTGTCTTTTTGCTTCTTCTTTTTTAAGGAAACAAGGGACAAAATCAAAATGAATTTTCATGGTTATCAACATTATGCCACAAGTGTTATATAATATATTCCTTTAGACACACAAAGACATAAATGTTTATTATTATTAGAGCTCATTTAATTGTATAAAGCAATATATAAATAAATGTCAAAGATAACAGCTATAGGGTTTTTATATGGTCATAGATTCAACAGTATAGATTTGAGCTATAATGCCATAGTGACATCTCTGTTGTGGGTCACGTACACATAGATGTGAAGTTGTAAACTAGAATAGATGCTGTGTAAGATCATCACCCATCTATAACTACTACTCCATGGTTTGTGATTGTATGAAAGGAAAGCCACTAAGAACTGACAAACAAGCAGAACACACCACGTATGCACACACTTGCACACACACATACACAAGCCCAGCAGGGAAGCAATAGGCTCTTCTTGAAGCCTATACTGTATCAGTGCTCAAAGCCTGTGAGTAGCTCCCTCTCGTCTGCGCTATTCTGCCTAATCCCATCACAAGACAAATCCCCTTTAGCCAAACACACACATAAATGCACCAAAGTCCATTAACACAGATAACAGGTTTGCACAACTGAAACCAGCTCAGTCAGACAGTTGTGGCTGCACCAAAATAGTGTATATCACATGTGATTCTTGTTTTATTTGGTGTCTGTTAAAGAAGCAGAGAAGATGGATTGAACGATGATGAATGGGGGAGGAGGATGAACAGAGTAGCGGGTGAAGTTGAATGGTTTGCTCTCCAGGATCAGAGGCTAGTGGGGCCTCTTCGTCTCCTCCTCCTCTGCTCCAGCACTGACATGACGCCGCAGGGGTCACCAGGGCTTTTCTGGGATCGGAATGTACCACAAAAACAATCCCTGTTACACCCTCACCAACCAAAGAGGACATGGATGATATTAATCCAACATCACAAACCAACTAATGCGAATTATGGCAGAACTGACCATTGATCCAATCCTTTTAATGTATGCCAAGGATGTAACCAAATATTCGAAACTGAAGGGGGACAAGTGTTTAAAGTGGCCCTATTATTACCTTTCATGTAGTGGGTAATATAGCTGTTTGTGAATATAAAAAGTCTGCAAAGTTTCAAAGGCCAAAGAACCGATTCTGATCTAGGGTTGGGCTGATAGACTATGCCATCGTCTATGGCTGACAGACATCACGTTGTTGAGCCGGAACTGTGACACACAACCCCCCCGCCGCAAATAACGTTGTTCCCAATCACAATACAAATTACATTCAAAACAGTTCAATGAACACACATTTAAACACTAAGGGCCAGATTTACTAACAGCTTGCGCCTGCGCAAACCCTCTTTTGGCGTTAAAAAACTACTGTCAGGATTTACTAAAGACGCGCAGTGATAAATTAGTGCTGAAAAGGCATTGACGGTTATTTTTGTGGCTGACCTTATTGCTTATGCATTTGTAGTAGTTTCCCTTGCTGGCACAAAATTCATGGGAGGAGAGTATTTTTAAAAATTAATCATGCGAGGTGATTTACAAAGGTTTGCACTCGTCAATTTACTGGTGTTTGCGCCATTATTTACCACCCAAAAAGGCGCGTCTTAAACCAGACGCTGAATGGTAGATTGTGTTGGTCATTATGGAAAAGATCCGGCTGCGTCTGTGTTCATTAATTTGCGTGGATATTGGATGGATGGATATTCAAACGCACCCAGCATGTTTCCATCCGGACCACGAGACAGAACGGTAGCACCATTTTCCTGTTTCTATTTGAAGTGAGCAGAGCATCAAAACAGTGGTGCAGATCACACCACAAGCACTCAGGATTGTTTGTGGTAATGATATTTCAGCACTATATCCTCTAGTAGTTTTATCTAAAGCCAAACACGCTTCATTCAAGCCCTTTCAGCCCCGTGCATGTTCTCTCTTTCTCCAGACGCGCGCCACATTAACAGAGCTTAACGCTCAAATGCAACCCCCAAATGTCATCGTCCATCACGATGTTTCACTGTAGGCATCGCCTGATGCCAATTTGGTAGACGTCACCCAACCCTATTCTGAATCAGATGAAACCAGTTGTCAGTTATTCTTTCTTACTTCCTGCACAAACCTATGTAGGATTGGAACACATTTGCATAATGGCAGGTCTTCATTGGCTGCCTGCGAATAACATCTACTTTGACCCACCCTCAAACACTGGAAGAGTCTGGAAGGGTTTGGTTCGTGTTATCGACATGTCGAGAAAACAGTTTTCTGTGCTGCAAAAGCAAATCCACTTTGCAAATCCATGCACTTCCAAAGAATGAGGACTGGGTGTTTCGTTTTTCGACACACGCTGTAAGCGGTAGACCAATCACAACAGACGGGGCCATCTGACCAATCAGAGCAGAGAAGGCTCTTGGAAAGGAGTTTAGAGAGACTGAACCCTTTATCGAACGGTTTCAGACACTGTGAGAAAAGAGGTGATGCTGCAATGTATATTAAAAGTAAATTAAAGTGTTTTTTGACCTTGGATGCATGTAAACCTTTTGTAAGAAAGCCTTAAAATAGCATAACAGGGGAATTTTAATGGTAGTGTATTTACCTGCATGTCATGTGATCATTAACAGACATCAGAGAACCATGAACATGTATATGTGTTGTTAAATTATTGAAATATTAACTTTTACATTTCAGTTTTAAAAAGTTTTTTTTAGGTCAAAGGGGTTCGGGTTGAAAAATCTGGGAGAGATATTGAAGAGGGTTAATTTTTGAGTATTTGTTCTTAGATTCAGTTTCTTCCCCACTGCTGTTCTGAGTCTCAAATCCTGACAGTTTAACAGTTCAATCCGTTTGCATATTCCTGAGGTGTTAATGTATTACCAGAGAGAATTAACAGATGCCCAGCAGTCAAATAAAAACCTGTCCAATAAAATCTGCACACTGTGTGTGGCTGCTGACGCTCACGCGCACACACTTGAACGGAAGGAGCAGTGAGGCATGTTGATTTGACGTAGCACTGCTTTGTGCTGACAGCAGGAGAACACAGAGGAAACACTGAGTACACATTGTGCACACAGAGGAAACCTGATATTCCTGTTCCCAGCAGAGGACAGGCACTACAGCCGCACAGAACACTGTGAACACTCGCAAATTCACTCACTGCGCACACAAATAAACACAACATACACCTTTCTTTCCTGGTGTTACTTGGGTGTTTCTGTGCTCAATGCTCAAGTCAAATATGTAAAGCATACAAGATGTACCCTAATGATAACTGACCTCCTATTGTACATAGAAACATTGCATTTTTTTCTACTGATGACAGGAGTGATGAGGTTATAGAAACAAAGTGTTCCAGTATTACTGAGAATTATGGATTATGTACAGTTTAGGACTGGTTTATTAAAAACTATTGTCAGCTGTGAAAGATTTCAAGTGGTCCAGTTTTTAATAAACCAGTCCAACAAAATAATGTGTATGTATGCGTGTGTATGTGTGTGTGTGTGTATATGTATATATATATATATATATATATATATATATATATATATATATATATATATATATATATATATTAATTTTAATATATTGATATTCAAATGAATCCATTTATGATGGATTATATCAATATATGGATATCAATGCTCCATTTATTCTTTTAAATATTATATATTTTATAATATTAATTTATATATTTATTTATTTATTATAATTTTAGCAAAAAATTCTCAAAATGGCCAAAAAAGGTAAATTAAAAATGTGATCATGTGATCAAGTTGTCACAACTTTTGTTCTCTTGGTCTGAAGGTAAAGTCATTGAGTGCAATACATATATTGCTGCATCAATGATGACCACATTTATTTAGACTTTAATCAGGCACTAACTAAAGCTGAAATAGCTCTGTCACTCAATGCTAGACCACTTTCACATCAGTGTCTGATATTTGAGAAGGAGGCAACAACTTTAACACCATAAACACAATAGGGACATGTGGTTAATTTCATTACCAGCCAACTCAAGGGATCATGACATTTACATGCTCATAGAATCATGTTTATTTTTTTCTCATGAGCAAAGTCAAGATTACAAGAAAACAACTTTTGCTAAGTTGAGAAACTTAAGTTGTGATCATAAGGAAACTGTATAACATTATACTCAGTTATACCACCAGTTGTAACAGCATGCTTGCAAAAAAAGTGTGATGGAGCAGTTTTATATTAAATGCTTCTATTACTCATAAGCATGCAGGTCTGAAACTCTTTCATGTTGTGTTCAGGCCGAGCATTTGACAGTCATGCAGCACAATGTGCAAACAGCTCTCATCGGCAACAACAATCCCAGAGTGTTTCTAGGAAACGGTCACTCTATTGAGCCTTTGCAAAGCAGCTTACAGCCGCGGTCCGGTCCACGGCTGGCACACGTGTGAAACGTGCACTCTCACACACACTCATGCATGCACACTCGTAGGCCTGGCCTAGACACACTCTCTCAGAGCCACAGAGGCAGGAGGAGGAGTGTCAGCCAGAGTGGATTGGTTCCCATGTACGGAGGGGGGAGTGTGTGTGTGTGAGTGTGTGTGTGAGTGTGTGTGTGCGCGTGTGCACGCAGCGGCCCTCCCAGTCAGATGGACTTCAGCACGTTTACTGGAGCAGCACACCTGCGCCCTAACAGCTGAGAAACACATTGTTCTACCGGTTTCATTTCAGGATTGTCACTGCACTAATGTACAGCTTATGTACAGTCTGTCCTACAGTCATTATTATAAATGGCTTTCAAAACAGCATATATTATATAAAATGCAAGGAACAGGCAAACTTTCTCCTGCAAGATCTTCCATCTTTGAAAACTGCAATCATAATCAGCAAGCTGATTAATCGGTCGATATTTTGAGAGTTACCTGCCAGCTTGTTGCCAATTTTCTTTTTGGAAAGAAAAAAATATTATTTTAGTGAATAAAAAATGTATTGTGTGTATATATATATATATAAATAATCAAATATACAATTATTTTTATAGGAATTTATACATATCAAAATTAAAAATTTATCACTGGGGTAAATTTTTGCCCAAAAAAGTCCTGAATTCATTAAAAAATCTTAATGTCAAGCAATTTAAAGTGTGTTTAAATATTTAAATAAATCTAATTAATATATTGTGTGTATATCATCTATTAGCCACCCTGCTCTCTAAACAGGGTTACTATTATCGTTAACTAAATAACTAAAAATGTGTGTGTGTGTGTGTGTGTGCGTGTGTGTGAGAATGCATGATTTAATAAATGCGGATGATGAATCTGTCTGGTGTTACACACATTCTTCAGCATCAGTTCTCATTGTTCAATGAGTGATCTCAGCTTCACACTACAATTATCATCAGCAGCAGCAACAGCACTGCCAGGTGAATCAGTGTTATGTCTCATCTGAGGAATATTTTTAAAACGCATGAACGCATCATTTAATGATGTAATGCTTAAGTCATATCTATTGTAGTTACTGTCATCATCACCCACATGATCTGCGCCACCTGAATACGAATAATAATGTGATATGATATTTATTTTAGCGCTAAGCCCACACTGCTGACCTCACCCAAATATAACGATGATTGCAGCCCATGTCATTATCTTAATCATCTTCATGATTATCACCGTCACCAGAATAGAAGCACACAGCATGTACTCAGTCATTCTGTTTGCACCACTGGGAGAAATTCATAACTGTCATCGTCAAGCTCTGTGTTTTCTCAGAATATCTGACTATTGCAGGGGCCAAACAACAGTGTAATGTCCCCACACTGATCCGGACTTGGTAGCAAGTTATTTATTTTCATCAGGCGCTCAACTTGTTCTGTGCCAAAACTTGTGCGAGTCCGTCCCCGGCACAGCTGAGGGCAAAAGCTCCGAGATCAGTAGAGAAATGAACCCACAGGAGCGGTGAGTCAGATCTGAGTCAAGCCCTGCTCCCCACACAGTCACGATGCTACTGATAATATCAGACTTGCCAGCTGACCTTCTGAGGGTGGGATACAAGGTCTGCTATAGTAGGTCCTACTTGGGTGTTTCTTCAACTATGGGCACTTCTGGTACTGAGGACTTTAGAAATTAAGGGATTCTTAAACTGTAGAAATCTCCTTTAAAACCTTTTTTAAACTCTCTAATTATTTCAATTTGGCCGCTAACAAGTAGATATGCATGTGTCACAGGAAAATACAATCATTTTATTGTTTGTTTTTTTCCCCAAACTGAACCATCATGAAAATATTCATTTTCACATTTCATTCTGTGAGGTGGAAATGACATTTTCAGTATAAAAATGCAATCTTTTTATAAATTTTATAAATATAAAAAAGGAAAATAATATTTCAGGCTTTTTGCATAATTTGACAAAATAATCCACAATAAAAACATTACTACATATTTTGTATAAAAATATATTTTTTTAAATCTTATAAAATAGTATATATATATAAAATGTTGTTTTTACAGATTACATATGTAATTTTATAAGATTATTTGAAAAGATCATTATTTTATATTATTTGTAAAGATTGTTTTAATTATATATATATATATATATATATATATATATATATTGAATATATTCATAAATATATTTAATTATATATTTTAATATTTATAGTATATATATATATATATATATATATATATATATATATATATATATATATATATATATATATATATACAAATAAAACCATAGTATTGAAAATGTTATCATAGTTTAAAAAAATATTACTTTGTATTAATTTCATAGTAAAAAAAATATTTTTTATTACAAATTTAAATAACAAAACAAATTGAATAAAAGTTGTCCATGTTATGATTAAACATCTTAGACAAAGGTAAAAAAAGAAAGAAAGAAAGAAATCTGCATATAAAAGGCATTTAAAAAGTAGCAAAAACAAATTATGCCAATGTGAAACAAAATTTTAATGTGGCATATAGCAAAAAGAAAAATATGTTATGACATGAAAATGCCTGTAGTTGAAGAGACACCCAGTTACTCTCACTTTTCTACTGACTTTTGTCCCAAAAACACTACTGACCACACGAATGTTTGACAGAGAAAGGGAGAGGTAGGGAGGGCTGCAAAGAAAAAGGAGAGTAATACAGGAATTTAAAGAATCTGACTTGTTTGTGTCGTAAATACGCATTTGCGCCAAGAATTCAGGGAATCAGGCAAAAGGCAGCAGGAGTGGAGACTGAGATCTGCCCACAAAGCTGAGATCAGTTGTGTTTTGAGCAGCTGCCCTGTGCTTGACCCCAGAGGTTCACATGCTGTAAACTGGACAGGACAATGGGAGGACTTCATTAAAGCAATTCACATTGTTGTCCTTGTGTCGAGGCACACTGAGAAGCAAAACTGTAAAAGCAAGACCTTGCATGTGTGAAGAAAGAGTGATACACATTGAGATATGGGAGGACAGTTGACTAAGAGTGCAAGTTTAGGTCAGTAAAAATGTGTGTGCATGTGAGTATAAAGATGCACTGTAAGCACCGGATTACTCACTGTGCTCTGGGCTGCAGCTGGGACTGCTCCACTTCACTGCTTTGGTTGTCGCGGCAACTCAGTGCACGGCACGGGCACGCAGAGGGCACAATGCCAGGTAAAAGGGGGATGTTGGCATCGGCCTGTGGTTCTTCCAGCTGGCACTGCCAGGAACTCGGATACCCTGCATGGCAGAGCCAATTTTATTCAAACACCATCTTACACTTGTGCTAAATCTGCACTGATGCCATTACAGTACTTGCTTGAGGAATATATTTTGTACTGAATTTCTTTGAAGTTTGTTTTAAACTCTACGTATTAACTAACTTGCCACTGTTTTAAGGTTTAAATGTGAACACCTCCGATTTATTTACATGCAGTATTCACTGCAGGGCCAAAGCTTGCACTTGATAAAACTTTAACATATCCCAGCTAAAGAAACATCTGAAACCAGCTTAGACTGGTTTGCTGGTCTTACTTGGCCATAAGGGAATTCATAAGGGTATTGTTGGTATTAGAGGTGGTTTGGTACTGGACTGGTCCATTGGATGGTTTTAGCACATTTCAGCCAGTCAGGCTGACCAATTAAACTAGCTGAACACTAGTCGGGATGGGAGACCAGCTCAAACAAGCCATAGATCAGCAGACTACCTTGGTGTGGGTTAAACTGCTTGTTCAGGGTAGGTTAGCACCAGTATTCCCTAAAGAAAAGTCTAGCTTATTTAAAGCCACAATAAAAAAATTTCGCCGCTAGAGGTCACTTATTCAAAATGAAGGCGTAGCTTGATGACACCTTGATTTTGCGAAGCTTTTATTATGCAGCAGACAACCGCTTCCACGTCACTTTCCGGTCATGCGTATGTGGGTAATGCAGCGCTTTTTAATCATTTTAGATACATTATTTGAGTATGTTGAAAATTGTTATAATGCTACTCTGTGCGTTCGCTCGGCGGCTACTATGAGACACTTGTTGCACACTGCCGAGAGCTAGTTCAATATTAGGTATGTAAAACATGGTACTCGTGGTAAATCAAGAAAACAAGATTTAATAAGATTTAACTGTGTTGAGCTATATAACAATTAGTTTTCTGTCGATGAATGTATCCAAACAGCTGCTCACCTGTCTAATAAAACACATAATATATTAAAGCATCTTTGGTGTTTCCATGGTTTCTACAAAATAAAACCAGAAATCGAGGGTAATGCGGGTATGATGTCATTGATAGGCAACGCACAGACATGGTCCTTGTCCTAGTTAAAATTACTTATTTCTCTGGATTTAAACATTCTTGGAAACATTTGGGATAATGTGAGTACGCAAGTCAACAAAATATATAAAACATTGTTCTAGTAGTGGTTTTTGGATATTTTAATCTAAAAATCTTACATATTGTGCCTTTAAAATATGTTTTACTAACGTATGTTTACGCATTTTGGTAACATATTTAGCTATTAGAGTATGTAGCAAATTAACAAAACATTCCAAAGAAAAGCAAGCAAAAACCAGCCACGATTCCATAAAGAAGAAAGTCTGCTTATCATGTTACCACAGTGGTCTTGATTTATGGAGCAATCTGCATGACTGAACAACAGCTCTTTGTCCCTGCGCTGCTTTCTCATGTTCAACCTGATTTATCCTGACAACGACTCTCTCCTGCCCTCTATTGCTCGTTTGGAAATATTACAACGATAAACAAAGCAGATCCGTGGCCGTTTTCATGACCTTGTATAAAAAAATATTGTTTTCCAAAATATTGACTGTTAACAATGCGCGGAAACATTCGTCACATTAGTCTCGCCAGATGAAAAAAAAAATAATAATAATAAAGATTGAACAAAAGAGAAGGATAAAATTAGCATCTGTTAGGCTAGCTACCTAAATAATGTGTGTTGCTAACTTTGCGTATCAAGTAAATAAAATCAAGCACATTGATTGTTTAATTTGAAAGCACTTGCTTATATTAAACCTGGAGAAGAATATGGCAATGGTTATAGTTGATGGTAATTGAGTTGAACTTGTCGACCTTAAACGTCTGATAATTTGGTTCACCTTGCCGACCAGATGGGATAAGATATCCAGTCACATGAAAGCTGTTCATAACAGTTTATGAAACCTCAGTCTCACGAAGGGAAGCACGCGGTTTGACCTCGCCAAACAGTTTATTAGTTAAGTTGACTAGTTAGCTGCCGCGGTCCACTAGGGGGCCTCAGTTAACTTCCTGTGAATCAACACATTTTATTTATTTTATTTTATTTTAAATGTTTTTAAAAATGACTGAATGATCAAATTTAGCACTCTTATGGAAATATGATAATATTTTGTAATTATCATTTAAAACTGACTAATTTTCTCATTTTTTGTTTGTAATCAAAATATGACTTTCTGTTTCAAAACTGGCCATTGATTTCATACATGTCCTCAATAGAATCATGTTTATCAGGCATTTTGGGAGACAGTGAATATGGAAAGAAATTACATATCAATGTTCCAATAAAATATTAGATATTATTATGAAAATGTTGCCAACTATTGCTCCCATTATTACACTTCTTTTTTCATTACATGTTACTCCAAGAACACATTAATATGCAAATTAGATACAGAGTAGCGATACATTGCACTGAATGGGAAAACCCATGTATGGCCATGTTACCCACATATTGCATAAAGTAAAATGGCATATCAATTCATTCCGTTATATCTTTCATAACATAGTTGAGAATTATCTTTAAACAAACTTTGGTTAAATATAAAATCCTAAAACCTGAAAACTGATTGGTGAATGAAAAAAAATCCCATTGTTTTTGCCTATACATGTAATTTCATGTCATTTTATTTTTCCGATGTCCACATACGAGGACATAGCATAACATCATTTTTCAACAAAAAAAATCTGTTTTTTTAATGCTCTAAACAATGTAATGACATGAAAAAATACTAAATTCAAAAGACTTTGTTTTCCTGGGTCTTAGAAGGTTAAAATAAACACAAAACAAACCAATAAATCCAAAAAGCATACATTGAAGGAGAAAAATATACTTAAACGCACATAAATATATAAATAATTACTTTGCATTCATTAGGCTACCATGATCACATTTAGCTGTTGCATTATGGTGACCCAACAGAATAGGTTCTTTGTGGTAGATCTTCATGTTAGGCAGATCAGAAGAGGTCAAAACACCACAAATATCCTGAAGCTGCCAAAATCATAGTGCACCAAAAGCATATCAAGGGTTAGTGTAGTAACAAGGTGGACTGCAGCCAAGCAGCATGTGAGAGGGAGAACAAACAGCTCAGAGGACTGATCTGATGAAGAATTGGCTAATCTGGCAGTTTTATGAAAATAAAACATTGCTGCATATTCTGATTCAGAAACATCTTGGCTTGGTGTGTAGTTTTACAACTGCTGGTGTTCAGTTGAAGTGCCAAGAATGGTGCTACAGTATACAGGTCATGGGTTCGATTCCCTAGAAATGAACAAAATGTATACCTTACACCCCAGTAAACACATAACTGAACATTAGTTTAACATAATGTTCTCTGAATGTTTTTAAATTAAACAAAAAAACTAAGATGTCCATTCTGGGAACATTCTCAGAACCAGAAACTAATTTTCCCAAAACGTTTTGGAAACCAAAAGTTACACTATAAGTTGCCTTGGATAAAATCCTGTAATTTAATGTTCTCGGGCATTTAATTTCATGTTATTTGCATTTAAATAAAAATATTCTATAATTAAAATGTATATTAAATGCAATTAGTGTGCAATTTACAGTGTTTTGCTGACTCACAAATAGGACTTAAGCATATATTTTAATAAAATATCCCTCTTTGGAGTGGACTTTGAACACTGTAAACTTGCAGACCCTTTTTATGCTCAAACAGCAACATTACACACTAACTAAAACTGAAAAAGTGAAAAAGCATAATAGGACCCCTTTAATATAATTTCATAAATACTTCTGTCTTTGAAATATGGTTAAAGTGTACTGCTGCATATAATGAAAAACATATATAGTAAACTAAAATATACTTTATGCACATTTGTAATGAAGAAGTTAAAATTTAGTACATTTAAAATATATTAACATTGAATTTAACATCAAATAACACACAACAGTTTGTTATGATCAAAAAATATATTATATATAAATTATAAAATTATAATCAGGCACTTTACTTGTACTTTAGTATGTTAGTCAACAAATTAAAATTATTGTACTTCTTTAAAGCACAAAAAAAATTTTTTATTTAAAATGTACTTTAACGTAAAAAACCTTTAATTTGACATTATTACAAAGTTACAAAGTTGCTTAAAGGGGTAGTTCGTCCAAAAAAATGAAAATTCTGTCATCATTTACTCACCCTCAAGTCGTTCCTGTATAAATTTCTTTCTCCTGCTGAACACAAAAGATATTTTGAACAATATGGGGAACCAAACAGTTGATGGGCCCCATTGACTTCCATAGTATGGGAAAAAATACTATGGAAGTCAATGGGGCCCATCAACTGCTTGGTTACTGACATTTTTCAAAATATCTTCTTTTGTGTTCAGCAGAAGAAAGAAATTCATACAGGACTGAACAACAAATTATGACAGAATTTTCATTTTTGGGTGAACCATCCCTTTAAGTGTGTTAAGAACCATAGTCACGAAAGTACCGTTTTAAATACATTAAATACAACAAGATTAGAAGTACAATGTATGGCACTTCTTTTTCACAAGGGAATGAGCACAGGTTATTTTGTGAACCTTACTCACAATGAGGCACTTGATGAACCATGAAAATGCCTGTCCTGAGGGAAGCCTGGGTGTTAAACATGTTCTTTAAGAGTTTAAAATCTGTCAAAGGAAGGCAAACACTATATTTCCAATATATGCCTGGGGGGAAATCAGCACACACTCATAAAGCTGCTGAAGAAGTTATGCTTTGCCATCTTTTCCTTCCTCTCAACCACTCAGTTTTTAAATAAAATATTAAAATAACAAGTACATTAACCCTAGATGCTATGATCTCATAATGCTATTCTGCAGACTGGTGACAGGGTCTCCCCTCAATCGGCCCTCCATGGAGATCTTTAAAACCTAAAGAGGACAGCTATTTTTACATTATAGAGAAGCATTCTGTTTTTAAAATGTGAGATGTTTCTTTTATGTCATTAACACAAACATTACTGACACAGTTATCACAATAGACTCACCTGTATATTCCGTTGGTTTGAACAGCAACGATGAGAATTTAAATGTAAAGGTGCCAGCTGTTTCACAGTGTGATGTAACCCTGGGGCTTCACAGAACTGATTTTACTGCATGAAAGGACTGCAACTCGCTTAAAGTGCTTGTTATACAGGTTGAGATAAAACACTTGTACTAGCCTGTGGTCATGTGAATACTTGCTAGGAGATGAACATGAGAAAAAACGGCCACCCAGAAGCACACAGCATGTGTCCTGCAGAGTTCAGCTCCAACCTTAAAACTGCAGGATGCTGCAGGTGGCGGATCATTTATAGCCTTTACTCGTAACAGCTGGAATAATTAAATTTATCATTTTGATGGCGGATTGTAATCCAGAAAGTTCCAAACGACAATCAGTGACAACTGGAGATTCACCCGTAGTCAAAAGCAAAAGATTAGACTGTACGGAAATTGAAATCTACAGGTAACGCTAATACACACTAAATACACAGTCACACAATGCTGATGTTGTTAACATTAACAATTTGAGAACAAAGTATAACAATAATAATAATTTGGTTTGATGTGATGTGAGCTAAGCGATAGTTAGATTGAATCACCGTTGGTAGCGCGATTGATTGTAATGCTTTTTTTCTCAGTTGGTCAGAACAAAAGTGGCTGACATGTTGAAAATGTTTATTTTGTTCATACTTCCAAGACGTAGAATCTATGATTCCAACACTATCTCATGACCTATTCGTATGTATTTGTACAAGGTGGCTAATTTGTACGAATTCTAAACCGCAGTGACGGGTAGGTTTAGAGGCAAGGTTCGAGGTTAGGTCATTTGTATGAAACCATACGAATAGGGCAACTCGTCAAATACGTACAATTAAGTAAAAATCTTACAAATTCGTACGAGTGAGCTCACACAGACACACATACTCCTTAAAACATTAGATTCATCTGCGCTGAGGAGCATGCCGATGCAAAACCCACGTAAAGACGATAATTCCGCAAATAACTGCAATTGCAGGATTCAAACAGCCATGGCGACAAAGAGGCAAAACTTGCGGACTGCAGCTTTTATTAAGCACAACCATCTAATCAAGGTCTTAGTGTCACGCTGGGGTCCAAGGAAGATGAAGACGAGGAAAAGGTAAAGACAAGGTTTATTAACAAAGAAGCCAAGGTGCGCAACAGTGTGCGCTTAAGCACAGACAATACCAGACAACTGAACTGAAAACAAGCAGGAACTTAAATACACAGATGATTAACTAAAATGACGAACAGCTGTGATGAATGTGATCAGTGTCCATGGTGACAGATTGTGGCAGGAAAATAGAACAAAGGAAGACATGTGACCAATGAAAACAACTGATAGTCCATTAAAACTAACACAAACAGAACATGGTTGTGACACTTAGTAGGCATACTAGAAATGTTCAGGTTGAGGCAAGTTGGAGCAAAACTCTGCTGGACACTGGCCCTCCAGGACCGAGTTTGGACACACCTGTTGTAAAGTCTTGATTTAAGACTGAAGTCTAAGCAGCATAATTGCAAAGACTTCAGAAGACGCCAGCTTTGGATCAACATACAAAACTATAAAATATTATCCTTATTCTATATTGTAATCATTACGAGCACAAGTTGTAATTGTGAACTACTTAACTGAATACATGATGTTAACTAAGCACATAACATATATTATAGCCAGTGTTCGAATTGAGGGGTGGCTGGGGGGTCCCGGACCTCCCATAAGCATAAAGGAAGGTCCATAAGGCCCAAAAACATTTCCTTGGGGAGTCCCCTGGTTATACATTAAAACTAGAATACTAGAAACATAATATATAACGTAATGTATAACATAATTATTTTTTTTAACAAATTGTTCCGCTGTCGCTCCCAAATCAGAAGCTACTCCAAATTAGATTTGCATCAGAAAAACACGCTCAAGTGCGCCACACGCTGTTTTCTGAAGGAATTTACAGACAAAGTCACTGTGTGACACTGGCAGAGTGGATCCTCATTTTCACCTCACGATGATGGTGAGCAGGTCCGGACCTCTGTATTTTTCCGAGGTGTATATAATAAAGGTTGTGAAATAATTGCCTAATTTGGTGCTGTACGGATATATTGCACAATGCTAAGATAACAATCCTTCTCATCTGAGCTGTCAGCGGCCTATCACTGCTCATTAATATCAAAATGTTTGAGATGATCAAATCAAAGTAGGCAGGCTTTATGGTCACAGAAGCTGCTGAAAGCTGATCATGAATTCCAAGTGCGAATTCCAATTTCTAGTTTGTATTGTGGATCATTCATTGCAACATTTAACCTGATTTTCATGTTTAAGTATCTGTTATCAGGATGTGCTTGACAAATAATGTATGCTATACTGACATGGTTTTAAAGCTATTGTTATCCAATTTTTTGGCCCTTAAACATCTTAAAATGCACATATTTACACCAGGCATGCCCCTGAATACCCCTAGCAAACTCTATTTTGTCACCTCTGTATTTATGAAACCCTGCATATGGTATTGTATGGTATGGTATGGTATGATTGTTTGGTACACCTAATTTATGCACAGAGTAAATGCTCAGCTACAAAAACATGTTCTAAAACTCACAAAAAATAAATTAAATAAACAAAATAATATATTTATTTAAATATTATAAATAAATATATTATTTGTTTGTCGTGTTCTTTTTTTGGAATATCATATCATTTCCATCATTTCCATATCACTGCCATATAGACTGCATTTTCTAATTAAATGTATATGGAACAAAACATATGGAAAGCTGTTGAGCAGTAAACAGATCTACACCCAGTCCACTCAATCAACACTTCACTTAAACATACATCTTGGATCAGAGCTACAAGGGTAAATGATACACCGGGGACCCAGGAAAGACAAAACAAATACCTCTCTTTGCCCCATTGACTATTGCAGAGTCTTAGATCGAGACAGACTGTCAGATCAAGGCAAATCCAGTTATTTCCTGGGCTGTCAGGGGTCATTGAAGTTTGTTCAAGTGAGTCTTTCATGTACTAAACACATATGACAGCACGCACAAACATGAGCATTACAGTCAGAACACCTAAAGTCAAGTTCCCCTGTTTGTAGGCGCTTTCATGAGGGGGAAAAGATGTGAAATATATTACTGTAGCATTATCAACAACAACCATTTCCTATAAGAACATGTATATTTATATATTTATTTAGAATTATGACCTGCATGAACAATACTGTTTTTGATGAATGTACAGTACTTAAAAAATAACAGAATATATGAATTGTCGCAATTACATTTATTTTTTACTCCCTGGTGGAAACAAGCTTCCATATTAATGTGATGAGATAATGAAGCTATACACTCACCTAAAGGATTATTAGGAACACCATACTAATACTGTGTTTGACCCCCTTTCGCCTTCAGAACTGCCTTAATTCTACGTGGCATTGATTCAACAAGGTGCTGAAAACATTCTTTAGAAATGTTGGCCCATATTGATAGGATAGCATCTTGCAGTTGATGGAGATTTGTGGGATGCACATCCAGGGCACGAAGCTCCCGTTCCACCACATCCCAAAGATGCTCTATTGGGTTGAGATCTGGTGACTGTGGGGGCCATTTTAGTACAGTGAACTCATTGTCATGTTCAAGAAACCAATTTGAAATGATTCGAGCTTTGTGACATGGTGCATTATCCTGCTGGAAGTAGCCATCAGAGGATGGGTACATGGTGGTCATAAAGGGATGGACATGGTCAGAAACAATGCTCAGGTAGGCCGTGGCATTTAAACGATGCCCAATTGGCACTAAGGGGCCTAAAGTGTGCCAAGAAAACATCCCCCACACCATTACACCACCACCACCAGCCTGCACAGTGGTAACAAGGCATGATGGATCCATGTTCTCATTCTGTTTATGCCAAATTCTGACTCTACCATCTGAATGTCTCAACAGAAATCGAGACTCATCAGACCAGGCAACATTTTTCCAGTCTTCAACTGTCCAATTTTGGTGAGCTCGTGCAAATTGTAGCCTCTTTTTCCTATTTGTAGTGGAGATCAGTGGTACCCGGTGGGGTCTTCTGCTGTTGTAGCCCATCCGCCTCTAGGTTGTCCGTGTTGTGGCTTCACAAATGCTTTGCTGCATACCTCGGTTGTAACGAGTGGTTATTTCAGTCAAAGTTGCTCTTCTATCAGCTTGAATCAGTCGGCCCATTCTCCTCTGACCTCTAGCATCAACAAGGCATTTTCGCCCACAGGACTGCCGCATACTGGGTGTTTTTCCCTTTACACACAATTCTTTGTAAACTCTAGAAATTGTTGTGCGTGAAAATCCCAGTAACTGAGCAGATTGTGAAATACTCAGACCGGCCCGTCTGGCACCAACAACCATGCCACGCTCAAAATTGCTTAAATCACCTTTCTTTCCCATTCTGACATTCAGTTTGGAGTTCAGGAGATTGTCTTGACCAGGACCACACCCCTAAATGCATTGAAGCAACTGCCATGTGATTGGTTGATTAGATAATTGCATTAATGAGAAATTGAACAGGTGTTCCTAATAATGGAAGTGAGTGTAAGTCAAATAAAAAGCTTTGCTTTCTGTGCTAAAAGTCTGTCTTTTCTACAAAGTGATCATTTATCAGTCTCTCTCTGGGAATCACAGATGACTTAAGGGATTTGGAGAGTTCTTCAGTGTCTCTTACAGGTTGTAAAAAATAGCTTGCATCTGCAATTCAGCCGAGACCTTTAGCTTAAAATAGGCGACAGAACTAAAATAAATAATTTGACAGCAAAGTGCAAGCACAGGGAGCAGAAAGACTAGACAAAGTTATATGGCTTTAAACAAGGTAGTTTGTCAAACAGAGACAGCAAATTAGCTCAGGATTAATGACGAGCAATTCCTCTGGTGTTACTTTAAAACTATCTTACAGTAATTTGAGGGTGTAAAATCTGGCTAAGAAAGATGAACTGCAAAATGAAAATAATTAAAGCTTTGTCTAATTCAAAGCAAGGCCTTATTGTGAAATTCCCTCTTCATTCATATTCCTTTCTGGACATTTTTTCCCAATTAAAAGCTTTTGAGGTTTAAAACAAAGTACACTCTTAGAAGAAAAGGTTCTATATAGGTTCTGTCAGGCATATACAGTGCATCCGGAAAGTATTCACAGTGGTTCACTTTTTCCACATTTTGTTATGTTACAGCCTTATTCCAAAATGGATTAAATTCATTATTTTCCTCAAAATTCTACAAACAATACCCCATAATGACAACGTGAAAGAAGTTTGTTAGAAATCTTTGTAAATGTATAAAAAAAAACAAAAAAAAACATAAGTATTCACAGCCTTTGCCGTGACACTCAAAATTGAGCTCATGTGCATCCTGTTTCCACTGATCATCCCTGAGATGTTTCTATAACTTGATTGGAGTCCACCTGTGGTAAATTCAGTTGATTGGACATGATTTGGAAAGGCACACACCTGTCTATATAAGGTCCTACAGTTAACAGTGCATGTCAGAGCACAAACCAAGCCATGAAGTCCAAGGAAATATCTTTAGACCGCTGCACTGAGGCAGGGTTGTATAGAGGCACAGATCTGGGGAAGGGTACAGAATGATTTCTGCAGCATTGAAGGTCCCAATGAGCACAGTGGCTCCATCATCCATAAATGGAAGAAGTTTAGAACCACCAGGACTCTTCTTAGAACTGGCCGTTCGGCCAAACTGAGCGATCGGGGAGAAGGATCTTAGTCAGAGAGGTGAGCAAAAACCCGATGGTCACTCTGACAGAGCTTTAGCATTTCTCTGTGGAGAGAGGAGAACCTTTCAGAAGAACAACCATCTCTGCAGCACTCATTCAGGCCTGTATGGTAGAGTGGCCAGATGGAAGCCACTCCTCAGTAAAAGGCACATGACAGCCTGTCTGGAGTTTGCCAAAAGGCACCTGAAGGACTCTCAGATCATGAGAAACAAAATTCTCTGGTCTGATGAAACAAAGATTGAACTCTTTGGCTTGAATGGCAAGCATCATGTCTGGAGGATACCAGACACCGCTCATCACCTGGCCAATACCATCTCTACAGTGAAGCATGGTGGTGGCAGCATCATGCTGTGGGGATGTTTTTCAGCGGCAGGAACTGGGAGACTAGTCAGGATGAAAGGAAAGATGAATGCAGCAATGTACAGAGACATCCTTGATGAAAACCTGCTCCAGAGCACTCTGGACCTCAAACTGGGGCGAAGGTTCATCTTTCAACAGGACAACGACCCTAAGCACACAGCCAAGATAACAAAGGAGTGGCTACGGGACAACTCTGTGAATGTCCTTGAGTGGCCCAGCCAGAGCCCAGACTTGAACCCGAGTGAACATCTCTGGAGAGATCTGAAAATGGCTGTGCACCGACGCTCCCCATTCAACCTGATGGAGCTTGAGAGGTCCTGCAAAGAAGAATGGGAGAAACTGCCCAAAAATAGGTGTGCCAAGCTTGCAGCATCATACTCAAAAAGACTTGAGGCTGTAATTGGTGCCAAAGGTGCTTCAACAAAGTATCGAGTAAAGTTAAACAAACTTCTTTCACGTTGTCATTATGGGGTATTGTTTGTATTTTGAGGAAAATAATGAATTTAATCCATTTTGGAATAAGGCTGTAACATAACAAAATGTGGAAAAAGTGAAGTAAATGTGGAATACTTTCCGGATGCACTGTATAGAACATTTTAAGGTTTCCCATAATGGGATCATTTTATTAAATTAGTTTGACTTATTTAATTTAGTTTGAATTTATTTTTAATTAAATGTTATGGAAATTTATAATTGAAAATAAAATAAAATTGAGTCAAGCACCCTATAGTGTTATAAAACCACATTGAACCTTTTTTTCTAAGAGTGTATGAACAACTCCACTAAATAATAAATCCCAATGTGGTTATGATGCAAGACACATTACTCCCCTAAAACAATGCAATCATTCATTGGTTAACACGTCTTTGCAATATCCATTCTTAAGAGTGCCTGAAACCAGCAATGGTTTAAAAAAACTGAAGCACAAAAAACAGGACAAAAAGCACAAAGAAGTGATTATATCAAACAACATGCAACAGTCCGTCACATTCATTAACAGAAAAAAGTGTGTAGATTTTGTCCAGCATGTAACTTTGGACTCACAGGTTAATCCATGCATTTCGTAATTGGTTTCCTGATTCCTAGAGAACAGCATGTAAAATTATAACACAACAAAATGCCTTTAAGTCTCATAGCTGTTTTAGCGGCTCTTTTTAAAACAGAATGAGATGCCACACCGGCTCTGCGACTCGGGACTGACCCCTGAACATAAGTGTCTAGAGCAGGCTCTTGTACCTCAACTCTACAGGGGCAAAAGTCAAATGTAAGCTTGACCCTAATAAGAGAAGACATCAGGGGTCCCACAGACGTGACCTGGGTCATGGTTGAGTAATAAAGTCTAACCATCTGTCTAACAGCTATCACAGCATGTGATGTATTGCAGAGAAAACCTTTAATATGAATATAGATTAAGATAAGATTAAACATTTAAATTATTAACTCTCTATACCCATACAGCACGCAGAAATAAAAAAACTTTTACATCCTCGTAGAACTCGTAATCACAACTGGGAATTTTCTGAGAGCTCCGACTTGTACCATGTGGCCGCTGCAGATTCATTTAGGCTTTGATAGTGTTGCCATAGAAACGCAAATTCCGAGCCTGAAAATGTGAACAGCTCTGAATACAACGTCACGTGTTGTCTCAAATTTACAGTAATTACAACATGGTGTGAATGCATGGTCCCACCTGTCCCTAACCTTACCCGTATTCTAACTCAATAGCAGCATAAACACAATAAGTATATTGTATCAAATAATTGTTTTTGATGCAAGTACATATACTGTAATTAAAATGTGACCAATAAATGTAACCATGCCTAAGAACACACAAAAACACAGACGACATACTGTTTCCAAGGAAAAAATATGCATATTCTATTATTATTAAAACATATTATATTATTTAATTAGGTTAGAATTTGGTTAATGAAATTTAGAAATAAATTTAATGAATATTTCAATATCAGGGATGGTATCATACAAGGTCTGAGAAAACCCTACCTTCTTTTTGCAAAGATGACATGTAACATTATGCAACTTTCAATAGTAGCAGCCATGTGTTTTATTGATGGCAATCACATTTTTTCCAAACAGCCCTTTTTACTGGGTACAAACCTTCAGGAGGCAGTTTTCCCAGAGTCAGGTGTAATAAACCAGCTGGACTTTGCCCACAGATTCTGCCCAGCGAGCTCCCCGCGTGATGCACAGAGAACTGTCTCTAGGCATCTGTGCATCGAGTGAGCAACACACTTTTCAGAGGTAAAAATATTCATTTATTTTATCCATTTCATGCCAATATATAAAAAAATTGTGTCTGATTAAAAAACAAACTGCATTTATATCATGCAGCTTTAAAACGTACCATGGTCAGGCCTATTTAAAATATCTATTTTTTTAAGCGCATAACAATGGATTACTAGTGTTCTGTAAACAAGAGATGGTTAATTATCAGTTAGCAGATGTATTATCAACACTGGTAATGATTAATATGAGTAATGTGTCATGGGTCAGTTAATCAAAGATGGTATATTCTGTATAATTGAAATATATATATATATATATATATATATATATATATATATATATATATATATATATATATATATATATATATATATATATATATATATATACATACACATTTCTTTTTACTATGAATGTAAACTGTAAAAAAAACTATATAAAAACTGCATGCTTAAAATGTGGACACCTGCCACCCCCTTTTCTAAGCATAGGTCTGAACTGAAATGGTTGTAATTCATGAATGCTTTGGAATACATACCTAAGGTTGGTCTCTATTTAAAGAAACACTCAGATGATTATTGCAGAAGTGAAAGCAGCTTCAAAAATGAAAGTGTAAAGGCACCCACCCACATGCACACTATAAGATGATCAGGCCGATTTTGGTCCCAATTCTTAAAATCCAGATTATCTTGATGGTTCTACAGATTTTAATCAGATTTTTCTGTGGTGTGAAATGTGTTGAGTGAAGAACATGGGGGCCACACCAATCTCAAATCAGAAAATCCTGTTGAAATCAGAAATCCTGTTGTGTAAGGGGGAACCTGAGGACAAACGCGCATGCACTTTGTCAAGTATAGGTTCCGAACTGTTTTTTTCCTGCGAATATTCTGTAAAAAGCCATCCAAACACTATGGTTGTGTTCGAAATCGCCCCCTATACCCTCATTCACTATTCCCTACATTACTCCACTAATGTAGTCCACTTAAAGGAGTGAGTGAGTACGTTTTGACACTGAGTGTGCCGGAAGGGCTGCCGCTTTTGCATAGTTTGTGCTTGCTGTTTAATAATCATTTGAAACTTAGCAAACTGCAGCTCCAGTAGTAATGAAAAGATTTATCTTGAACTCTGTCATGGAAACTAGCATGTATTAACAATAATTAAACAATTTAATAATCAAGTAAAAAGGAATTTATACCTGTAAGATATTACGCTGCACCCACATTGGACCAGCAGTTTGGAAAATGGATGGCTGGATTCAGCTGTGAGCGCCAACTTCTAGCGAGATGCGGGAATTCATTTGGTGCGACTGTTACAGTGCATTATGGGTAGTCTCTAGCCATTGAGCGTACATCGGTGGTACACTCATTATTGCGGTGCATTGTGGGATTGAATAAGTGCACTAGAAAATGTCCACTATGGTTGCGGACAACACTTCCCTCAAATACTGCCCTATTTAAGGGCATAGGGGGCGATTTCAGATACAACCTATTATCGCCATTTCTTCTTGCCCATCGTTCTCCAATTGTTTACTCTAATGTCACGTCTGACCATGAGAGATTGTGCGAGATTTTCCATGTTCACAGTCAGGACTCTGGTTGTTTGTGAATAGAATTTGTTGGAGTGTGTGGTGTTCTGTCTTGGTCACATCATGGGACTCCACACACTATAGGAACAAAACTGTAAAAAAAAAAAAATTCTATCGTTATGTTTGTGGCCTCTCACATTTTGAAAATCTGATAAGATTTTTTAAATTTTTTAGTGTGGGCCAGCCTTAAGTTCACTGTAAAGCAAATGTACTGAACAACACATTTATTATCTTATAAAAAATGTAGGTTATAATTTCTTTCAATGGTCCACTTTAAGTAACTTTGCAACTACATGTCAACTAACTCTCATTAGAGTATTGGTAGACTGATAGTATACTGTTAGGTTAGGGTTTGGTTGGTATAATAAGTTGACATGTAGTTGCAAAGTTACTATTATTATGTCTGTAAATTGTATTCTGAATTTGAAGTTGGTAACACAAAAATTGCACCCTCTAAATGGTTTTAAAGTACTGTTTCAATGATAATGCAATGCCCAATTTCAAAACGGTTTTCATGGAATGATTGATGATTACTAAAATATGTGAAAAATGCAATAAAAAAGTGTCCCAACTGTTCCACTACCAGGACTGACAGTTAACAGGCTAAATGCTTTTCCTATTACTGATTTAAAAATGTAAGACCACACCATGTGACTGAATACCAAAAATGTGGTCCATGTTAAGACGCATGTGATGTGTGTTCAGAGTGTGTAGGTTGGGGTGTGGATGAAGGACAGAGTATTACGTGAAGAAGAAGAAATGGAAGTGAAGAGCATCTTGCGGAGGTCCCAGTCTCTCAGAAGTGTTTCCACTGATCATGTTGTGTCCTGGACAGAAGTTGGACTCAGAGAAAAGAGGACGTCTGTCTCTCAGCTTGTGGCACAGTGAGGGAGACGTTTCTCCTACTTTAAAGGCATAGTTCACCAATTCTGTCATCATTTACTCACCCCTATGATGGTCCAAACCTGAAAGACTTGCTTTCTCTATGGGATGTTTAGCAAAAATGTCTGAGATGCTGGAGGGAAGGGGACCAAGCTCCAAAAAAATTAGATTCATTCGCTACATATTCCAAGTGTTCTAAAGCCATACAACAACTTGACTGACTTTGATTTGTTTATTCAATGAACATCTTGCTTGACAGACATGGTCACCATTCACTTGTATGGAAATAAGCGGCTTAGACCTTCAACTAGATCTCCTATTGTGTTCCACAGAAAATAAGAGATGAAATGTGTTTTGAAAAACATGAAGGTGAATAAATGATGACAGAATATTTAATTTGAGTGAACCAAATTGAGAGTTTGTACTTTGTTAATAAACTCTTTATAGTGTAATAATGACATAATATCAATAATCCATTAGATTTGATGTTGATGTGTAAATAAACAGAATACAGTTCTATTTTCTGAAATAATTTTGAATTAAATGAAATTAAATTCAGGACTTTATCAGACCTTCTGAACATCATGTCTTCACCAGCTACCAAAACTCTCCTGGAAGAAAAACAAAAGAAGTTGTTCAGGAGGATATCAAGCATGAGGTAAAAAACTAAAACAAAAAAAACTAAACCTCACACATTTTATTAGATTATTAAACATGTGATGTCATCCACTTCTACCTGCATAAAACCTTCTGTGAAGTGGTTTTCTAATTCCTCCTACAGTTGAGCATGCAGATTGCACCAATTCCTGTCAGTGAGAATGTCAGCAGAGTTGAGACACAAGTGAGGAAGACTGATGTCAAAGAGAAGCCCAGAATCTCTCCTCTCTCCCGCAGTAAGTCTATGGAGAGCCTCCCTCGGCACAGACCTACGGGCACCACAGCACTCAGGGCACTCTTTGAGTCAAAGGTCAACACTCAGCCCGAGTCCAAGAGCAGCAAGACGGCGCTTCAATCAGTGGGCACTGAGAAAGCCAATAACACCACTCTTACAATTACTCTTCCCAATAACAAGGATGCTGAAGACACAAAGCCACAAGTAGAGGCAGAGGTTAATACCAGCCATGATGAACAAGAGAAAGGGACTAACGAGGTTCAAGTGATTACAAAGGTAAACAGTTAGACCTTACAGAGATGTGCATGACTAAGAGTCATTTGTATTTTACTGATGAAACTATTACTCTTTCAGAGTGCGAGAACAAAAGAGATAATAACCCGATCTGATAGAAGAAAGACCATTTCTGGCATTTATAGTGAAAAAAGATCATCTCCAGAGGGTGAGTACATACATAACTTGATTTTACAATTTATAATTTGTAATTGCTAAGGTGTTGCTAAGTGATTACTAGGGTGCTCTGGGTGGTTGCCGGTGCATTCAGGTGTCCAATGCGACGGACGGACGGACAGACTGTCTATAAGACAGACAGACAGACAGACAGATAGATAGATAGATAGATAGATAGATAGATAGATAGATAGATAGATAGATAGATAGATAGACTCACCTAAAGGATTATTAGGAACACCATACTAATACTGTGTTTGACCCCCTTTCGCCTTCAGAACTGCCTTAATTCTACGTGGCATTGATTCAACAAGGTGCTGAAAGCATTCTTTAGAAATGTTGGCCCATATTGATAGGATAGCATCTTGCAGTTGATGGAGATTTGTAGGATGCACATCCAGGGCACGAAGCTCCCGTTCCACCACATCCCAAAGATGCTCTACTGGGTAGAGATCTGGTGGCTGTGGGGGCCATTTTAGTACAGTGAACTCATTGTCATGTTCAAGAAACCAATTTGAAATTATTCGAGCTTTGTGACATGGTGCATTATCCTGCTGGAAGTAGCCATCAGAGGATGGGTACATGGTGGTCATAAAGGGATGGACAGACATACGGATGGATGGATGGATGCACGGACAGACAGACAGACAGACAGACAGACACTGGACGGACGGACATACGGATGGATGGATGGATGCACGGACAGACAGACAGACAGATAGATAGATAGATAGATAGATAGATAGATAGATACTGGACGGACGGACGGACGGACGGACGGATAGATAGATGGATGGATGGATGGATGCACGGACAGACAGATAGACAGACAGACAGATAGATAGATACTGGATGGACGGACAGACATACGGATGGATGGATGGATGCACGGACAGACAGACAGACAGACAGACAGACAGACAGATAGATAGATAGATAGATAGATAGATAGATAGATAGATAGATAGATACTGGACGGACGGACGGACGGACGGACGGACGGACGGACGGACGGACGGACGGACAGACAGACAGACAGACAGACAGACAGACAGACAGACAGACAGATAGATAGATAGATAGATAGATAGATAGATAGATAGATAGATAGATTGATTGATTGATTGATTGATTGATAGATACTGGACGGACGGACGGACAGACATACGGATGGATAGATGGATGGATGGATGCACGGACAGACAGATAGACAGACAGACAGATAGATAGATACTGGATGGACGGACAGACATACGGATGGATGGATGGATGCACGGACAGACAGACAGACAGACAGACAGACAGATAGATAGATAGATAGATAGATAGATAGATAGATAGATACTGGACGGACGGACGGACGGACGGACGGATAGATAGATGGATGGATGGATGGATGCACGGACAGACAGATAGACAGACAGACAGATAGATAGATACTGGATGGACGGACAGACATACGGATGGATGGATGGATGCACGGACAGACAGACAGACAGACAGATAGATAGATAGATAGATAGATAGATAGATAGATACATAGATAGATAGATAGATAGATAGATAGATAGATAGATAGATAGATAGATAGATGATTCTAGTTCAAGGTTACATTTCAAATGTTGACAGAGTATCATGTGACCATGTACTGCCAAATAATGTCAAATAAAAGCACTGGTGAAATATAGAAAATATGCTTTACTTGGGCCACATGTGAGCTCTCCAAACTGTAACTGAGGAAACACCAGGTGACATCACAGCAGGAGCAGCAACTGTTCACAATCACATGAGATGAAAATAACATGCTTATTTTAGTCATTTCTGAGTGCTGGTTGGAGCAGACTGGAAAAGTAGCTATGTATCTCAACAAGTGATTGACTCAGCCTGGTGTAGCAATAGCAGAATAGCAAAATAGCTCCTAAAATAGCTGGCTCGCACTTATCCCTCCATGAGAGCCAGACAGGGTCAGCTGTTATGAGAGCAGAAGCGGAGCCACAGGCTTGCTGACACACTCAGAGGACACACATGGCCGATAGACCAGTCAGAGGATCATTACTGAACTAAATAATGCAATAATTCAGAGGGATTTTATTTAAGCTTATGAGCAATGAGAAAGAGCACTGAATGGTGAGTTTATGTACACATTTTTAAACCATTATATTGCATCAAATAGTGCGTGTGCAAAAGAGGATTGCAAGACGTGTATAAAAGACCACTGTTGTGTGACCAAGGACATGGGATTTTCAGAATTTCATTATTCATTTTTGTGTTAAGAAAGAGGCTGGAAAACAAGCTTAACCTTAACATTTTACTGTGCAAATAAATAATCGTATGTTAATATTCAACTCGCTAACATGCTGAAATTAGTTAAAGAGGACTTTTGTTGGACACTTTGCTTCACTTATCTTCATCAAATACTATTTATGTCTTGTGCTGTTAATGAATAGTTGTTGGAGAATGTGTTTGTGGTGAACTGGACATCAAAACATGATCATTTAACCAATATTTATGCGATCATTGCGATACCTAGATCAAATGATTAGCAAAAGTCATATAATACAGATGCACTCAACAGGTAAATTATTTACTACAATAAAATCAGATAATGAGTTTCAGTTCCTTCATGCTTTTCAGATACTAAAATACAGCCACAGTTGATTGCAATTTTATTTTACCAGCTTGAAGCAAGACAATATTTTGCCCTTGAAACTGAACCTTCTTCTCATTCAACCAAGCTGTGTGTTGGTTCTTGGTTCTCGAGTGGAAATCCCACTGGTATCTGTGTCACAGAGAGTCAGATGTTTTCCACCCTAGTTTCTGAGCGCACTACACTGATGACTTGCATTCATAGCAGCTGTCCACATTACTGTAATGAGAGCTGGCAGAGCAATAACCATCATACTATCACCATTTTAAAATGAAGCACACTTTATATTAGCACATTTAATATTAATTTAAAAAAGCATTAATGGATGCATTGGTTGAACTGGTTGATGTCAGTTACATATAAAAATCAATATGTCGATCTTAGGGGTTTCAACCAGCAGAGGTCTGTGAAGATCCTACAGGGTTCAGGATATTCCATAAATGTGACCCTGGACCACAAAACAAGTCATAAGGGTCAATTTTTTGAAATTATAAGTTTTCCATTGATGTATGGTGGATGTTAGGATGCAAAAAGGGAAAATCACCTTTAAAGTTGTCCAAATGAAGTCCTTAGCAAGGCATATTACTACTAATAATAATTTTTATATATATTTAGGGTAGGACATTTACAAAATATCTTCATGGAACATGATCTTTACTTAACATCCTAATGATTTTTGGCATAAAAGAAAAATTGATCATTTTGACCCATACAATGTATTGTTGGCTATTGCCACATATATACCCGTGTGACTTATGACTGGTTTTGTGGTCCAGGGTCACAAATTAGATACATTAAAGGGTTAGTTCACCCAAAAATGAAAATAATGTCATGTATTACTCACCCTCATGCCGTTCCAGATCCGTAAGACCTCAGTTCATATTTTGAACACAAATTAAGATATTTTGGTTGAAATCCGATGGCTTAGAAAGGCCTCCATTGTCAGCAATGACATTTCCTCCCTCAAGACCCATAGTAGAGAATAGTTTTTGTGCGCAAAAAAAAAACGAAATAACGACTTATATAGTGATGGTCGATTTCAAAACACTGCTTCATGAAGCTTCGGAGCGTTATGAATCAGCGGTTCGGATAGCCAAAGTCACGTGATTTCAGCAGTTTGGCGGTTTGACACGCGATCTGAATCATGATTCGATAAGTTGATTCATAACACTCCGAAGCTTCATGAAGCAGTGTTTTGAAATCGGCCATCACTATATAAGTCGTTATTTCAGGGGGTTTTTTGCGCACAAAAACTATTCTCGTCGCTTCATAAAATTATTGTAGAACCACTGTAGTGAGATTTTTAACGACGTCTTTAGTACCTTTTATGGGTCTTGAGAGAGGAAATGTCATTGCTGCCTATGGAGGCCTTTCTGAGCCATCGGATTTCAACAAAAATATCTTAATTTGTGTTCCAAAGATAAACTGAGGTCTTACGGGTCTGGAACTGCATGAGGGTGAGTAATAAATGACATTATTTTCTAACCCTTTAATGATCTTAAGAAATAAAAAAGGTTACAATGTTTGGTTATGAAAATTTGAATCATTATACACTGTTATATATAGGGAAAAGGGAAAATGTTATTGTTACAGTATTTGGGAGTTACAGAATTTGGGAGTCTCTTACACCCAGAGACCCCCTACTCAAGGTGTGAATCAATCAATAAATTATAGTAATTTATCATAATGTACAGTTAAATCTAAAAGCCCTGCTAAAAGCTTGCTGGGTCACAGATAAAGTCTCTCACAAAGCTAACAAACAATATGCCTGGCCAATCACATGACTGCTCATCTCCCACTGAAAGACAAACTTTTCTATTTAAATAAATCTCATATCTGACAGTTCAGAATGTCTGTTTTGCCCCCTAATGTGTGCAGCTGGTTGTAAAAGGACAGACGTTGACCTTGATTTCATTCAGGAAATTTGGAGTCAAGGTTTGAGTCACAATAACCATATCGTGATTCTGATCTTTCTGCTGTGTTACAGAGGATAAAAGAAGGTCAGTTGCAGATTTCAGAGACAACTCAGCTCTCTACGGACCGGAGAATCCCTCTATTTCAGTCAAAGCATTGTCTGCACTTTATTTGTCAAAAGTGGCAGCTGCAGAACCAGCAGGAAACCTCTTGAAACCAGTTAGTACTTGTAACTACTTTTGGGGCCAGGGGGAAGAGACAGGGTAAGGCAGCAAGAAAATGCTGCTAAATGAACTGCTTGCTTTCAGTTGATCAGTGTTCAGCTACAAGTTCAAGGAACATATATCATTTTCCAAAAATAACTTTGGAAAACCTCTATGTGGTGTTTTTAATATGCTTTAAGACAAACCATGTACAAATTCAGAAGTCAACACCATTGCTGAGTATTTTCTCCTTAACCCTCATCCTTCCCTTGCATGACCCAAAATGACCCAAAGCCCTAAAATTATAGTTCTTTTTTTCTTTGTCCAGAAACCTTATTTTATTCCATTTTGATAATATTTTTTTCTATTCTTTAATGCAATTTCTTTGGAGTTTTTTTGTTCTTTTTCTTATGTTATTTACCTTTAAATTTCTAGATTTTATCAATAAATAATAAATAAATAGCAATTTAAGCACATTCTTCACATTATTTCAACTTCAATGCAAAATAACTCACAATTTCATGCATAACCCTTTTAATTCAGCTCAAAATATCTTACATTGGATGTCAGACACGATAGTAATTTCCTTGATTTTTGTTTGTTCTAGGACCAGAATCCCACTTCTCCAACTGGAAAAAGGCCAATAGCAAGCAAGGTAAAGAAAAATTGTTTCAAAGATACTTTAATCCAGTGATAAAACTCATTTTGGCTTTTTTTATTTGATTTAAAGTAAACTAACCCCTGATGTGAACTCTTGAATAAATTATAAGATTGTGTATAAATGTGTTTTATTCTAAATTAAGTGCATTATATCATATTTTGCTTATTCTTGAAGTAAAATTGTTTGCTTGTTTAGTGCTCTTAAACATTAGCAATATTTGAAGATTTCAGATACAAAAACGTCTAAGTCTGTCTGACATTTTTTCTTTTAAAAGAGCATTTGTATGTTTTTAATTGTACTCTTATCAGTGACATTTTTTTATAAATAAGGCATTTCAATAACTGACTAATAACCTTTACACTGCCATCAAAGTGAAATTACTGAACCTAAACATAGGAGCTTGATAAAAAAAAAGCTTTTCATTTAAAAGAAAATTGTCAGACGGGCTTCATTTGTAGTTTGTGTCTTTCTGTAATTGCATACTCAGTAAATAACAACGTGTGGTAGAGAATCCTTTTCATCTAGGGTCTGAAAATAACAACATAGGAAGTTGAATTTGCTGTGTTTGATTAACTACTCATTTGCAGGACAGAACATATAATTATTCTGGGTGTCTTTGTAGGACTCATAATCACCAGTCTCGTAATCACAATACTAACATGAATGATAATGTTCTCAACTGCCTGTATTCAAACTGCTGAAATTAATAACCGTTAGAAACATTAGGCACAAAATGCTGGTTTTCATTGGCATGCGGTTTGGCTTCCGTACAGTTCAGCAGGTATGTTTATCTTCTTAACCATTTATGTTTGCTCAACATTAATCATAATCATTTGAAATAATAGGTTAATATATTAGCTACAATAATCTAATGTGGTTGTCCTTTTTTACTCTAAGATGGCCGAAGGTGCACAAAACAGCATTACATTTGCACCTGAATCAGATCCACCTACTCATCATCTGGAAACCAGTGTTGATGAACATGAGCGAGCCTTTACTTCACCACCCCCTACAAGAGAAGCAATGTCCATTCTGCACCAACGCAGACAGAAATGCGAGCTTAGACGACTGCTAAAACACACTTACCCTGAGTTGAAAAATGTAGATAGTTTAGTAGAGAAGGAGATGGCTGATATTCTTAACATCGACCCAGTCACTGGATACCAGAGTGAGGTCCAGTCTAGGTGCTGGCTGTTTGAGAACCATGAAATCAATTCAGTGGATTTTCACGACCAAAAACTACAGGTGAAAAAGGAGTTTCAAGAGGGCGACAACAAGAGAACCGCTTGCTTGTTTGAACAACCTACATCTAACTTCCTCAACGAAGAAAACAAACCCCAACTCAACGAATCAGAGGAAGGGACATCAGAGCAAAGCATCAGAGTGGATGTGAAAGCCACACGCAGAATGTTCGAAACTCAATCAATGGATATTCTGAGAGAAAGACAAAGCCCCTGTCAAAGGAGAAACATTGTTTCTGAGGAGGAAAGTGGATCGGACCAGAAACCAAAGAACGATTCTGAAACTGATGGAAAACAAACATCAAACATTCACCATAACAGTCTAACCACTGATTTCATAGGCACAAATGAGGTATTTGTAGGTATATCTACAGCCAAACAGGTCTTTGAAACAATATTACATGACAAGGAGAACATCTCACCCACAAATGATAGCTTTAGCCAAGAGGAAGAACTGCTGAAGGCAAATGTAAAAAATAGAGCTCAGATGTTTGAATCAACTCCACTTGATAAGATCAATCAGCAAACCAAGGAAGAATCAGAAACCATCCTTGAGAGCATGCAGGAAACTCTAGTTTCTTTATGCAACTTCAGTATCATGCATTCTGATGGAACCATCCTTGAAACTAATGAAATTGGTCATATCAAGAAAGCAAGATATCACTTCATACAAGAAGATACAAGACCAAAAATTGATGATGAGGAGATAGTGACTGGAAGCATAAAGAGCATCATGCTTCAGATGCTAGCAGGAACAAGCCTGAACCCAACTGTGACCTTCCTAAAAGAGGACAGTCAGGGCAATGTGGAGATTCAGAAAGTAGATGTTCCCACTCACCAACTTCCGTTCACTCAAGATAAAGAGTGCAGGACTGCCAATGTGGTGCAGATCACTGAGGATCTACTCAGTCAAGAGAAGTCCATGAGGAAAGGAGTTTTAATACAAGATTTTAATACTACAGGATCGAGAGAGATAACAGTTTATGTTCTATTCATCCACAGTGAAGACAGTACAGGGGTAAAGGAATTGGGGAAAACTGAGCATAGATCCATTTCCTCAAGTCTAAAGATCAATTCAGAGTCTGAAAAGGGTGATTTCAAGACAGATATTAGTTCATCAGAAAGTTCTTCAGTGGTAGATACAAACAAAATCAGTAATGTGCAGCTATGCCAGAGCTGCATTGAGAAAGGAGAGCTTGATAATCTAAAATGGCTACAGGAAACATCAGATGTAGATATAGATGTGTCTACTGGGGAATCAGAAAAAACAAGTGAGATTATACCAGGTAATGTTAACAATATCAAAGCCCTTTCTACTAACAGTATAGATAATTTAAGCTTCAAAATGCAGTCAGAAGAAAACAAGTCCAAAGTGTCACAGACAGAAAGTTTGATAAATAATGAAAATAATACAGAATCAAACCAGGCTGAAATTTGCACTAACACTGGGGGCACGCTGAAAAATGAAAGAATTCTCCAAGATCAAGATATCATGGATGATGGAGCTGTTCTTCAAGCAGAGCTTGTTGATGTAGTGGAAGATGATGAGTTAGTGAATCTGCAAACAGCCATTATGAATCTTCATCAGGCCACAATGGAGGCAAAAGCTCTTCAGCAGAGTGTACAAGCAAAACTTGATTGCCATACCAACCAAACCCAACAAATCTGTGACCTTGGTTCAGTAAACCATGATTTTACACATGTGAAAAACAATGATAATGTAAGTGCGAAAGAAGAGCTCTCACAGTTCTCCGAAACTCAAAAGGAAGATGAAAGTAAGGAGGGTGTTATGAGGGGTAGCATACAGGCAGCTCTTGATTCCCTGGGAAAGTCCAACTTTAATGTCTCAAAGGGTGATTTTAGAGCTGCAATGATTTATAGAAACTCTGCAAAAGGATATGTAGGACACAAAAAGACAGATATAGAGCAGTCAAGTGATAGGACTAAAGAAAATAAGCCATCAACATCTTCTCCTGTACCACTAGCTGAACAGGAGGCTTTAAAATCACTTGGTGAGGGAACTGACACAACCCTTTGTGAAAGGCAGTTTGAAAACAAACCAGTGACTTCTTTTCCCTCTCATGTCTCTGTAGACACACCTGTTAAAAATCGTAAAACTCCTATTGGACCTAAGCCAGCTATCCCACCTAAACCAGATCATTTAAAAATTAAGTCAAACCCTCTTGGTACTGAAACTGATGCATACCGTCTCAACAAATACCAAGTCCATGCTACTTCTTCAAAACCACCAACTGAGCAGATTAAAGAACCTTCAACTCCTAAACCAAGCCCAGACCCAGCATCTCATGAAGATGTACTCTGCACAAGTGTACAGCATACTGATGCCAATGAACCCGAGCCTAGTGATACATCAATGAGCAACACTGAAAGTCCTGAAAACACAAAGCTAAATGGCGTACAGGTTGTTGAAGAAACTCTAAAGAGCACCTCAGAAAGCATTGTCAGTGAATCTTCCACAGGATTTCATGGCACTCTTCAAAACTTTGGGGTGAAGCAGAGTGGTTCAGTGCCTCCTGTGAAACCTAAAAGAATCAAAATGGCAAAAGAAAATGTGAAGAACACTACAGACAATGTCAACTCCACCATTTTGGAAACTGAAACAGCACAGGAAATCAGTCCTTCTCCTAACAACAATGACTCCTCAGGCGAGACCTGTAAGATAGATAGCAACAACCGTGAAGAAAGACAAGATAAAAGTGATGATCAACACGTGAGTGGAGTGGTCAGACGGAAAAAGAAAAGGAGAGGAGAGACTGAGGATGAACGAAGGCAGAGACTCTCGGTACACATGGATGAAATCATGAAAGGAAACGTGCCGGTTGTCATGGAGATCTTCGACAAGCTGAAAAAGCAAGAGGAACTGAAAAACATACTCTCCAAAGTAGAGGAAATTGAAGAAGACACCAACCAAGTAGACGTGAGCTCGCTTAGAAACATTTTCGAGAGCGTACCGGATTGGATTGTGCCTCGGGAGAAAAAAATCAAGCCGAAAATAGTCATGTCGGAACATTTAGGAGCACAGAGTGAACCTGAGGTGATGTCATCCATGGAGGTTGCTTTTGGGGATCTCGAGAAAGCTGGTGCTGACATCATTCGTTTAAAAGACCAAACACTTGCGAGACTCATGGATATAGAGGAGGCCATTAAAAAGGCTCTTTACTCAGTATCGACTCTGAAATCTGACTCTGACATTGTAGGACTCTCTGGTCTCTTCAGGGAGTCAATGGTGGCTGTACAAGATTCCCCTCCCTCAGGTAATATCAGGAAAATCAGTATTGGGTCAAGCAAATCACCAAAAGCTCAAAACAAGATTGGAAGGGGTGTTTCTGAACAGTCAATGGCACAGAAAAAGCCAGAGCTTTTTATTCCTGCAACCAAACAGAGATCAACCTCACCAGCATCTCCTTCATTCATTTCCATTCAGTCTGCAGCAAGGAAGCCTTCGGAGTTGCCATCACCTCAGATCAGTCCCCTGAAAGCAGAACCAAAAGAAGAGGCCAAACCCCAGTGCTGCTGTAGTGTGCCTTCAGACCGCAGGCAATGTTCTGTCACAAAGGGGGCGTCCTCCAGCCCCCCGAATCCACAACGGCAGGTCAGTGTGCTGGAAGTGCAAACGATGCCTGAGGTAGAGAAAGTAATTGGAACAAAAACCATCAGAGAGAACTACGAGAGGACGGACTACTTCGGCAACAAGTTCTACTCTTCGAAAACCTCCACGGTTGTGACAACCCAACCTGAAACAAGGACAACTTCTAGAAAGCTCATAATGAGCAGTCCAGCCACATCTGAAATTGTCACATACCCAAGAATCAACACACCTTTTATTAGAGAGGACCATCCCCCACTATAAATGTGGGAAATGTATTTTAGTTTTGGTTAAATGAATAAATGAAAGATCTAATAATGTAACAGCCAATCTACTTAAATGTAACACATTTTTTGTACTGATTTGCTTGGTCATCTTTCGTAGGTTACTATTCCTATGTACCTATGTTGATCATTGTTAGTATTTCAGTTTCTGTTTTTTGTGAATTCATGTTTTTTAAAACTGTTATTTCCTTAGTATGTTGCAGTCATGCAGAAAACATGTTCTGATATTTCTGTGAATACAGTATAATTAGAATTTCTGCCATATTTGCCAATAAAAATAATAGAAACGTGTCATGGAACAATTTTTAATTAAAACTGAAACCAACACAGTCACACAACAATTCATAACTATTTACAATACAACAATTCATAAACTATACGTTTTCAGATGATTTGCTCTCATCCCAATGAGGGGTAGGTTTAGGGATGGTTCACACATTTTTTTTCTTTTTTAAAAATGGACATTTTCAAAATGAAATTACACACTTGTAAAATAGCTTAATTTTCTCATGAGATTTGTTTGACTGAAACACAGTGATCTACAGAAATATTTTCCAAACTGGTAACATTATTTAGTCTTAAACAAACGTTTTAAAATGCCTAGCAGATCATATTTCATATCGATTTCATATGTTCAAATATGATTATAAATTAAAATATATAAATAAATTTTTTCAACAACCAACATTTCAATTGAAATGCTTTATATTTTCTTTTTTTAGATATATTTAACTGTTTAAATGTACATTAAATAATGATCTGTTAAGCATTCTAATAATTATGTTTGTTAATGTTACATTTATTTATTTTTTAAAGTGTTTCCAGAATTTAATCTAGATTTTTTTTTTACTTAGCATGTTGGGATACCAGACATTGAAAAAAAAACATCTATTTTACATAGTTAAACACATCTAACCGGCCAACCCCTCCCCACCCAAAAAAAAAATAAAAACGGAAGAAAACGTTTGCACACCACAGCTCTAAAAACAGAAAAAATATGTATTTCATGTTCTTACCACAGGTAGGTGAGACTTTACACATTTCTTCACCTGTGGTGAGAATATTAAATACATATTTTTCTATTTTTTGGAGCTGTGCTGTGTCAACTTTTCCTTCCTTTTTATATCTTTAAGGGGAAAAAAATGCATCCAGCCAATGTGAAGCCAAAATGCAGCTTATGTTTTACTCAAGGACTATTGTCAAGGACATAAAAAACACAAGCAACCTAATAGCTTAAGTGAATTAAAAGCCAACTTCTGACCACAAGTCGTATGGTACAGTGATGTGTTAACCCTTTTCTGTGACTGTAGTTTCAGCCAGCAGCTCAGGAAACATGTTCAGCCTGTCTGAAACCAGTTTACCCAATGGAAAGAATGGCAGCTGATAAACTAATTTTTCACAAAACCTGTTTCTGCTGCAAGCACTGCAAAAAAAAACTGAGGTAAGAATAATTCTGATAATGAACATCACTGAAATATACACATTTAAAACACATTAGATCTACAATTATACATTAGCGAAATCACTTTGTTACCATAATGCAACTAGACCATAAATCACAGCCAATCATTCATTAGGAAGCGCTGAAGTTGCAGTTCTGCACCAAGCTTTAGACTTTGCCTCTTAAGCTGTTAACCCACTTTGCTGACATTGCAGCTGTTGCTTAAAACTGTTAATCTACAAATATGCACCATATTAATGTGGTTTTAGATCATAAGCAATGAATATACTAAAAGATGTTTTGCTTGGTTTTAGCCTTCAAAGCTATGCGCCGCTCTATGGAGAATTCTACTGTGTTTTCCACTATCAGCAGCTTTTCAGAAGGAAGGGCAACTATGATGAGGGCTTCGGCCGTCAACAGCATAAAGACCGTTGGCTACAGAGGAATGGCATTGACATCATTTAGAGTCACTGAACAAGTATAAGAACCATAACCTTGACACAGCAGATGGTCTTATGTAGGCAAATACGATTTTCTGTTCTTTTGGCCATTGTGCATCAACACATTTAAATCAAATAAGGATTTAACATGATTTCACAAAGCAGTTTATATCTATAAATCAGTATCGTTCCTTATATTCTAAAATGTTTATGTTGTTATGTTTGATACCCTGATGATAGTGTGTTTTATGACATCAGTCTAAAGATCAATACAACAGTGGTATACAAAATATTTTAAATACTGGCTGATCAATCATTTTAAAACAAATGTGCCAAACACATGCATGCCTGGGATAAAATTCAAATATGACTATTTGTATATAGTTTTTAGATGCTGCTTCACTATGTAAATTACTGAACTTATAAATAAATGATCAAATTCTGTCTTTATTAATGGCTTTCAAGCTTTTCTGTAGCATCAGTCTGAAAAGTACTGAGGAAAAAAACACTCAATTCAATCTTTAATAAATCAGATTTTTACTATTTTTCTAAATGACATGATAAAAAAGTACAAATTCATTTTTATCAATAAAACTTTACAAACATGATACTTGCAACATGAAAAGTAAACACACCTCTGTTTGTCTTATTTTACTCATCCATATTTATTGAATAAATCTATTAAAACACCCATGAACTTCAACTTTTTTAAATAGCAATATAAATCTCATAATTTTGTGCTCCTGAGGTCCATTTCCAGTCCGTTTTCAATACTGGCTTTCTTTGATTCCCTGTGAATGAAAGATTAAAAAAACTAAATCTATTAATTTCATGCTTTTTACATGATTTATTATGGCAAGAGATGTTTCATGAAATGTCACTAATATAAAGAATACTCACATGCTGTCATTCATGGGAACGTCAGTGTGGTCCTGTAGGTCGGTGTTTAGTGTTTCTGGGAGCAGGAAGGTCAGGGCTCCTCCCACAAAAGGAAGAGAGCCATATATGACCATTGGAATGGCAGGATGATACATGTCCAACAAGCCAATCAGAGGAGCTAGAATACCAGCGACACGTGCACACATGGAGTTCAGTCCCACTCCATTTTGCCTAGACAATTGAGTTTAAGAATGAGAATGTTAGAATGTACATTTAGAATGTAGAACTGAAAATAGTGAGTGTTCATGCAGGTTTCTCTCTTTTACATACATACCTCACAACCGTTGGGTACAGCTCAGCAGTGTACACATAAACTATGGTGAAAGAGGCAGCGAGGGAGAACTTCCCAATCACTGCGATCACAGTCACAATCACGGGATACTCTGGGGGAAAAAAGAGTTGAAATTAAGAGTATTAACGTGATTAATGAACATTTAAGCAGCTTTTGTTATTTGAATTTTCCAACCCAGTCTCATGAAAAGTCCTCATGACAAGAATTTTATGATTTGGTGAATTAGTTACAAATTCAGTAGCACTTTATTTTACAGTCCTGTTTCCCATGTACATACTATGTACTTATTACAGTAATTACAATAACTGGGTAATAACTATACTAATTCTGAACCTACCCTTAAACTTAACCTTAACCCATGTAGTTACCTTATATTATCCAGTATTTTCCCAGTAAGCACCCAATAAGTAAGTACATGTAAGTACACATACTGTAAAATAAAGTGAAACCGCAAATTCATATGAATTCGTACAATCTCATTAATACAGTTTTATATGATCTGCTCACAGCCTCCCGAGGCTTAGGTTAAGGTGTGGACTTTGATGGTGATGTTTTGCCTGCAAATTGTACGTTTTCATAAGAATCAGATCATATACTACTAGTACAACTAGCACAAATCAAGAGTATAAACGTGCCCCACTGATTTTCTATTTTAGATTTAATGAACATTTAAAAGTACTGAACGCATTCAAATATGTCACTGTCACTTGATCTGATGAAGAAGCTGTCAGCGATCAAAATATTGATTTTGAAGATGTTGAAAATGATAGTTTTGAGAATATGTTTGAGATGGCGAATATGAGCCAGATGCTGAATATACTGGGAAATGAGCTATGAACGAGGACAGTGATGATGGTATAAAACATCTGCTCAAACTGAACCATTCCAAGCAACCCAAATATGTAATAATGATTGCAGAAACATTTATGCATTTAAGGGTTAAAACTTTTTTTTTCTTTAAAAAAATGCCATGTTTTTTATAAATGTACAATACAAATACATTTATAATTTTTTAGGTGTGGCTTAAGTGTCCAAATACTTTTTGGGGACACTGTATGTGTAATGATAATTCTAAATAAATAATTATATGTTCATGTGTTAGATGGAGCAAAACACACATCTCACACATTTTGGGGACAATTTTTGGCCCAAATGGGCCAAAATCCTCCTTCTTCTATAATTATAAAATAAGACTCGCTCACCCCCTGGTATAGCAGGAATAATCAGACAAGCGGTGCCTCCAAGAAGCAGAACAACACTCTGGCAGATCCTCCTTCCAAAGCGCTGAATGAGAGGAAAGCAGGACAGCCGGGCTGGAAACTCTGCAATGCCAAAGATGAGTTGAGTCAGGTAAATGTCCAGGCCGAAGTTCCCCACGTTCAAGCTGACACCATAGTAAACCAGGCTCGTCACAAACCTACAATAACATAATTAAACATATAAGATATTCAGATGTTTTTTTTTTATCATGTTGGGGGTGTTTTTACAGCTTGATTTTGTTACAAATCAGTCTTTATGCTCAATGATATTGCTTTATTGTTAAAGTTTTTATGTTGTTGTATTTGACACATTAGGGGCTCTATCATACACCCAAGCGCAATGCGGCGCCAGGCGCAAAGCAAGTGTTTTTTGCTAGTTTCAGGCCGACGCAGTTATCATTTTCACGTCCAGTGCCACATTGTTTAAATAGCAAATGCACTCGTGCCCATCTGTTCACCAATGGGCGTGCTGGTCTGAAAACGAGGTGTGTTCAGGCGCATTGGTTGGTGCGTTGCTATTTTGAGGCAACTAAATATGACTATGCCCCTGACCAACAAAAACCTGGTCTAAAGTCAATAGCGCAGTTTTTTTGTGTTATTTAATGTGCGCGTTAGCAACAATGCGCGCACACTCTGCTTATTACACACACAGGGATGCGCAACAGCACACAAACATTTTTAAATATTAAAAATAAAAGGATTCCTCTCTGGAGAAGCATTCAGTCTTTCCACTCGCAAATTCCACCATGTAAATAGCGATGGTGCAAGCGCAACTGGCTTTTAAAGGGAATGGGAGATGACACTCTGATTGATTTATGGCACGTTACGGCCAAAACACACGCATGACTCATTAAGAGAGTAAGTACAACCCTTTTGGACCATGCACCTGGTGTGCCGACCGTTTTTTCCGTCGTTAAACTAGCAAAAGTGGATTCGGACACGCCCAAAGTGCACCTGGACCATGTGCTCAGATCGTTAAAGTAGGGCCCTAGGTGCATCCCAATGTGCATACTTATGCACTAATCTATTACATTCTATGAAAAAGAAAACTTTAAATAGCCGGATGATGCTCTTTATTAACTGTTAATTAAAAATTCATTCATTCATTAAAAGTGTGGAATGTTGAACACTTCATGCACTCAGACACAGACTCTGATGTTGAATGAGGAAATGCTGTCATAACTCACCACATATAGCACAAGATGAGAGCTCTCTTTCTTAGGTAATCCACTCGGAACAGGTCTAGCATGGAGCCTTTTTGGACTGTGTTCTCTGCTTCCATCTGATAATGTATCATTTCATGTTAATTCATCATTTTCAATACCTTTATTTAAGCAGGAAAAACTCACTGAGAAATCTCTTTTACAGGAGTGTCCTGGCCAAGATAAGCAGCCCGGATTTGCATATACACATATACAAGTAGCAACATATAATAATAAAAAAACATACAACCATTAAAAGCTTTTACACATTTTAAAGAACTACTTTCAATTGTAGGATACTGTGGCCCGGTTTCACAGACAGGGCTTAGATTAAGCCAGAATTAGGCCTTAGTTCAATTAGGGCATTTAAGTTGCTTTTATAAACGTGCCCTAGACAAAAAACATTACTGGTCTGGAGACAAAACAATGGCACTGACATATTTTAGGATATGTCAGTGAAAGTTGCTTTCAGTTCAGACAGCTCAAACATGCTCAAGCATACTAGGCTTAAGCCAGGCATGTATGTTTTAGAAGGCAAAAGGGAGTGAATACGATCTTTTTAGCTTGGCTATTAAGAGAAAACGGTCACCTTGTCAAGCAGATCTTCAGGCACCTTCCTGCCATTGATTCGGGCTGCTTTCAGAATCTCTTTCTTGGCTCTTTCTTGTTTGCCCTGAGTCAGAAGCCATCGGGCAGACTCAGGGAGAATCCTGCCAAAAACATTGAAAATGATTAGAAAATAAAACAGCTCATCAGAAAGAAAAAAAAACCTTAAAATAACTAAATAAAAATGTAAACAACTAATTTTTATATAAAAACAAATCAAAATAGCTTTATTCACTTATTAAAAATGTTAAATATTTTATTTGCATGTCATGTGACCAATATTAGAAAACATGCAAATGCAAAATCCCTGATATAGAATAACTCTAACCAGTAATAGACGCAGAAAAGCCCAACTGGCGCTGACAGAACCAGCTGTAAAATCCTCCAGTTTCGGATCCCAAAGGCCACACCAGACAGCAACATAAGGCCAATGGCATAAAAGCAGTGCGACAATATGGTGAAAAGGGCTCGCTTGGCTGAACCGCACCACTCAGTACCTAAAACATGTTTGAGATACAATGAAAAAATTATAAAATAATAATCATCTGCTGAGATCTCAACAGGTTCTATATGCATTTCCATAGTGATTTCTGTTGTTACAGGACATTTGTTTGAAGTCGGCATGAAACAGAAGTTGCAATTAGTGTTTATGTATATATACAGTTGTGGTCAGAATTATTGGCACCCCTGGTAAATATGATCAAATATGGCTGTAAAAAATAATTCTGCATTGTTTATCCTTTTGATCTTTTATTCAAAAAAATTCACAAAAGTCTAACCTTTCAATGAAGTGAAAGAATTGAAAGTGGGAGGTAAATCACATTATGAAAAAAATGCTTTTCTCCAAAACACGTTGGCCACAATTATTGGCACCCTTTTATTAAATACTTTTTGCAACCTCCTATTGCCAAGATAACAGCTCTGAGTCTTGTCCTATAATGCCTGATGAGTTTGGAGAACACCTGACAAAAGATCAGAGACCATTCCTCAATACAGAATCTCTCCAGATTCATGATCCATGTTGGTGGTGCTTCTCTTCAGTTCACCCCACTCATTTTCTATAGGGTTCAGATCAGGGGACTGGGATGATCATGGCAGAAGCTTCATTTTGTGCTCAGTGACACATTTGTGTGTTAAGTTTGATGTTTGTTTTGGATCGTTGTCCTGATGGAAGATCCAACCACGGCCCATTATAAGATTTCTAGCAGAGGCCATCAGGTTTCGATTTTTTATCTGTTGGTATTTGCTAGAATCCATGATACCATGTATCTGAACAAGAAGTCCAGGACCTCCAGCAAAAAAAATAGGTCCACAAAATTAAAGATCCAGCTGTATTTTTAACCGTAGGCATGGGGTACTTTTTATCCCTGTTTGCACCAAACCCCATCTGGTGGATTTGCAGCCAAAAAGCTCTTTTTATTGTTTCATCTGACCACAGAACCAGGTCCCTTTTGAATTTCCAGTCGTGTCTGACAACTGAATATACTGGAGTTTGTTTCTGGATGAGCAAGAAGGATTTTTCTTGAATCCCTCCCAAACAACATGTGTTGATGTAGGGGTTGATTTTTTTTTTTTTTTTTAGGCTTTCTGACCCCAAGACTCAACTAATCTCTGCGATTCTCCATCTGTGATCCTTGGAGAGTCTTTGGCCACTCAAACTTTCCTCCTCGCCGTGCATTAGGACGATATAGACACATGTTCTCTTCCAGGCAGATTCGTAAACATCTTTAGTTGATCGGAACTTCTTAATTATTGCCCTGATGGTGGAAATGGGAATTTTCAATGCTTTAGCTATTTTCCTACAGCCACTTTCTATTTTGTGAAGCTTAACAATCTTTTGCTGCACATCAGAACTATATTCTTTGGCTTTACTCTAGATGAATGATTAAGGGAATTTGGCCTTTGTAATTTAACTTTCCTCATATTTATACTCCTGTGGAACAAGACATAATAGCTGGACAGTTTCATGTTCCTAGTCACCCTGGTGTGCTAAAAAAATGGGAATATTAATGGGAATATATGAGATATTTTACTCATAAAAAATTCTAGGAGTGCCAATAATTGTGGCCAATGTGTTTTGGAGAAAAGCATTTATTTCATAATGTGATTTTCCCCCCACTTTCCTTTCTTTTACTTCAATGAAAGGTTAGATTATTGTGATTTATTTTTTAAAGCCATATTTTATCATATTTACCAGGGGTGCCAATAATTCTGACCACCACTGTATATAAAAACACAAACTGCAACTTCAGTGTATCTGTGTGTGTGTATATATATATATATATATATATATATATATATATATATACACACACACACACACACACACACACACACCGATCAGTCATAACATTATGACCACTGGCAGGTGAAGTGAATAACACTGATTATCTCTTCATCACGGCACCTGTTAGTGGGTGGGATATATTAGGCAGCAGGTGAACATTTTGTCCTTTAAGTTGATGTGTAAAAAGTAGGAAAAATGGGCAAGCGTAAGGATTTGAGCGAGTTTGACAAGGGCCAAATTGTGATGGCTAAATGACAGAGCATCTCAAAACTGTGAGGTGTTCCCGGTCTGCAGTGGTCAGTATCTATGGAAGGAACAGTGGTGAACCGGCGACAGGGTCATGGGTGGCTAAGGCTCATTGATGCACATGGGGAGCGAAGGCTGGCCCGTGTGGTCCGATCAAACAGATGAGCTACTGTAGCTCAAATTGCTCAAGAAGTTAATGCTGATCCTGATAGAAAGGTGTCAGAATACACAGTGCATCGCAGTTTGTTGCGTATTGGGCTGCATAGCTGCAGACCAGTCAGCTTCTAACTCATCAACTTTGAGAACAAAATGTTCACTTGCTGCCTAATATGTCTCACACACACAACAGGTGCCATGATGAAGAGATATTCAGTGTTATTCACATCATCTGTCAGTGGTCATAATGTTATGCCTGATCGGTGTATATCATCAGAGAAGAGATGTTGTTGCAGTGGGGAGGGGAAGTTATTTCAATTAAAGATTACGAGAGCACATGAATAAAAAAAAAAAAAATGATGTGCAAGGATAAATCGTTTATAATAAATACTGCAAAAATGTAATTTATGGTGACTTTAAAGCATACATGTAAATGAGTTTTCTACATGCTATCTAATCTAACTATTAGATATCTAAATTAAATTTCAGACTTTTTAATATACTGGCATTAAAAGGAGTCACAGGTGTTACCCAGAACAAACGTGTTCATAGAGATCCCTGATATTGTGGTGCCGACCACAAAGCGGAGGGCTATGTAGACATAGATGTTGGGGGCAAATGCTACTCCCACCCCAAACAGAAACTGCAGGAACAAGGAAAGCAGTGTGACAAACCGCCGGCCATACCTGTGACGAGAAAACAAGTTAACAGCACAGTTATGAAAGCACTCAAATTACTTATTTGACACAAAAGGGTAGCCCCTTATTACTGATGGGTTTTCAAAACAAACTGAAATATCTGTTTTGTTTTTTGGAAAAACTCCAAAATAATCATTGTGTTTTATATCATTCTTATGTTGATTGTACTCTACACGTACTTGTCTGCCATTGGCCCAAACAATAGGGCTCCAATTAGAAGACCAGCCATGTAGATGGACTGAGATGCCTCATTATAAATCTTATTTTCACACACCAGGTCAAACTATGATAAGATAAAAAAAAAAAAGAAAACATGATAAAAGACAGTAAACAAATGATGCCAATGAAAATGAGATGTATTTGTTACAGTTTATAATAACTGAAATGTTATGTAATTGACATATTAAAACAATGTAAAAGAGTAGGTTTCGTTTTGAAAGTTAGTGTCTGTAAAGACAAGTAAAGACTTTAAAGTCGTGGCTAAATTTTTTGAACATTTCAACCATAAATGTCCAGGAAAAAGAAACATTGATCTTTTGTGATAAAAATATATGGGGTAATTTGGACCTATCAAGATAAATTTAACAGGAAAAATTGTGAAACAAACGCACAAAACTAAACTATTATGACAATAAATGTATGCATTTTTAGCAATTGGTTTTATGCTATCAAATTAAAATAAGCTGCGCAGCTAACAGGGAACGTTCTCAGAACTACTGGCTAACATTCTGGCAACGTTCTCAACAAACGTTCTTTCAGTAACATTAACAGAATGTTCATTCAAAGTTATCTGGTCTTCAATAATGTTCTCAAAACGTTAGCACAAAAACATTATGGAACGTTTTTTTCTGAAATGTATTGGCTGGATGTTCTGCTAAAACTTTTTAGATCGTCTAGAATTCAAATGTAACATTCCCATAATCTTAACGTTCACATTTTTAAAACATTTAAAAAAACTGGACATTTTAAACGTTCAGAGAACATTTCCATAACTTAATATGAACGTTAGCATATTGTGAGCGATTAACACTGCTGAAATAAAATAAAAAAATTGTTTTTTGCCTAACTATTGCTGTCAAAATCACATCTAACATAAAAGTTTGTGTGTGTGTGTTTTATATATATATATATATATATAGACTACACACGCATATTACATATAGCCTATTTACAAACTTTTCTGTTAGATGTGATTAATCGCGATTAATCGATTTTAAAGTGTATATATATATATATATAGCCTATACACATATATACACACTCACAGACAGACAGACAGACAGACAGATAGATAGATAGATAGATAGCCTATTTACAAACCTCTGTTATATGCGATTTATTGATTGATTTGACAGCACTAGATTTACATACAAATGTGGGTGAAACATTTCACGCGTTTTCAAACGATTTGGTAACCAAAAGTTAAATTACGAGTTAGAAATTGCCTTCAATCATAGCAACAGCAAATCGATCGCAGTCTATCTCGACAAAACAAACAATGTCATTACTTATTAAAATTATTATAGCTTTAATCATCCCAAATATATCACAAAATTGTAACGCATTATATGCGTTAAAATGTAACCATAAAAGTTAAGAATATTTATGATATAGGCCTATATAGTCAGATAATTAAGGCCTAAAGTTACTTTTATAAAGCAAATTAGGAAAACCCTAATTAATGCACCCTATGTAGGCTACATGAAGTTTAGTAGGCTACAGTACCTCAGTTATAAGAGTGTTGCTGCCTCCTGCCTTATAAACCCATCCATCGGTACATGATGTCGTTGTGTTTATTCCATAAGTTTCAATGACATCAAGATCAAGATCAACAGGTGAGAACATCTTACAGCTCTCATATTGTCCTTTAGTGTCCAGAGGGATGGTGAGGTTCAGCCGCTTCTCCTCTGTCAGGTTGGGAGCCCGGTGTAAGATCCAGCTGCTGTTGCAGTTGTGTGGAAAGCTGATGGCGGTGAAGACCTGACCGAACATGTGGAAAGCTGTGAAGATGTTCGGGAGGCATACCGCCACCAGCAAGCGCTTCTGAAACGCTCCGAACTCGCCGACAGACGACAGTATCTTCGCGAAGTCTATCATGATCACTGTGGGCGACCATCAGCGGCGGCTCGCGCTTAAAACACCAGAGAAATTAATTTTTAAACTTGTCGAAAGTTCAGCATATCTGCACGCGTGCACTTATCTGTTACGATCAGATATAAAGAACTGTTCACAGCGCGAAGGACATTCAGAAGACTTTAAATAATCATAATAATAAAGTAGCCTATATCTAATATAGGTAGGCTATAGGTTAATAAGATGATCCCAATGGTTAAAATGTACTGAGGGGAGTTCCTGCAGTGTGTGTGTGTGTGTGTGTGTGTGTGTGTGTGTGGGGGACTTTGGATCATGAGGCAAATGCAGTTAAACACTAATGCCTTTTTGCTAGGTAAGGCGGTCTTAATAGTGTGGTAATGTGTAAACTGTTGTGATATGCTTGTGGGGTCATGCACAATATTTTGAGTCATAAATATCAAGACGTTTTCCTAGGTTATGATCTGAATAACGTGTGCCTATTAAATAAAATCACAGCAGTCTCCACTGCTTAATTTATTTATTTTTTAACTAAATCTTTAATGTTCTTTAATGTTGTGATTTTTGTATGCATACAGCTCTGTGAGAAGCATAATATGCAAATACATTAACATACTGTATACCATAAGCAATAAGGAGGCATTTAGGCACCTTTTACGTTAATTCTTTATTGACTTTAAAGCATTTAAAAACATGCCTTAAAATTCAAAACAAGCTAAATAAAAATAAAAGTGAGAATATAAACTAAGGAATAAAAAACCTATATTTTACTTTCAGTTTTTTATTGCTTACAATAAACTGACTGTCTCTGGCCTGTACTACAACACTGGTCTGCATTAAGAAGAAGCCAGGAGATTTGTGCAACTTTATAAAATGCATATTACTAAGATTGGATATTATACCATATAGTCATGTTGACCATATATCTGCTGCATAGCAACCTCGATATTCAAAATTCCTTATTTAATGCCTTTTCAAATGCAAGCAATTATATTATTATTTTTCCTATTTTTAGTGGACAGCTTTGTTGTGATTGCAAAGAGGTGAAAAAAATAATACTTGTGCGTTTTTAAAGCTTTCTTTTACTTCCCTCCTTTTATCTTTTGAAACTTCCCAATAAAACGGGAAAATAAAGTAGGAAAAAAAGTCTTAAATTATTTAATAATTAGTTGACTAATATATATATTTATACACATATATACACATACTGCCATTCAAAAGTTTGGGATCGGTAAGATTTTTTAATGATTTAAAAAAACAAAACGTAATATTGTGAAATATTATTACAATTTAAAATAATTGTTTTCTATTTGAATATTGAATATTTTCAAATGTAATGTATTTCTGTTATGCAAAGATGAATTTTCAGCATAATTACTCCAGTTTCACATGATCCTTCAGAAATGATTATAATATGTTGATTTGATGCTCAAGAAACATTTATTTGTTTATTTACTTTATAAAGTTTTAAATATGGATATTTTTCTTACACAAACGTATCGATTCGCTTCAGAAGGCCTTTATTAACCCCCGGAGCTGTGTGGAGCACGTTATTTGACGGACAGATGCACTTTTATGGACTTCAAAAACAGAGCAACAATCACTGCCATTATAAAGCTTGGATTAGCCAGGACTTTTTTAATATAACTCTGTTTTATTCGTCTGAAAGAAGAATGTCATTTACACCTAGGATGACTTGAGGGTGAGTAAATCATGGGGTAATTTTCATTTTTGGGTGAACTATCCCTTTAATGCATCATTGCTGAATAAAAGTATTAATTCTTTCCAAAAAAATCAAAATAAATTCTTACTGACCCCAAACTTACTGAACGGTAGTGTAACGCTTTCTATTTCAGATAAATGCTGGAGTAATGATGCTGAAAATTCAGCTTTGCATTACAGGAATAAATTACATTTTAAAATATATTCAAACAGAAAACATATATATATAATATTAAAATGTCAAGGGCAAAGGAAAAAAATCAGGTGAAACACTGCTTTAAAATAATTAAGATACTTAAGATTATTCCAGGCTGTTCTTGCACACAGGTAGCGATATGTTTAATGAGATTTCTTGAGTGAAGTAAACAACCTCTCACATAAATTCTAAGGAGAACTTCAGAAGTTCAGGACAGACCTGCTGGAAACATCAGGCAAATATAGGCCACCTAAGATCCCGCTGTGATTACAGGCACCCTCATAGACAAATAAGACAAACCAACAAAACTCACAATGTGTCTTTTGTAACCGACACCACCTCCCATCACCTTATTTATGGAGAACACAAAGGCCATGAGTGAAGCATCCCATATAAAATCAAACCAATGGCAAATTACATTATTTACATGTTCAATCGAGATCAGAAATACATGAATACGTAAGAGTTCAATTCCAGAGCAGAAAAAGCCAAACACCAAATATTTCATCAGGTACCTCACGTTTTTTTTGTCAAAAATCTAAATCGCTTGCACAGATACTTATAAAAAAAAAAAGAGCAGAAGTGACAGATAATGTCAAAAATTTAAAACCAAAATGCACAAATTAATGTGAAATCTAAAAAAAAGGGAGAGATACGGTTGATGCAAAAATGTGCAGAAACATTAAGGCAATAACTTTTAGAGCAGCGTGGGATAGTAACACTTGCAAATGTGCCCTGTTGAGACAGCAAGCACACACACACACACACACACACAAATAAAATAAACAAGGGAAAAGCAGCAAAATAAACCAGCTTTTAGGAGTGTTCGTCAAGGCTTAATGACACTGAATAGATCAGCGAATCTGTGTTGCATCTGAAATTAAGGATATTTGTGTTTGTATTGACAAGCCAGAGTACAATGAAGAAATCAGACTCTCTGTATAACGAATGGAAAAGTTGTTTTTGAGCTGGATTGAGCTAAACCAGATTCTGTAAATGGTCATCAAGCTGGTTTAAATGAACCTAAGTAAATAATGCAAGTGGTCTGCTAAAACATGCTAGCTGCTTTTCTTTAAAGGCGTAGAAAATACAAGTAAAAAATGCTTTAGCTACTGCAAACCCATTCACTCATTTCCTCTATTAACACTTTGAGTTCCACTTTCCTCACATGCACTCAGTAGTTATATTAGAGGCATTTTATATTTAATTTTTTGGGTGTCAGTTCAGATTGTGCAAAAATAGAACAAACAAAAAGATGGGGAAAAAAGAGAAACAGTAAAAGAGCATTAAGGTTATATCTGGTTATGATAATTGCATCCTTATATGAATAAATCGTAAACTTTATTTTAAAGGATTCCTACAAATTCTGATCAAGCTCATCTTTGTGCACCTCTGCCGTTTGAAATCCTATGGGCTGCGCAATGGTACTTTTCTCTTTGGCAACAGTGGTTTCTTGAGGGCAATTGAAGGAGGAAAAATCAATGTGTCATTCTGTTGGTAGTGTTGGTTTGTTTTCACATTTGTAGGCAAGTCATGGTCCTGCACAGAGCCAAAGTTTAGCTAATGCTGAGCTGAGCAAATCCCAAGAGTTTGACATCATCAGGAATCTCAGAGCCTTCAACACCAGAGGCCTGAAAAACACCACGCATGACGTGTTACTGCAATACACTTTTGATTTAAGGCCTGTTCACACCGTACGAACTATAACAATAACTATATTACGTCCACACCAGTGGACGATATCATTCTGGTTATTCTAAGCACGCGCTGCAGGTTTGTCGTCTGCTGCTTTAAATGCTCAAGCTCTTTAAAGCAGGATGGATTCTGATTGGCTGTCAAGGTTTTTATTGTTCATCAGCTGGAAAAATCATTCTGAAAGTGATTCCAATATAGTTTCTCTGTGTCATTATAGTTATAGTGGTGTGGACTCTGTATTGTTTATTTTGTAGAATGATTTTTACAACTATGAGCCATATCATACACCCAGAACAATGCAGCGCCAAGTGTTTTTTGCTAGCGCTGCCGACGCAGTTATCATTTTCACGCCCTGCGCCACATTGTTTAAATAGCAAATGCCCTTGCATCCATCTGTTCCACCATGGGCGTGCTGGTCTGAAAACGAGGTGTGTTCAGGCGCATTGTTGGTGTGTTGCTATTTTGAGGCAACTGAAAACGACTACGCCACTGACCAACTGAAACCTGGTCTAAAGTCAAAAGTCAATAGCGCAGTATTTTTTAGTTTTTTAAAGAGCGCATTAGTAATATGCGCCTATAGGCGGGTGCACAACGTGCGTACATTCTGCTTATTACACACACAGGGACGCGCAGCAGCACACAAACATTTTTAAATATGAAAAATTTAAGAATTCCTCTCTGGAGAAGCGTTCAGTCTTTCCACTCGCAAATTCCGCCATGTAAATAGCGATGGTGCAAGCACAACTGGCTTTTAAAGGGAATGGGAGATGACACTCTGATTGGTTTATTGCACGTTACACCCAAAACACACCCATGAGTAGGGACAACCCTTTTAGTGCACTTGCGTAAAGTGCACTTGCGTCGTGCGCTTTAGACCATGCACTCAAATCGTTAAAAAATAGAGCCCTATATCTTTATCGTTATAGTTATTGTCCTTGATGTGAACGGGCCTTTACACGCAGTGTGTTTAACTAAACAGTCACTCACCAGTTTAAATGTGACATTTTTATTGGAATGAGGCTCTTCAACTATCTTCTGCAAATTAGCAGCCACTGAAATGACACAAAACAGAAGTTTAGGACTAAAACCATGAAATTATTTGAACTGTAATTTAATTCATTTTTATTGGAAGATGCTGATTCTGGAATAATGGCTGACGAAAAATCAGCTTTGCATCACAGAAATAAATTATAATTTAAAGTATATTAAAGTAGAAAACCATTATTTTAAACTGTGATAATATTTCACAATATTACAGTTTTTTTCTGTATTTGTGATCAAATAAATGCAACCTTGATGAGCAAAAAATAATAAAAAATAAAAATAGTAATGTTTCCAAACATATATTATTATATATATTATAATATTATTATAATTTAAAATGAATATATTTTAAAATGTTATTTATTCCTGTGATTGTCTAATATGATTTGGTGCTCAAGAAATATTTCTTATTACTATCATTAATGTTGACAACATTTGTGCTGCTTAATATTTTTGTGGAAACCATGATACATTTTATTTTAGGATTCTTTGATGAATTGAAGGTTTAAAAGAACAGCGCTAGCTCAAAATAGAAATCTTTTGTAACATTATAAATGTCTTCACTTTTGATCAATTTAATGCATTCTTGCTCAATAAAAGTATTAATTCCTTAAAAAAAATATTTAAAAAGATCCTTACCTATAACTAAATCTCGCCCATCTACCAAGCCAGCCGATACCAGTTCCTGAGAAACCCCATCTGCTGTGTCTACAGAACAGAGAAAATGTATGTGAGAAAATATCACTCAGACCAACAAACTTTGAATCTGGCAAATTACAACCTCTTGGATATTTAAACTGACACGGTTGTAGATCTTCCAGAATGAGGCTGACAACTTAACAGCTGATCAGCTGGAGGGCAAAACACTGAGATAAACAGGAAACCTACATTCTAAATCGGTGTTAAATTGATTTTTAAAGAAAAAAAACATTGGACAAACTGCCCAAGTGTGTTGTAAATCATATTGATTGAGATGTTCACCTGTCAACCATAATATTCAGTGTTTTTTCTAAAAAAAAATCAGACAGTTTGGGAATACATCTGCATTAAAGGGGTACTCCATCTAAAAATTCTAAGTTTTGTGTGGTTTTTGAAGTGTCAACTTCATTATATGGACTCACAGAGATGGATTATTTTTCTAAAAATCTTAATTTATGGTTATCTGAAGAAAGAACGGCGTATACTGTACATCTGGGAGAGCATTGGGGTGAGGAAATGATGCAAGAATTTTCATTTTAGGGTGGAATATCCCTTTAAGAGTGTATTGTTTGGATATATTCAAGTGCAAATATTGCTTGATTTATTGTTGCAAGACTATTAGCCACGTGTCTTTATGCTCTTACCTCTGCCAGGCATGAACTCAAATCGTATGTCATTCAGTTCCTTTTTCAAGTTTCTGTAGGACAGGAGGAGAAATATAATAATCTACTGCTCCTGTCTACACTTTTAATAATAAAGCTTCTTTATTGGCATTTATTGTTCCATGAAGAACTTTTTTAACCTTAAAGGAGTAGTTCACATTAGAATGAAAATTACCCCTTGATTACTCGCCCTCAAGCCATCCTAGGTGTATATGACTTTCTTCTTTCTGATGAACACAATCAGAGTTATATTAATAAATATTCTGATGCTTCCAAGCTTTATAATGGCAGTGACGGGGTCCATTGAGTTTGAAGCTCAAAAAAGTGCATCCATCCCTCCTCATAAACGTACTCCACACGGCTCCAGGGGGTTAATAAAGGCCTTCTGAAGAGAATCGATGGGGTTTTGTAAGAATTTTTTTTATATATAAAGTAAAATATCTAGCTTCCGTATTCAACTTACAGAAAAAGCATAACTGGTGCGACATATGACTAGACCGTAGCACAAGCATTTTGAACTGTGAGAGGCTTTACATTTTCTTCGTAAGTTGAATACGGGAGCCAGTCTGGCGGAAGCTAGATATTTTACTTTATAAAGTTTTAAATATGGATATTTTTCTTACAAAACACATCAATTCACTTCAGAAGGCCTTTATTAACCCCCCGGAGCCGCGTGGAGTACATTTATGATGGATGGAGGCATTTTTGAGCTTTAAACTCAATAGACCCCGTCACTGCCATTATAAAGCTTGGAAGCATCAGGATATTTATTAATATAACTCCGATTGTGTTCATCAGAAAGAAGAAAGTCATATACACCTAGGATGGCTTGAGGGTAAATCATGGGGTAATTTTCATTTTAAAGTGAACTACTCCTTTAATAGAACCTTTCCATTGGTCAAAAGGTTTTTTATATTGAAAAAAAAAAAACTTTAAATACTGTTGACTGAAAGGTTCGTTAGAGAACCAAAAATGGTTCCCCGTTTGGAACTTTTATTTTTAGGAATGTACACTGGATCAACATTAATAAATGACTCCAAACATAATAACAGCAAACACAACTAACCTTAACCTTAATACTAAACTGATGGGGGACTGGGTGGCGTCACTTCCAGGAACTGGGGCCTACAGATAGAGGAAGAGATGGTGAAGAGGAGCATCAGTCTCTCTCACTGTAAGATGTCTTCATTTAAAAACTACGGTGGCCTAATAACTGAATGTTAAGATGCTTGAAACAACAGCTACCTGCGCAGGCTGTGGCTGTGGCGGGGTTGTAGTGTGTTGAGTGCTGGCCGGGCCCTGGCCAGCAGCTTGAGGTATTTCAGGCTGGAGGTGACTGCTGAAAGGCTGGAATATCTGCAAATACATGCATAGACCCACACAGACATTTAGTAATTTTACTCATTATAAAATATATTAAATAAAAAAAATTACCAACATTAAATGAAATATCTGGAAGATTACTATTTAGTGGATACTGTGCCGTTTCAGATTTACTAAACAGGGCAAATTAGTGTGAGAGCTCAACTTCATAAACACACCGATGGGAGTGTAAAGTTCTGCATGTGATCTACTGATGACGCGCAAATTACTGACGCAGACGGAACACTTCCATAATGACCAATGCAATCCACCAAGAGCAGCGCAAATTAGCGTCTGGTTTAAGACATGCTTTTTTTGGGGTGTTAAATAATGCCGCAAACACCAGTAAATTGACGAGTGCAAACCTTAGTAAATCACCTCTCATGATTCATTTAAATACTCTCCTCCCATATATTTTGCGTCTGAAAGGGAAACTCCTACAAATGCATATGCAATAAGGTCAGCCGCAAAAATAACCGTGTCCACACCTTTTCAGCGCTAATTTTTAATTGTGTCTTTAGTAAATCCTGACAGTAGTTTTTTAACTCCAAAAGAGTGGCCCCATGTGAAACAGTTGGTATTATTACACAATAAATGTGTAATTAAAAAATATTGGGTTACACTTTATTTTAAGGTGTCATTGTTACAGTGTAATAATATATTAAAGTACTGAGTAATTTTAATTAACTACATGTACTTACTATAGGGTTAGGGTAGGATTAGGGTTTGGTTGAGGGTTAGTTGCATGTAATTATGCATAATTTACTGTAAATACATATAACAATGTAATCTGTAAAATAAAGTGTTACCAAATATTGTATACACTGCATGTGAGTCACATCTAATTGTAGTTTGGGAGCCCTTTAAAATTCAGTTTTATTTAAGAATAATTGTAATTCAAATCCTTTATACTGTAATACAAACACAAAAAAATCTATTCAGATGTTTAATTACTTTTTACTCAAGTGCATTGTAGGATACAGTAGTATGCAGAGTGCCATACTTATTTTGCCATATGATACAGATCATTTAAATATTTCATGCATACAAAAAATGCATTATGAGAGAATTATGCGTATAACATACAGCAGGAATCATAAGAATGGTGCATTAGTATGGTAGCTATAGTCTACATACCTCTGCATTCTGGAGTCCTTCTTTTACTCTTGGAGACTGTGTGAGAGAGATAGAACGGGCAAAAGTCAAAGGTCAAAGTCTCTTGTAATAGTATACAATTGTTTGGGTTACTGTAATTCAGCGTTGGATTTAAACACACTGTAGTAAGGAATGAAGCAGGGAGTTAAGGCCCTTCATGAGTATTTCATTTTAAGTACACATTTCATAGCTTTCATATTTCCTTCAAGAACTATTGGATTGTTTTGCGATATGCAACCAAATTACAGGTTATATCCACAATATCTGCTCAGAACATATTCTTTTCAACAGTATGCACTACATCCAAACTATTCCCAAACCCTTAACCAAAAAACAAACAAAAAAACACTTAAGCACTTCCACCTAAACTGAGTTGTGTTCAGACTTACACTACCGTTTAAACGTTTAGGTCAGTATTTATTTGTTCATTTATTTTAAATAAATTAATACATTTATTCAGCAATGATGCATTCAATTAATCAGACATTTATAAGGTTACAAAAGATTTCTGAAGGAACATGTAATGGCTGCTGAAAATTCAGCTTTGCAATGACAGGAATAAATTACATGAAAAAAAATATTACAAAAAGAAAACAGCTATTTTAAATTTAATTTATTTATTTTTTGATCAAATAAATGCAGCCTTAGTGAACATGAGACTTAATTTAAAAATAAACTAAAAATTGTAACCCCAAACTTTTAAACGGTAATGATATGACATGACATATAAGGTATTTGGCCATACAACCAGTGACCAAACTGGAATACAAAGATCATTTAGTGACCAGAAGTGGCCATATTGCATGTTAGTGCCTCAAACAGCAGAAATCTCATTAGGAGGCTGTTAAACAGAATTTGGTTGGTTAACAGAGGTAATTGATTTGGTCAGTATTTAAAGTTAAAACACAATACAAATGGCGACCAGGAAGCACACACCATCACTATTAAGTCAATCTCTCTGTTTTTTCTAGCAAGAATTGGTTAAACAGTTTTTGCTTCACCTTAGTATAGTCATTGAAATTAGGGTGAGTGGTCAAGCTTAAAGGGTTAGTTCCCCCAAAAATGAAAATTCTGTCATTAATTACTCACCCTCATGTCGTTCCAAACCCATAAGACATTCGTTCATCTTCTGAACACAAATTAAGATATTTTTGATTAAATTTGAGAGCTTTCTGACCCCTCCATAGACAGCAATTTAATTAACACTTTCAAGGCCCAGAAAGGTAGTAAAACACCGTTAAAATTGTCCATGTGACTCCAGTGGTTCAACCTTAATTTTATGAAGCGACGAGAATACTTTTTCTGAGCAAAAAAACAAACCGAAATAACGACTTTATTCAACAATTTCTTCTAGCCTGTATTAAGATTGAACCACTGGAGTCACATGGAATATTTTAACAACCTTTCTGGGCCTTGAAAGTGTTAAATTATATAGCTGTCTATGGAGGGGTCAGAGAGCTGTTGGATTTCATCAAAAATATCTTCATTTGTGTTCCAAAGATGAATGAAGGTCTTACGGGTTTGGAACAACATGAGGGTGAGGAATTAATGACAGAATTAATGATAATCATTTTAATTTTAAGTAGCCGTGTAAGTAGATATTTCTGTAGGTGATCTCAAAAGGCACATATAAGCTATAAGCAGGGGATGAGGAACAAAAGTTATCACATTAAGCAATCTATATGCTTTTATACTGTACATGATTACTTCTTGCATAGATAGGCAAAGAAACAGATTATTACAGACAGGTAAAGGTGCAACGGTCACCCTTAACTAACCTGAACTCTAATATCTTTATTGTTTTAGTCTTTGAAGCTGATAACAAGAATATTAGCAGATATATTATGCTTTGTGAACAAATTCACTTCCTCTTTATCTAGCACTTCCAATCCCTACACGTCGCAATGCTGTCTCTGACTGAGTGTGCTTCCTTGTTAAGGTGAGCCATCTGTATCAGTGGGAAAACTGAACAACCCTGGGTGGGGGCAGCTCAAGAGGCTGAGAGAAACGGACTTGTCGCCTTGTCGACTTCGACTGCTGCTCCTTTAGCGGCAAACAAAAAACAGAGCCCAGGGATGAGAGGTGCCACAACAGACAAACAAACACACACAAACGAGTGAAAAAAGAGTGCAAACATCCAGTGCTGAACCAGTGCTAAAACTGAGTGTGCGCGTGTGTGAGCGTGTTACCCGTAAGGCAGCCACAGCAGCTTTACCCTCCTCGCTCTCCTCATCCAGTTCATCATCGCTCCATTCCCACTCTCCATCTTCTGTTTTATGGAGTCTCCCACTGGAGCCAGGAACTCGCCGCACCTACACACACACAAATATACATAAACATGCACATACAAATATGTTTATACAGACATACGTATAGAAGAGTAAAATATGTTTAGGTTTAAAAAAAGATTTTAAATTAAACAAAATGTATTTAATGTTTAAAATATAATTAATAATTAGTTATATTTTTATTATACATTTTTATTTTTAATCTCTTTATTCGACTAAACAAAAACAAAAAACAAACAGATTTAATCAACATGAATACATTTAATTAGCTTACATTTTAAATATATATTTATTTAATATTCTTTATTGTTTTGTGCTGTGCTGTACAAATACAGAGAAACATTCTAAAACATTCTAATATATAAATATAAGCAGTATATAATAATAATAATATTATAGGTCATAAAACATGTTAAAAAATAAAACCAAAATATAACAACTAAACATTATATAACATTTTCCTCACCCTTCTCGCTCTCTCTGTAATTGTAGGTGCTCTATGTAATAATTTCTCCTGCAGGAATTCATTATTCTGTCAAACAAAACGGAACAGCATGATAAATATTTTCTAACTTATGCAAATAACCACCAATTAACGTTGAATTACAAAATGGCCTGATCAAATTCAACTCCAGCCCCCTACTGGGCATGTGCGGTAACATCTGAGCACTCAATGCTGGAAGGAGGGATGATTGGCTTGATTTGAATAGTAGAACGGAACTCCGTTTGGCAGAGAGTTTATCAGCCAGCCCGTGCTTTTGTTTAGTAACCGACATGATGACCCAGTAATGAGAGGAATGCTGGACTGAACTCAATAATGATTCATTTACTTGGGGGAACACACACACACACTCTTAAGTTTTTGTCAGGTCTGTATAGTTGTTATTTGTTTCGTTTAATACACATGTAGAGACTTTACTTAGAGGCTGTGGATCATTACACACTTGTACAGTACCACATCAAGGATATAAAAAGATAAAGTATACTTTAATATGGTGTGAAAGCTATCATATGTATTCAAAAGTCATATGAAATAATTGATGGTGCTTTTTGTTGTTTGGAGCTGTGGTAACAATGAATTGATGATGTATAAAAAACATCTTCTTTTGTGTTTCACGAAAGAAAGTATGCTCTGACTACTGTCCCTTTAAGACTTGCATAAAAAAAAAAAACACGAAACAATAAAATAAACCAAAAACAATGTTCTGAAAGTAAGATTCTTACCTTGGCTTTCTGGAAGAATTTATGTTTTAAGAGTTCTGATGATGTTGGCCTGAAAAGCAAACACTATTGAAATGTTTTTTTGTTGTAACTTAATTATCAGGGAATATCAGCGTTAACAGCCATTTTTTCCTAATTAAAATTTTTTACACATAAATGTTTACACATTCAAATCATATCATATCAGCCAAATAGAATCAGTTTTATTTTACATTGAGCAAGTAGTGACCAGCTGAATATTACTGAAAATATAAACATACTGTTCAAAAGTTTGGGGTCAGTAAGATTTTTTTTTTTTTTGAAAGAAAGAAAGAAATTAACTTTTATTCAGCAAGGATGCATTAAATTGTCCAAAAGTGACAGTAAAGAAATGTATAATGATTTATAAAGATTTATATTACAAACAAATTATGTTCTTTTAAACTTTCTATTCATCAAAGTATCCTGAAAAAAACAAACGTTTCTACAAAAATATGAAGCAGCACAACTGTCTTCAACATTGATAATAACTAAAATAAAAAGTGATCATGTGACACTGAAGACTATAGTAAAAGCCCCTGAAAATTCAGCTTCACAGGAATAAATTACATTTTAAAATGTATACAGTATATATAGATTATATTTACAATATTATTGTTTCACTGTATTTCTGATTAAATAAATGCAGAATTACTGAGCATAAGAAAAAAAAATCTTACTGAGCCCAAACTTTTGAATGGTAGTGTATTTTTATCACACAACCCCACAAGAACATTGCGGCTCTGCTCAGCACCTTTTCTCTGGCTCCTTCTGCAAACACAACGAGATCATCTTCCTCAAGGATTTCCCGTATTTCTTCACCATCTCTTTGTCCGTGATTCCAGTCTCAAGGCAAGGCGGATCATTCTGCAGGGTCAACATCAACACCTGCAAACACATACAGAGCTCTCTAAAGCAACCAACATGCTATAAAACAACATGTTTCTCATTAGAGTGATGCATGACTGTCTTAATACAGGGAGTGCAGAATTATTAGGCAAGTTGTATTTTTGAGGATTAATTTTATTATTGAACAACAACCATGTTCTCAATGAACACAAAAAACTCATTAATATCAAAGCTGAATATTTTTGTATCAATATTTTAAGTAGTTTTTAGTTTTAGCTATTTTAGGGGGATATCTGTGTGTGCAGGTGACTATTACTGTGCATAATTATTAGGCAACTTAACAAAAAACAAATTTATACCCATTTCAATTATTTATTTTTACCAGTGAAACCAATATAACATCTCAACATTCACAAATATACATTTCTGACATTCAAAAACCAAACAAAAACAAATCAGTGACCAATATAGCCACCTTTCTTTGCAAGGACACTCAAAAGCCTGCCATCCATGGATTCTGTCAGTGTTTTGATCTGTTCACCATCAACATTGCGTGCAGCAGCAACCACAGCCTCCCAGACACTGTTCAGAGAGGTGTACTGTTTTCCCTCCTTGTAAATCGCACATTTGATGATGGACCACAGGTTCTCAATGGGGTTCAGATCAGGTGAACAAGGAGGCCATATCATTAGATTTTCTTCTTTTATACCCTTTCTTGCCAGCCACGCTGTGGAGTACTTGGACGCGTGTGATGGAGCATTGTCCTGCATGAAAATCATGTTTTTCTTGAAGGATGCAGACTTCTTCCTGTACCACTGCCTGAAGAAGGTGTCTTCCAGAAACTGGCAGTAGGACTGGGAGTTGAGCTTGACTCCATCCTCAACCCGAAAAGGCCCCACAAGCTCATCTTTGATGATACCAGCCCAAACCAGTACTCCACCTCCACCTTGCTGGCGTCTGAGTCGGACTGGAGCTCTCTGCCCTTTACCAATCCAGCCACGGGCCCATCCATCTGGCCCATCAAGACTCACTCTCATTTCATCAGTCCATAAAACCTTAGAAAAATCTGTCTTGAGATATTTCTTGGCCCAGTCTTGACGTTTCAGCTTGTGTGTCTTGTTCAGTGGTGGTCGACTTTCTGCCTTTCTTACCTTGGCCATGTCTCTGAGTATTGCACACCTTGTGCTTTTGGGCACTCCAGTGATGTTGCAGCTCTGAAATATGGCCAAACTGGTGGCAAGTGGCATCTTGGCAGCTGCACGCTTGACTTTTCTCAGTTCACGGGCAGTTATTTTGCGCCTTGGTTTTTCCACACGCTTCTTGCGACCCTGTTGACTATTTTGAATGAAACGCTTGATTGTTCGATGATCACGCTTCAGAAGCTTGGCTATTTTAAGACTGCTGCATCCCTCTGCAATATATCTCACTATTTTTGACTTTTCTGAGCCTGTCAAGTCCTTCTTTTGACCCATTTTGCCAAAGGAAAGGAAGTTGCCTAATAATTATGCACACCTGATATAGGGTGTTGATGTCATTAGACCACACCCCTTCTCATTACAGAGATGCACATCACCTAATATGCTTAATTGGTAGTAGGCTTTCCAGCCTATACAGCTTGGAGTAAGACAACATGCATAACGAGGATGATGTGGTCAAAATACTCATTTGCCTAATAATTCTGCACTCCCTGTACAGCCGTAAGAGTCATTAGAGCTTGTATGGGACTGCTCTATCCTCACCTTCATAGGAGGGTATTTGTGGTAAGGAGCGGAGCCTGTGGCCAGCTCGATGGCTGTGATCCCAAAACTCCAGATGTCTGCTTTGAAGTCGTAACCTTTCACCTGCACACAAGCAGTCACAGATTTGTTTAACACGAGAGATGCATCCATATGCCAGCAGTTACAGGCAATTTTACACCACATTGAAGTCTTTAGACCTCAAGACAAAATAAGAGCTTTAATTGTCCATGTAATTCAGTACATATACAGTGAGGTCCAACAGTCTACTTCGACTTTATTATAATTTAATACAAATAATCTTCCATGTGATCTCAGCCCACTGTATCTTCACCACTGGAATCCGAATTTGCATGTCATTCGTTTTATGACGTTAAATAAGTGAGTAAAGAAGAAAGTGGTTGTACGGTAGAAATGCTTACCTGCTCCATCACCTCTGGAGCCATCCAACATGGCGTTCCCACAAACGTCTTCCGCACTTTATTTCGAGTGATGTCACCACCAGTGGCTAAGAAGGCACTTACTCCAAAATCTAAACAAATAAAAATAAACAACAACAAAATTATTCATCAAAATGTAAAATAAACAATAAATAAATGTATTATCCAATAAGGAAGTGCTTTTTCCTAATAAGCAAGTAAGTACTTTTACTGTCTTTGTATACAACTACAATAAAATTCAGTGTGGCAACTTACAGGGCACATAACCATTGCACTTAAAAATAAATGAAAATGTTTGGAATAGTAAGTTTAAAATAATAAGTAAAAAGTATTCAGATGTATACACTATCATTCAAAAGTTCAGTAGAGTTCAGTATGTTTTTTATTTTGAAAGAATATGCTAAATAATACTTTTATTTACCAAGGGTCCATTAAAATGATCAAAAGTGAAAGTAAAGACATTTATGTTTGTAATATTATACATTTCTTTACAGTCACTTTTGATCAGTTTAATGCAAGACTTTTATGTCAAATAAATTCAAAGAATTCTTAAATATTAGAATGATTTCTGAAGGACCATGTGACACTGAAGACTGGAGTAATGATGCTGAAAATTCAGCTTTGCATCACAGGAATAAATCACGTTTGAAAATATTTATATATTGTAACAATATTTCACAATATTGTTTTTTTATTATCTGGACTATAATGGGCAAATTCTCTGGCAAGCAGTAGTGAATTGTGACACTAGTTAAACAGAAAGTTGTTACCTGCAATTTGCACTGACCCGTCCTCCCCCAGCAGGATGTTTCCAGCTTTAAGATCCCTGCACACAAACATAGGGTCTGACTTTAGACACAAAAAGAGTATAAGACAGTATAAGAATAAAGACCTCCTAAAGTGGGATTCAACCAGTACAAACAATATGTGTGCATAATGTTTCTGTGAGTGGCTGGTACTAAAGCTACAGAGAGCAGCATCCAGAAATATGTGGTCATGGTGACGAACTCCTGTTTATTTAGACACAAACAAGATCAACACTATATCTGTCCCTCTGCCCTGTGTTTAACACTCAGCTGAAAGCCAACAGACATCTGCTCTCCTCCATAACTGATGATCAAGTCATGTGTGTGTGTTTGTGTAATACAGAGTTTGAGATTTGTACTTCAATCCACGGAGAATCTACACTTTTTGCTTCACTGCAAAAGTAAAGTGTGTTTTCTATCTAACTGGCAAAGCTGAGAATTGAGAGAACAGCCAAAGGAGACTAATGAATGGATAATTCGTGTTTTATGATACTGTAGACATTCAAGCTCTGTGGCCTTGTATAGAAAGTCAGTGTGCTGAAATGAAAAGTTTTTTAATTGTGGGAAAAAATATATATTCAAAATTAACCAGCCAAATGTTGTCATAAATGTTGTAAGTCACTCTCTGCAAAATCACTCTCGCAATCATGGACATTCATTGGATATTCAGAACTCTTGAGTGATATTATATTTAAGACTTTAGAAGCTGGTGAAACCCATAAGAATATATTTAACATAATTAAATTCAGCTCACATGAACAGGTTATTCATGTATTACTTGCATTATTTATTACATTAATTAATTACATTTAGTGCTGTCGAATCGATTAATCATATCTAACATAAAAGTTTGAAAATATACTGTAATATCATTAATATCTATTCAAACACACACACACACACACATACATATATATATATACATACACACACACACACACACACACACACACACACACACACACACACACACATACATATACAGTATATACACTCACACACAAACACATACATTTACAGACTGACGTCACACTACATCCTTTGTAATGAGCTCTTATAATTTTAATTTCTTGCATTATATTCTACTGTCCAGTTGGGGGCAGCAGAGATATGATTTAAACTGAAGCTGATGGCATAAAGTAAATTAACTTTTGAACATAATAAGACTTTGTTTCTGTTATCATAACAGTCACATTCTCTTGCCATGACGATATCCAATTATGCGCTTCAGGGGTGCAAAACCATAATTGCAACCTTTCTGCAGTATGAGCCTACACACAGACACAAGCCAACATATTCAGAGAGGCCCCAGTTGTTCACTCCTGCTGGGCAAATCAAAACATACTAACACATGTCCAATCCAAACTCATGCACATTTTGAGGTGTTCTTGAAGTGTAAAAGATGTTTGGAGACTATTAGAGTGGTTGGTAACACTCCTGCTGTCTGTGAGCACAGCTGATAATCTCTTGCATATTTCTCAGACAGGGCACTGAGAAGAGAGAACATGTCTGATTTGAAAAACGAGATATAAATATTGAAGAACAAGATGCAGTGAACAGGATATGAGGTCAATCAGCGTGTGAACGGTACAGAATACTGCATTTACATGTTTTTTTTTGGTTTTGTTTTTTAATTACAGGCACATTTATGCACCGGGGCTGAAGCTTGTGATACAAAGGGTCAAAAAAGTGCTATTATTATTAATATGTTCACTTTTAAATGCAAGTTTAAAACATTATATATATTTTTTAAATGATATAAAATATAGCTCTACCTTTTTAAATGCCTTATACTGTATATACTGTATGTATTTTAAAAGTAGGATGATCTAATGTTTTATATCAAATATTATAACTAAAATAAAAAATCTTCTTCTGTTTTCACTATTTCTCAAACGCTTTCAAGTTCCAGTACTATTCTAGACAATGTTTGAAACATTGTTTGCAAGCACTTTGTGTTATTGCCTCAAGATGAATCCCTTTGTTGCATTTGTAATTTTAAGTCACTTTGGATAAAAGCGTCTGCTAAGTATAAGTGTAAAATATTAATTTTATTTATTACTACAACCACTAAAGCAAACAAGTCTGCCACTTTATTCTAAAATTGTTTAAAAATGTTGTTTAAATCTGGATCGACTATGACAATTTTTTTTTCACGTAACAAAAATTACTTATTCATTTAAGAATGAAAACGATCAAAAGTGCCCATTCATATTTTATCTTAAAACTTGAAAGCTTGCAGGACAAGGAAGCCTTGGAAGATTATTACGGGAATGATAATCATACTACAGGCATCAGAGTTCAGACATTCAAAAACTTCCCAGAATGCAGCTGCATCACCATATAAAACCAGATGGTACTAGGCAATCCAAAGAATGTCAGAACAAAAGCCGAATGGTTTCCTGAGATCTAAGAGATACAGATCTCTTACGGCCTGAGAAATGATGTCACCCCTCTGTGGGAGCCATGACAACGTGTTCTGGTTTCTCCAGCTGACAATTATAACAAAGAGAGCTCAGTGTGAGGACAGACCCAAAGAGTCCATTTGAGTCCAATCACACCAGAGCAGAGAAAAGCTCAAAGCTTTACATCGACAAACAGATTGTTCTTAAACTGTGGCGAGGGTGAAAGACTGTACGAGAAGCAATGAGGGAGAGAGTAGATGGGCGAGTTGATTTTTACAACCATCTGCTGGACTTCACAGGGCAGTGAAGATGATTAAGAATTTTGCTGCTTCACTCCATTTTGACAGCTGACTTCATGCCAGCCTTAAGCCACAGTGTCTAATTGCATCCTCCAGGGATGTGGAGGGTACCGTGTGACTCCTTGCGGCACACAGGCATGCATACATTGATGTGGTCTCAAACCCTCTTCACCTTTCACTCAAATGATTCAGATTACAGCCTGACACATGCTTAAAGAAGTTTTGTGGCTTTTAGTTCATGTTTATTAGCTTTATATGATAATGCACTCCTAGAAGGTAGATAAAATGCCCTTTTAGCTGATATACACTATTACAGTTTGTTTATTTTTTTGCAGCAATAATTTAATGATAATTTTGGATGGATGGATGGATATATGTATATGTATATGTATATGTATATGTATATGTATATGCATATGTATATGTGTATGTCTATGTACAAGTGCTGGTCATATAATTAGAATGTCATCAAAAAGTTGATTTATTTCACTAATTCCATTCAAAAAGTGAAACGTGTATATTATATTCATTCATTACACACAGACAGATATATTTCAAATGTTTATTTCTTTTAATTTTGATGATTATAACTGACAACTAAGGAAAATCCCAAATTCAGTATCTCAGAAAATTTGAATATTGTGAAAAGGTTCAATATTGAAGACACCTGGTGCCACACTCTAATCAGCTAATTAACTCAAAACACCTGCAAACGCCTTTAAATGGTCTCTCAGTCTAGTTCTGTAGGCTACACAATCATGGGGAAGACTGCTGACTTGACAGTTGTCCAAAAGACGACCATTGACACCTTGCACAAGGAGGGCAAGACACAAAAGGTCATTGCAAAAGAGGCTGGCTGTTCACAGAGCTCTGTGTCCAAGCACATTAATAAAGAGGCGAAGGGAAGGAAAAGATGTGGTAGAAAAAAAGTGTACAAGCAATAGGGATAACCGCACCCTGGAGAGGATTGTGAAACAAAACCCATTCAAAAATGTGGGGGAGATTCACAAAGAGTGGACTGCAGCTAGAGTCAGTGCTTCAAGAACCACTACGCACAGACGTATGCAAGACATGGGTTTCAGCTGTCGCATTCCTTGTGTCAAGCCACTCTTGAACAACAGACAGCGTCAGATGCGTCTCGCCTGGGCTAAAGACAAAAAGGACTGGACTGCTGCTGAGTGGTCCAAAGTTATGTTCTCTGATGAAAGTAAATTTTGCATTTCCTTTGGAAATCAGGGTCTCAGAGTCTGGAGGAAGAGAGGAGAGGCACACAATCCACGTTGCTTGAGGTCCAGTGTAAAGTTTCCACAGTCAGTGATGGTTTGGGGTGCCATGTCATCTGCTGGTGTTGGTCCACTGTGTTTTCTGAGGTCCAAGGTCAACACAGCCGTATACCAGGAAGTTTTAGAGCACTTCATGCTTCCTGCTGGTGACCAACTTTATGGAGATGCAGATTTCATTTTCCAACAGGACATGGCACCTGCACACAGTGCCAAAGCAACCAGTACCTGGTTTAAGGACCATGGTATCCCTGTTCTTAATTGGCCAGCAAACTCGCCTGACCTTAACCCCATAGAAAATCTATGGGGTATTGTGAAGAGGAAGATGCGATATGCCAGACCCAACAATGCAGAAGAGCTGAAGGCCACTATCAGAGCAACCTGGGCTCTCATAACACCCGAGCAGTGCCACAGACTGATCGACTCCATGCCACGCCGCATTGCTGCAGCAATTCAGGCAAAAGGAGCCCCAACTAAGTATTGAGTGCTGTACATGCCCATACTTTTCATGTTCATACTTTTCAGTTTGCCAAGATTTCTAAAAATCGTTTCTTTGCATTGGTCTTAAGTAATATTCTAATTTTCTGAGATACTGAATTTGGGATTTTCCTTAGTTGTCAGTTATAATCATCAAAATTAAAAGAAATAAACATCTGAAATATATCAGTCTGTGTGTAATGAATGAATATAATATACAAGTTTCACTTTTTGAATGGAATTAGTGAAATAAATAAACTTTTTGATGATGAGTGACAACACCGGTAATACCAGTATCACCGGCGGGGGCTTTTAAATCGCTAATTCTAAACCGAAAGTAAAATGCGCATGGCCGCTCGGGCATTCATAACGAAGCGGAGCAAAGCGACTGTTTTCAATGAATTCCTATGAAAGTTAAGCTTCCATAGGAATGAACTGAAAACACACCAGTGGACACGCACCGTGAATGACTGTGCGGCCATGAATGAATGACAGTGCGGCCGTGCCCATTTTACTTTCGGTTTAGAATTAGCGCCAATTCGGAGGCGGGTTGCTTGAATTGTGGGTTTATTAGCCTATTATTCTTAATGAAAAACACAACAACAAAACGGTACAATGACAAACTCACTTAAATAGGTGCTTTTACATTTCGCATTAAAACTAAATCTTCCGCGATCATCTTGTCTGTCAGCTCTTCGCTCTTGTGATGAATGAAATCTGACTCCTGCTGCGTTTGTGCTGTGACTCTCGTTCGGCTCACTCACACTTTATTGAATGGACACATTCAGTTTTTAATTGTAGTGTCTGTTCTCTAACTGAACTAAATGATTTTATTACTATAAAAATCTAAACGATGGTGGGGCGGTGCCACGGTGGGCAAGTGATGTAACCGCTGTTTCGCCTGGACACCGGCAACACCGACTACCGCAGTAAGCCTATAAGAAATATTTGCATGTATATACTGTATATATATGTATTTATCTATATAAATATAACAAATTATATATATTCTAACTTTACATACACTATATTGCCAAAAGTATTGGGACACCCCTCCAAATCATTGAATTCAGGTGTTCCAGTCACTTCCATGGCCACAGGTGTATAAAATCAAGCACCTAGGCATGCAGACTGCTTCTACAAACATTTGTGAAAGAATGGGTCGCTCTCAGGAGCTCAGTGAATTCAAGCGTGGTACCGTGATATGTTGCCACCTGTGCAATAAGTCCATTCCTGAAATGTCCTCACTACTAAATATTCCACGTTCAACTGTTAGTGGTATTAAAACAAAGTGGAAGCAATTGGGAACAACAGCAACTCAGCCATGAAGTGGTAGGCCACGTAAAATCACAGAGCGGGGTCAGCGCATGCTGAGGCGCACAGTGTGAAGAAGTCACCAACTTTCTGCAGAGTCAATAGCTACAGACCTCCAAACTTTGTGTGGTCTTCAGATTAGCTCAAGAACAGTGCGTAGACAGCTGCATGGAATGGGTTTTCATGGCCGAGCAGCTGCATCCAATCCTTACATCACCAAGTGCAATGCAAAGCGTTGGATGCAGTGGTGTAAAGCACGCCGCCACTGGAATCTAGAGCAGTGGAGACGTGTTCTCTGGAGTGACCAATCACGCTTCTCTGTCTGGCAATCCGATGGATGAGTCTGGGTTTGCCGGTTGCCAGGAGAACGGTACTTGCCTGACTGCATTGTGCCAAGTAGGAATGCTCATTTCGGTTAATTTTCCCCACCGACAACCGGTGCTCATTATCCGAATATTAACCATTAACTGATAAGATTATGATATTAAATTGGCAGTGACATTAAATAAAAATACAGTTGACAAGTGTCTGTGACCCGTTAAAAAGACAAACAATTTTTGTTCACGGGTTTATTAACGAACTAAAAGCATCATACAGAACAGCTCAACAATAGAACCTGGATTCACACATTAGCCTATCAAGTTTTCATGCACCTGCAGCGTTTCTGACAACAGAGAAAAACTGAATAAAATTATATAAATAAAAACGCATAAAACAAATAGGCCTACACTAAATATTTTTCACTTAAATAAATAACAAATTAAGATGACAAAACAAAAAGACACTGAATCCGTTTGAAGCTTTGAAGAACCAGTATAGTTTTTTTTTGTCAAATAAAAATAGCATGCCTACCAGACGGGCCGGTCTGAGTATTTCACAATCTGCTCAGTTACTGGGATTTTCACGCACAACCATTTCTAGAGTTTACAAAGAATGGTGTGAAAAGGGAAAAACATCCAGTATGCGGCAGTCCTGTGGGCGAAAATGCCTTGTTGATGCTAGAGGTCAGAGGAGAATGGGCCGACTGATTCAAGCTGATAGAAGAGCAACTTTGACTGAAATAACCACTCGTTACAACAGAGGTATGCAGCAAAGCATTTGTGAAGCCACAACACGCACAACCTTGAGGCGGATGGGCTACAACAGCAGAAGACCCCACCGGTTACCACTCATCTCCACTACAAATAGGAAAAAGAGGCTACAATTTGCACGAGCTCACCAAAATTGGACAGTTGAAGACTGGAAAAATGTTGCCTGGTCTGATGAGTCTCGATTTCTGTTGAGACATTCAGATGGTAGAGTCAGAATTTGGCGTAAACAGAATGAGAACATGGATCCATCATGCCTTGTTACCACTGTGCAGGCTGGTGGTGGTGGTGTAATGGTGTGGGGGATGTTTTCTTGGCACACTTTAGGCCCCTTAGTGCCAATTGGGCATCGTTTAAATGCCACGGCCTACCTGAGCATTGTTTCTGACCATGTCCATCCCTTTATGACCACCATGTACCCATCCTCTGATGGCTACTTCCAGCAGGATAATGCACCATGTCACAAAGCTTGAATCATTTCAAATTGGTTTCTTGAACATGACAATGAGTTCACTGTACTAAAATGGCCCCCACAGTCACCAGATCTCAACTCAATAGAGCATCTTTGGGATGTGGTGGAACAGGAGCTTCGTGCCCTGGATGTGCATCCCACAAATCTCCATCAACTGCAAGATGCTATCCTATCAATATGGGCCAACATTTCTAAAGAATGCTTTCAGCACCTTGTTGAATCAATGCCACGTAGAATTAAGGCAGTTCTGAAGGCGAAAGGGGGTCAAACACAGTATTAGTATGGTGTTCCTAATAATCCTTTAGGTGAGTGTATATATATATATATATATATATATATATATATATATATATATAGCACTTCAATATGTCACCATCTAACATATAAGATGTCAACACAGGGGGGAAAATCTGGCTACATAATTAAAGTCCATCATCCAAAAACGGTCCAAGGGCAACAAACTACATTTAATAAATTTCCTTATGCCCTTGTTTCAGACATCTAAAAAACACTCTGCTTATGTGTTTGTGTCAGACATCTAAAAAACACTCTAACAAGCTTCTAACAAGTCAAAAATTACCTTCCGTCACACAGGCGGCACAGCAGAGAGCAAAAAGACAAGGTCTCCTTCATTGAGATTCAGAGTCCAGCTTGCAAGTCATGGGTATTTAACCAGACTAAAAGCTTGTGAATTATTTACACTGTCTGCTTTAACAGGCCCGTGCGTGTATTGAGGGAACAAGGGATATGAGAAGAAAGCAATTAATATAAAAAGGGAAAGATAGAGAGAGGGAAACCGACAGATGATTTAAATTAGCCATCAGTGAGTCATCACCGCAAAGAGTGTATTGACGTCTGAAGATGAATGTCTCAGATAAACTAGCAAAGGAATCTTTGATGAGCTTACTAAAAGATTGAGAATGAAACGGCCATATACGCTTGGCCTACATCAACTGAGATTTGTATGTTTTAAAGATATTATGATAAAAGACTGAAGGGTACGATTAGACTAGACAGCTCACTCCGTTTTTCCATGGATTTCCAATGGAAACTCAAGCAGATGTTGATTCTGAAACGGAATTCATTAATTCCATCATTCATCATCTGAGATTAGGCTGATTAAATGGAGTCTCGGTCCAGAGGCATCCTACAGACTTTCTTTGTATTAAAACCAGTCCTTTCTTAAAGAGACAGTTCATTTAAAAATGAAAAGTCTGTCATCATATACTCATTCTCATACTGTTTCAAATCTGTATGCTGTTTTTCCGCCCATATAAAATCTTGTCTTCTGAAACCTACACTGTAAACCCTAACACTCAATATAATTAATTGGTTTGAGTAGAGGCAACTCAAATTAAACAAATCAGCTCAAACAAATGAACTTTTATGAATACGTAGAACTTTCTTTTTCTTTTGAGTTCTCAAAACTGACACATTTTAAGTGATCTGAATTGTTTCATTGTTTTGAGTTTTATGAACTTTCATGTTTCTTTTCATTTAGACTAAAATTTAACGGAAACTGGGCTGGGATTTATATTCCCCAGCATGCTTTGAGATGGCACTCAAAAGGGACAGTAAATGCCAAAATTAAGTGTTATATTATGTTTTTTTTGTGCAAGATTAATGTTAACTGGGAGATTTAGTAGTGTTCAATGTTTTGCTATGCTAGTTTAAAAGAGTTTCTGTTATGTTTTTTTTGTAGGGTTACCATCATGGTGATGAGTGGAGCATGAGCTTAGTTTGATAACAGATATATGTTAAATGTATTATATTGCTGTCCTCATTCAGCAAATGCTATGCTAATGTTACCAAAGCATTGTTACAAATTCGCAAAGTGGCATTTATTGAATTAGCTAATTAAAGCTAGTCAAGTTTCCAATACTAAAAATTTGAGATTACATGATATTTTTAAGTTAAAGGGTTACTTCACCGATTAGCATTAAGCTTTGTATCAGTAGAAACCCAGTAGTATATTCGAATGACCGTGCTTGCCTCCCTCATGTCCCCCTGAGACGAGAGATTTCTGTATTTTTTGTCTGGAAAAAAAAACATCATTTAGCGTCATCGGAGGCTTTTTTGGCCAGAGGCTAGAGACTACAGCCAGTAGTAGGAGCTAGTTCCGCATGTTTCAATCTGCCCATAGGGGGTGGGATCTCACTCACAGAATGTAAAATAAACACGGCCGCTCGGGCATTCATAACGGAGCGGTGTGGAGCAAAGCGAGCGTTTTCAATGAATTTCTATGAAAGTTAAGCTTCCATAGGCATGAACTGAAAACATGCCAGACTGGACACACACCGTGAATGAATGACAATGCGGCCATGAATGAATGCCCGTGCTCATTTTAGTTTCGGTTTAGAATTAGTGTCAATTCGAGGGCGAGTTGCTTGAATTGTGGGTTCATTAGCCCAGGGGTTTTCAAACTTTATGATGCCAAGGACCTCCAAATTTGATAAACCTTTTATGAGGGACCCCCTTCCTAAAATCCCTCTATTTTTATGTATGAAAAAACATTTAAACTGTTAGATAAATAGTAAGTGACATTATAAATACAACATATTGTTTCCAAACCTAAATTGGCTATACTTAATGTTGGATGTATAAACCTGAAGAAGAACATGTTCAATTAAAAATGATAAAGGGGACTATAGTGAGAAAGATACAAAGCAAACATATACAATTCTGGAAAGTATGTATACTACAAGAAAGTGGAGAAACATTTAGAAATGAAACAGATTGTTTGGTAGGCTTTATCCATTTTTGCTTTGTCTTTTTATTCTCTGAAATTTTCTGGGGACCCCTTAGAACCCTCTGGAGGACCCCAGTTTGATTAGCCTATTGATAGACCCTGCATTAGCCTATTATTCTTAATTAAAAACATAACAACAAAACGGTACAATGACAAACTCACTTAAATAGGCGCTTTTACATTTCACTTTGAAACAAAATCTTCTGCGATCATCTTGTCTGTCAGGCCAAAACAGGCCAAAATTCAAGTTATTATTCCCTGAAAATCTTCCCCTTCCAGTGAGTTGTTAAAGAATCACAGTCATTTGACTGATTAACAAGCAAATCAGTCCGACTTGTGAATTAATTGTTCTTTCAAGCCAGTTCTTTTGAGTGAACAAGTTGATCTGGTTCACAAATTAGCCTAAATGATTCTTCATGGATTCAATTATTCTCACTGGGTTTCTTTTAGTCATTTTTGGAGTTTCACTGATGTGATCACTATAAACTTTTATTGTATGGAAAACAGCTGCATGAATATTCTTTGAAATTCTGTTAAACAGAAAAAACAGAATACAGGTTTAGAACATAAGGGTGAGTTAATAACAATTATTCAAAGACTTTTTCAAAAGTGAGAAGTGTGTTACCTGTGGATCTGGCCATTTTTGTGGAGGTACTCAAGACCCTGAAGGACCTCTTTCAGCACTGTAGCTATACTGGGTTCATCCAGCACACCGGTCTTGTGTTCCCCCTTTGAAATGATGTGCTTTATCACATCTAACACTGAGCCTGCAACAAAGACAACACAGAGAGCTGTCAGTAGACATAATGTTGCACTGTCATTAGTATCACAAGTGCGCATGCTAGTAGAGCATCTGCAAAGGGCACATGTTATATACCAGGCTATTTTGTGGCAGACTTAACAGATCGAAGGCCGATGTGCTTCATTCTTGTGTACTTGGTTTGTGTGTATGACCTTAAAGCTTTTTCAGAAGGTCAGACACAAATTTCATAATCTACAGGAACTTGCTCTGGCTGCTTCCCAAGAATCTTTGTCACGTCTTTTAGCGCTGTTTATATATGAAAAGCTTAACTTGATTAAGGGACACCCAACACATCAATATTGTTTTAACCCTAATAGACAGAAATATGGACACCCAAAGCAAAGGTTTTAGGAAAACAATATGTCAATCCTTATTTTTCCCATGACATTTAATTAAGGCCTATAACAAGAGTGAATGAAGGGAATGTTCCATCAGCAACTTTAACCAGTTAGGTCATTTTTTGAGCTGGAGGACGGCCAGCACCTCCTGCAAACAGCGCAGACAGACAAAAGCTCCTGAGGGAGCTGATGTAAACGGCATAAACCAAAAAGACCGCTGGCCTCCATGTGTCAGGGAGCGCTCTGAACGGCCTCATTTCAGACATCAGTTAGACAAAGACGGTCTGTTCATGCAACCACCCTAGAGTTGCATATGCAATTCCTATCCATGTGAAAAGTTGGAGTGAACTAATAGCAGATAAAATTTCATCCCACTCCCTGAAATGAAATTCTCAGAAAGTGAATTCTGAATTCCCAGAATTCACAGGGTTCTCTTCACTGACGCCGAAAGCAGAACTTTAAACCCTCCGGGGGAGAGGAAGTCCAACAGCGTGCAGTCAGCTGGCCAGTGTTTTTGTGGGGCAGAGCAACAGTCCAGAGGCACAAGGATATTTAATAGCACAATCACTTTAGGATTTTTCTTAAGGATGGAAACATTATATGGGCTTTCGCACCGGAGGAACCTTTACATAGTTCCTAGAACTATTGCCGGAAGTACCCGCTTTTTGGTGTGTTCGCACCGCAGGAACTAGGAATGATTTTAGTTCTAGGAACTCCTTTTGGGAGATCTAAATTAGCTCCTACTTCAGAATAGGGTCTAATCCAGCACAATAGGATGTAAGTGTACACTGATTGGCCGAACCCACGTGAAACTCACACAAATTATAGCCTATATATTTACTCCATAAACTAACTCTACGGACATGGAAAACAGCGATAGTTGGACCTCTCAACCTTTACACTAAAGAGAAAATCCAATGCAACTTTGGAGCAAGCAAAACATGATTATGTACTTCTGCTCAGCTAGCGACATTGGGCATCAACCACACGAAAAACGCTAATACTTTTTTTAATATACGGTCTACTTTCTTTGTATAACAGTTTCATCTAGTTACGTATTATTGAACAGATCAAAAACTAATGGAGAATGGGAGCGCTGTGTGCTCAGGTTCTGGCATTCTCAGCTCCATCAAAATAAAAGTCACAACAACAAGAGCGGCTTACGTCACTTCAGAGTTCCTTTTGGCGGTGCAAATGCAACCAGGAAAATGGCCCTAGGGGAACTGTTAGTTGTCGGGAAACAACTCTGGTGGTTAGTTCCTAGAACTAATGCCGCTTTTCCACTGCATGGTATGGCTCGGTACGGCTCACTTTTGGGGGGGGTTCCACTGTGTACAGTACCTAGCACCTGGCACTTGGTACCAGGTACCACCTCAGTTGAGGTTCCAAGCGAGCCGTACAGATACTAAAATGTGATGTGTAAACACTGCAGATCACTGATTGGTCCGAAAGAATCGTCATTACCAGTGTCATTGGATTTGCGACACGAGACACCAAACCCGAGTCACTGCAGTATCATTTGTTCGCACAACTTTTAAAAACTACCTGCTTTAAACGACCGTTGCATGCAACTTGAAAAAAGAAATGGCTGTATTGTGGTCAGTAGACGAGGTGGCGGCGCAACTATAATGATCAGTCTATAATCCCACCCACTTTTGAAGCGGTACTAAACAGCAGTGGAAAAGCAAACCGAGCCAAAGTAAAGCAAGCGAGCCGAGTCGTACCATGCAGTGGAAAAGTGGCTTAAGTTCCTAGAACTACCCGGTGCAAAAGCCCCTTATATTAAAAAAAAAAAATCTTGTATATACACTACCATTCAAAAATGTAGGGTGAGTAAGATTTTTTTTAAAGAAATTAATACTTTTATTCAGTAAAGATGCATTTAATTTATCAAAAGTGACAGTGCATCTACAATGTTACAAAAGATTTCTATTTAAAATAAATGCTGTTCTTCTGAACTTTCTATACATCAAAGAATCTTGAAAAAAAAGTATCTCAGTTTTCACAAAAATATTAGGCAGTACAACTGTTTCGATATTGATAATAACAGGTTTCTTGAGTCCCAAATCAGCATTTGGAGTAATAGCTGCTGAAAATGTATTTTTGCCATCACAGGAATAAATTACATTTTAAAATATATTTAAATAGATGACAGAAAGTTTTTAAAATGTAGTAGTTACTGTTTTTACTGTATTTTTGATCAAATAAATAGTTTAGAACAGTAGTTAAATATATTGTTGGATTGTGCATTTGAATGATAATCCTTCATTATTATGTCTGCATATCAGCTATGCAGGTTGATCCATTTGAAGGAGAAAAAAATAATAATAAAAACAATCACGTTTCTAAGTCATTAAATGGCAAACACAAAAATACACTGAATGTATTCAAATGGGTGAAAAATACAAATATACAGTTTCACACAGGCCTAGAATACTGTATTTTCAAAGTGCAGCATGACTCACCAGGAAAAACTGAGGGATCATAGCCAAGGAAATCAAGGTAGTTTATCACACCCACACCCTAGTTCATGGTAAAAGTGATTCGACAAACAGAAAAATGGCTTATGTGTTTTCTTATTTTGGTTTCTTTTTTTCCTTCTTTCTACAGCTTATTCTTCTTCCGTGGTTTAAAAAGGGTACTGTCGACCTCCATGTGGCCTGAAGGTTGTTTTATATAAAAACTTAAATAAGTGAGCATTTGAATGAAAGAAAAAAAGAGGCCGTGAAAGTGTGTGTGTGCGGGCATGTGTGTGGCATGAAGCCAGCGCACTGCTGACTGAGCGAACAACACATCAAATTTCACTGACGGCGAAGAGAGAGAGAGAGAGAGAGAGAGAGAGAGAGAGAGAGAGATATCTTGGTAAATGATGCTACATTAGTTTACAAACCCATGTGAGACTGATGGGTGAGGCTGCTGAGTGAAACCAGCAAAAATGCTTAGTGTCAAACATACACCAGGAGGGCCAGAAAGCAGGAGAGATACAAATGTAGTAATTTCTTACTCCCCTCAATATGTTGAGCTCTAGGGATAAAATAAACTTTAAGATAGTGTTCACCCAAAAATAAAATTGTGACATCATTTACTCATCCTCATGTTTCAAACCGTATGACTTTCTTCTGTGGAACACAAAAGGAGATATTAAGCAGAATGTTCATGCTGCTTTTTTCCATACCATTAAAGTAAAATGTGTGCATTCCCACACTACAAAAACAACAATAGGCACCATAAAATCTATATGGAAATAGTGATTTGAGGGCTATATTTCCTTCTGAAGCCAGATGACAACTCTGAAATATAGTGCTTAAGTTGTATGGATCACTTATGTCATTTTTGGAGTTTGACTTCTGGTCACCATTCACTTTCATTGAATGGAAAAGAGCAGCGTGAACATTCTGCTTAAGATCTCCTTTTGTGTTCCACAGAAGAAAGTCATATGGTTTGAAACATGAGGATGAGTAAATGATGTCACAATTTTATTTTTGGGTGAACACTATCTTAAAGTTTATTTTATCCCTAGAGCTCAAGATATTGAGGGGAGTAAGAAATTACTACATTTTTATCTCTCCTGCTCTCTGTCCCTCCTGGTGTATGTTTGATGCTAAGCATTTTTGCTGGTTTCACTCAGCAGCCTCACCCATCAGTCTCACAAAAAAAGTGATACGGTTTGGAAGGATATGAGGATGAGTAAATGAGGATGCGATTTTTATTCTTGGGGGAACAAACAATGTCTTTAACTCTTAAAGGAACACGCCGACTTTTTGGGACTTTAGCTTATTCACCGTATCCCCCAGAGTTAGATAAGTCCATACATACCATTCTCATCTCCGTCCGTGCCATAACTCTGTCTGACGCACCCACCGCTAGCCTAGCTTAGCACAAAGACTGGAGGTAAACGGCTCCAACTAGCCTACTGCTCAATAAATGACAAAATAACGCCAACATTTTCCTATTTACATGTTGTGATGTGTATAGTTATATTGTGTACTAAGACTGATGGAAAATAAAACGTTGCGATTTTCTAGACTGATATGACTAGGTACTATACTCTCATTCCTGCGTAAACCAGCAGGTGCAATGTTACGCAGCGTCTGAAAATAGGCTAACTTCTGTCAACATAACCAACGTGACAACCTGCTTGCACAGAGAGCGTGCTGGGGACTATTTTCAGGTGCTGCGTAATATGTCTTTTATTGCACCTATATGTCTCTTGCACCTGCTGCACCCATGGTACGGCAGCAAAGTTCCTTGATTATTACGCAGGAATGAGAGAGGTATTAAGATAAGATATTTTGTTACTTATTGAGCAGTAGGCTAGATGGAGCCGTTTACCTCCAGTCTTTGTGCTAAGCTAGGCTAGCGGTGGGTTCGTCAGACAGAGTTATGGCACACACGGAGATGAGAATGGTATGTATGGACTTATCTAACTCTGGGGGATACGGTGAATAAGCTAAAGTCCCAAAAAGTCGGCGTGTTCCTTTAAATGCATGAATGTTTTGCTAATCATCATTACATATTCTGGTCTTTAGCGACCCAGATCTATATCTAACACGGATGGATCTCTACCTGTCGCGATAATATAAAACTCTCCTGATATTAGAGTAACAATTACAGAAGAATAAAATAAAGCCTATTTTGTTTCCTTTTGAAGCTTGGAATGGTTCAGTTTGAGCAGATGTTTTATACCTCCATCATCTCCAGAGCTCATTTCCCAGTACATTCAGCATCTGGCTCATATTCTCCATCTCAAACATTCTCAAAACTATAATTTTAAACATCTTCAAAATCAATATTTTGATCGCTGAAAGCTTCTTCACCAGATCCACCATCAAGTGACAGACACTAATGGTAGTAAATGACGTCCCAGGTCACTAAAGACCCGAGGTATGCATATAAAGATTAAGTTAATATTAATCTTGTTGAATAAAATCATATGGATTAAGGACTAATCCTTTAACTATGAATGTAAGGGGCTCATTAACAAAACTTCCCCAGTGTCGGTTCCCAAGAATGTTGCTCATCCAGGAACGCCTCAATCATGTGAAGCCCCATGCTGAGGTGTGATGGAGATGTGACTGTAAACGCTTCTAACTTCATTAAATACTAAACAAATCAATTTGTGTCTTGTTCACATGAGCCAAACGCCCATTCTAAATGCTCTTGAAAGTAACTTTAACCATGACCATGTGGAGCAAAAGCATTCTTGATATTCTCTCATGACACTTTGAGGAAAAGTATCACCAGGAAATCTCCCTAATGCCCATTCTGTAATTCTCCAATTATGCTTCCACGGCAGGAAAAGCAAATGACTCTTTGTCCAACAGTTGTCAGACTATCTGACACTGCTGCCTTCCTAAGGATCCCGCATTGATGTGGGTGGAACATGCCTTGTCGTGCCCACTGGGCCAAAGGGCACAGGGCCATACGGGGCTGCTGGTGAGGGAAAGATCACTCTTAAGGGTGGAGGAACAGAGAGAATAAAAGGCAGATAGGAAGCATCTGTTGTCTCTCAGTGGGCTGTGAGTCACTATGGGCACAATGCCATATTTCAAAACATTGTTCTTAAAACCTACAAGACAGCGACAGCTTAAAATATTATTGCACCAAAAATTTCAAATGCTCTGAGAAATCTGCTTGCTGGATGAAAAAAAAAAACTCACATTCAAGAATGCAATACTGAGTTTATGTTAAAATTCATTATAGTACGTGTGCGCGCTAGTACTTATGTACAATACGTGTATGTATAATATGCTAAGTAGATTGTTCATACTGACCCTGTGAAACACAGTCATTACATTTAGTATTGGATGGACATCATTTGGGTCATTCAATAAAAAGGGCACCTTTTCCAGGTGATTTTTTTTATATTTTACATATTCTATCATATAATGCATGGTTGCTGTTGAATCAAAATTGTGAACATTTATAGACATGCTGGTATGGCAGTTTGTATGTTTGGGTTTTCAAATTTAGTTTGTTTGAATTGTTTTTGTTTTCTTTTCTTTCCTGTCCTTAACATCAACCTGCCAAGGGACTACGGATGAAAATTAGCCAGTGTTGGATAAATCTGGCGCATTTTACATATTATGTATTATTAATGTGTATTGTCCCTGATTAAATAAATAAATTACAAATAAATAAAGCGTTTAAATTAATTGAAATACGTCATTGTATGTCAATTCAAATATTAATTTGAATATATGATAGGATGCAATCAATAAATAAATAGTTATTGGATTTTTGCTAATGTGTAGAAAACTTTTATATTAATGTTTATACTGTATCACTATGTGATATCTTTAGAATAATAAAATATTTTAGATATTCTATCAGATAAAAACTATGTTTAAGCATAAATAAACTGAATTATATTCTATTATTTGCAAACTTACATTTTAATATCAATTTAATGTGTAAATATTAATGTATTTGCAAAAAATACATTTTAATATATGAAAGAATACAAAATAAAACAATATAATAAAAGTTACTGGACGTTTGTTGATGTGTAGAAATATACAATTAGACATATATATAAAAAAAAATTCTGTTTTTACACATGTACACAAATGGGACCAGTTTTGTAAAATGACCCATTTATATCCAGTGCAGCACACAGGTTACAGCCAACAATGTGTGCTTGTAAAGTTGTAAAACTCCCATCTATCTGTAAAATATCTACTCACAAGTGCTGTTCAGAGGCCACAGAGAGGACAAGCTCTTTTGTGCTTTGTGCTAATGAAGTTATTGATCGTGTTCCTATCTCACATACCTTTGTACCTAATAAATAGGCCAGGCTGAGAAGCTGACTTTCTGCCACATCTGCTCTTCCTGTAAATGCCACAAGTGAATAAAGCAACTATGAGATGTATTATTCTTTTTAAAAATTTTATTTAGTCCTTTTGCCTTTATGGTACAGGACAGAATAGAGTACACAGGAGGTGGAGGGAATGACAATGTATTATGAATGATTATGTATTATTATTTTGAAAAACAACATTGCATTTTGCTAGCTAAAAAAAAAATAAAAAATAAAGATATTTAGTTAATTTGTTTCGGAGTTCTTTCCTGAACACACTTCCTATGCTGAAACTATGGAATGCCTCCAAGCAGCTTCATGTAAAATCACATTCCTATTTACGTCATCACTTCTGACAGCTGTCAAAGGGAACATTACAAACGTCACTGTCAAGATGGGACGGTTAAACACGTAAAAGTCACATTTCAAGGACAACTTCAGGCTGACAAACAAAAGATGGCTTTGAGCAGTATAGTTATTTAACTGTTCACTGGCTTATTTTTGCCTTAATAATATTTAATGGGATAATTCACTCAAAAATTTAAAATCGTTATCATTTACTCAACCTCATGTTATTCCAAAACAGTTCGACTCTATTTTTTGTGCTAAACACCAAAGAAGATATTTTGAGGAATGTTTTAACTGTTTTTGTCCATACAATGGAAGTCAATAAGTCCTCCAAAACAACACTGATTGGACCCCATTGCCTTTCATTGTATGGACAAAAAATGTTGTGTCCAAGAGAAGAAAGTAAATCAGTTTGTAATGACATAAGGGTGAGTAAAGGATGCCAATTTTCATTTTTAGCTTAAGTATGCCTTTAAGGCCCCTGCCCTTTTTTACACAATAAAACACAGCAGTATCTGTTAAGTTTAAACTAGCTGCCTGCCCGAGCCATTATTATTTAAGATGAAGCCCACTGTGATGTACCAGGCATGACATCGAGAGTCCAGCTGTGAGACCTGTTGTGTCCTACCTTCATATCTAAAACGGGCAGGGCGCCACCTGGGCATCTTCAGCTGGCAGAAGCAGAAAGAGGAGGGCACGGCAGCTGACGACAGGCGTAAAATGAACAGCGATTATCCAGACAGAGTGATTTCAGCTCTGCACCGGGGGAAGAAAGGCTGTGTCCCATGGCTGTCAGTGTCAGCACGAGCCAGACTATAATCTCCCTGTCCAGCACTTGGCTGCGTCTGGGACAGAGCATTACACGCTGGCTTGAAACATATCATCAAACTCTCAGCAGTAGCTTTACACAATGGGGTTTGGAAAGACAGGAGCACTACTGGAGCTTAAAGATGCAATGCAATCAAGAAGCGAAACGTGCCGTTTAAAACTCTGAAATAAAACCAGGGCTACACGATATTGGAAAAAACTGACATTGCAATATTCTGTTTATCTGCAATATATTGCAATATGAAAAGATACAGGAATTTTCACCCGATGACATGAATATCTATATTTGGAAAAGAATTAACTATTCTTCAGTGAATGGGGTAAGTTTTTTTGGGGTGCATCAGCATAATAATAATAGTAATAATACAGCTGAAAAACATTTTGAATTCCCTTTTTTTGAGGCTGAACAATTTGGGATAAACTGGGTTCATACTTGGGTTTATTTTTTACAAGAACCATCTCAAACTTATTTCAGTAAGCATAAAGTAAACAGTTAAAAAAAAAAAATCATAGGCCACATATATACACTATATTGCCAAAGGTATTGTGACACCCCTCCAAATCATTGAATTCAGGTGTTCCAATCATTTCAATGGCCATGTATAAAACCAAGCACCTAGGCATGCAGACTGCTTCTACAAACATTTGTGAAAGAATGGGTCGCTCTCAGGAGCTCAGTGAATTCAAGCGTGGTACTCTGATCAGTTGCCAGCTGTGCAATAAGTCCATTTGTGAAATTTCCTTACTACGAAATATTCCACGGTCAACTATTAGTGGTATTAAAACAAAGTGGAAGCAATTGGGAACAACAGCAACTCAGCCATGAAGTGGGAGGCCATGTAAAATCACAAAGCAGGGTCAGCGCATGCTGAGGCGCACAGTGCGCAGAAGTCGCAGAATAGCTACTGACCTCCAAACTTTGTGTGGCCTTTAGATTAGCTCAAGAACAGTGCGTAGAGAACTTCATGGAATGGCCGAGCAGCTGCATCCAAGCCTTACATCACCAAGTGCAATGCAAAGCGTCAGCTGCAGTGGTGTAAAGCACGCCGCCACTGGACTCTAGAGCAGTGGAGACGTGTTCTCCGAGTGACGAATCACACTTCTCTATCTGGCAATCCAATGGACGAGTATGGGTTTGGTGGTTGCCAGGAGAACGGTACTTGCCTGATTGCATTGTGCCAGTGTAAAGTTTGGTGGAGGGGGGGATTATGGTGTGGGGTTGGGCTTGGCCCCTTAGTTCCAGTGAAAGGAACTCTTAATGCTTCAGCATACCAAGACATTTTGGACAATTTCATGCTCCCAACTTTGTGGAAACAGTTTGGGGATGGCCCAATCCTGTCCCAACATGATTGCACACCAGTGCACAAAGCAAGGTCCATAAAGACATGGATGAGCGAGTTTGGTGTGGAGGAACTTGACTGGCCTGAACAGAGTCCTGACCTCAACCCGATAGAACACCTTTGGGATGAATTAGAGCGGAGACTGCAAGTCAGGCCTTCTCGTCCAACATCAGTAGCTGACCTCACAAATGCGCTTCTAGAATAATGGTCAAAAATTCCCATAAACACACAGACGAGTCTTCTTGCGTGCGTCTGTTTTTAACACATCCTTAACTGTTGTATAGTCTGACATTAATGACAACTGAGTTCCTACAGTGTGATGTGGCTTACAGCGGGGATCGTGTTCGTAAGTCTGACCAGAAAAAGTTGTAAAGGACTATTATAAATCTTACAGTGTGCACCCAGTTTAAATCGTATCCTGCGCAATTTGACAATCGCACTAAGCCATATCGCGATATTGATTTTATTTTGATGTAACTTGCAGCCCTAAATAAAACTATTTACAGCAACTTCACAGCTGCAAAAAAGACGAAAAAATTCTGATCTGTTTGCACAACTTAATGTGTCATGATATGCAAGACATGTCTTAGGAGAAATTCCTCAAAAGCCAGAATGACAAGTCTGTCAGAAGATATCCGTGCAGGACACAGTCATAATGCAATAATGCTTTAAGACATCCTGTGAGTCTCAGGCTGCTGCAGCACTAACACATCTGCTGTAATTAACAGCGGCCTCTGATTAACTCCGCAGGGGAGCGCCTGGCAGACTCTATTATCATTCTAACGGCTCATTTGAGATCCCAATCAGTGGTTATAGCACTCAAAACTGAAATACAAATGCATAAAAGTATTTCTACTACAAAGAGAAACCATTTATTTAATGAGTCAAACAGTATTTGATAGATGAAGGACCAAATAAACACTACTGTTCAAAAGTTTGGTGTTAGTAAGATATTTTTTTAAGAGAAATTATATTTTAATTCTGTCATTAATCACTCACCCTCATGTCGTTCCAAAAGAGTAAGACCTTCATTCATCTTCGGACCACAAATTAAGATCTTTTTTTGACCCCTCTATAGACAGCAATTTAATTAACACTTTCAAGTCCCAGAAAGGTAGTAAAGACATCCATGTGACTCCAGTTCAACCTTAATTTTATAAAACGTTGAGAATACTTTTTGCGCGCAAAAACCTTGAAAGTGTTAATTAAATTGCTGTCTATGGAGGGGTCAGAAAGCTCTCGGATTTCATCAAAAATATCTTAATTTGTGTTCCGAAGATGAACGAAGGTCTTACGGGTTTGGAACAACATGAGGGTGAGTAATTTTCATTTTTGGGTGAAATAATCCTTTAATAGTTTTATTCAGCAAGGAAGCATTAAATTAATCAAAAGTGACAGTAAAGACATTTATAATGTTACAACAAAATTATATTTCAAATTAAAGCTGCAAGCAGCGATGAAAGGGCCCTCGCACCCGGGAGCATCGACACCCGGTGGCCTCAGGAAAACAGCGAAAAGTGGGCGACATGTATTTAAGCGGGTAAATATAGAAGAAAAATGGCAGTGTCACTTCAGTGTGCCATACTTCCTGCTGCCAGCAGGTGGCGCTATGACTGTAACTGAATATTGGCATGTTGGTAGATGTGTTCAGGTCAGGACTCTAATAAAACGTGAAGTTTGGGGCAGATCGGACATTGTATGCTCGAGTTACAACAACTTCCTGTTTCATGGCGAAACATTGAACTTTGTGAGGCTGCCAAGGACACGGGAAAACTCAAGATCTTCGCAATTTAACGTCGCAAAGGCCTTTAGATTAGACTGTGCAAATATGATGATGATCTGATTAAATCTCTAGGAGGAGTTCATTAAAGTACGACGTCTGGAAATGGCAAAAACTGCAAAAATTTTGCAGAGAAAATTCTAAATATCTCACTTCCTGTTGGGTTTTCATAGTTTGCACCCAGGGTCTTTTTTGTAGATATTGGGCTGTTACATATATCTATCAAATTTCATACTCGTACGTAAAAACATAGCTCGAACGGCGCTTAATTGAAATTTTGTAGGTGGCGCTATCGAGCCATTTTGCCACGCAACCCATTTCAGACGTATTTTTTTTGCCACTTTGGCACTTTGGCACACATCATGTGTCTGAAAATTCAGCATTGCCATTACAGGAATAAATTACATTTTAAAATAAATTTATTTTATAACAGTTATTTTAAATTGTAATAATATTTCACTGGTTTTTAAATCAAATAAATGCCGCTTTAGTGAGCATAAAAGACTTATTTAAAAAATGTAAAAATTTACCACCAACCCAGAACTTTTGAATCGTGGTGTAGAGCTTTTTTCTCAATAAAAATAGAGAGTTGATTTTTTTAAAAACACACATTTCTGAGTAATTTTACTTCTTTCAAAGCTCCTTCAGATGCTGCCTTAAAAAAATCAAGTCCTCTCAGTACACAGGATGTTGAATAAATATTGGAATGTTTTTTTTTCAGTGCTTAGATGTAGCCAATGAAATAGATGGAAATTAAGTGATTGGAGGAAAAAGAACAGGTGGGCAAGACTTACCACCACTGAGCAGCTTCATGACCAACCACAGCTCATCCTTCACCACAAATGATGTGTAGTACGACACAATGTTGGGATGGTGACACTGGCTCATCGCCTGAATCTCTTTCTAGAAGAGAGAAAAAAGGGAGAGTGACAATCACTCTTTGTTGACAGTTAACCTGATTTAACCAATATCCTTTCCAACTGATTCAGAGCCTGCACAAGGCATCTGCCAGGTTTTTAAAATCTAATTTAAGGTTTTTTATGACCTTTTTTAAAGACCTCCACAAATACAATCAGTATCGTTTTGGGGAAGGGATGCAGATCAATGTTTATGGTAACATCCTAAACCATAAAATGACTGTAAAAACAGCGATTTAAACAACTTTACAGTTCAAATAGTAAACTCTGTTTTTGACAAAAACAAGTTTTATACAATTATAAACCTCACATTTCAGCCGTTAAAACAATTAAGAAAAGGGAGGAATTAAAATGATAAATTCATATAAAATATGGGTAGCACTTTATTTTACACTCCTGTTTCCCAGGTACATACTAAGTGCACTGTAAGTACACGTACTGTAAAATAAAGTGCAACCAAAACCTGATTATATTAATATTAATTATTATTAATAATATTTAAGTAATAATATTATTAGTCTACCTTAATATTCAGATTTTTTTTAATGTACATTAGCGTCTTGTTGAGCCACCTGTTAACTTTTGCAACACTGTGTGCAAGCGGTGTAAAATAAAATGATCAATCTTATTACTGATTAGATCTTCGCATTGGTCTGAACAAAACTAGCAGACGTGCTGAATGAATATGCAAATAAATCTCTAACAGTAGATAGCGATGACGGAAGGGAAGAATTACAGTATAGTGGTTTCTCCGGTTACCTCTGTAAACAAAGTAGTGCTCGTTGTATTAAGCATTATATGGAGGTAATATGAAAAAGTTTGCAGGTATGAATGATATAAACACAAACAAACAGTCATAAATCATCAACAGTAGATCAAAGCAATTTCTTGGCATAAATGTGGGCGTTTCGGGGATTGCAAACTGCTCTGAAAGTGTGAGCTCTCCATAAGGCATTTACTGTGTATACAGTCACATATTATGTGGTCCAGAATGCACTGGGCCTCATGGCTTAACCAAATAACTGTGGTGCCTCACAATGGTGCCATTCCAGATCTGGATTAATGTTTAAACAAGTCTGGCTCAGTTGCATAAGTTGGCAAATCTTCAGGTTCAGTGCAGATATTTACGTACTTCAGGTGAAATAGTAGTTTTTATTAGCTCACTCGTATAAGAAGCACCTCCAGCCCCTTTCACTGACCGCAAAGCACGCACAAACTGTAAAAATAAACATCAATCCAAGGATGCTATAAACACCACGACACCTTCATCTGACTGCCTTACAGCCTGTTCCAAATAACCAAGGTATGTTACTGTCAATATCCATCAGAAAAATGGGGCTGCTAGATGGATTTTTCAGCAATCGGAGACAGAAAAACAAGCAGTCTTCTCTATCCCCTGTTTATTTGCTAGTCTTTCCAGTTGACGGAGCAGTTTGGAGAGATTGACAGCTGAGGTAATGTTGGCACTGCGGCCGAAACCATCACTCTAAACTCTCCTCGAGTCATTTGATGGTGGGGGCTTACTAATGATATTACAAAGCAATTCTGTCATTTCTTTTTAGCTGTCAGGCACAGTCTTGTTCAGTTTGTTACATGCAATGCAAAGCAATCAATAAGAGAAACAAAAACAAAAAAAAACTGCAGGCTTAATGCTAATGAATGGCCACAAAAGATATACCTTGTTCATTCCACAATGCTGAAGCTTCACTAGCTTCGCTAATATTAAAATGAATGGGGATCTGATTTTTCAAGCTACTCTATTTTTTATTAAAATTTAATATTTTAATTATTTATAAAAATTGATTTTGAAAATTTCTGGTAACACTTTACAATAAGGTTTCATTTGTTAACATTAGTTAACTATGGTACTTTCATACTTTTTACTTTTACTATGGTAGTTTTGTTGTGCTAGCTGACGTCTTCATCTTTTTGTATTTTGTTAGTTTGGCAAAATCATTTGCTGAAGTCTACTTCATATATAGATATTCAGACATGCGTCTAACTACAGTTGCAGACACTCAGTCAACTTGCTCTTGAATGTTCACGACCCGCTCCAATATCGTGGACAGCTTACGTATAGCAGCCTTTCAATAAAGGAGGGGCTTCATAGAGACAGGAACTAAACAGAGCATTAAATGTCAGACTGGTAAGAGAGGTGTTGCAATAATGTAAAATATGTGAAAAATAAAGTATATTTTGAACATTCAAGCATGAAAACGATGGGTTACTCAAAGGGGTCATGAATTGAGAAATCTACTTTCCCTTGAGCTTTTGATATATAAAAGGTCATCGTGATATAAGAATATCCTGTAAGTTCCTTGTTAGTCAAAGAAAAGCCTTTATTGACAGCTGGCTCGGCAAACGATGGATCTGCGAATGTGTGTCCCCGTGATGTCAGAGTGCAGTGAAACACTGCCTCAAGACGAACGCCTAATTCTGAAGCCCCGCCCACTGACTCGTGCCGGTCCTGACATGTTAGATAAATAACATAGGCTTACGTGGAGCTTAACTTCCAAGCAATAAAGCTTATGGCATGTTTTATGTTCCTTCGGATTCCAATATTAGGAATGCGGTTCAACTTTTTTTTTAATGAAGATCCAGCTCACGTGGGGAAGACATTGCATTTGTTCGCTTAATTTTACAGTGGATTTGTTTGTAAACAAGAGACTGGATTTGCAGACTATGCTGTGCCTTCTATTGGATCCGACAGGAATGGTGCAACAATTATGTGAGTACAAAATGTTTTTTTATATGTGATAGTATTGCATTGTTACGTTAGATATCTACTGATTATGTACGTGTCCCGAGCCGAATAGAGATAAATGCCTCTCTATACGTCTCTGTACGTTTCTAACTAAACATAACTTCCACGCTGTCACAGGCTGGAGTATCTATTGTATTTGAGGTGTTGTTGGTTCATTGTGCTGCAATTCGGGATCAGACTCGGACATGTATGGGCCAGGGCTCGCACTTCTTAAATAGTGAAATAACATTCCTTTCTTGATACGCGTTGTTCACTCTCTTGACTGGTAATGTGAAGGAAAAATACAAATCTCGGAAGTTTTGAACATGCTGATTTGTCTGAGGAGAAATTTTGCTGATGCACATAGGCTACTTGGCTTGTGGGTGCACGCGCATGTGTGTGTGTGTGTGTGTGTGAGAGAGTGAGAGTGAGAGTGTGCATGTGTGTGTGTGTGTGTGTGAGAGAGAGTTATGCATGGTTCGCGGTTATATCCACCGATCAGGCCAGCCAAGTCATAAAAAAATAACATTCCAAATAATTGCGGGTGGATGAGAGATAAATCATTGTGTTTGTTTAATAATTACATTTTGCGAGCCCTGTGGGCGAATCATTCCGGTTGCCATTTCTCCACATTGGAAGTTTTCAAAACAATTCCTCACGTGTAATGACTGGGGAGCCGAAAGCTCATTATAATACGCAAAACTGTTATCCAATCATATCAGTGGGCGTTTACTTCCAAGTCTTCAATGCGGCACACCCATAAAAACTGAGCGTTTTAAGAGCTAGGCTCAAAACCAGGGTAGAAAATAGCCTATTACTTATTCATTATGTTTTTGAATATAAAAATCAATCAAACGTCATAAGTTGACCTCAGACAACAGTATACATTTTTTTTAAAAGTCAGTTCATGACCCCTTTAATGTAATCCCGGGTTCTTTGATAACAGAGCGGTGTTTCACTATGGGAATCGCTTTGGGCGTGACCAAGTACGTAAGCTCCTGTGACACGTCGACAGGTTATCATTACGGAGAGATTTCTTCCTGTTCCTGCGCAACGAGGGAAGTGTTGGTGAAACGATCTCACTCTGTTATCAAGGAACCCAGGATTACGCTAAGTAACCCATCGTTCTTATTATAACTTCGCTCTGTGTTTCACTATGGGAGATATAGACCACTCCCAGATTGGGTCCTGACCTACTGGATCCTAGCACCACATGTGCTAAGGATGGCTCAGACACATTTAGTCTATAAAACAGCACAGAAGTATGCGGTGTAGCCCAACTTGCCGCTGCACAGATATCCTGAACCAAAACTCCCCTAAGTAAGGCCCATGACGTAGCCATGTCCCTAGTGGAGTGGGCCCTTAAGCCCTCAGGAGGTTGAGATCCTCTGCATTTATATGCTCAAAATATATAGCATCTACAATCCAGTGGGAGAGCCGCTGACGCGACAACGGCTTCCCTTTATGAGTAGCAGCCCAAGACACAAAAATCTGGTCATTCTTTCTGAAACCTGCTATCCTCTCTACGTACACAATAAGTGGCCGTACTGGACATAATGAATTCAATCTCTTATCCTCCATAGAAGAGTGAAAAGCTGTAGTTGGACATCTATAAGCTGAGTCCACCACTTTAGGTACGAAAGCAGGGTTAGGGCCAAAAAGAAAGCTTTGTGAGCCCTGGAGAAAACTGCAAACAAGATGGGCTGATAGACAGAGCTTGTAAGTCACTCACACGCTTAGCTGTCACCAGCGCTACAAGCAGTGCAGTCTTACGAGAGAGAAACTTCAACCCTATGCCTTCTAACAGCTCAAAGGGGCGTAGAGAAAGGGTATCTAAAACCGTCTACAAATCCCACAAAGGGACCATCTGCCTGGCCACTGGCCTCTTACGGAATGCACCTTTCATAAAAAGACTTATTAAAGGTTGCTGCCTGCTGTCTTGTCACCAAAACCAACATGACAAGCAGAAATAGCTGCTAAATATACCTTCAAAGTCAAAAAAGCCTTCCCTTTATCCAGCAGATCCTGGAGAAAACATACCGTCACTCACCGAGGATTGAAAAGGGACAATATGACTCCGCCCACATCATTTTTCAAAGACTCGCCATTTATTACTATAAAGAGAGCAAGTGGAAGAGGCTTTGGCCCTCTGAATAGTGTGTATAGCCCCTTTCACACATACAGTCTTTACTGGTAAATTACCGGTAACAGATCATGTGTGAACAGGACCTTTAAAAAAAATACTGGTAAATTGGTTCCGGCAATTTACCAGTAAGAGAGGTTGTAACATTATCAGTAAATTACCGGTAATATGCTCTGTGTGAACGCGGAAATGAAGATTACCGATATTTGCATGTACGAAGTCAGAGCGCGATGATGTAAGACGTCTGCTTTGGGCCAATCATAAAGACTTATAAAGATGATGTGATTACTCTGCGCTGTTTACAGTAAGCTTATTAATAGTTTTTCTATTTAAATATGCGCTAAATGATCATCTTTGACGTTGCTCCAAGTCTCACAGCTTTTTCAAAGTGTCGCGCTTGAAAGCAAGCCTTCTTTTCCATTCAACGGAGTGCGCTCTGTAGTTGGATACTATTATGCGGGTCTCGTGTTTTTAATCATCTGTTATGCCTGTCACTCAGACGTCAAAACGGTGTTATCAAATTGAACAGATAGTGAAACTAAAGCACTTCTCATATGGGCAGATGAAGACAACGGCACAGCTTTTAAAAGATCATTTCTGATGACTGACATCACAGAATTTCCCGGTATTTTGCTGCTGATGTGTGAATGTCTCTTACCGATAAAAAGCCATAATGTTGTTGCTTGTGTGAACAGCATATTTGTTTATTTATCGGTAAAGTCATTCTGGTAATTTTACGGCAATTTACCGGTATTGCTGTGTGAAAGGGGCTTATGAAAAAAATTTACTATTGTTTGAATGCAAGTTTGGTAATGGAATGTAGCAAAAATGCAGTCATGTTTGCAATTAAGTGCACTACTTTGCTTCAAGTTAAGGGACAGGTTGCAGTCCCCTCCAATATTTAGATAAAAAGTGAATAAGAAAACAGGACATTTCAAGTTCTTGAAAAACAACTTATGGCAATTGAACTTTCCAAGTTGAGTCCTCAAATGACCCACTGAACATGAGCCACGCTTTCCACTGACCCAAAAATTTTTTTTACAAGTGCAACCATGTATGCAGTGAACACAAAGCTCTTCCCGTGCCAACACTGCAGGGACACGGACACCCCAACAGTGGGCCACTGGGTATGTCCCACCCCTCTGTCCCAAAGCTGGATTTGATTCAACAATTTAGTCAGCTTTGGCTGGCTCCACAAAGGCTGTGTCCAGTTCCACGATAGACACCAGGTTGAGGGCATGTGTAAACAATAACGAACAGGACAGTCTTTGGACATTCAATGGCTAGCGCTCCATCTGCACTCTCACAGTAGTAGCCGAGGGTCATCTCAGCGTGGCTGGCCGATGTCTACCCGAGAGAGACAAAAACAATAGCCTAAGCAGGGAGGGTGACATCAAGAGACTGTTTGCCACCCGATTCATGTACGTCCAGAGGACAATGAGCAAAGAAAAGCAGAGCAGAGACTCTTTGTCTGCGGTTATGTCACTGCCTTTCTGCCACTACGCCCAGTGGAAAAAACACTTTCCTTCTTCCTCAGGCCAAATTTCTCACTCAATATATGTTCTCCAACATACATTTCAATTTGCATTACATTTACGTTAAAGCCTGGGGTAAATATTTGTCATTTTGGTTATTCAGTCTAAATCTTATACATCGAAACTATCCACACACCTATGTGCATTCGCTTCAACATATTTACTTAACCTTGACCCACTGATATTCTCACAGTGCCTTCATTACTTTATGACCAAAACACACACACAGCACACACACACACACACACACACTCTCTCTCTCTCTCCCTCTCTCTCTACCAACACGCCACAAGGAAAATCAGATTAAAACAGATCAGCAGGATATTTTGCTGAGTCACTTCAGAAAAGCACAATCTTTTTCTTTTTTTTTTATATATATATATAACATTTAAGATCGGTACAAGAAAATATCAGGAAAACAATCTCTTACATAAATGTCAGATATTTAAAACGAAAAAAAAAAAAAATACAAACACAGTCGATATTTTGATAAGTTTTACAATTAAATTTTAACTATGATGTTTAACATCTAATGTTGGTGCTGTTTAGTAAAATAAAAATGATCTGATACTAAATAATAATAATAATAATAATAATAATATGCATTTGGTCCAGTTGCATAAACTGAAGAAGACCTTTGACTATAACCGCAATTAAATCATTTAATAAATTATGATAATAAACTTTACATCTCGTACTGATTCTGTACAGTAATATAAAAATAACATAATACTGAATATTAATAACAACAACAACAGCTTTTAATACTACTACTGCTACCAATAATAATAATCCTGAATATTTAATTATCATACAACAGTAATATATATATATATATATTTTTTTTTTTATATTTTACATTTGGTCCACTTGCAGAAAACTGAATTAAGACATCTGACCATTTCGCAATTTTAATTTTCAATGTAATTTTGATTAACATTTAACAAATGATTATGACAAATGTTTAACATACCGCACTGCTTCTGTATAGTAATATAAATATCATGTAATACTGAATAGTAATAATATTAATAAAGAATATTAAGGAATATTAATTACTGGAATATTAAGTAATATTTCATAAAGACCATATAACAATTTTGAATTAATTTCGATTAACTGTGTAGCCCAAACCATCATATTCAGGCTGACATCTGTGAATATATATTATGCAGGATAGTTTGAATATATTGTATATACGAGTGACACATTCCTAGGCAGCTAATCCATCTAGGAGAAATGCAGCACATTTAAACAGCGTCATCTGATGGACAGTTGGCAGACACTGAAGTCATGTGATTTCAGAAGGCCTTGGGGAGGTCTTGTCACGTCCCCGTAGAATAAACGCTGCAGTGGTACACAGTGGGTTCACTATAGATTCAGCTTGACGTCAATGGCACTGACAGGATCTCAGCTCAGTCAGAGAGGAAAATTGTTCCTCCCACCACAACAGAGTCACACGGCTTCTGCGTTGTGACTTGTTTGGATTGTCCTGTTCTTTTTCACAGTGATTGGGCTGCTCCTGCATGTTGGGAAGAACTAAAGCATGCTATACGCCAGCAAATTGGCCTCATCATAAGTGAAATTGACCCAAACCTCGAAGGAATTTCCTCCGAGTGCAGCCCTTGATGCAGATTACATGCAATAGCCGGCTGCTGCTCCCGCTCATTACAGGAGCAATCTGGCTTTAATTTAATGCCTCCTCTGAGTTTAAGAGAGCGCTCAGCAGATCATAAAGGCAAAGAAAGCATCAGAGGAAACCTGAACTGCAAATTTTCCATGTGACCCTAACTCTACGAGAATCTCCTGTTAACTTTCACCCAAGTCATTCCCAAGGGTTTAGTTCAGTTCAGCTGGAAGAAAGTCTCCATTTACAGACTAGAGATAATATCCCTAACGACTTCTAACTCCTCTGTTAGACACCTGGATATGGGAAAAACTGAGTTTCTGGTAGCTTCCCGCAGAGAGCTTGTAAATCAGGAATATGAGCTTTCCCAGTGAATGACGAAACAACGCCTGGTCACGAGGAACAAAAGTATGACCTTTTGAGCTCCTTGAGGAGTTGACAGATGAAATTAATAAAATGGGAAGGGGAAAGTAGGACTCAACTTGAACTTGACAAGAATCTAACAAACCTGAAGATCATTTGCTTTGTTCTGAAACAAGGGCTTAATTTGTTACAATGTTTCATCTTCTTCTTGGAACAGTTCGCTTTCACAAGGCAACATTTCAAAGCATACCAAAATGTATTAGTGCTCACCTGTTTACGTTCCTCTGCGTCATCCATCAAGATGGATTGACAAGTTTGCTCCGCGGCTTATTGTGGCATTATCTGTAACTGCCATGACACACGCAAACACTTATACAAATGCAGTCTTGATTCCCACTCTGACTGATAAATTATATATATTTAATTTATATATATATGGGAATCAAGGCTTCGTCGGGGCAGCATTCTTGCAAAGCACGGTGAAGAACAATTACACATTTTAAGATGAAAAGTAGCTCTTTGGTGCTTACTGCTGCTTTTATATAACACATTTCCATTTATGAATTGTGATACCACTTGTTTCATTGATCTGTTGAGTCGGATTGCTTTCTCACCTCAACCGCTTCAGAGTTTGTTTTCAATCAGGCTGTGACCATGTCATTCAGGCGATCTCGAAGCGATTTTTTTGGTGCGGATCTGACTGCTCATATATGCCTAAACAAACCGAACAAAGGGAGAAAATGCACCAGGTTCCGAAAAAAACGAGCCAGGTGTAAAAACGCCCTTTAAACGGGAAGACAGGCAATTACAAAAAAAAAGAAGAAAAAAGTTCTTTAATGACTGGGATGAAGTTTTATATTAGTCAATGTTGTGATTCACACAGAAGTGAAGGGGGGAATTCTGACTAGCAAATAAAAACTCTGGCATAAAACTGGGAAACAACACAGGGATTCCCTTTGGTCTAGTTAATAACGTTTAGGCAATCTGGAAATGGTAGAACCCATGTGTTAGCTCTTTTCCTCACATGTTCTGATTTTCTGACAGTGCAAATGCACACTTATATTATTGTTCAAAAGAAATTAATACTTTTTAAGATGCATTCAATTAATCAAATGTGGCTTTTACATTGTTACAAAAGATTTCTATTTCAAATAAATGCTGTTCTTTTGAACTTTCTATTAATCAAAGAATCCTGAAAAAAAATGTATCACAGTTTTCACAAAAACATTCAATTTGATTAATTGGGGCCTATTAGGTACAGTACATGGCTAATTTTCTCAAGGAAAAAATATCTCTGAACTAATGTTGTATACTATACAGGGAATCCCAGTTGGTACATCACTATATTATTAAATTTAACTGATTTGTAGGCTACTATTTATTTGCACATATGGAAGTTTTTATAATATTGCTATAATACTACATTTTTAATGACAATTGTGATTTGACTCGTTTATAGGATATATAAACATTTAAATGGTGGCTGTCATAAAAACAACGGATTTATTTAATAATACATTAAATATTGAAGAATAATAAATATGCAATATAGTGCATATATTTAGCAAAATAATTTTTTTAGCTGACTAGCATGTTTTGAATGTTTCTTTTCTGAGGTAAATGTAACATTACGTGACAAGCTGTTTTACTAACATTTTTGCCTGTTGAAACGCTGATTGAGCGATTACAACTTCTGTAAATTGTACTGCATCTTTCAACATACCTTCTGATGTTCATTCATGTTTATATTTCGTGCTGTAACTAGTAGAAAAGTGGATAGGATGACCAGTTCAGTGTCTACAGTTAAATGTGCACTGTGTAGATTTTAGTGGCATCTAGAGGTGAGATTGTGAATTACAACCACCCAACCAACCACCCACCGCTCACCCCTCCCTTTCGAAGCACATAAAGAAGATACTGTGGCCGGCACAGGGCAAAGATGTCGCCTGAGACAGCAGAGAGTAGCTAGTGCTAATGACTCATTCTAAGGTAATAAAAACATAACGGTTCATTATGTAAGGTCTTTATACACCACTGAAAACATAGTTATGTATATTATATTGTATTTATGTCAGTAGATCCTCATAAATATTACACACTGCACCTTTAAAGAGCTCCAAAGCGGTATTTGTTGTTTGAATTTCATAATAAAATTGACAGAATTTGAAAGCTGCAACAAAGCACTAAGCTTATTGCGATTTATTGGATGGAAGGTGTGCTACAAAGCTTTGTTCATTCATCAACTGAAAACAGCATAGACTGAAAGATCGATTCTTGGGATTTAATAATCGATATCGGTTCTAACCCAGCCTTAATACACATATCTTTGCTGTCGGGCGGAAACCTCATCTCTCCAAAAACGCTACTTTTCAGGAAATGAAAAAAAAAACAAAAAACTATTTTTTAAATAAATAAACACAGCGCTGTATTTGTGGCTTTATATGTGGTCAGGCACTTGAATGTGTCATCATATTATTAAACTTTTAACAACATCAAGCTTAAATGGAGTTGCGAGGTTTTTGACCAACAAATTTATGATATACGCATGTATGAAATGCGTTATATAAATATATACAAATATGACATATGTTTTGTCCGTCATTAGAACGGCCACATCTGAGGCTGTAAGTGCATCGTGTTACGTTTTCATCAACTTACAGGTTATAAAGATTACTGGAGCTATGTGGGCGCTTAGATTTTTCTGTCATATGGCCATTAGAGAGAATGATTTATGAAAATGATGATTTTCATAAATCATTCTGATTTATATAAAAATAAAGATAAAAAATGGATACACAAGGTTCCCGCCCGACAGCGTCGATATGTAAAAATCTGTTCCCATTGTCTAAAGACACATACCAAATGTCGATAAGTTCTGTCCATGCATTACAATCAGTCCTGTATGGTCATTATTCACTGTCAGCTCATAAAGTGTTGGCATTTATGAGCCATGACTTATTGAGTGGTATTTCTCATATGCAGCCTTTAAATGTTGCACAGATGGGATCATGTCCAACAGGTTTCATACATTTAACACTTTCCTCGCCATTGACAGAAATTTCCGTCATTTGTAAGAAAACGCTTCCCCGCCACTGATTTCCGTGTTTTCACTGTTTTACGGTAGGGGGTGCTATTACACATCTTCTGAAAGAGTACTGAATCTCCTGATCATAACACATGCGAAGATGAACAAGTGATATCATATGTAATCATATGCATATTTAAAATGACACGATCATCAACATTTAACAGCATATAAATCAAAACTGCCTAATGTTACTGAATTAAATGTCGTCCCAGGATGAGCTATAGGACTGTGCAGCTTTGGGGGTGTTGATGGACTCGATCTACTCCATCTGTGTTTTGATCATTGTTTTGAATCCAATCCAGATGTAGTCTTTAACAAAAACACGTTTTTCTCAGTTTTTTGCTCAAAATGTTTTTGTTTTTTTATGAAACTTACCCACAATTAAATGTTGATAAAAAAAGATTGCATGACGCAAGAAGCTTTTTTTGTTGTTGTTTAAAAGCAGAGGTTCTTTTCTTTCTTTTGATATATTGCATTTTCAGATATTAAACAGCAAAAAAATTCTGGGGGCCATGAAACTTTTGTGAAAACGATCAAAAACGCTGGCAACTTTTAGCAAAAAACGTTTGCCGGGGAAAGAGTTAAGCAGAACGTGAAATTCTTATAAATGTCTCTTACCCCAAGTTGACATGAATGGAATTCACAACTCATGTTACTTCCATACTTGTGCTAATATCTTCAAATGCAACAAACCAAAAAAAAAAACACAAGTGGCATTTAATTATGTGGTAACAAGTTCAATACCAGGAGCTCATCCATGCTTGTCTGACATTTTTCCAGATTGATGCGTTTGATGGCGACCTTCTCCTTCCTGGGAACACAGTAGGCAGCCTGGACCACAGCCGTAGCTCCGCTCCCTGAAACACACAAGAATGCATAAAGTCATGACAGATAGGAGAATGAAGAGGAGATGAAACTCACTGTTCTAGACTGACAACTAATACATTTCACTAACAAAACCCTCTTAAACCGTTTTACACATATGGCTTGACACTACATACACTCTTAAAGTAAAGGTTCCAAAAGGGGGTTTTCACAGCAACGCTATGGAAGAACCATTTTTGGTTCCTCAAAGAACCTTTCAGTGAACCTTGTGATGTGACGCGACAAAAGACAATATAACACATTATAATCTAGTGATTGTGTCTACACTGGATGCGGCGCGACGCGACACAACAAATCCCCGACAGTAAACTGATGCCTCGTTCTATTTATGACTAGGCCTGTCGCGATTGGTCGATACAATCGACTGCGTCGACGCTGATAATTAGTCGACATCAATATTTTTAATCGACTGGGTAAGTTAAAAAATGACAGCACTCTAATAAGAGCAGTATTTCTTAATTTGCGTCGATGTGTGACAGCAGGAGTGAGGACGTGTGTGTGAGCTGACTGAGCTCTGCTTCCACCGTTCACTTAACAACAGAAACGCTTGCATTAGAAAACAAGGTGCGGCGCGGCCGGGACGTGCTCGCGCTGACGGACTCTGACCTGAAGCGCGCGCAGCCGCCCACACGCCTTTCACTCAGACAGATCGCGACGTCAGTTTCGCGGATTATTGGGTTTGAATGGTCAAAAATATGTAAAAATGCACGTCCTGGGGAGTATTCAGGTAAACACAGTCGGGTATGTCTTTAGTGAACGTATACAGAGTTGAATGAGAAATCGGATGTGTGTTACAATGAATTTGGTCCGTGCAGCTCTTAAAGGACCGGACCTAATATTCTGTGTGATTAATGTTAATCAAACAACAAAAGAAAATTAAAAAAAAATCACCCCATGCTTGACTGAATAACTTCAATATATTTATTAAGAATCAGTGTATAGTTAATTTACAGAGTGACTATGCAGACTATGCATTTTTGTTTTTACATTTGATTATTTAATTTCTTTATTGAATGCTACTGTTAATTAGAGATACTGTAGCTGAAAATAAAGCACTGTTTTTTTCATATTGTTTGTCATTTACATTTTGGCTTATTAAACAAAAACAGATAAAATAAAATTAAATATCTATATTGTAATTATAAAAGTACATAAAAAAAATTTAATTACTCATATCATGAAATAAGATTTATGGTTATCCCAACCTGTTCAGAATAGTGGTTAGTGTTAACATGATTGATAATAATGTGATGATGAATGTTGCAAACATCTCTGTAAGGATGTTCACACTGGCACGTATAGTTATTATTATTATTATTATTATTATATTATTTTTAAATACATTTTAGTCTGGTATCGTATCGAAGTCATAATTTTGGTATCGTGACAGCACTATTCTATATAAAAAAGTATTTTCTGATATTCTCTTTTTTTTGTTATGTTGGTTTACAAATGTGTACCTTTTTACATTTTTACTCTTTTAGTTTTACATTTTGTCAAGGGCTTGTTTACATTTATACTTTTTTATAGTACACTACTGAATGCCAAAGTTGCAAGTTAAATTAAATGTTTTTAAGTAAAATTGTTGAAAATTATTGTGATAAATTAGTCGATAGATTCATCTATATAAAAATAGTCGTTAGTGGCAGCCCTATTTATGATGTACTGACATGAAGGACAAATGCTGTGCAACGGTTGCTTTGTCGCGTCTAGTGCAGACAGCATCTAGCAGTTGCAGCACGGCACAACGCGTCAACGGTCGCGTCCGGTGTAGACATGGTGTTAGTGCGAAGAACATTTTAATAGATCATTTTCCCACTATAAGAAACCTTTTGTGCATGGATATTCTTCATGAAACCATCAATGCCAATAAAGGCTGTATTTTCTGTCAGAAGTCCAGAAGTACAGTAACTTTAATGGGATTATAAACAAAGACTCTCTTACACTTACAGGACAAAGAAATTAAAATAAGTTATGTCGACAATATTTCTGCAAACAAACAACAATGGCATGAATAATAAAAATATCTGAATGAACTTAGTAAAATTATAAAAATAATTAGGGCTGTCAAAAATAATTTCTGGGAGGCAGATGGGCTTACTTGATGTGCAAAAAAAACCTTTAAATTAACTGACAGCTCTCAATCAAACAGAGAAAGCTGATATTGCAGAAACATCACAATATATTATATACACAATACAACACACTATAATAAAGGCACAGCTAAATGTGACATGTATAATGGCTTTATGTGTTCCTTTAAGTTAATTTCAATTATACTGTAATGTTGAATGTCTTTAATTACTCATTTCACCTTAAAAAATTGAGGAAAAAAATATGACATCAGTAGCAGTGTTGATATCGGTGATACAGGCCTTAGTACTTAGATGAGGAAAAAAGAGATGCCATTAAATACATATTTAAAATAAACACCAACTTTATTTTGTTTCTACATTAATTTGGAGACTCAATGTGAAAATATGTATTAAAAATATATTACATGCGTTAATTTGTGATTACAGAAAAATGTGTGATTAATTAGTTATTTTTTAATCGACTGACAGAACTAAAAAAAAATATATAAAAAATCATTCATAACAATTCCATTTATTTAAAAATATGAATAGTATTAATCAAAAATAATAACTATATTTAAAATATTGTTCTATTAAAGATGTTATACTTTGTTGTTGTATGAATGACAAATGAATATTACTGTGTCAAAAAGCAGAAATACAATAATGAGGTTCGACAATTATCAAAGATAATTGCTCATTAAAAACAATAGCATCTATCTCTAGCCATTACACTTACTCCCTGGGAAAGTGTTAGAGAAAGGCTGACAGCTAAATGCTAAAATCAAAACATTCCTCTGCCACTGCAGCATTGAACATTTATTCGAGAAGGCTTAAATCCTAACAGACTATAAGTCAAAGGATTTGAGAGCTATACTTGGCTTTCAACTTTACTGCAGAGGTTAATCTCCAGAGTGCTTTAATGAGGTTCTGCTCATGGCACAGGAGAGAAAGCAGACAAGACACTTCTGCAGATGGTTATCCTTGAGAATGCAAGGTTGTCCTGGTCCACACATCCTGAATAATAGAAGAGATATGGAATAGAAGAGTAGAATAATAGAGATCCTCGTAAATCAGCAAGCACCTATGTTTCCACTGTGAGCTGAATATAAATGACATATTATTGTGCTGGTATGAGGCAGAGGGAATTTTTTAATCATCTTTAATCAACTACTCGAACTCCATATGGCCTAATAATAACAAAGTCCTCATTGTTCAGCATTTTGATTGCACCAGCAGGGCACTATGGATTAGAGGAAAAAGGGAACAAATCTGACAACAATTCTCATTTTCTGAACTGGTTTGACTAGTTTGTGTACAGCCAAATACAGTCATTGGAGAATTTAAACCACAATGATGAGACTGAACTGAAGTAGTATAGCTAAAATGTTACTAAAATGTGCTGACAGAAATCCCATTAATCACATCCTGGCCTTACCATGGCCCCCAGACGGATGTTGGTCCCCAGCACGGCCCTCACAGTGCCAGCTGTGAATACTACAGGTCACCCGTGATGTTCAATGTTCATCAATCAGAGTCTAGAGCTATATTTGAGACCCTATGCTATACATTAAAGGAGCTCAGCGCACCAGATGGAAAGAAGATTAAGTTGCCTGTGCCAACAGCATGAGTTTAAGTGTAAATTCCTACAGAGAAACAAACAATCGGTTGTTAGGGATGACTCAGGAAAGACTGTACTAAAGTTGAGCATGCACGTGCCAAGAGAAAATATTTCATTAGGTTCATTTTTTTGTTGTTGTCATGAAGCAGAAGTAGCAATAGTCTTTACTTCCCTATTGTGATGTATATCCAAGTAAAATGGCTTCTCAAACAAGAACAAAAAAAAATTTAGGGCAGGACTTGATTTTGTCCTTTGGGAATTGATTGGATGGTTATGCCATTGCTGTGATCTCATGCGTCAGTAAACATATCATCAGAGAAGAGTGAATTAAAAAATATATGTGCATGGATAAATCATTTAAAATAAATGCTGCAATATTCCATAAAAAATAAGAATTGTCAATTTTGATTTCATGGCGATAATCATCAGCATTTCATTGCGCACACCCATTTTCCCTATGCATTAATTTATTCAGATAAATAAAAACACAAACTACCTCTGCATAAATATAAAAGAATAATAATGATTTCATTAATTTAGTAAAACAATATAACTTCTCATTTGTGCATCCTCGTTTCCCTTCCTCGCGTCTCAGCTCCACCCTCCTTAAGATGCGAGGGAAGGATGCAAGGATGAAATAGAGGCAAAGGAAATCTTGGAATATTCTTGATCACTCGAGTGTCACTTCAAAGCGTCATCATCAGCTGCACTCAAAGGATCTGCCCTTATGTTGTTGAAGTTTGGTTATTTAAGAAATTAATAAATAATAATAATAATAATAATAATAATAATAAAGCAAGATGCCCTGTTGAAATATGTGAGATATATGGTTTATTTTAACTGCAAAGGTAAAGCATAAATTAAAATAATTTTGACAAATGTGAAGGGGGAGGAGAATTTATACATGCGTCAGGTTTTTCAAAAAGAAAGACTTCCGCATAGGATACACCTGTGCATCCTCACTCATGACTCCTCAGGAAGCTTCCTCACTCCTTATTCCTCGCGGTAGAATTTAGAGAATTGAGGTGTCCTTCAAGATGGCTTTCTTTGATTGATTTCCGGGTCACAGGCTGGAGGATGGAGGGGTGAGGAATCGAGGAAGAATCAATTTGAGAATTGAAAAGCACCCATTGTTATGGCAAGCCAACTGGGTCAGCAGTGGTGAGAATTTACCAACAGTGGTCCGAGGAGGGACAAACCACAAAACGGTGACAAACCACAAACCCAAAGCTCAACGATACACGAGGGCAACGAAGACTATCCAGTCGGACACCTGTCCACTGCTGAAAGCCCCTACAATGGGCACGTGAGCGTCAGAACTGGACCTTGGAGCAGTGAAAGATGGTCCCGTGGTCCAATGAATCCTGTTTTCTTTACATCATGTGGATGGCAGTGTAAGTGTGTGCCATTTACCTGGGGAAGTGATGGCATCAGGATGCACTGTGGGATGACAACAAGCCGGTGGAGGGAGTGTGATGTTCCAATGTTCTGCTGGGAAACCCTGGGTTGTGCTGGACCAACAAGTTCGATCCACAGCGGCTCCACCTCGCAACCTACAGGACTTGAAGGATTTGCCTAACATCTTGGTGCCAGATTCCACAGCACACCTTCAGGGGTCTAGTGGAGTTCATGCCTCAACGGGTCAGCGCTGTTTTGGCAGCACGCGGAGGACCAACAGCATATTAAGCATAATGTTTTGGTTCATCTGTGTATGCTACTTTTCAAAAAGTTTTTTCTTTGTTTAAAAAAATAAATAAGTGCTTTTATTTCGCAAGGATGCGTTAAATTAAAAGTAACAGTAAAGACATTTATAATGATATTACTTTTTTTTTTTTTTTTTAATAAATGCTGTTCTTTTGAACTCATAGAAGATAGAAATAGAAAAAAGATATTTTAAACCATAATAATTTTTCACAATATTGCTGTTTTTAATGTTTTGATCAAATAAATGCTGCATTTGTGAGCAAAAGACGCTGTAAAGACATTAAAACAAATCATACTAACCCCAAACGTTTGACCGGTTAGTATATATAAAACGTTTAAAGGTGCCCTGCCACACAAAACCGTTTTTACTTGTATTTTTTTTAAATATGTTAGGTCCATATGTGTTTGTGTTATGTCGTGAATGGGAAAATTAACTGCTACCTCCTCTGTCAGCTCTAGCCACTGAAAAGAAATAAGCAGAGAAATCAGGCCGATTACAAAAGCTGGTCAGTCTGACGTGGAGTTGCCTGAGCTCATTACTATTCATGAGCTCACCCTGTTGAGACCGCGCCCACAGAATTCGTCTAGCTCAGTGACAGTTTTCGTATACAGCAAGGATGCTGATAGCCAGGCTCTCATTGGCTAGCTGTTAGCCAATCAGAGTCAAGCAGCTTAGCTCGTTGAATATTACTGAGAACTGGTGCAAATCAAGCTGAGTCTTCCTGCAGGCTTTCTATACAATGCTTGAATGGTTGGAAAAAAGGTAAACAAAGCATTTTTTCCACAAAAAATGTTACGGAGTCCATGGTAGAAATTCAAACATTACCACAAAAGTAATGAAATGTGTGTGGCAGGGCACCTTTAATATAGGCCTACTCTTGTTTTACTCTTAACCTCCTTCTGTCTCCAATAAACGCGTCAAATATCTCACACAGAAGTAAGTAATAAAACAGCAAAAGCAGCCTAGCAACCCAATAACAAATATAATAAAAAGTCATGACACTTCATTATAAACATAATAAAGTATTGAAAACAACCAGTGAATATCAAAGATTTACTTTTATATGGTCAGTTATTAGACGTTAATATTGCAGGTGTGTTGGGTGCAATAAAGTGGTGTTATGTTAGTGTTCTCACCCTAGCTGAGGATCACAGACTCGTCTATTGATATAAATGAAAATACTGCAGAAGAAGAGTTTGTGTGTACATCTGCACCACAGCAACAGGATTTTATGGAGGCCTATTGCTGCTTTCTGAATTGAATGATTCAGTATTACGTTACCAGGTTACGGCCTTAGAAAAATTAAATGAAGAACCACCAGCTGATGTTGTGTGGTTGCTTCCCTAATTATCCGCAGAAAAAAAGAGGGTATACGCCTGGTTTTAATCAAGGAATTTGATTCATTTCATTAGCCAAATGTTTACCAAGATAAATGAGCAGACCACACGTGCCTGGAGACTGACAAAAAAATTCAAATGTATCCGATCCAAGGTTTATTAAAATCTGAATGATTCATTTCTTCCTCCTTCCTACTTGATGTCCCTCATTAGAGAGGATGTTAACTTCATGAGAGAGTTTGGGAGTAAAAGGTTAATAGCCTTCAATTACTTTCCAGTAGCACGCATTAACTAGATACTTTGAATTCAAAGCCACTTGTCAAGAAACAAGTTCGTTTAGACACACACACACACTTGTCTAACAAATGAAGAGGGAATTATTTTATTCAGAATAATTAAATGGTCTAAAGTGGAGTACAACACTTGATTTAAGAAGGTACATTTTGGAAGAAACAAGTATTGAACTTTTATATGGGTCAAAAACTAAATCAACCGGTCATAAAAGAACAAAGTGTGGAATTTAACTTCTTTGCGGTGCATGTGGACCCAATAGACCAGCGTCTGAGGTCCCTCGGAGCGGTGTGAATGTGTTCCTTCATGCATAGTTCTCTGTTTGTGCTACCTTGAGCCAGCCTGTCCTCTCAGGAGCCCTTTATTACATTTCCTAGACTTGCATTCCGCACACTATTCTGGGCCGCACTGAGACATGTCACACTTATGTTGCTTCGTACTAGAGAAAAGCTCTGATGGAGCACTTGATGCACAGGAATGCGTACAATTCATTTTGAGGGCGAATTGGATTCCGGAAAGTACAACTGGACAATTGGTAGAGTATGTAGCAGAAAAAGACGGAGAAGAAACCTTTCAATTTCGAACTTACGAAACATACCTTAACATACAGCATGACCGGTGTAGTCTGATTCCTGAACAAATGACTCACATGAACCAGCTCTATTTAATTAATCAAAAACATACAGAACAACCGGTGTAGCCTGATTCAGAAACAAATGACTCGTATAAACTTGTTCTTTTAACTGAATTCAGAGCTTACAACACAACCTGTAGAGTCCAAATGTTAAATATGAAGTGAACCAAAACATACAGAGAAAGTGACTCATATGAACTGGTTCTTTTTAGTGAATCAAAAACATACAGCACAACCAGTGTAGTCCGATTGATAAAGAAAGTGACTCATATGAACTGGTTCTTTTTAGTGAATCAAAAACATACAGCACAACCAGTGTAGTCCGACTGATAAAGAAAACGACTCATATGAACTGGTTCATTTTACAGGCTTTAAAAACATACAGAACATCCAGTGTAGTGTGATTCACAAAGAAAATAGGTGTGTTCGACTTGGAAGTGGCACTGCGCAGACTGATCGGTGTCGAAAGCATTTGATGTCATCATACACCGATTAGTCTGCGTAGCGCAGCATCAAGTCGAACACACCTAATGAATCATATGATCTGACAAGGGAAATAGAATTTCCAACTCAAGTCAACATTGATAAGCACAGCTTCTGTTTCACCTTACAGTCTCAGACTGTGCGACAGCAGTAATCAAACATTTCCAGTCTAGAACAGTGAAGGACTGTGGAACCTGAGAGGAACAGAGTGTGGGTCTGACTCCATCCAAGGAGACTCTGTGCTCTCTGAGGTGGAAAAAACAGCTAAGGATCAGTGAAATAACAAGAATCCAATTCCCCTGGGAAGATACCAACACAATGGTTCAGCTGAGTGTGCTCCAAACTCACACTCACCCACAGTGAACTTTCCATTGGAGAGTGGAATAACAGAAGTACTCGAGAAATCCTTCTGGACTATATGGTTTATTACAATCAGATCCAGCTAAAACAACTCTTTGTCTGTGATCAATAGTAACAGGGTCGAAGAAAATCAGACAAACCCATCCTTGGCTGGAAGACAAAAGGAAACATTGACTAATTTCAACTCCATTCAAAAAGTCACGCTTTTAATTGAAAGAACATGTGCCTTCAGCTTCAATTCTATTCAATTAAAGCTGCTCACAATTTCTCAGAATTGCAATGGGAGGTGAAACATACTGTATACTACATTCGGCAGATGTTGACAGCCTAAAAGAGGATGGTAAAAACATATACACACACACACAATTGGGTTTATAACACCCAATTGTGGTCATAACACTGCAATTGGGTTTTAGAAAATTATGATAACTGAAATCTGGCTAAACATTTTCTGCTCATATTCTGATGAATGCCCAGTAATTGCCAGACTTTGGTAAAAAAAAAATAATAATAATTTATTGGAAAATTATGAAGGCAAACATTTCAAACATGTAATTTTCAGTGATAATTTAAATAATGAATGAGAAGTAGAGCTGCACGATTCTGGATCAATTGAGTATCACGATTTTTAGTTTTAAATAGAGATCACGATTGTTTTTTTGTTTCAAATAGAGACCACAGTATTTCCACGAATCTGAACAACTTAAGAAAATAACTAGTCCTGTCAATAGATTAAAAAAATAATAATTACTAATTAAATTGCACATTTTTCTATAATAAATCGTGATTAATCGCACCTAACATTAAAGTTTCAAATATATTTGTAATAATATAAAGGATGCCAGAAAAAAAATTATGCTGCGTTAATTGCGTTAAATATTTTGAAAGCATTAAACATTAAGGCGCTAATTTTGACAGCCCTAAAAATAACATGTAATTTACTAGAGGTTATGACAAAATGTTAATTGCTGTCTATTTAAAAAGGTTTCATTAACTTAACCATTAACTTTTTTTTAAAAAATGGTTTGAATGAATGATTCAATGACTCACTCATAAATACTTCACTTGTTTCATTACTGGATGATTAGCCTTTTTGAACAAAACTCGAGTGAATGATTCAATAACACATTTTTTCTTTAACAGTCACTTGTCGCCATCTAGTGGCGTAATGATGTAATCGATACAATTGTCATTTGAACAATGTAGACCAGTTTATATCTATAGTGACTCATGTCTTTTATCCCAGTTTTTCTGTGATAATATGAATATCTGTGGGATATAATGGGATTTTGGTTAAATGGCTGAAATAAGGTCTGTGGTGAACACAAGCTCAAGACACTTTCACGTTTTATTCTGTGACATAAAATACGTAAGTATTACGTGACACTTGTGATTTTTTGAAGCGGTTACATGTCTTGAAAAAGGCGGTTGCTAACAAGTGGCTAAATGGGGCTACAGAGGCTGTCGAGGAGACTAAACATCATCACGCCGAAAAGTTATGCTCAGTCCACTTTTACAACCTCATTATACTTATAACTGTTATCTTGTAAACTAGTCTAACTCAGACATTCTGGGGAAATGTTTTGAGATAAAAACTGAAAGAGTTTAGAAGTTTAGTGATTGTGACGTTGAAGTCGTGGGACTGTGGAGTAGTCTGTTTATAGTCTGGCTTTAGCTTTTTACTTTTGGCGACTGCATTTCGGCTTAAAAATTCATAAAAGTGTTAATCTGTGAAAATGATCTTGATGGACAAAACGTGCAAGTATTATAAACTTTTGTTGATCACAGAGCAATAATCCAAAAAGCCTATGGGAAAATCCTATTGGGTCAGCAGTTATAGTCAGACAGATGTGTTCAGCAGTGTAAACTGAATCTATTAAAGTAATCTATCTATCTATCTATCTATCTATCTATCTATGCATGCATCCCTCCATCCATCCATGCATCCATCCATCCATCCAAACTGATCCAAATATCCAAATATGATTTTACCCCAAAATTCAACATATCTGACACACAATGGTAACTGCAAATTTACGTTTTGCTGCCTGGATTTGCCATTTGCTTTTCTTTTCTGTAGCTTTCGGCTATCTGTAAAAAGTCAGCTCCAATTTCTTGTTGAATCTATTTGTACAGTCATCGCACAGCTCTTTCCCATTTTATATGTGTTTTTGTGCATTTTCGCAGCATTCAAGCTCAACACTAATGCTGACACTCTTTTTTGCCTCCCAGTGTGTGTAAACGCAGTGACTCCCGCCTACTATGACAACATATGCATACCCTCTATTGCGATTATTGGACGGCAAACGTGCTACAAATAATGCTTAGTGAAGTTAACGCATCAATTGAAAACAGCATAGACTAAAAAACAGATTTGAGGATTTAAGAATCGATATAAGAATCAGTTCATCAAAATGAAGATTTATATAGAAATTTATATTGTCATGTCAACCTATCCCAGGCACAGCTGACAAGTTTACCTTTTGCGAGGCGCTAACAAAGACTTTAGATATATAATACGGTGCACTCACATTATGGGAGAAGGCGCAAAGCACAAACTAGCAGAATAAGTCCCGCCTTCTAAATAAAAGAGCCAATCGGCAATTGGTAAAGTCATCACGTCACTGCAGCTGCCTTTAGAAGCTCCAGTTTTGATAGAAACACTCAGTGTTCTAAGAAGCGCACTTATGACTGCACATGCGCATTGGCTGTTACAGTTTTCAGCCATGATTATGAGACAGTTGTCAGATTTTATTGGTAATTTCACATATGAAATTTAATCGTAAGCCTGGTGAACAGCTTTGGAGAATTAGGAGCTGTACTTGCATGACTGAAATAGCTGCCCGAGAAGCGTTTCAAAGATGGCCGCCGAGTGAAATGACTTGCTTTAACAGTCTTTGTCGCTTATTAAACATCACTGTTTTGATTATTTTGGTACTGGGACACCCAGGACTGAGTTTAAAGGCGGACTAGTAACTTTGATTAAAGTACAGTATTATTACAACAAAACACTGAAGCTTAAGATGTCCAACCTTAAAACTGAACTCCAGAAGGTCTACAATCAAACTCGCCTCTAGCATGAACTCCTGTTTTAGCATGTCACGTCACATGCCAGGTTACAACAAAGAAGCAATTCTGAAGGTGCATGCTAGAGGGCACAACATATCCTCACAGGGAGACATACAGAGGGTGTTTCCAGGAATTTGGGGATAATAACTAAATCTTTTGGGGAAACTGCAGCTTACAAAAACAAACCTGAAACTTTGAGGTCTATATCGGTGCACTTCGATAAAAAGCTTTAAAAAGAAAATGAAAGAGGACTTATTAAAAAACAAGTCCAGACTAAGGATACATTTTACCTGAAGCTGAGATATCAAAGTATTTTTTGTGTCTACGTAAAGCATGAAAGAAGTTGAAATGTTCAAGGTGTGGAGTACTTTTAGAGCTGATGAGTCAAAAGAGGAGGCATGGTAGAAAAAAAAGGCAACAGTAAAGACAGGTTTGACCAGTCTTTCATTCTCTCTCTCACACACACTGTTAAGACACAAGTTAGGCCCTAATGCGCAGTAAGTTTAAAGGGAAAGCTCTTGTTGTTGTACATTTAGGTAATTATCAAGTATATCATATTATACCACCTAATGTTCAATCAACTTAAATGTTTTATAAAATGATTTTTATTTAAAAAAATTATTAACTATTATTGGGATGCACGATATATATCGGCCACCTTATCAGTATCGGCCGATATATGTCAATTTTTAAATGTTATTGTTATATGCCCGATAAGAAAAATTGACCAATATATTGAAGACAATAAATAATAAATAATGGATTATTTCCTTCAGCTGAAACACTGCGCACTGCTTGAAATACGATTGGAATCACTTCAAAAAAGGAGAATAGTTAAATGTAACATGTACAGTGCAAGTCTGTCATATAGGCTACATAAAATTATAATGAGAACATCATAATTGTGTGCTTGGGACTAGACATAGGGGACCAGTATACGGTAATACGATATATCACGATAAATGAACATGCACGATATTGTTATCGAAGTCACTTCAAAATACCGTAAATAATTATTTATTACGAATTATTCAGATTTTTAGAATGCATTTTAAAAATACTTTACCCATCTACTGTTTAAAATGAACAACACCGCTGTATGCTGCATCAAAACAAGCCCAACGCGCATGAGCAGCAGCGCATGGCGGAATGAGTGAAGGAGACGCACATTCACTCTCTGACAGCAGATGGCGCTGATGGAACAGCAGAAATGCAGCCGTTTCCCCGGTAATCCTCGTAAACAAAGCAGACTCCTGCTACTAAACAGTATTTAAATGTTTCAGTTTTCTGTATTCGCTACGGTGCTCATCACATCAACAAATACTTAATACATAAAGACTTAAGGCTATTTATTTTCAATCTTCCACATTTTATATTTGAATCTGGACTACATGCCCTAGATATTGTTTGAATATGTTCTGATTCTTTATTGTTCAATCACACACTTTACAATAAGGCTCCATTATTTAACATTAGTTAATTCATTAGTTAACAAACTGACAATAAAATAAATACTTCTAAAGCATATATTAATCTTAGTTAAATGTAAATTTCAACATTTAATAACACATTATTAAAATCAAAAGTTGTATTTACTGTATTATTTAATGGACCTGAGCAGTTTAATTTTTGAACTGACGTTATCAAAGTATAATAACTTTGTAACAAATGTAGCTATTTGCTCTGTTAATGTTAATGCATTAACTAACGTTTACTTGCGAGACCTTATTGTTCTTTATAATTCTTTTGCACTTTAATCTATTTGAAACATTTGTTTACTTCATACATTTTTGTGTATTGCTTTATTGTATTTAAATGTTCAGTTCTTTTTGTCATAAGAAAATTAAACCTGTTAAAGTATGACAACACTTTTTTGCAACTTATTTCAATATCGTGATAATACCGTATACCGTGATAAGAGCTTCAGCAATTAATCGCAACATGAAAATTTGATACGGTCACATGCCTACTTGGGACATGGCTTTTAATGGCGAGACTTTTGTTTTTGTAATCAGGCTCTCAAAAATTATTATAAACATTTGGATTTAGATTTATCAGCCAATATATCGGTTATCGGCCTACAATTATAAAGAATTATCAGTTATCGGTGCATCCCTAAATATTTCAAAAACTTTTTTCTTTTAATATTCATTCTTAAACTAAATTAATATATATTTTTTGCCCAAAATATCTGTTTCCAGAGAAGAGTAACCAATTGCAGAAATCAACATAGATCAATATTTTACTCATTTGTTTTACTCAATTAGTTGTTGCATATTATAATCGATTGTTTTTGTATTTTTAAAACATGAAACTATAATAGAGGATGAGGGCAATTTACTACGACTTTAATACTAAAAAAAGTGGTAAAAGTTTGAACTTCATTATGAGTTACTCTGGCAAGAGCTTTACAGCTTTGAAAACTATAAAACCGTGTCAAAACATGGGACATGCAAAAAGCTCCCTTTGGGGTCTAAAAGCCCTGGAAAGAAGTAGCTATGTCAGGTATCAGATGACTCTTCCAGCACTCGTGTGACTGTGCAGAGAGGAGGTAATCTCACGCTAAAACCTTGCGACGTATCAAGATTAAATCAACTAGTAACCAAAACAATACATATCATAAAGTGCTCAGAGAATGAAAAGAGTGGAAGAAGATCATGCCAAGAAAGCAGATTTGGAAAAACGTAAAACTCACTCGCTGGTCATGGATCATCAAAAAGAATTACAGCTTACAACAATATCTTTATGGCCACACGACATGGGGTGATGGAAAATGTTAAGACACATATGGTGCACTTATTATTACAGAAGTCCCTCTGGAGAAACCTACTGTCAAACATCTTGTTCAGTGCATCCCTTTCAGTCCCCAGACCAAACCACCAGGCTACAGATTTATTTGTTCATTAACTGAATAAAAAGGTCCTACAAAATCGTCACAAGATATGTATTTATTACTTTCACTGATGTAAATGTGGAGCGATGACCCATGCATGACTGGAATGTTACAGAGGTTCGTATAGGGTGTGCGCGCGAGCACTATGTTATGACAGCATGTGCTGGACATTCTCTGTGGGTTTTTGAGACCCACAATGAATACACATGACTCGGTTCTAAATTAAGCAGACTATGTCAACACTTAGAAATGTTTTAACAGTCATCTGTAAAATAATGCAGTAATAATAAATAATAAATAATAGAGTCAGTAAGCAGTTTTTTAACGTAAAAGTGGGCGGTAGCTTCATAATGCATTGCATATGCTGTCAACCAATTAGTACACTATAAAATATTGAGAACTGAGAATATTAAAGAAGGAAAAAAGCCATAAAAATGGTGCCATTACTGAAGGAGCGTTATTGCACGTGTCCGGGCTTATCAGCAGAATGAGGCGTTGTCGCGTGCAGAATAGTTTTGCTGTTTGTCAGATGTCTTCAAATACTACCATACAAACTCTATGTCAACCGGCTATTTACATGAGTGCCTTTAAACTTCATCATATACACCATCTGCATTTCAGTAAGGTGGTGAACGGTTAAATATGCTGAGAGAGAGAGAGAGAGAGAGAGAGAGAGAGAGAACTTGGCATACGTGACAGGCTTGACAACTGAAGTGGAGGTTATGAGTTTTTTGCAGACACCTATTTAACTCATTAGCTTTTAACTTAAGTTAAGACTTTTTGAGAGCTGAAATCCAATACCATGTGCTCATAACAAGTGCTAATTGGTTTAAAACCCCAAACCCTGTCTGTAATACATCATTTAAAGCTCCATATTTACAGAACCGCCAACCTACTGTAACTGTTACCTTGAACAACAACACGCACAACTCACTTTCAAGCACTGTTTGCAGCAAAACAACAACTGATTTTTAAATGCCACACAATGCCTATGTATTCACCGGCTATCATATAAGGTTCACACTCACCGATCACCTCCTGCAGCTCATAGTCATCCTTGTTGATGGACCAGGGTTGGGAGCTCAGGTCCTCCGACATGTCTCAGGATTGCGCACCTTTATTTAGATCCTGATGAATCTAAGCACTCGTGTTGGGTGCTTACAGAAAACAACGTGTATATGTTATTGTAATCCGCAAAGCAGTAGCATTCCAGCTCCTCTCCACGATTATCTTCGATAGCCTTTCTATCATTCCCAAACTTTGCCACCAGCGCCAAAAGCCCCGCCCACCACATTCCTACACACTGACGGGCGCGATAGACGGCCATCTTGGGTGTGTAATAACAAAATCCCCCTCACCAACGACTATAGATATTAGGGACTTTGCTATTATCTGCCTTAAAGGGATAATTCACCCAAAAATGAAAATTAGCCCATGATTTACTCACCCTCAAGTCATCCTAGGTATATATAACATTCTTCTTCCAGACAAATACAATCGGAGTTATATTAAAAAATGTCCTGGCTCTTTAGCTTTATAATGGCAGTGAATGGCTGTTTCTGTTTTGAAGTCCATAAAAATCCATCATAAAAGTGCTCCACATGGCTCCGGGGGGTTAATAAAAGGCCTTCTGAAGCGAAGCAATGCGTTTGTGTAAGAAAAATATCCATATTTTAAAATTTACAAACTGTAATTTCTAACTTCCGCTAACTGTTGTACGCGCGTTCACGAGAAACTGCCGTTCCAGCGTATGACGTAGGATGCTCCAGTGAGAATATGCTAGTTCTTGTGAGAACCAAGTTTTGTTTTGCTCTATCCTCTGCGCTTCCGCGTTCATCACCGGAACTTATGCTACGCCTGTGTCCTACGCCAGTCTCTCGTAAACGCGTGTACAGTTAGCGGAAGTTAGAGATTACAGTTTGTAAAGTTTTAAATATGGATATTTTTCTTACACAAACGCATCGCTTCACTTCAGAAGGCCTTTATTAACCCCGGGGAGCCATGTGGAGCACTTTTATGATGATAGATGCACTTTTATTGGCTAACACAAACATTCACTGGCATTATAAAGCTTGGAAGAGCCAGGACATTTTTTTTTATAAAACTCTGATTGTATTCGTCTGAAAGAAGAATGTCATATACACCTAGGATGATTTGAGGGTGAGTAATCATGGTCTAATTTTCATTTGAACTATCCCTTTAAAAAATATTTACCATGGTACTGTACATTCCGGTAAAATTGCATAGTTACTACTGTAAATTGCTATTTAGTATTATGATCTTTCAGTATTAACAGAAAATGTATAACTATTATTTATTTGGTGGAAACTATAGTTATTATAATTGCAAATATTTGCAAGGCTAAGCAAGAAGACGACTCAAGCATTATATATACATTAATTGTATATAATTTATGAGTCTTGTTCTTTACACAAAATTAAACTAAACTTAAACGTCAGTAGCCTACAGTGCTGCAAGAATCATAACCTCCAAAACCTAGTTCAGCACTCTCGCTCAGAGTCAATTATTGCACAAAAAAAATTAGAAAAATCAATAAAATGCATTGTGGCCTTTTTTATTTTATTTTATTATAGCGCCATCTCGCGGAATAAACAGTAAGCCATTCCTCAAAAAGTATTCCCATGAAATGGTAGAAGATTTCCAGAAATAAGTCAAGCGTAATAATTCAATCGTTCTTTTAATTATAGCTCTATTATTTATAGTGATAAGAACATTAACAGAATGCCTAACAGGATGTAAATATAGCGCTAAAGTTCGTCATTGCTGAGTGTCAACCTGAAGATTTATTTCAACCCAGCCAAGATTTTGGTTAATATTAATTTCTGTAAATTCATTTTAGAACGTTAAACGGAATGTTAAAGTGAGACGAACCAACTAATTGAACAACACATCAGATAATTCATCAAACCTTTAGGCTAATTATTGTCACTTCCTGGAGGATGATGTCATTAAGCAACTGAATTTAGTTAAAGGGATATTGCAAAAGACTAGTGAAATTGAGAACACAGGAAAATCCTATACAATGAGGATCGATTACAACAACATTCCCAAGAATATTTTAATAAATTCCATGTTATAAGTGAAAAAAATAAATAATATGAATATATATATATATATATATATATATATATATATATATATATATATATATATGAGAGACATGCCCATCCACTCACACCCATGCAACACCTTTCAAAAAAGTTTCTGTCACAAACATTTTTTGGTTTGCTGCAGAGGTTATTCTGTTGGTTTTTCTAATCCGCTTCCGAAGAATGTATTTCTCGCTGCTTCAGTAGAAACAGTTTCCACTAACAGAAGTGTGGTAAATGTGGCCAACTTGATCTATATGCATCTATACAGACATACTTGCATCTTTACGTATACACATAAATGACCTATTGTATGAAATATGTATACGTTTTTTGCTATTAATGCAAATAATATGCATAGCAGCCAAATATATATCTGTATTTAGTTGTTCAATGCTGTCAAATGTACTGTAAAAGTTGTTTTCATAAAAAATAAAAATGATCTGTATAGCTAAGTTATGCGACACAAGCAACCATACAAACAAATACAAACCCAATTACATAAATGATTAAAGCAGAAAAATCTTTTGAAATTAATTATATACCCAATTTAAAATGGAAAGATTTTAAAAGAGTTAAAACAATAGTAACAAGGTCTGATCTAACAGATCAAAAGCCATTATCTTGATGAATATGTCGTCAGAGGAAGATTAAGGTGTTCAAGACGTAAAACCAACCGTGACTGTGTAACCGAGATAAAGATTGTGACAGTCTGTGAATCTGTTTTTAGCTGCTAACTTACCAAGTAATGCCGCGTAATGTTCATGGCAAATAGCAGAACAAACATAATATACACAAACATATTTCACATGAATATTTTATAACACAAATCACTGCCAGTATGAAAGACAGATTAAAAGTACATTAAAACATAAGAGCAAAGTGTTCATGTTCTTATGACGTGCCCATAGTACTAAATACACTGTTAAAAATGACATTGATGGTTCCATGAAGAACCTTTAACATCCAATAAACCTTTCCATTCCACATAAGGTTCTTTAGATTATTAAAGAGTTTTTAATATGCTTTCAGACAAACCATGTGCAAATTCCTAAGTCAACACCATTGCTGAGTATTTTCTCCTTAAAACTTCAGTGAACCAAAAGACAGTCTCAAAAACACGCCAGTGTTTCTTACGTCACAAACTACCTTGTAACCAATCACGGCAACGTGCCCGCCGCGGGCTTTAGCATTATCATCACTACTGTCTCAAGAGAAGCCTTACCGGTATATTTTTCTGTTGATATGAAAAACCGTGTACATTTAGCAAAAAAAAACACTTAACATAAAGAACAAAATACAAAATAAACACTTGTGCACATTGCAAACAAGATTTGCCTTGGAATGATGTGCAACCTTTTAATTAGGGCAGACATAAATACCATAAAAAAGTACCTTTCTTGAAATGGTCATAAGCTGGACTCAATACTGAGTCTGAGAAACTCTCCAAGCGAGCAAAAATCACAGAAGGTACTTTCCCTTCACCATAACCTCCGTAGAGAATAGTGTGCTGTACCCAGTGGTGACAATATAGTAAACCTTCAGTGGTTTCTATAGAAAAGTTCAGGGGAGTGAGAGCGCCTTGGCCAGCCGGGTCCAGAACCAGGCCTGTGTCCAGGGTCTGGTGTAATCACAGATGGTCAGAAAACGGAGAATGCTAGGAAAAGGCTTCTTCATGGTTTTGTAGACAACAGGGATAAGGCGTTTAGAACGAGCTCCTGCAACAGAGACAAAAGTAAAGCTGGTGTGGTGAAGGCCTGAGCGACGGTTACAGTTTTGGAAATAAGAACATTTCTATGCTGCTTTTATAGCTGCATTTACTTCAGTTTTTATGACATGAAATGCATACTTCAGCAAAGCTTACAATATTTATCATATATCATATAAAGAGATATATAGTACAACTGCAGAATTTAATGGTTAAAATATAGCTGCAAGCAGTGATGACGGGCTCAATCACCACCTGTTGGCTCTAGAAAAACAATGCAAGGTGGGCACATGCTTTTATGTGGGTAAATATAGGAGGACTATTATTTCAAAGCCTGTTGCAAGTGACACATTTTCTGCTGCCAGCAGAAGCGATTTCTTTACTGTATAATACAGAAAATGTTGAAATGTAAATTATCGGCTAGCTCTAATCTGCTAAATGTGACTCTCAAGGTGCGGACACACTTATTGTTGCTCGGCAAAATCCAGTCATTTCAATAGGAGTTTTGCATGAAGGTGAAAAGTCCCCATGCAGATTTAATTCATTTGTAAGTTGGTTACACAAATTCACCATGCTGATCAACAGAAAGCTTCTTGGTTTGAAACTTGACTTCTGTGTGAGCTGTGCTTTATTATACATCACTACGTTATTGACAATAGACATTTTTTGCATGGGAAATTTCACTTAAATTCAACTAATGTGACTGCACCTTTAGGCATGAAGATATTATAATCAATAACATCATGATTTTCTGTACAGGTGCTTTGAAACAAATGTGTGAATTTGTGAAAAGCGCTATACAAATGGCATTATGCTGTCTACATTTGATGACAATCACATGAATCCTATTTAAAAATTCACTGCATTCACAAGATCATGCATTCATACGCATACATGCATGTATGACATATGCAGCAAGTTTGTAAAAAACAACCATGCCTAATGGCCAACAACTCTGACTTTCAAATTTTAGTTTTGTAAGCATGTTAAGTGCCTCAAAAAACCCTTGGGCCCTAATAAGCTCACTTATTTAGTAATTAAAACAGTAATAAAACTATTTTTTTTTAAAGAAGATACTGTACCTGGGCAAAGGCTGAGTGCAAACTTAGTCTGAAAGTCACAGGCATCACTGTCCAGATAGTCATCGGAAATTACCACCACCATCCTCTTACACCTATGGGGCATATTTTTTTTATTACAAACATTACAATTGGTTACAAACATTTAAAGGCACAATATGTAATGTTCGCCGCTAGAGGTCACTTATTCAAAACAAAGGCGTAGCTTTATGACGCCTTGATTTCACAGAATCATGGGAGTTGTTGTCTTCATCTCTACAGCCGGTGGAAAAGAATCCGACAGGATTCGGGCAGAAGTCATGGATGAGCTAATGTATTAAAGATTAACGTTACTGTAGTATGAAGCAGGGTGGGGTTGAAAGCCACTAGAGCGGAACGAGGCCACTGGAGCCATTGCTAATGAGAGACAAGCGCGACACACGGCTCGAGAGCAGTCAAGCTTTTATTATGCCACAGACGAACACTTACGCTTCTTCCAGTTCATGCATATGTGAGGAAACGCAGCACCGTTTTATCATATTATATACATTTGAGTGTGTTGAAAGTTATGTTATAATGCTTCTCTGTGCGTTCGCTCTGCGGCTACTATGAGACACTTGTTGCACACTGCCGTGAGCTAGATCGATATTAGGCACGGTAAAACATGGTACTCGCAGGAAAAAAAAAAAAAAAGGATTTAACAATAAGACTAACTGTGTTGAGTTTTAACAATATACACTCACCTAAAGAATTATTACGAACACCTGTTCAATTTCTCATTAATGCAATTATCTAATCAACCAATTACATGGCAGTTGCTTCAATGCATTTAGGGGTGTGGTCCTGGTCAAGACAATCTCCTGAACTCCAAACTGAATGTCAGAATGGGAAAGAAAGGTGATTTAAGCAATTTTGAGCGTGGCATGGTTGTTGGTGCCAGACGGGCCGGTCTGAGTATTTCACAATCTGCTCAGTTACTGGGATTTTCACGCACAACCATTTCTAGAGTTTACAAAGAATGGTGTGAAAAGGGAAAAACATCCAGTATGCGGCAGTCCTGTGGGCGAAAATGCCTTGTTGATGCTAGAGGTCAGAGGAGAATGGGCCGACTGATTCAAGCTGATAGAAGAGCAACTTTGACTGAAATAACCACTCGTTACAACCGAGGTATGCAGCAAAGCATTTGTGAAGCCACAACACGCACAACCTTGAGGCGGATGGGCTACAACAGCAGAAGACCCCACCGGGTACCACTCATCTCCACTACAAATAGGAAAAAGAGGCTACAATTTTCACGAGCTCACCAAAATTGGACAGTTAAAGACTGGAAAAATGTTGCCTGGTCTGATGAGTCTCGATTTCTGTTGAGACATTCAGATGGTAGAGTCAGAATTTGGCATAAACAGAATGAGAACATGGATCCATCATGCCTTGTTACCACTGTGCAGGCTGGTGGTGGTGGTGTAATGGTGTGGGGGATGTTTTCTTGGCACACTTTAGGCCCCTTAGTGCCAATTGGGCATCGCTTAAATGCCACGGCCTACCTAAGCATAGTTTCTGACCATGTCCATCCCTTTATGACCACCATGTACCCATCCTCTGATGGCTACTTCCAGCAGGATAATGCACCATGTCACAAAGCTCGAATCATTTCAAATTGGTTTCTTGAACATGACAATGAGTTCACTGTACTAAAATGGCCCCCACAGTCACCAGATCTCAACCCAATAGAGCATCTTTGGGATGTGGTGGAACGGGAGCTTCGTGCCCTGGATGTGCATCCCACAAATCTCCATCAACTGCAAGATGCTATCCTATCAATATGGGCCAACATTTCTAAAGAATGCTTTCAGCACCTTGTTGAATCAATGCCACGTAGAATTAAGGCAGTTCTGAAGGCGAAAGGGGGTCAAACACAGTATTAGTATGGTGTTCCTAATAATCCTTTAGGTGAGTGTATATATATAACAATGATTTGTTTTCTGTCAATAATTATGTCTAAACAGTTGCTCACCTGTCTAATAAAACACATAATATATTAAAGCATCTTTGGTGTTTCCATGGTTTCTACAAAATAAAACCGAAAATCGAGGGTAACACGGGTATGATGTCATTGATAGGCGACGCACAGACACGGTCTTTGTCCTGGTTAAAATTCCTGCATCTAAATGCTTATTTCTCTGGATTTAACAATTCTTGGAACCATTTGTGATAATGTAAGTACAACAAGTCAACAAAATTTTGTTCAACAAACATTGTTCTAGTGGTTTTTGGATATTTTAATCCAAAAATCTTACATATTGTGCCTTTAAAGTAGATATTAGACAATTCATCAAAAATGTACAACTGAAAACAAATCTATGAAATAATATTAACATGCAAGGCATGCAAAAATATAAAAAATCTAGACAATACTGATTTATGTTATGGCTGATAGAAAAAAATAAATGACTAATATAATATTATAAACAAAAAATAAAAAAACTAGTCTTCACAACTGATATTCAGTTTTAGATTGGCTAAATAATACAATTAAAAGTTTTGTTAAATAGTCTGTGTGTGTTCTTCAAGTGAGCATTGGATGAAAAATAACCCTAAATAGACTTGCCTTTTTTCTATGAGCTCACTGGCGATGGTCCACACACACGTGCCAGGAAGGACGTCTCGGTCAAAGACACACAGCTTCAGGTTGTATTCAGTCTGTTCCAACTGTCTGATCATCTCATGGACAAACTGGAAGTCATTTTGACAATAGCAGATGAAAGCATCAAAGGTCTCCGGTGTTAGTCCTGTTGACAGTGAAGACAATGATTAATGACAACTTCTAAACAACTAACTCCACAGTGCATTCAGACATAACATGAAAAAACTCACCTTCTGGATCATCATACAGCGTGATGCCTTCTCGCTCCTTTGTGCGGGGCCCGCAGCTGTCCACCACTGGAACCTGGACGGGCTTCCTCAGTTGTCTTTCCAAATACTTCCTGCAGTCGTCATCTGTACAGAAACACCAACAAGATACAATAACACTTAGTTGGAGACTTTCACTATTGTCCAAGATAATCGATGCCATTTCATGTTTCAAATGGTCACTTCCTCTTGTAGTCATGATTAGTCATTATTTTCTCAATCGTGGTCTTTGAGCATATTTGTGTTAAAAAGATGTGATGTAATAATGTCTGTTTCCATAATAACAGAAATATATGCAAGATTGGGCATGGCAGCTCACTTTTCTGAAAAAGATTTTCTTTTATTAAGTAGACAAGAATTGCAATAAAGCATGACCTTTCTTATACATTTTTATGGGTTAATAAAATATAAAGCACTTAAATTAAATTTGAATTGTTTAAAATATTAGTAGCAACTATTTTAATTATTATGAATAATTGTAATATTTGTATAATTTATTTTTTTATTAACATATTAGTAACAACAGTAATAACAGTACCTTTATGTTGTATTTATATTATTACAACAAGCTATATTATATCACATAACGTATATATTATGATATAAAAAATGTAATATAAAGGTAGATGACATACCTATAATTTCTTTGAGATCTGATATAACATCTTTCCTTTCAGCTTTTTCTAAAATCGACAGTAAGTTTGCTACTGTGGCCTCTGGACGAGTTTCCCACTCCGTTAAAACCTTTTCAAAGGGATAGTCTCTTTTCTCGAAATTTTTGATCTCCAAGTAGGTAAAGTCCATCATCTCGGCGACTGTCCTCCAGTCTGCGGCCACTGTGTTTTGAGGATTCAAATACAGTCCCAGTTTCTTTCGGAAACTGCAGTTTAAAGCTGTTACTGGAATCGCCTCATGGTCTATACTCGACTTTGATGCCATATTCATGGGCAAAATCTCACTGTTATCCACTGAGGTTGTTAATCTCCTCGAGAAGAGAACGTGATTACCAAAAAAAAGCTAAATATTTTAAAGTGTCATTTCCTGAAGCTACCGATGAACTTAAGGAAATCAAAACTTACGAATAGTAGTATGCTACGCAGTACAGAACACTGAAAGACGAAGTTACATATGCTGTCAAGTCAAGTGAAGATTGAGGAAATGTTCGCAAAGAAACGTCAGAGAAATGACGAAATAAGCAGCCAATTACGTAAAAAAGGGGAGGATCACCTGTTTCGGGATCGGCTGAGAATCTAGTGCGCCATAGAGAGATTAGTCAAACACTGATCTCAGGCCTGCTTACAAGGGCACAGCACTCAACACCAAATATGGACAATTTCCGAAACGTTTACGCTAGAAAGTTGACTGTGGTCGGAAAAAGGCTTAAAGTGGCCTCCTTTCCAGGAGCGTTTTGGTTTAATGCAACGAATATTAGTTAAATAAATGTCTATGTATGTTTGGAGCATTCTCTGTGTTCAATGTATTGTTAATTATAACATTATTATAGTTTAGTCAACATTAACAGTAAATTGAAAACAGAGAATACTCCAAACATAAAGATAATTAAATCAAGTGAATGTGGTGCATGGACAGCTGTCTTACAGCCTTTTTAAAACAAAACTGAAACAGTTTGCACTTCTCACTTCCTATTTCTGAATAAATTAAGAAAATATTCTGAATGTGCACATTATTTAAACTTTTTCACAGTTTGTTTTTATATCATATAAATCACTGGCAAAAGGCAAAACTCCCCCCCAAAACATTATTTTTAGGTATAAAAACCTGTTAAAAGGTCATCATCCTTGACTAAACCAGGACATTCGCAGACATTTATGAAAACAAACAAAAATACAATATTGTATTCAATGCAATACATAAAAACACATGAAAATTAGAGCTACAGTTTGTCATAATGTCCTCAAAACGTGAGTAGCAATTTCTGTATCTGCGTATGAAAACAGATTCAGAACCACACTATGTTTTCATTTCCCCTTCCTCATTCCAGTCTGTAACCTTAGCAGATGCCTCTACTCTGTGTGATGTAGCTCAAGAAAAGCACTAATCCACTACATCTCATCCTCAGAAAGTCTTTTTCTTGGAGAAGTAGAAGTCAATGCCTCTGTCTTTGTGTTGTCTTGGTGTGTAAGATGAGCCCTTTCTCCCTTTTGCTGATGATGGACCGGACTGAAAAAGAAACCACAAATATATTGTGTTATTTTTTTTTAATACAAGCTTGCATTTGTCCCTAATAGTCAATAACAATCAGTTGTTAATAATCTTACTGATTTGTTGTTGACATGACGGCTCCACTCGGGTGCTATGACGATGGGCGAGGGGTATGTGTCGTTGAGTGAAACCTTGGCGTGTGAGAGTGCCGAGTTGCTGAGGGTCCAGGGCGTGTGCACGTCCCCACCTTTAATACCTCCAAGCTCTGGAACCCACTGTCGGACATAGTCCCCCTTCACAGATACAACATTTAGTGTCAATTTTGTGCAGAAAAATGCCTTAATATGCTGCATTAATCTCTCTGACACATCAGACACGTGTAACTTCCTTTTCCTATATTTACACTTACATTCATAGCAGAACCTGCTTACGTCATGCTATTTATAATGCTATTTCATGCATTCTGACTTATTTACACTGTTAAAGAGTTGGATTCTCATGCTAAACATGGCCAAAATGTCAAAAAAAGTATTTCTGTGCCAAACACACTCCTTCAGGATTCGAACAAGTTTCGGAAAGTTTTTTTCAAGTATGGCCCTGTATGACGTCATAAAAGGCGGAATTGCTTGTATGAGCACTTCTCCCAGATGAGCGCGTGCACACATCAACCAGAGCGAGAGCGAGAGCAAGAGCGCGCCCATCAACGAGCTTTGTTCGGGTTATGGGGCAGCGCTGTCATTTTGTTTTTTGACCAACAATATCACTAAAGAAATGTGTTTTTGGTTGTGAGGAAAATATAACCTTGTTCAGCTTCCCAAATAACCCAGCGTTAAGGAAACAGTGGATGCAGTTTGTTTTTTCGGAGCAGCAACGGAGTTCTGCAAGTGTTTGTTTGTTCCCGGTCATGAGTCGAAACCACAGGCGGTGAGTGAAACTGCATCAAATGTCTGTATTTTGTTGGCAATCGGCGCGTAAGTGCAAATAATGTAAACAACATGAACGTATAGTGAATCGAAAGTTATCCAGGGATAATGTGATTATGTATTGTGTGTGTGTGTGCGCATTACTCTTTAGCTCCGCCCAATGCACGCCTGCACGAGCTTGGGTGTTTTCGGAAAGAATCGGTACAGCCTATCTGTCTTTTATAAATATGATAAAACTAAAAACTCTTCGGAGATACAAAGGATGCAACACTACTCTATAGGTACTCAAGATTAACATGGGATTGGCAGAAACTAAGTGTGTTATGTCCCTTTAAGTGACAATAAAAATCATTTAAAAGTGGAAAATACCAGGACGTGCATTTACAAATATGATAAATTTAGTCCATAAAGGCAGCTGTAGATTAATTGTTAACGATCATTTTAATCATTTAAACATCCATTTTATGTGCTGATATAGATAGAATGTAACTGAGCACTTAACTTCAAGATTTATTTTTATTTTTATTTTTTATTTAAATGTAATTTATAGTTTTTACAAAAGGCTGATAATTGTTTCCAAGCTATACAAATATGATTCAAGTTTAGGCCCTAAAATTAGAAGTTTTTATTTATTTATATTAGATAGAATGTCCTTGAGCACTTTTAAACTTTTTTATTTAGATTTATTTTATTTCATAATTTTATTTTAATTTAGTTTTTTATTTTATTTTGGCACTTTATTTACAGTGTCCTTGTTACACGTTACATTTAGTTAATATAGTAATAACTATAAATTATGTATAATTACACTGTAACAAGGAAAGTTTAAAATAAAGTGTAACCCCATTTTGCTTTTTTAAATAGATTTTAATGTCCCTTAATTAAATGTAAATCATTCCGAAAGGCTGTTAATTGTTACTAAGCTGTTCATTTATTAATTGCATTTTATGTTGACTAAACCAATAGTTTTCCCTTTCTAATTTAGTTTTTCCTTGAATTGTTTTAGAATTATTTTACTGTTTAAATTATGTTCCATTGTGACAGCTTACCCCTATAGTATGCAGAAGTTGTCACAAAAGTTCAATATGTATACAGTGAACATTATGTTTTCTGTAAAAAAAAATAAAAAAAAACCTACCCCGAGAAATATTCCCTGGGGTAAAAAGCGTGACACCTAGTCTCTCTTACCTTTTTGCTTAGAATAAGAGACCTGTAAAAACTACGACTTACATTATTGTCATAGTCTAGTCCTTGTTTGATCATATTAAACTTCCTGTTTTCTCGTGGGTCATTTCCTATTCCGGCACTATAGAGCCAGTTTCCATAGTTGCTGCAGACGTCATGGTCCACCTGAGGACAATAAAAGATAATAGCGCATCAAACGGCAGCAAAGAGTAGAAAGCATCAACCCACTCCATCAAATGTACTGTAGCAAATGTTTCTCACCAGCAGGTATTCAAACCACTCAGCGCCCAGTCTCCAGTCTAAGCCCAAGTCCTTGGTCAGAAAGCTAGCCACATTTTGACGTCCTCTGTTGGACATGAATCCTGTCAGTGCAAGCTCCCTCATGTTCGCATCTACAAACGGGACCCCAGTTCTCCCCTCTGGATAACATGTGAAAAATATTTTGCTATTAATTCACAGAAAATCAATTGAAATGTGTATTCTTCAGTTGATTTATGAAATTAAGTACAAAATTAAGAATTAGAGGAGAAGACTAGCAGATTCTCTGAGGGACACATTACCTTTCCATGCATTGAACATTGTCATATCCGTCTTCCAGGGCACATGTTTGTCTTGCAGACCTTAAGTTCATAAGGGACAAAATGATCATATTAATCATTTAAACATCCATTTAATTTGAATAAGAGAAATTAGAATGTAAATGAGCACTATAAATCTGTTATTTAAGAACTGGTGGTAGATTTGTTGTATTTTATTTTATTTTATTGCATTGCTTATGATTGTGGTTTTTTTTTTTGGCTTCCTTGGCTTAATGTCAGTTACAGTTTAAATAAATTAAAAATGACCAAATTTGACCATTTTGAGAATTTTGCCCTCCACATACACATACAGTTCATAAGGGACGAAATGATCATATTAATAATTTAAACATCCATTTAATTTGAATAAGAGATATTAGAATGTAAATGAGCACTATAAATCTGTTATTTAAGAACTGGTGAAAGATTTGTTTTATTTTATTTTATTTTTTATTTTATTATTTATATATTTATTCATTCATTCATTTATTTTATTGCATTGCATTGCAATTTATTTTACTTTACTTTATTTTTATTTTATTGCATTGCTTATGATTGTGTTTTTTTGGCTTCCTTAGCTTAATGTCAGTTAAAGTTTAAATAAATGAAAAAATGACAATATTTGACCATTTTGAGAATTTTGCCCCCCGTTCAAAAGTTTGCAGTCAGTAAGGCTTTGTTAATTTGCAAGAAATTAAATCAGCATACTTTTTCTTCAACAATAATGCATTAAATTGAGCAAAAGTTATTATAGTTTCCACAAAAGTATTAAGCAGCCCAACTGTTTTCAACATTGATGATAATAAATGTTTCATGCGCAGCAAATCATCATATTAGACTGATTTCTGAAGGATCATGTGACACTGAAGACTGGAGTAATGATGCTGAAAATTCAGCTTTGTCATCACAGGAATGAATTACAGTTTAAAATGTATTTACTGTATTTTTTATCAAATAAATGCAGCCTTGATAAGCATAATAGACTTATTCAAAAACATTAAAAAATCTTAAATGCATACAAAACAAATCCAGACTTACCATTTATATGAAATATTCTGTTTCCATATTTTAAACCCACAAACTTGAAGTAATCTCTCCACAGAAGTTCAAATATCACCCTGTTGAAGACAAATTTATTATTCTTGCACATAAAAAACTTGAAATGAGTTTATCTAATTTGAAAACACATTCCAGTTACTCACCAGTATGTGCTTTGGTTGGCGGTTCGTTCGGCCTCATACTTCTTTATCTGGTCATATATGTACCTGGGTGATATGCAGCCCAACGCAAGCCTGAAGATGAGTGAAGGAGGGTCAGCCTTAGTCTGTGCTTTGCTTATGCATTATGAAAACATCATTTTGAAGGCTCACCAAGGAGAAAACTTTGTGGAATAGTCCACTCCGATCATGCCATTCCGAGTCTCCTTATAAGTCGCAACGGCATTCTGTGATAAAATGAAAGCATTAAATAACCCTTTCTCGTTGATTAAGTTATTTTTAGGAAGAGCAGGCTCACTGTATCCCAGAAGTAATGTTTCAGCCTAGCAAGAACCTCGGTCTCTCCACCGCGACATGGGAAAGCAGAGCGGCAATCCATCAGTGGCTCTGAAACCACAGATAGGAAATATATTATAATTATTCTTTGTGGTTAACATAACATAAACTGTTTTTTTCCCCCTCCAAATATTCTCCTGAGGATCATTCAGTCATCTGAGAGGAAATCAGAGCACAATTCATGTAATACTGCTATAAAAAGAGGAAACATGAGTAACTGATTCAGCCTTTTCACCGTCCTACTGTGTTAGTTTTGTATCTAGAGATATTGGTGTGTCAGGGTTCTGTCACTTCGGTCTAGCTTTCTCTTGGTTTTGTGGCAGAGCCCTGACACTCCTGTATTGTTTGTCTTGTCTTGTGTGAGCGCGCAGCTTCAAGCATGCTCAAGCTGCATGCTCTTCTGTCCTTGTGAGTTTTGTGTGTGGGGCGTGGTGTTCAGATCCCAGCACTTCGGTCTAGTTTGGTTTCGGTTTTGTGTTGGGATTCGGACATTCATGCTCCGCGTGTTTGTCTTCTGTCGTGAGCGCATGTTCATGTCACGTTTGGTGTGAGCACATGGCTTGTCATGCATTTCTTTGTGCCATGTGCTCTCATGTCTATTGTCTAACCCTGCCCACCTTGTATCCTAATTATTGGTTCATTATCCCCACCTGTCTTCCCTCGTTACCCTCTTTTGTTTGCTCCCTATTTATTCTCCTTAGCTGCGTCCCAATTCTCATACGATCCGTACTCTAACGGCTGATATTGCCCACAACCCATTGCGAGTTAGACGAGGATTCGATTAGAACTACAAACGCGGATAAAAAGTGTTAAAAAAACTACAAACATGACGGATGTGCGAGTCCGATGGTTAGGTAGAGAGGTTTAGATAAAGGGGTTTGAGCGATCAATTATCAGTATTTAACCTGACGAAAATATATTTATTCAATGTTATCCACATTATATTTCACCTGCAACAGCATTGTGAACTTTATAATGATACGTTTGGCCATTAACTTTTAAATGCATCATTATATTTAAACTGCAAAAACATGAGGGAAGTCTCTGCATTAAAGACCCACAAATGGCAGATCAACGTGCTACTACATTTCTCTCCGATAAGGTAGGAATTTAAACTGAATGTTGAGGATTTTAACTGTGACGATTGACAGGGCAGTTTAAACGGTGACGGGATGCACTTAACTAAGCGACAGAGTCAGTTATAGATGACGAAGTAGTATGTCCCAAAGCTTGCCTACTCTTCTGCTACACACTCAAAAGTATGTACTTTTTCTTCACAAAAAGAGTACATACTTTTAGGTCGTAGTATAAGTAGGCAAATTGGGATGTAGCACCTGTGTTTGCACTCCTGTGCTGGATCGTTGTCGAACGTGCCTTGTGTTTCCCTGCTCCTTGTGTCAAGCCAAGCAAAGTCTTGTTTTTTACCCCTCGGGGTAGTTTTTGTTTGTCTTGTTTTATTTTATTATTATCATTAAAAACCCATTTCATCTGAATCATTGAGTCCTCGCTCCTTTCATCTTCCCCAACCCTGACATGGTGCAGTTTACTCTAAATATGATTTAAATGTGAATAGCTGCGTTTACATAAAATCATTCCGATTGATGAATCCGAATATAGTGTTTTAATGAATGCTAAATAAAGTGATTGTGTTGATGTGTGTATTTATGTCACAAGCTTTAAATCAGATTTGATCTTTTGATTATTGACACGACATACATTTATAACACTATATTCAACAAAAACAACAGCTTGTTCCGTGCGTCATACTTCAGTACGCCATCTCTACATCATTGCGCATGCGCAGAACATTCCAGTTTCCAATCTGATCACGTGTTTACATGTCCTAACGAAAGAATTAGAAAGGTTTAAACCACCCCTAAAAACCGGATTTGGCCAATTAATTCCAATTGACATGGTTACATGACTTTAGTATTCCAAATGTGCTAGTCCGATAACATTCGGATTATTAGGGTCCATGTATAAAATATAAAAAGTGTAGTATAATAATCTGCTGAGTGTCTTATTTAAAAAGAGACCAACCTTAGGCCTTTATTCCAAAGCATTCATGAATTACATCCATTTATGTTTATATAATGTATTTTCACATCTACATTCAGAAAGGGGGCCGGCTAACAGTTACCAGGTTTACACATATTCCAGTACAGTCAGTAATGTAAATCTAGGTACCTGTCTGTCCCAGGCACTCAAACGTAGGTATAGGACCCTCCTCCAGTCCAAAGGGAAGAGATTTAACCTGTTCTGGGGTGGAAAGTACAGGTCGCACTCTGCACTGTCCCTCAACCACCTTTCTGAACTGGGTGTAAACATCAGGTAACCTTTCAAAGACAGGAAATTAAGTCACACATTTAAATTGCTGACCTCACATGCACCGAAACTGACACTGTAATTATTAATCAGGTCCTTAAAAAGGAAGTTACAGTAACAGTGGAATTCCAGTACTTTTCTGTAAAGTTTCCTAGGAAAGTTAACTTGTTTTACAAAGCTGTGCTAGGATGAAGTTCCTGCTAACAGGAACAGTGTTGGGTGTATCTAGTTACTAAATAATTAGTTACTGTAATTTAATTACTTTTCCCTTGATAAAGTAAAGTTAGGGATTACTCTTATTTTTTCTGTAAGTTAATTACAGTTACTTCTGATGTAATTGAACTAAATACTGCGTATAGACAGTAGAACAATTATATACAATACAATAGTAGAATTAACATCAAATGCATGTTTTTATGTATCTTTCTCACATTTGTAATACTTTGGTTAGTTAATAAGAATAATTGATGTAGTTTTATATTATTTATTTGAATGAATTAAAAGAGGTTTAATGTCTATCCTTGAATCACTTAACTAGTCAAGGTTGATAAAGGATTTAGAAAGTAATTAGTAATAAGTAATTAAATTAAATTAAACTTTTTGGAGAGAGTAATTTGTACAGTAATCTAATTGCACTATTGAAGATTAATAATTAATTACTTACTTTTAGAGTAACTTATTATATGTCAGCACCAAAATCTATTTTAATGACAAGAACAGACTAAAACAGTTTTAAACACAATAACAAACAACAAATCTTTTATTTTTTTTTGGATTGTTATAAAATAATGTCTTAAATAAATATTCTTAAAATGTTATAAATTCTAAAAAAGAATCCTTAAATATATATTTAGAAAATTAGTGATGTAGTGTTTTGCATTCTCATATAACGTTTTATTACACACTTTTTCAATCAAGTTCCTGTTTGGAAAAAACGTTGAAAGTACAGAATGGAAGATCTAATATTTATATTAAGGCATTTTATTATTAGGTATTATAGGTACTTTTATTATTATTTTAATGGCAAAATATTATGTAGGAAGGCACAGACAGAGACCATAAAAGTTTCATAATACTCCCAAAATGTTTTAAAATTATCATTAACCAAACTGAATTCAACACGAGTGTTGTTAGTTAACTAAAACTAAAACTATTAAAAATCATTTTTGTAATTGACATAAAGCTGAAATAAAATATTCATTAAAAAAAACTTAAACTAAAACAAAAATTACAACTTTAGTTGCCTTAGTAACTAACTGAAATAAATAAGTTGAAGTATCAAAATTAATAAAACTCAGGAATGAAATAAAAATAAGTGGAAGCAAAACATAAATATTAAATGAAAAACTATAATAAAAAAAATGACAAAAGCTCATAAAATTAAATAAAAAAATGAAAATGAAAATATATGAAAAAGCTAATTCAAAATATGAATAAATACTATAATAACATATAAATAATACTAAAATAACACTGCAACACTTGTCCTACCCTCCAATGTGACTGAATGGCAGATCATCTCTCTGGTAAAGTGTAGACCCCCAGAAAGTCTGAACTTTGACTTTGTTTTGGCAGCAGATGTCCTTTAGCTTCTTCTCCACAATCGTTTCCTCTGACGCCACCTTCAGGTAATTGACAGAAAGACTGTAAATACTTAACTTCTACATTCATATACAGTGTGTATCCACTCTGAAACACACCTCCTCATGAAATGCCACAGCTGTGACTGAACCCAGCTGCTTAATCAAATCACCAACAACATCCTCTGGCTTTCCTTGTCTGACCAACAGCGTGCTGCACAAAGGCATACAAACATATATTAATCAATGCAGTATGTGTGGACAGAATGTACATCCTGTGTGTGATGGAAAATTCCCACCTGCCCCGTTTCTTCAGTATTGCCCTCAGGTCTTTCACACTGTCCAGGAGGAAATGTAAACGGAACGGACCAGTCTTAGGGAAGTTGAAGTGGTGGGTGCCCTGGTAATGACGTGGGTCGAAGCAGTAGAGTGGGATTATGTGCTCGGCATTCCTCTGAGCCCAGTGAAACACCTGGATGAATGGAGTAAAACCTGTTTGTCATGCTTTTTTAATAGGTCCAACAAAGCTTAACGTGTCAAAGCAAGCAGTGCAGTTCATAAAATCACTGTTCATTTGCACAATGTAGTTCATAGACCTAAAAATTGTTTACTAAACAAACTAAACTAAACTAAACTAAAAAGATTAATATATCGGTAAATATATAGGGTAGTTTGTCGGTAATCGTCACAAGGGGCGTGGTCACATGTTAGCACTTCTACGGAGGACTAAACTTGCATATTGCAATGACTCATAGAATATTTTTGTATTAATATACTCTCCTTAATTCATGTATTTTGTAATGATTTATTATATTTTATATTTATTGTATATTATATTATATGCATTTAGTTTTTATACTGTGTATAGACACACACACACATATATATATATATATATATAGGTGTGGTAAATTACTCTCAAAAAGTAATTAATTAATTACTAGCTACCAATTACATCTTCAACAGTGTAATTAAATTTCTGTACTAATTACTCTCTCTAAAAATTATTGGATTACTTATTACTAATTACTTTCTAAATCCCATAGCAACCCTCGACCAGTTGAACAATACAAGGATAGGCATGAAACTGCTCTTTTAATTCTTTCAAATAAAAAATATACAATTGCATAAATTATTCTTGAACTGACCAAAGTGTGTAAAGGGAGGTTACATTGAAAACATAGATTTTTCATAGATGTTTAATCCACTATTGTTTTATATAGAATTGTTGTGAAGTCTATCTATTATTTAATGCAATTACATCAGAAGTAACTGTAATTAAATTACAGAAAATTACAGTAATCCCTTACTTTACTTACATAAAAAAAAAAAAAGAATATATATATATATATATATATATATATATATATATATATATATATATATATATATATATATATATATATATATATATATATCAATTTTTCCATCGAGTCGTTTATTATATACATATAAATTATGTTGTTGTTTTTTTTAATTATGTATATTTATATGCAAGTTTAGTATTTTTTTTACAGTCTATGGTTTAGGCCTATAGCATGTGACCACGCCCCTTGTGACGACTGCCGAGAAACTACCCAATGAACGCACGGATTTCGCTTCATATGGACATGATGTTTCGCAAATAGATGAAACAAACTCCATGTATTATTCTCAAGTGTTCCGTTTTATGTGTAAACAGTAGTATTACTAAGAGAAACGTTGAGACGTGTTAAATCTCGAGCAAGACATCATCATATCGAGCAGGACAAGACTATCCACATGGATTTAGGAGCGAGTGTGGTTTGCTCCAGACAAGAGACTGTACGATTCTATGCTCCTATAGATTACGAACAATATCTGTGATTGTGATATTTACCTCGTTATCATGCAGACGCAGGTCGTTTCTCAGCAGACATATGACCGTACGAGAAGCGGACATCCTGGCAGTCGGTCTTTAACGTGTTTACGTTGAACATGCAGACCAGCAGCAAAGAAAGAGTGACGAGCACGTTGAGTAACATGCGCGTGAGGTTACCAAACATGCGGTCTGAAAGCGCATGTGCTCTCCTTACCATAGTATTACTCTGTCAATAAACAAAAAATATTTCAACTCTTACAGTAAGCCACACTTGAATGTGAACGCGAATGTCTGCACGATTTAGCCAAATATAATAAAAAAAAACGTTTGTTAGTGTTCAAACTAAAACAATTTATATGTTTCCCTTAGACATGGATGTCAGATATAGCGGAATGTCATCAACTAAAAATAATTCTGAGCATTTGCTTAACAAGCTAATTTTATTTATATAGCATTTTTCCAAACAAATCAATTCAGTTAAAAGTGCTTTACAGGCAAAAAAACAAAAACAAAACAAAACAATAGATAATAGTATAAAAAGAAAAGTAAATGAAAATAGACCCACTCAATTACAAAAATAAGAATAACGTTTTTTAAAGGATTAAAAAACAAAACATTTAAAATATATAAAAGCATTATAAAACATTATAGGAAGGGCAGACTAAAAATTTTTTAATTTATATTTAAAACTATTAAGGTTATTCCAGTGGCAAGGAGCATAACGGCAAAAAGAAGCATCACCGAATCTTTTAGTTCTACTTTGTGGTATAGTTAAAATATGAGGATCTGAGAGCATTTCTGAGAGATAGTCTGAAGCAAATCCATGCAATGCCTTATAAATTAATAAACAGTTTTTTTCAATACTAAAATTAATGGGTATAACCAGTGTAATGACTTTAATATAGGTGTAATGGGATCTCTCTTTTTGGTCTTTGTCAATACTTGAGCAGCAGTATTTTGGATTGATTGTAGTTTATTAATTTTAGCCTTTGGTAGACCAGAGAGGAGGGCATTAGTCATGCTATAGTTATAAATGCATACATACATTTTTCTGTGTTGCTCAGAGAGAGAGAGAGAAATGGTCTAATTTGAGTTCTTTAGATGATAAAATGCTGTTTTGGTAATATTACATACATGAGCTTTGAATTTAAAATCAGAGTCAAAGACAACTTCTAAGTTTTTCGCCTCTTGGCTTAGGTTTATTCCCAGTATTTGTAGTTAGGGGTCAATTTCTCTCTTTGCACTTTTGATCCAGTAATCAAAACTTCTGTTTTATCTTGGTTGAGCTGTAAGAAATTTTGTGATATCTAGTCATTTATGTCTTGGATCCAGTTTGCGAGCATTTGCTTATAAGTAATTGCCAAAATGGCTCAAATTTGAGAAAAGCTCCAGTATAATTGATTTACAGATGCCACTTGCTTTGATTTGATATTAAATGCAATGAAAGTCATACATTTACATTCCAGATATGTACTTTAAATATATTTATTTAATGCCATTGACAACTGTATGCTTCATTATGAAAATTTACCTTTTTTTAAGGTTTGCATTAAAAAATTAGGCAAAAGATGAACATTTCTATACAAACCCTATTTGTAGAATAAGTATAATGGTAAGTAACACTTTACAATAACACTTTATTCATTTTAGTTAATGCTGCAACATTTACTAATACATTAAAATCAAAAGTTGTATCTGTTAACATTATAGGCCTATTTAATGAACCTGAGGGAACAGGAACTTGAACAGTTGTATTTTATTAACGAACATTAACAAATAATAAATACTGTAATAAATGTATTGCTCATAGACCTCATAGTCAGGGTAGTGCCATATTTAATTTTTGACTGGAATGAAAACGAAGGGGGGATAGAATTAGGTTTATCTGAACAACATACCAATTGTTCATTTGATGAAACAACTTTCCAAAAAAAACATTTAAGTAGACAAAAACTCCATAAAGCATTCTTAAAAGTTGTTTGTTGTGAAAACTACCTTTATACAGTGCATAAAACAGTGCAGTGGTCTGTTACAGCCTCGTTTTCATCTGCTTTAAATTCAATATGGCGTCTAACCTGATAAAGGTCTGTTGTTAGTTAATGTTAGCTAACTGATTAACTACATAACTAACAGGACCTTATTGTAGTGTTATCATTTTGCTGTTGAAAATGAATATCATTTACATTTTTCATGTTAAAAACAAATAAAAAAAATGTAGCTGCAAGCAGCAATTATTGGGGTTCAAGCGTTTTAAGACCTTTATACCAGATATTTTGTTAGAGTCTAGGCGAACCCCTTTGTATAACACCATTTTCAGGTTTCACATTAATCATAATGTGGCACAATTGTCAAAACTGATACCTAAGGGAAAATGAAGTGATAAACTTTGACAAAATGTGATTGTAAATGTTATAATAGTGATTTTTTTTAATGTCTAAAAATGAATGCAAAAGCAAAACCTGTGAAAAGAACTATATTAGTGAGTAGAATGACAAAATTACCATTATAACCAGTAGATGGCAGCAGAGGACCACTCATTGGCTCACTTAGTTATAGCCATTTTAGTGAAAGTTGCCCTGCCTACTTCAAACCTTTTGGAGTCCTGTCGCAAGCGTGAATCACCTATCTAAATTCTTTTGGCCATGAGGGTCTCTAGATGATGCATGTCAAGTTTTGAGGAAATCTGACAAACGGCCTATGAGGAGTTTGAAAAAGTAGATTTTAATGAGGGAAATGAAAGCGGAGATATATTAAGCATAGGATTCCAATGGTATAAATCACTTGAGTCTACGACAAACAGTCTAGGAGATATGAGCACGTTCACGTTATTGGTTGTGTATCTGAGCAAGACTACTACCACCCAACCAGGTTTCAAGTCTCTAGGCCTTACGGTTTGGTCTGCACAATCAGTTTTATGGCAGGATAATAATAATAAAAATCCATACAATTACATAAACTAACAATATGACACAGAAACTGGTTGTAGACAATAAATGTATTTATTCAAATGTACAAAATCACCAATAAATGTTTCCAGGCTTTTTCATCAAGGCAGCACAGAATTCTCCATTCTTAGCCCCTCAAAAACCAGTTTGGTCTGGTTCACTCTCAACTGAGATCATCTGAAACCCAGACCTCTCCACAATCATAATATACTGTGACTAAGGTATTTTGAATATAATGAAACATTATGACAGCTTGGTACAGTGTCTATTTACAATACAATCATCTTCAGTAAAAGATCTTCAGCATCAAAGTGTCTTTGACAGCATCACTGTGTGAGACTGAAACCATCTGAAGGACATCAAAAAACACATTCCACTGTTAAATGTTTTTAAAATGACTGACCTCTCAGAATAAGGGCATCAGAGAAGGCACTATTTGCAACATGAATTGCTGCTGGTGTATTTCTCGAGTTCGAAACAAAAACAGCAATCATAGTATCAAGTGTTTAAAGTTAAACATTTACATTTGGACAAAATCAAAATAATATGCCATTTAAAACAATGTACATTTAATATCTGTTACATTGTGTCCATATTCATGATATAATGATGACAACAAAAAAGTTTGCATGTTTTGAGTCGACAACTCACCATTATAGGTTACAAATCAAGACAGCGACAGTTCTGAAGTGTCCAAATTCATAATTCAAGCATATCACTTGCTCTTTGGTTGTATTTGACTGAGCGAACAGTTCAAGAATGCTAAATCACCAGCCGTAGTAGTCTTCTCTAAAATATTGCTTTGACACTTTAGGGTAATTTTTATAATAATACAAAAAGTTCGGTATTGTCATTCTAAACGTGAATTAAAAAAAAAAAAAAAAGTATAAAAATATTCATTGAATCTCAGCTGATTATCCTATGTGCTCTATGCATGAGTCCAAGAGTGCAATGGGAAGGTATTTACAGTGATTAACTCAGGGTAAAGAGTGCTTTAAGTAAAACTTTACATAATATAAAAAAAGATGTGTTTATACAGTCTTCATTAGCTGAAAAGACATGAAAAAATTACATTTCTCCGTCTCATACTGTACCACTTTGGTGGTTGCATACGTCTTATTCTGTGTCATTCTCATTTGGTTAGATTCTAACCATCAAACACAGTAATCTTGACAAAAAATTACTCCTACGAGTATTGTACAGTACATCCATCATTATATTTGCTTCATGAGGTCTTTTCTATGTACTTTCAATGACACTCAGGATTGGACCCAGGGATGCAGACGTACATGAGCCATAATCAAAATCAACTCTCTTTTATGACCGAATGAATTCTGATATACAAAAGACCATGTTTAACTCTCGCCACCTTAAAATGACACACTAATAAATTTGTGCCTATGTGATTTGTTCAGCAACCCCTGTAGTAACGCATCAGAGCGCTTGGACTGGTTTCAAGTGCGTCAGGGGATCTGATAAAGTCAACCGGCAGTAATGCAAGTAAACTATGCTATTGTAATCAATATTTTTTTTTATTTTATTTTACCAGTGAAACATTATGTGCTAATAAGTGTTGACACTTTGGATGCATTGTAGCATCCTAGCAAAGCTGTTTCAATCCCTAGACACAAGCTCTGTCCCAAATGGCACCAGGGTCAATGACAAACCAGAGCGTCCATATAAAGAAAAGGAAAAATCTTTAAAAATGCAGTTTAAAAACGTACATTTTTCAGAAAAGTATTCTTGTATATTTATGCTGGTTTCATATGGATTTGAAATTTTACTATACCATTTCAAGTTATACATTTTTATAAAAATGTAATGTGGTGTAACCATCAAGTAAAAAATTATATATTTTCCTTAAATACATAATTTGTGATTGTGTTGTATAACAATTAATATGTGTGTACACACTATTTTTGTGGTTATTTGTGATTATTTAAAAAAATTATTATTTTTTTTTCAGAAATATAAATGATTAAATCAGAAATATTATTAAGGTTTTGAAGAGTCATGACGTTTTGAAACCTGAATATTTTGTTAAAATATTTATTATTTATTATTATTAATCAATCAAATAATGAAATATCATACCAAACTATAATTTATTTTAAAGAACTGAATTATTTCAATTTTCTTCATTATGATATAAGGGCAGTTGGATTTAATTAATTTAAATTTATTTTTGAATAAATGAATGGATCTGGACAAGAAAACAGTGTTATGTCATTGACCCACTCTCAGCTCTCACCGCCCTTTAAAGTATCGCTACTTTGTCGCTAATGTTGAGTAATAGTGTGCAGTGAACGACTGTGACGACGCTTTTCCAGGCATCAACATTGCAAATCTATCTAGTAAAAAAAACAGCATACTTTGTGTTATATTGGCAGTAAATTACCAAAAATGTTATGAATTAACACTGCTGTGATGGTGTGTCTAATACAATGGCTGACGGCAATTTTGGCATCATTCTCTTTACTGACCAACAAAATCTCTCCATATCTTTTCCCATCTTTTGGAAAGTCGTGGAAACACCATCTTGGATTTTTTCTTTTGCTTTTGGAGGAATTCGGAATACAAACATTATATTTGCTATCATCCCCCATTTACCACTAACATCCAACTGTTTATCCGACGACTTCTGCTTCTGAAAACCCTGGAAATGTGAAAAGGGTCCATTCAGCAAAAGGTCACAAGTGCGTCATTTGGGACAGAGCTATGCATGATTCTGATTAACAATACGGGAAGTGCTATTAGTTTTTTCCATCCATAGTTTCCCCCTCTTAATGAGATTTTTTCAAGCTGCATTGAGGAGATCTGAAATACACATCCCCTCTTTATGATCAAGTTTGTTCTTGGTTGGCTGGTTGGTGGGTTTCTCCGGACCCTGGAAGGCAGAGTGGTGATTGTTCGCGGGCAGGTGTGTGGGTTTTCCCTGGGGATTCCAGAGAGATCCGAGATCTGTAGGATCAAAAGCTGCCCTGGACAAAGGGGTGACTGAGAAGCCCCTCGGCAGTGGGCCGCCATTTCTCTTCCACAAAGATCTGCCGCAGGAAGTCCCTGCATGCGTCGGACACACCCTCAGGCAGGTTTGGCTTGGTTGGCTGGGTTGCGATCTTGAAAATGGCTGCCATTGCTTCATATTCAGCCCATGGGGGTTTCTGAGTTAGCATCTCTACGACCGTGCAGGCAACACTCCTGAGAAGAGAGAAACGCAAGGGACTGTTAGCAAACAATAGCTATGTTTCTATTCATGTTTTTTTATTAGTATTTTTGGATATTGCATAAAAAAAAGCTGGATGGAAACGCCACAAAAATAACTGTCCACACCTTTTCATCACTTATTTTTTTACTGCGTGTCTTTAGTAAATCCTGACAGTAGCCAAAAGAGGGTTTGCACAAGCGGTTATGTAAATATAGCCCTTATATGGGAGAAAAAAAGAGTCATGGGCTTTCCTGATTGCAGCATCTTTTATTTTATCACTGATACTTTGCTCTAATTGTACGAGGAAGTGAAGGTTTGGTTCTTTTGAACACATGGGATGGAAACTGTTTTATTCGCAAATGTTTTATGCAACATTCCATTTTTCCGCAACTTTGAAAGTGCATCAGATCTCACCAAATATCTGCTTTGCGTCCATATCCTTCTCCATTAATGACTTCCGGGCTCATCCAGTAGGGGGTGCCGGTGACCGACTTGATTCCCGTCCCGGACATGCAGATGGTCTGAATGCGCTTGCTAGCCCCAAAATCTCCCAGCTTCACATTTCCAGAGGAGTCCCTCAGAATGTTTGCGCCTGTGAGGAAACACAAGTAGATTGAGTTACACCGGCCGAGATGTTTGTTCGGCCAATGATGACAACTGCATAAAATTATAAGCTGCCTATGGCTAATGGTGTTTGAAGTTTGAGACATGGCCTTTCTTCCCACGCTTCTAGTCGGAGTGATTTTCCGTTGCTTTAGCTGTGTTGCCTGTGAGATTTGCGCTTGTTTGAGTAGTGACTAATTCCCGCCAGCCGCAAGGTTTCCACACCCTGGAAGTCTCACTGTATTGTGAACGGAAATTTAAGAAAGAATATGAGAGGAAAGACAGAGACTCCTTCCTTTGCGGCCCACACTTCTTGTGGATTATTTCCAATAGAGGATCTTCGGTTTGTTATTGGAATGACAGAGACTGTATTGGTCACATATGCAAAAAGTATGTGGCCTTAAAAGTATTAAGATACACTTAGAAATGTCTGAATGTAACTATATTAGATGTAAACAAATGTTGCTGAAGCATTACTTACAGTAAAAACCTGTTAACTACTGTACCTTACCATATACAGTGAAAAACTATAAATGGTTTAAAGGTGCAGTGTGTAGTATTTATGAGGATCTATTGACAGAAATGCAATATAATATACATCACCATGTTTTCAGTGGAGTATAAAGTACTTACTTAATGAACCGTTATGTTTTTATTACCTTAGAATGAGCCATTTCTATAACGGACAAACTTCTCTACAGAGCGCTAGTCACTCTCTGCTCTCTTCGACAACATTTTTGTCCTGTGTTGGCCCCCGTAGCTTCTCTATGTGCTCCGAAAGGGAGGGGTGAGCGGTGGGGGGTGCAATTCACAACCTCATCACTAGACGCCACTAAAAATCACACACTGCACCTTTAACATTGCATTATACGTAATTCGTAAGTCAAATGTGTTTTTTTTTGCTAGTAAAAACTATATAATTTACAGTAAAAGGACATTCACAGAAGTCCCTGTGTGACATCATACATGATTAAATGTTACATAAACAGTTTTATTTCTTCTTATTTGTGTAATAAAAGCATATTAGGATGTTTTGTGTTAAATTTTCTCTCATGTGGCTTTCTATTTTACCACCTGTATTATGATGGATATCAGTTCATTTTAAGATAAAAGGTAATAACGTCACCACATGTCATCCCTTGATACCAGATACATTTTCACTGCGTTTTTTACAGTGTATTTTATGGTAACTACAGCTGCCATTTTTTATTGTAAATTTATCAGAATAATTTTTACAGTGATCTAACTTTTTGTGAAATGTTCTGCTTAAAAAGTGTTTGTGCCACGTTTCTTTACACAAATAAATGTCACTTGGTTTGCTAATTTTATTTATTTTATATAGTGCAATGACATTCATGCATTTTTAAGTGTTTTTGGGACCACTTGTGCCTTCCTTAATAAATTGAGAGATTAAAGAGTGTTCATGTCTAGTAGAAGCAAAGCTGACACTGTCTGGTAAAAACATATGATTTAGAGGATGTGTTTGAAATTGATGCTTAAAATAAATACCTAATAGACAGGTTGTTAATTCTGCTCAGAGTTTAGCCCTAAAGTCTGAAGGAATGCAAAACCTTTTCCTCTTGCTATTTTTGGCAATACCTAAGGTAGTACGTACACAAATCTGAGCCAAACCTCCAAAGTTACTCTACTTAAAGGGTTATTTTACCCAAAAATGGAAATTCTGTCATCAATCACTCACCCTCATGTCGTTCCAAACCTTCGTTCATCTTCGTAACACAAATGAAGATATTTTTGATGAGCTCTCTGACCCCACATAGACAGCAATATAATTTATCACTTTCAAGGCCCAGAAAGGTTCAAATAGTCCAAGTTCAACCTTGATTTTATGAAGCGTCAAGAATACTTTTTGTGCGCAAAAAAACAAACCAAAATAACGACTTAATTTAACGATTTCTTCTAGCCTGTGTCAGACTCTGTTGACGCAGTGTAAACAGTGCAGCTCTTCCTAGTTCTACGGCAGAATGACTCGTGTGCATGCGTCGTGGTGCTCACGTGAACAGCGTCGGCCAATGGTAAGCCGTTCTGGAAGTGCTTGCACTGTTTACACTGCGTCAACAACGTAAGAGTCTGACACAGGCTAGAAGAAATTGTTGAATAAAGTCGTTATTTTGGTTTGTTTTTACGCACAAAAAGTATTCTCGTCAATTCATTAAATTAAGGTTCAACTGGAGTCACATGGACTATTTTAACAATGTTTTTACTACCTTTTTGGGCCTTGAAAGTGTTAATTAAATTGCTGTCTATGGTGGGGTCAGAAAGCGGTCGGATTTCATCAAAAATATCTTCATTTGTGTTACGAAGATGAACGAAGGTCTTACAGGTTTGGAATGACATGATTTGGGTGAACTAACCCTAAATAACAAGAGATGTATTTATTTTAGATGGTGCAGTGCAAGTGACACTATCCTTTAGATTTACATTACAAAGCAAGAGCCGAAGGTGATTTATGATTACTGTGATTTACCTTTGATGTCTCTGTGTACGATCATGTTGCTGTGCAAATAGTGGACTCCCTGTAGGATCTGTCGGGTGTATCTGCGGGTGACTTTTTCAGTCAGTGCTCCATACGCCTTCAGCTGGTCTTTAATAGAGCCCTAGACACACATGGACACACAGATTTATCATACTGTTCAACAGAGTGCTATTAAACAAAAGCAACGAATCCCGCTTGAATTCAGATACCATATTCAGTGTATAAAGTGCATGATGTGTTTTATTCTCTAAAAGCAGAAATAACTATAAAGGCTTTGTATTTTTATTAGGAAACTTGAAAAACAAGCTGTCAGCATATACTTTGACAGGAAACATAAAAACAGGACTCAAACCTGTTTACTAAAGGATACAGTGCAAAGGAAAATGGTTTGACCCTTTCCAGATTTCCTGTTTGCAAATGTTTTGCTGTATTATTTTTGTTCATACTGTATGCAGGGATTTAAAAATGTATTAAGTAACAAAGTACAAAGTATTAAAAATAGCTGTGAAACTCATATTTTGTTGAGAGTAGTGCTGTTACTTCTATAAACTATGGTGATTTTACCCTCGTGGATGATTTAAAATAAAATAAAAAATATACATCAAAATATGCGTTTATACTTTATTGGTAATTTACATATTTACAAATACATTATTAAAATCAAAATGTGTATCTGTTAATATTATTTGTAACTATTATTTAATCATTCTAATAACTATTTTTATTAACTAATATTCACAAAGATTAATAAATATTGTAACAAATGTACTGCTCATTTATGTAAGATAATGCATAATGCATTATACAAAATGCATATAATTTTAATAAAAACAAATATTTAATAAAAATATTTAAATCATACATCACTATAAATAAAATAATATTAACACAATATTTAATAGTACTATCCTGTGTAAAATATCAAATAAATATATTTTTTACACAGTAGATATGAATGCTGAATGATATTTTTATTAAATTAATACTATACATAATAGTTATACAATAAGAAATAACATTACAGAAGGAAATCAGGCAGAGAGGACACACACACACATAAAGTAATTTATATTTGCTGAAAACCAGTGTTTTCAAGGAAGTCACACTCAGATGTGTTTACAAAACTGTAGCTGGAAGTGTATAGCTAGTCAGAACTGTTTTTGAACTTTCTGGAAAAACAGACCATAGTGCCAAATGTTCCTCACATGTGTCTGTGTTTCTTTGAAACACTGGCGCAAACAAAGTTCATATTTCCTCAGCTTTCCTGTTTACACCCCTCGCCGAAGAAACAATGTCTCCTCAAGGACAACGTCGTGAAACACCTGTGACGCAAACTACAATGCCTTCCTAGCAATACTACATCTGCACAGCTCCTTCCAAACAGTATTATTTGTATTATGAAGTACCACAATGTCCTTTTCAATTTATTAAAATGAAGCAATGTGTACCGCACACGCAATCCTACTGTAATACACTACTACAGTCTACAGGCTCTAGCGTTCTTCTGATCCCTCATTATGCAATACATTTCTCACCTCATGTAACCCTATTCCACATCCAACTCATTCAAACTCTTTCTCCTGTTCCCTTCACCTCTGCTCTTATCAGGAGGCAGCAGTGCTGTGCAGAGGCTGGTGGCTTTGGCTCTGAGCAGTGATGCATCTGTCTGCCAGAGACCTTGGTGAAACATTCCCCTTTACCAGACAATATGTGACTAAGACACTCAGTCTGTGCATATTAAAATCGAGCTGACAGATGGGACAGACCACGTCTGATGCTCATTAAAACACCCATTTGCAGAGAAAATGAACTCGTAAAGCTGAGTGGTTGTGCTGACAAAGAACACTGTGGATATGTCCGCGAGCCAGTGACATTTTGGAGTGGGTTTGTTATTATTTGGAAAATGCAGATTCATTGTAAGTTTAACAATGTCATTTTCTTGAAACACAAAAAGGAGGAATTGAGAATGTGCCCGCTAATATTCTTGTTTTTTTTTGCACATGCTATCTGTGTTTTTTTAGCTCCTGAAAGAAAAGAAAATAGGAATGGTATCGATATGGGTAGCTCTAAGTTAGTTAAGATTCCAATTTCAATTTGATTCGACTTAATTTGTCAATTTTGCTTACATATGGAAGAAATTCTGTCTTTCTACAAAGCTGTAAACTTGTCACACTATATGGGGTCTGATTTACCATAAAGAAACGGTTCATAAGAGTCATTTGTGAATTGAGCTACACTGCTTTAATGTTTTGACTCACTAAAATGAACCGGTTCATAGGAGTAATTTGTTTGTGAATCATTTATAAACTGGGATACAATGAAACCGTTTTTTTACGAGTCATCCCAATGCGCATACTATCCGTCCTAAATAGTATTCGAAATGAGAATTAGTGTGTCCTAAATCCAGAGGTGGAAAGAATAATAAAATATTCTACTTAAGTAAAAGTATTATTACTTCAATTAAATTTTACTTAAAGGGATAGTTCACCCAAAAATGAAAATTAGCCCATGATTTACTCGCCCTCAAGTCATCCTAGGTGTATATGACATTCTTCTTTCAGACGAATATATTATATTATATATTAAAAAAGTCCTGGCTAATCCAAGCTTTATAATGGCACTGATTGTTGCTCTGTTTTTGAAGTCACATTATATGACGGACAGATGCACTTTTATGGACTTCAAAAACAGAGCAACAATCAGTGCCATTATAAAGCTTGGATTAGCCAGGACTTTTTTTTATATAATATAATATATTCGTCTGAAAGAAGAATGTCATATACACCTAGGATGACTTGAGGGTGAGTAAATCATGGGCTAATTTTCATTTTTGGGTGAACTATCCCTTTAGGTACAAGTAAAATTACCGGTCTAAAAATCTACTCAAGTAAAAGTAATAAGTAGTTCATTTCAAATGTTCAATTTCAATCATACTGAGTTACTTTTTTTTAACAGCGGGGGTGGGGGACTCTCTCATTTAGGGTTGTAATAGAATAAGATTTTCACGATATGATAACCATCTCAGAAAACACCAGAGTTTCACAGCATCATGGTATTAAACAAGTATTTAATAAATAAACTGTATTATTAAATTATGTTTGTTATTATTATCAACAATTAAAATGACCATTAAATCAATGAAAACAGGTTTTTTTGGTTAAAAAAAAAGCTTTATTATAACAAAATTAGAAAACTTTTTTGTTTTGTTTATTAAAATTTCAATAAAACATGTCTAATCAACTAAATTCAATAAATGATTATGGATTAGATTAACAACTTATTTTTATCATAATTTTTTTTTTAATGTTTCATAATAAGAATTTTTTTTTTTGATTTAATACAAATATATTACCAAAAAACGGTGGTAATCAAATAAAATGTAACAAACTTTTATCCTTTTATTTTTTGGCAAAGTGCTGCAAAACAGATTTACTTAATTAAACCATGGATTAAAAAAGATATTCTTAAATAATGTTTAAATTAAGTATTATTATTATTGTTGTTATTATTATTATTTTTTTTTGACAAGTACATTCTATTGTAGGCCTACAACAGTAATATATTTCTGTCATAATTTCTTCTAGTTAAACCAAACTTTTATTTTGACGGGTTGTAGTGAAGACCTGTTTCAGAGTGTATTTGACAATGGTTTTTATTCAAATGATGATCAGCTGATGTTCATGTGTTCATGTCCAAATATGGTTTGTGAGATGTTAAAAACACCACGAGCATCACGCGTACTTGAGTATGTAGTAGACGATACGGCGCTGCTCATTCACACAGAGACAGAACAAGCAGATCATATATTTATATAGCAGTGTTTTGCGCTTTAATATTCACAGACCATGTCGTGATTTAATTTATTGTAAAGCTCTACTTTCGATTTATTCATTTATCCATCAAGTTCAATTTTCATGACTGGATTCCGGAATTCCCTCTGCATCACAGAAATCCTTCGGCCTTAAGTTATAAACATACCTTTATCTGCACAGAGGGATGGTGTTCGCGAACATGTTCTATGCGTTTCCTCCTTTTGCAGCCACTTTGCATCCACATTTTTTGCAAATTGGATATCCAGGACAACCACACGTTTATTTTTTTTCTATATCCAAAGTATTTCCATACCCGCCAGGGGTTCACGACACCGTTTCGCTTTCAGCTGGGTCTGCATCGCTGACATCTGTCTTGTCCGTCTCCATCTTTTGTGATTTTTGCGTGTTTGTTCTCCCGCCCTTCAATTCAACGCAGTCATTTCCGGAGCGCGATTGGTTTAAAATGTAGCGAAGTACCATACTTCAAACAAAACATACTTAAGTAAAAGTAAAATTACAGATTTTTAAATTCTGTACACAGAATAACTACTAAATTACAGTAACGCGAGAAAATTTCATTTGTTACTTTCCACCTCTGCCTAAATCGTAGTATATTGTAATGAGTATTCCAAAGATACTTGGACACTTTTTGTCTACTTTTCCCGGTTAGAATTCGAAGTGCAGATCTGTGCACACTCTAACGGCTAATACTGACCACAACCCATTGCGCGTTGGACGAGGATTTGATTAGAACTACAAAAAACTGGAAACATGACAGATGTGTGAGTCCGACGGTTAAGTAGAGGTTTAGATAAAGGGGTTTGAGTGATTAATATCAGTATCTAACCTGACGAAAAGATATTTATTCACTGTTATCCAAATTATATTTCAACTGCAGCAGCATTGTGAACTTTTGTAGAGATAAGTTTGGTCATTAACTTTTAAATACATCATTATGCAAAATACAAACTCATGAGGAGAGTTCTCCATATGAAAAACCCACGAATGGCAGATCAACATGCCACTACATTTCTCTCCGAAACGGTAGGAAATCAAATTAAATTGAATGTGGAGGATTTTAACTGTGACAAGATGATTGACAGAGCAGTTTAAACTGTGACCGGATGCACGTAACTAAGCGACAGAGCTGTCTGTTAAAGACGCAGTTATTAGGGCGTAGTATAAGTAGGCGAATTGGGACGCAGCATGGATGTGCTGCATGTTTTGATTCACTAAAAAGAACCAGTTCATATGAGCCTTTTGTTTGTGAATCAGACCACACTATACAGGCTGTATGTTTTAATTCATTAAAATGACATTTTGTCAGTTGTTCAGGAATCGGGCTACAATTATACTATTTTCAATAGAAAAACATTTCTTGACATTATTTCATGGTACCCTATCTTTTCAGGTAACAGTGGATATTAACAGCACCAAACAAACAGCACTATGTTTTGTAAATAAGGTGCAATATATAAAAGGCCTAATTTACATAGAAACAAGGAGTGTTAGTGCTAAAAAATTCCATTTAGACAGTGTTTCTGATTAAACTAGATTGTGGATTGTCAGTGAATAAAGCCCTATTCGGATGGGATTAGTTTAACATGGAGACGTGGGGTAAAGTAATTATTACCAGAGCTTCTCAGTGATTTTAGTCCTGTCCGAATGTGCCATCTCAGTAATTATTATGGACAATGTCAGTGAAGATTATGGCGACTTTTACCTTCTGTAAAAAGGTTCGTTAAATTACCTCAGGTAATACTAATCCCGTGCGAATAGATCCGCTGTAAATATGTACGTAAATATACCACGTTTTTTCAAATATGGAGGCGCTTGAAAAAGCATTCAGTTGCGTTCTGAGAGGTGGGACAAGTCTAAGTGTTTTCTGTTTACAATTCAGATAAAATAAAAGGTTGAAAGCACTTGTCAGAGGCACAAAACTTCTTTTAGCTTTAGGTAAGTGCCTATTACCAACAGAATCCAATCAGAATTTAATTAATAAAATGTTTGACCGGACATAACTGTTATATATGTGTTTGCGCACATGATATCAGGAAGCAACTTAATACGCACATGACGACAGGGAGGTGATGGTGGTGCGTAAATCTAGTTACCCCTCCCACTTCTGCTAGTTTTACTGATATTTCTTACCCCGTGCGAATTGGCCTTTTCCGCTGAAATCTTTCATGCAAAAGTGGTTGTTTGGTGAATTTACCCAAAGATATAATCGTTTCTCATTTGTACCATGGTATGCATGAAATGTACATTAACTTTAACAAAATAATGAATATAACAAACAATAATAGATACAGAGGGGCTGAAACTAACGTGTGAAAGTAAAAGTAAACATTTCCTATTCCTCCAATAAATAGCATTAACAGAGCAAACACAATATGCTCTGTGTGTTTTATACACACCCCGGGCATGAATTCCACAAAGATGGACAGTTTTCTCTGCACCGGATCACGCAAGCATCCGTAGTACTGCACTATACGCTCATGACGCAGGTTCTTCAAGAGCTGAATCTCACACTCCAGTGCATTCACTTCCTGTGGAGTGAGACAAAGAGAAAATTCAGAATGTCTCTTCAGTGCATAAATACTGTCACCTGCATAGTCCACTTCATACTAACCTTGCTGGTCTCGTGACAGTCAGGGTCAAAGGGCACCTGCTTGGCGGCCAGCTCGCGTCCCGTGTCGACATCGTAGCAGAGGTAGACCTCGCCGAACGCACCCCGACCGAGCAGTTTCCCCTGACGCCAGTTTACCGGAGCCCTTGGGGCTGAGGGTTAGAAGAAACAAACCATGTTAACCTCACCAGCACGCCGCAGACTGTAACTCAACCCAGACGAAATCACACACACAGACTTGCTGACGACACCAAGTCAAACCGCAACTGTATTTACAACTGGATGCTATACAGATTTATACTTTCAGATTTATTTGCAACTGTTCCCCTCTCAGGCAATAAATGAACAGAGAGGCAGACAGTGAGCTATTGGCAGTCGCTGCAAGTTATTCAAAACTACATATTACACACCTGAATATTACTTCTTAAAATCAAGGCTGTCGAACTGAAGCAAATCCTTCGGAGTATTTTTTAACACATTAATGCGTCCTTTTGTTTGAATCTCTTTTTATGGCTCTCTAACCATTCGCAGTATGACTGATGGCTATCATGAGCCACATACATAATAGCACAATATGTGTCTGTATTTAATATTTCTGCTATTGTTCTCTAAACATGCTGTATGGATCTAATCATAGATAGATGAACTTTATGTCTGGATGCAGTTAAACTACACCCTCTGTCTGAGAACAACCCTCGCCCCAGACATCTCTCAGATTAATTTTCCACTTATTCTATGACGGACAAATTTGCGTCAGCATTTACGATCTTCTTAATCAGCTTAGTGTTCCTATAATGATATTTGACATGAAGCTATCTGAATAGTTTATGGAGGATCTGAGGGGGGCGGGAAACCCACAGGCAGACAGTAGAGACGAGCATTCATGTTCATTCGTCAAATTCAGGCGCCCGTCCAAGATTAATGGAGCTGATTAAAGAACCTGTTTGAGGACTGCACAAGGGGTAGGGGGTGAGGATTGTTACTCATTATGTAGTTTTTGTTTGGATCTTTTTTTCCCATCTTTTTCTATCCTCATTCAGTTAAATGTGGGGGGAAATAAGTGCAAACAATGTTTTTTACTGTATTGTTGTCTTTTTATTTGTGTGTAAAATAAAAAAACATTAGAAAATATTCAATAAAAGCAGCTTATAAGAGTCATTCATTTCCCGAATTGGACTACACTAGTCTTGCTGTATGCTTTTGATTTACTAAAAAGAACCAGTTCATAGGAGTCCTTTGCTTGTGAATATAACTATCATGCTGTATGTTGTTGATTCCCTAAGAAGTACTGATTCATAAGAGTAATTTGCTTGTGAATCGGACTACACTGGTCATGCTGTACGTTGTTGATTCCCTAAAATGTACTGCTTCATAAGAGTAATTTGCTTGTGAATCGGACTACACTGGTCATGCTGTACGTTGTTGATTCCCTAAAATGTACTGCTTCATAAGAGTAATTTGCTTGTGAATCGGACTACACTGGTCATGCTGTACGTTGTTGATTCCCTAAAATGTACTACTTCATAAGAGTAATTTGCTTGTGAATCGGACTACACTGGTCATGCTGTACGTTGTTGATTCCCTAAAATGTACTGCTTCATAAGAGTCATTTGCTTGTGAATCGGACTACACTGGTCATGCTGTATGTTGTTGATTCTCTAAAATGTACTACTTCATAAGAGTAATTTGCTTGTGAATCGGACTACACTGGTCATGCTGTACGTTGTTGATTCCCTAAAATGTACTGCTTCATAAGAGTAATTTGCTTGTGAATCGGACTACACTGGTCATGCTGTACGTTGTTGATTCCCTAAAATGTACTGCTTCATAAGAGTCATTTGCTTGTGAATCGGACTACACTGGTCATGCTGTATGTTGTTGATTCTCTAAAATGTACTACTTCATAAGAGTCATTTGCTTGTGAATCGGACTACACTGGTCATGCTGTACGTTGTTGATTCCCTAAAATGTACTGCTTCATAAGAGTAATTTGCTTGTGAATCGGACTACACTGGTCATGCTGTATGTTGTTGATTCCCTAAAATGTACTGCTTCATAAGAGTAATTTGCTTGTGAATCGGACTACACTGGTCATGCTGTATGTTGTTGATTCTCTAAAATGTACTACTTCATAAGAGTAATTTGCTTGTGAATCGGACTACACTGGTCATGCTGTACGATGTTGATTCCCTAAAAAGTACTGATTCATAAGATTCATCTGCTTGTGAATCAGACTACACTGGTCATGCTGTATGTTGTTGATTCTCTAAAATGTACTGCTTCATAAGAGTCATTTGCTTGTGAATCAGACTACACTGGTCATGCTGTATGCTTTGTATTGGAGCAGGGTATTCCTGCAATACCAGAGGATGCCGTTTCAGGACTGCATTTCTAGGACCCTAGCTTTATTTTTAAGTATTAGCAGTTTATACTATTGTATAGCACTTACTATTCAATTCTGTATTTTATTATTTTTCAGGAATGATTTAGCTGTTTAATTGTATAAACTTAATTGATATATTGTCCTAAACAACCCCTAACCCTAAACATACCCATTGGTAACCCTCTTGAAATATTTAACCAAATTTTTTTCAATATATGAGCTCCTATATTGTGGTTTTAAATTCAGTTTTCTTGGAAAGAGATTATTTTCTGTGTATGTGCTAGACTTTAATTCATTAGCCACGGCGCAGTGTGGCGCTTCACGTCTGATGTGTGAAACACTTAAAGTTCAGTAAACGGTAAAACAACTGCTCTACAAGCTAGTGTTTATTAGTATGTTAATAAATTAAAATAATTTGAAAACAAATACCATTTACAACATCCAGCAGCACAATGAACAGCACAGCTAAATAATAACTGGAGACTGCTGACAAGTTTAAAATGGCCGCACCCGCTCTTACGTTAAAATAAGCTGGAAAGATCATAAAAAATGAATAATTTCTGTGGGTTTAGTCTTTGAATCTGTTTGTTTGAAGTTTGAATCTGGTCTAGAATTGGCTAGGTGGAGCTGTCACAAAAAAAACGGGTCCTAGAAATGTGGTCCTCGTAGAACTGCAGCCTCCGGAATTGCAGGAATATAGTATTATTTTATTCTTAAGAACCAGTTCATAAGAGTCATTTGCTTGTCAATCGGACTACAATGGTCATGATATATAATTTGTTTTGTGGTGCAGTGTTTTTGTTGTAAAATATGATTTATTTTTTCTGCGGTGCTTTAGATTGAGCCGCATTAGAAATGGGTGCAGCCTTACATATGAAACACAAAAATACACTAAAATCTGACATTTCTGGTCTGGAGGCAAGCATGCAAATGTGTTTAATGGGATTTTCTTTTCTAATTGTCTGCATAAATGTCCTCATGTGTATGTATGTGTGTGCTCTTACATTTAGGACTGTTGCGTTGGCAGTTTTTCTCAGTCCAGCTGATGGTGTGCAGATCTCCACTGTACAGCAAAGTGCTTTCCCCATTATAGCTGCGTGTACGGCTGGACGGGACCAGCTGAAACAGGTTCTCTTGAGGCATAAAGCTCCGAGGGAAAGTCCTCCGACCTGTATATACACACATATTTTATAAATGCACATGATACAAAATACAAATACCCCTTTACATGTTTTGACCAATAAACTTCCATGACCTTTTGGAGACTTATCCAGTTATTTGAAATACTGAATTTATAAACGCATTTTCTATTTATATACACATACACATCCACACACTTAAATTAACATAAATTTCTTTAAATCACACTTGTAAAAAAAATTGTGGTTTCCCACCACCATATACATATTTAATAGTGTTTCCAGTTTGATTTTCAAATTCCAGCATAGCATGGTGCTTGCAACAAGGTCATAGGTTGGACTCCCAGCCAGGGAACACACATGATACATTATTACCTTGAAAACACTATAATCTGCATTGGTAAGAGCGTCTGCCAAATGCATAAATAATATTCCCCCAAAATGAAATAAATCTTTGCAGAATTCAGATTCCTCTTCATGCTTTAAGGCGCATGCAATCAACACGTCACGCCACATGTCCAAACATGCATCTTTATATTCCCTCTCTTCCTCCCTGATTCTCGATCTCACGCTCTTCTTTTCCTTTGTCTCTCACTTCCTCCATCAACCTTTCCACAATGCAGGAAACTCCTCTCAGTGCAGTGTTTTGCAATAGTCAGTGTGCCTCATCAGGGGAAACACAAATAAAACACACACACACACATGGTCTTTAATATGCTCAGTGCTGGGGAAACTCATCATGCTGGTCAAGTTTATGGTCATGTGCACAGCTTTATCTCTTCTAGATCCTGCCTCCAGCACTACATATAATGTAAGGAATATGCTGAAAAGATCAGCACCTGTATAACAGCATCAAATCAGCATAAACTAGCCTTCTAGTCTCTTCAGCAGGGATGAAAAGGGATTTTGTGTTTTGGTATTGGCAGTCTAACAATTTATGGATCTGGGCTGAAAACACATGTTTGATTCCAGTTAGGAGAATCACCAAGAACACGGTCCTGCTCTGTGCCATTGTGCAATGTCCTCCACGCTAACACTATCCAGAGGGACGGTCCATGCAATTAGTGAATTGTGACTTGTTTTGGATAAGAAAGCATCTACTAAATGTTAACCAAAGAATTAATTTACTAATTAGGCGCTCTGAGAATTGAGAGGCTCCAAATACCAGACTGAAGTTCTTGCTCTTAACACCAGTTTTCATGCAGACTTTGTGAAAACATAATGGTACCATTATGAAAAAGAAACAAAACAAATTCAGCAGGCCAAGGCAGAAATTACTGACTTTTATAGCATTTTATGAGCTGCCGTACAGATTAGATTAGAAGTCATTAGAATACAACTCTCTTCAGCATAATAAATCTTAGTTATTCATTCAACTTGATTTACATTTAACCTCTCAGTTAAAACTCGAACACATTTTTTTAAATAAAACGAAATGATAATAATTTATAAATCATTTTAGAATAATTAATGATATACACACAGTCAATGTTTTCCTTTATTATAAATATAACAGTTACACACACATTGTTCTGGTAAAGGGCAGATCTTACCATCACCGTAGTCTTTACTGCGACTGGACACATGGAACTGCCGTGGGAAGGTCCCGTGTTTCCCATGACGTCCTGCAGGTGGAGCAGTTAGGCACAGGCCGGTTACTTGAATGCATTTTCTCCTCATTCACAGAAAACAGCTAATCTTAATAAGCAAATTAATTAGATTATTTGATATTAAGTTGATATGTAACTATGCGTAAGGTCATTGAATCAAGCAAATCAGATATCGAGGAGCTCTTTATCATACACACACACACACACACACACACACGTCTCGCTTTCTTTTGACGAGAGGGGACTTGCAATAGACGTAATGGTTTTTCTACCGTTGAAACTGTATTTTCTATCCCTTTACACTAACCCTACCCATTTCAAAAAAACTAATTATTTCCTCATGGGGACCCCAATTTAGGACCCCACAATGACATGAGTCTCCATGAGTCTGTGTGCATTCAGGTTGAATTCCCCACCGGGATAGAAAAGCATGAACACACACACGTATATAAATTAATTAATTAATTTAAAATGTAAATACATTTAAAATAATATATATAAGTAATATGTACATTAATGTATACTATTATTAAAAATAATGATAAATATATACATTTAATGTATTACTGTAGTTTTTTACAGTAGTAAATAGAATTAAGGAGAAAATATGCTTAATTGTCATTTTTCTTTCTTTAATTGTCATGAAAATAATGCGCAATTATTCTGGGACACGCAACAAATATAGGCATTCTGATATGGTGTCATGATCCAGGGTTTCTGTTTTGTATAATTTATTACAAATAATAATAAATTCTCTCTTTTAAATGGTAAAAAAAAAGACAACATAAAAAATGGTTGTGAAAACATTGTCTCTCAGACAGGCTTCATTTACTTTATGTAAAATATAATATAATGTGGTCATTCTGATTCACCCATTTGTTCTTGAAAGAAAGAAAGAAAGATTAAAAAAACACCTGCACAAAATGAGTAAGCGGCTGTGTGTAAAAACCAAGCAGGGGCCCTGACTAGATCGCCTGAACACGAGCGCTGCGTTCTGATGCTGTATGCAATTGAAAGCAGCTGTTGAGCGAGCGACTGCCTCCCCATGTGCTGTTTGCAGCTCGTCTCCCAGGGAGACCCAGTGATTTGCTCTGTTTAGAAGCAGAGTGCAGGGAGGAAAAACCTACTCACAAGACTAAGGGGAAAAAAAGCTTGCTCTCTATGGAGAAATCCTCAGTGTTGAGGATCTGAATGCATGTATGAGAGTGTTTGGCCTTCAATGGAAAGACAAGCACGATGTCTGAATCATAGAGCTCTTTTCTCTTATTCTCTAACAGACTGGGATATAAATGCTCTGCGGCATGTGAAAAGGAAAGTTTCCATGAAAAGTGTTTCTGTGCATGTGTGACTGGCATCCCTCTGTTGGGAAGATTACTATCTCATTATCAGGCAGGCCTGCTCTATTTGATCACTGCTCAAGAGGAAAAACAACAGAGGGAAACCGGGCATGAGCATGAGAGCTGGAGAGAGCGAGAGTGACAGAGCAACGGAGAGACAGAGAATACTAACCAGGGAAGGACATGAGAGAAAATCTCCTTGTTTAACCACTCCAGTAACTTTCAATTTCTCAGCACAGCAGAAGAAAAGGAATGAAAGGAGGAAAGAAGTGTGAAAATCTCATTCTCTCCCTGTCGATACAGGTCTATAAAAAACCTAGTGAGCTGCTTACATATGCAGATGGTTCAGGCATCACACTGAAAAAAATCAATTTCTTAATCCATATTTTTGTCATATTTTCTAGTATGAATATTTAAACATCCTTAAATTAAGATAAATTTACTTGAAAACAAAATTATATAATAGCATAATATATACATAAATCATAATATAATAAAATCAGATACATAATATAAACAAAATTTGATGACAACAAACTTTTTCTGAAGGATCATGTGACACTGAAGAGTAATGGCTGCTGAAAATTCATCACAGGAATAAATTACATTTTAAAATAATACATTTCACAATTTAATAGTTTCTATGTATTTTGGATCAAAAATGTTTGACCAGTAGTGTATATACAAAAATATAAAATTATTTATATATTTAGAATATCTCTTGAATTAAGTTTAAGTTCTCGTAAAATTTTGTTGGATTTATGCTCAACAAACAAACAAACAAACAAACCAAAAACTGCCAATGAGGTAAATAATAATGATGATAATAATAATAATAACAACAATTTAAAATAGTTGAAAACAACCTTAATATTTAATGAAATTTTGTTTCCAAAAAGTGCAATCTTTCACAAAGAAGGATCCCAAAATGCACTTGGATCCGCAAAATAAATAAATAACCAAAGATGGGGGATAAAGCAAAATGCTACAATTATAATTAATATTAATTGTAATAAATATAATTGATTTAATTCATTATAATAATACAAATAAATCTAATCAAAATGGGCTAAATCTTATACTATTTATAAGCTACTACTATAAATAACAAAAACAGAAAACACACAAAAAATCTAAATAAAATAGAAATGTTATGATTATAATTCAACATTTTCAAAGTACATCTCCCATGTACTTCGAAAATTAGTTCTTTTCTATGTAGAATGTCAAATCAGTCATGTATTAGGCTCCATTTCTGTTAGGATGCACACTTAGAAGGCAGCTGCCTATCTAGGCAGTACACATCAAAGCAACGCACTAGGTTTGAGAACACAGCTGCATTCAACAGGACTGCAAATGTACAGTCTTGTTTTGACGCCCCATTAGCAACACAGAGTGACCACAGTCAACAGCTCAAAGGAAGCACCTCTGCTCCTGAGCCAAAAACCATTAAAACAAGCCCACAACTCTGACAGAAATCCATATTCACTTGCTCATGTCAACCTCACCTTTGTATTCATAGTTGAGGTTCAGGTAATTGTTGTCCCGGTTGCTCTGGGAGAATGGCGGGCTGTGGAAAGACAAGGAGAGGAGAAGGAGAGATGATGGGTTATTTTTGCTTGTTACTCCCCTGTGTGCAGTGGTGAGGTTGGGCCGCACCGTCTGCCTGGCCTACATTCCTGCACCGCACTGTCCCAAATGTGCCAATGTGACCGCCTGCCACCTGTCGTTACGTTGAGGATGGAGACTTGAGATTTTCTCTACCTGATAACTGACCCGAGATACCAACGTCTGATCATTCAAAAGGGTTTCGTAGACGTTTGAATAGCGTAGTGCAAGCGTTAAGTGTCAGTTAAATCTGTACAATGCAGTGACCCAAAAAAGTATTTGGACATGTAGGCCACCATCTATGTGGGATCTGCAAACAAATGATGCAAAAAAATGTTCACTTCATTAGCCGTTTTGCTTTTATGTGGTGGTTACTCTAGCTTGTATGTGAAAATATTTCAGACCCAAGAACAGATATAAGCAACAGGATATGATGTCATGCTAGATAGTTTTGGTTTTTCGGGTCAGTTAGGTGTAATTATTATTATTATTATTATTTTTTTTTTTAATTCATACTTTTATTCAGCATAAGTAAAGACATTTATAATGTAACCAAATATTTCTATTTCAAATAAATGCTGTTCTTTTGAGCTTTCTATTCATTCACAAAAATATTAAGCATGACTGTTTTAATTGATGATGATGATGATGATGATGATGATAATGATAATAAGAAATGTTCATATTAGAATAATTTCTGAAGGATCATGTGACAATGAAGACTGGAGTTTAATTTAATTTAGTTGTAATTTGTTTATAGTGCAATTTAGATTGATATTTTGTTATTTTATGTTATGCAAATGCAGTTGAATGAAAGCATAAAATATTTCCATTAAAAGTATATTTTTGTGTTCTCAAGTTCTTGGTAATGTTATACAGAAAACAGATGGACAAAGGCATTAATCATATTTTCCAGGCAAACAAATGACTACATTCAATCACTTGCTCAGCTGTGTGTAGTTAGACGGCAACATTCAGGTTTTTTTTTTTTTTTCAGTTTTAAATCAATGTAAGCTGTAGCTGTAACAAAGGCTCTAGCATGTTATGTTGTTGCAAGATTTCTTCTTGAAAATGACACTGCTCTTGGATTGAACATAAATCAGCGATCTCAACCTATTTTATTTGAATAATATGTGATGTATTTCTGAGTGAAACAGGATCATCAATGAGAAAGAAAAGTAGGGTGGGACTTTTTATCCTTTTGGAGGGACGGGGTTAAATAAGAGGAAGTATGCAAATTATCCCCGCCTCCACTCACTCACACAGCTCAGAGATACTTTACTGAGGTAAACGCTGCACAATGGTATCGCTCTTTACAACGTCGGACAGCAGTCTGCCTTCTAAAAATCAGCATCCTTAGAAATGCTTTGAACAACTCAGAACGTCAGTGAAGAAAGGCATATAGTTCATTATAACATCGTACTATACATCATATACATAATTCATCCGCTATATTTCTAAATGTACCTGATTTTTCATATCAACAGAAAAATATACCGGGATAACCTGGGTTCTCTTAAGACTTGCCTGCTTCAAAAAATATCTAATGATATGCTAAAGCCGCCCACACGTTGACATGATTGGTTACAAGGTAGTTTATGACATAAGAAACAAAACCGCATTTTTGAGCCTGTCTTTGGTTCACTGCAGTTTTAAAGGTGCTGTATGTGAGAATGACAGCTAGTGGTTGAAATGGGTACTGCAGTCCAAATTCAAAATATTGTTTGCCCCGCCCCCTCCGACCAAAACAAAAACAGACATTCCGAAACGGAACGCACATTTCAAAGTAAAATAACTGGCTGTAGCATTGTTTTGTATGCGAGTATGTGAACTCAGCATATTTCCTAAATATCTGCAAACATATGAGGGTATTTTTATACTTCAGTAAAGTGAAAAACTTACATACAGCACCTTTAAGGAGACAATACTAACTAAGCAATGGTGTTGACTTATGAATTTCCACATGTTATTTGCACATATTAAAAACACCACAAAGACATATAAACTACATTAAAAACTTTATTTTTTTAAGTCCCGCCCTACATTTTTTTCCGAGAAAGCGTTCCTCGGATATACGTCACAATAGAGAAGAAAAGACTATCGTAACTTCCATTTCATGCCGAATTTAAGATGCAAACATCCCAGTTTCTGCTCACCATACAAGAGTCAAGAAGATGTTTAATTAAAAAAACTCCTTTCGAACTCTTACAGGCAACAGCAATAAAAAAACCATCATGAGTTAATGTGCAGAGAGACATAAAGTGATTGTTATTGCCAGGACCCTGTAATCCCTGTCCGACGGTGACGTCAGTACTGAGCGGGGGGATCAGCAAGACCCCGGATAACGGGCACACACACACCCGCAGCGAGGGGAAAAATTTCCATGCACTTCTTTCCTGCCATTGTTCTGAGGACTAAAAGCCAGATAAGGCTCGTGCAGGTAGCATGGCTTTCCTTTCTCTCTCTCTCTCTCTCTTTCTCACTTTCCTGTCTTTCATTCTTACTCTTTCTCTCCCCTGTGTTTTTTTTCACACTGCATTATTGACTGACTCTTTTTATAACAATAGTGCACAGGAAACAGAAAGCAGATTGGTCAGATCAACCCGCTCTCTCTCCATCTTTCTCTCTTTCATTCTCATTCGCTTTCTCTCTCTGAGCAGAGCAGAGGCAGCGAGCGATAGCACTGGAATCCAGGCGTCCAGATAAGCGAGCTGTCGCCATGGTGACATCAAGGGCTTCCTGGTTGGCCTTTGTGGTGACCTGATTCCATTTCCTCTCTGGACATTTGGCACATTTATCAGATATCTTGTCTACCCGTAATTATTATAATATACTCTATAAGGTGAAGTGTGTAATTATCTCATTTTATATGCAGAGACAACAATAAGTAAGGCATTTTTAGTTTGATTTCAACTAAATACAAGTAGTGACAATACTAAACTACATATTTCAGTAACGTGACAGATATTAAATAATAATGAATCTTAGTTTAATATTAGAAACAAAATATTTTATATTATACAACATTTTATAACCAGCTGTCATTAAATGGTACTGAAAATGTTTTTTTTATCAGATAACACTAGTATTTAAAAATGAAAACCGCTATTGGTAATACGCTAATGAGAGTTGGTTAACATGCAGTTGCAAATTAAAGGTAGGGTAGGTAATTTGTTTTATAAACACTTTTTGTTAAAGGTTGAAACTGTCTTCACATCCTGATAGCAATCAATAATAAAAGTGGTCTAAATATTAAAACATGTACATATACCTTCTGTGGAAGTCTCAGGACCAAAAAAATGTTCGTCCAATCATTGCATTCGGTTCGAACGCAATGATCCGATGCGACTATGCATTACTTTACAAAGAGTTTACATCCTACTAGCTACGTTCTGCCTTAAAGGAACACGCTGACTTTTTGGGACTTTAGCTTATTCACCGTATCCCCCAGAGTTAGACAAGTCCATACATACCATTCTCATCTCCGTGTGTGCCATAACTCTGTCTGACAAACCCACCGCTAGTCTAGTTTAGCACAAAGACTGGAAGTAAACGGCTCCATCTAGCCTACTGCTCAATATCATCTAGCCTACTTCGTAATATCATTGCGCCTGCTGCACCCATGGTACGGCAGCAAAGTTCCTGGATTATTACGCAGGAATGAGAGTATAGTCCCTAGCCATATCGGTCTAGAAAATTGCAACTTTTCATTTTCCGTCGGTCTTAGTACACTATGTAACTATACACATCACAACATGTAAATAGGAAAATGTTGGCGTTATTTTGTCACTTATTGAGCAGTAGGCTAGCTGGAGCCATTTACCTCCAGTCTTTGTGCCAAGCTAGGCTAGCGGTGGGTTTGTCAGACAGAGTTATGGCATGCACGGAGATAAAAATGGTATGTATAAACTTATCTAACTCTGGGGGATACGGTGAATAAGCTAAAGTCCCAAAAAGTTGGCGAGTTCCTTTAAGAACAAATGGTGCAACCGTAAAAGTACAGAGTTAGTTACAAACTAGCTAGTAGTCACTAAACCTCTAGTGTTTACTTTACATTCCAATTTAATTAAGAACTTATAAATAAATGGTGCAACCCTACCCTGGTCTTTTTAAAAAATATAGTCTTTTACCTCCCTAATACACACAAGTTTATAAAGCGGTGATTGGCCCACCTGTCCAGTGCTTGGTCCAGTGACTGACAGCTGCTGGAAAGCGACCCATTAGCACTCCCGAATGGCTCCATAATCTACAGACAAAAAATAAATGACATCACTTCATTGCATTACATTTTTCATTACCATTTGTGGATCTGAACCTTAGCCCTCTAAAAGACTGATGTAAGATTTTCCATGAGCCAAAGCCCATAATATGTCCAAGCTTCCTTTCCCCCAGACTGTTATAAAGTGAACAGTTACATAGAACAGTGACATCTTGTACACTTGATACAAGTCAAAGTACAGGGCGAAAGAACATAAGAGACCATAAGAACTCAGTATTGTTTCTTTTTATTGAACTTTTCACAGTTTGCTAACCCAGGATCATTCTTAATCAGAAACAACCAGGGTCATTCAAAACAAACAGTCATTTGGGATTCATCATTATCCAGGTTTATCTTTCATTAAGGTATTGAAATGTCACACAGTACATCTGTACACTCTGGATTGCCATGCTTATTTGCCTATGTATGAGGTTTATAATTGTCTGCCTGTTACTAAACAAACTGCCTAAAATACAAAAAAAAAAAAAACAGCCTGATTTCACATTTATTGGTATTCAGCAGAGAATTCAATCAGTCAATCACTATATTTAATATTGGTCAATATTGGATATTATTTCCACAATTCCATTATTTTTACATTTAGAGTTGTTTTGGTATTTTCTAATGCTCAGTTAAAAAAGATATTTTCTTTTTTCTTTGGGCCATTAAATCAATATATCAGTAGTTCCCAAACTTTTTCTGCCGGGCCCCCCGTTGTAGAGGAAAATATTTTCAAGCTGCAACAGCTTGATGAGGCTGTGCAACACTGAACGTGTCAAACTGAACATTGCAAATCCATTTGTCCAGAAGTTGCATGAGCGCTTGGAGTATGTCAGAAATAGAACGGGAATTTGTTGTGTCACACCGTGCCACATCCAGCATAGATAGCATCACTGATTATAATGGGTTCTATTTGCAAACCAATTTGCATCTGATGTAGACACTTTGTTTTGGTAGTTGTGAAGTTTGAAGTAGATTCATTGTCTGCTTTACGTTTACCTGGGACTGGCAGTCCTTCCACAAACTGGCCCATGCTTAGTACAGAACCATGCATTATTCATTTTTACACAGCTCCCTGCAATACTCAATTCTTCAATCGCACCATCAAGCGGTCTGTTATTCCACGACAACAACCACTACAACTGATAATCGCTCAAGCGGGTATTCTGAGTCATCTTGTGGTAATAAAATATGTAAAATCAATATTTTATGTTCAATTGTTTGCTTATGTGGCGATTAGCCGCATAATAAGTGGTATAATTTTGCAGTGGGGTCTTGAAGAGGTTTCTTTTGCATAACAATTTGCTGACTGTACACCACTATCCCTTAAGGCTGGCCCACACTAAAATATTTTCAAAATGTGAGAGACCACAAACATGACGATAAAAAAAAAACATTTGTTCCTATAGTGCGTGGAGTGTTGTGATGTGGCCAAGACAGCACACCACACACACTAACAGATTCCATTCCATTAACTGAACACATAGTTAATCTCGCACAGTCTCTCTCTGACTTTAGAGTAAGCAAACATGGCGGACAATGGGCAAGAAGAAATGGCGATAATAGTGTTTAGACAGTTTTTACAGAATATTCACAGAAAAAAAACAAACAGAAAAAGTCGTGGAGATGATGTGAACATGGACTTTACATGTTACAGTGTGAGCTGGACGTCACACAGTTATGTGTTCTCTCTCTCACACACACACACACACCGTTACACACACAAAAATATCAATTGTAAAGCTAACGGTGAAAATGTTAATAGGTAGTTAGCTACCTGGCACTGCGTCACAACTGTGGTTGTTATGCTTCCGTCTTCCGTCAGCTCGCTTTCGGATTGGGTATCGTTTCGTTCCACGTGACAATCTACAGAGTGCGTGCGCGTTTGTCCTCGGGGTTCCCGACACACAACAGGATGTGAATTTTTACGATTTGAGATTGGTGTGGACCAGATGTTGTTTTGAGCAGATTCATTCAAATCTGAATCAGTGTTCAATGTTTCTTTTTTAAAACGACTGTCAGGATTTACTAAAGATATGCAGTGAAAAATTTGCGCTGAAAAGGCATTGCCAGGGTTATTTTTGCAGCTAAACTTATTGCATATGCATTTATAGGAGTTTCCCTTTCAGACGCAACATTTATGGGAGGAGAGTATTTAAATGAATCATGCAAGGCGATTTACTAAAGTAAATTTACTGGTGTTTGCGCCATTATTTACTGCCCCCAAAAAAGTATGCATTAACCCAGATGCTAACTGGTAGATTGCGTTGGTCATTATGGAAATTATCCGGCTGCGTCTGTGTTCTTTAATTTGCATGCCGTCAGTAGATCACACGCAGAACTTCCCACTCCCATCTGCGCTTTTTTGGAATTGCACTCTCACGCTAATTTGCCCTGTTTAGTAAATCCATGGTGTGTGTGAAAAAATATTTTGAAAAGTCCTTTAACTTTAAAGGAAAGTTCTAGTAACTTTAAAATCACAGCTGTAATCTGCAGCTTTCAACCATAAAACTTACATTTGAGTCGAGCGTTTCTGGGATGAATTCTCCTTCACTGTGGATGCTGGTGTAGGACCCCTGCCGAGCGATCTGCTGCTGCTCTTCTGGTACGCTGCCCGGAGGTGGTGAGGTGCGGCCCATGTTCAGAGATCCTGCGGGCAGACGGAGTGATGTTAGCATGACACATCACACAGCCTGATACCAAAAAAAAAACTGTCTGGAACAGTTATACTTCCACTGCAACTAATAACAGGGTGCAGAAGTCGAGAAGATTGAAAAAAGAAGTTGAGCAGATTGAAGTGAATAATGACTGAGATTTAAGCACGGTGTGTGCGACAGGTACATTTGAGCAGAATGTGAGAGGAAGAGACTAATGGTGGATGAATAAAGAGAGAGGAGTTTAATGAAAAAGAAAGGCAATAAAAATTAAAAGAGCATGTGACAGGAAGGGATGGGGTGGGGAAGAAAGCGTCAAAGGAATCTATCTATCTATCTATCTATCCATCTATCCATCTATCCATCTATCTATCTATCTATCTATCTATCTATCTATATATATATATATATATATATATATATATATATGTATATGTATATATAAAACAGTTAAAGTTACCACAGGAGGGAGCGTCTCTCTTGCCTAGCCTGAGCCCATTGACTTTTAAAGCGTCCCGTGGGTTTGAAAAGTCACGTGAGACCTCCATTGCACTATAATTGGCTATTGCACTGTTCATAATGAATCCCAACTTTTCCCTCCCTCTCTATGGCACTGACTAAAACAAGCTGCTTTAGTTACTGTACCTTTAAGACTTTTATACATAAATTTAATATTAAATATGTGATCATACATATAGTAAATGTGGGTGGTCATGTTAACGTTCTAATGGACGTAATGTCAAAAAAGCATCTAGTTTTTCATGACATGGTCTCTTTAAATGCTATTTTTATTAACTAACTGCTAAAAAGTAATGCAAATATGCTATGTATGTAGGCAGTGCAAAAGCATTTCTCCTTCACCCCATTATAATGACAAATGCTGACTGCTCTGACATACTGAAATCTGTAAAAATACATCCTTGACATTCAGCCAGCAAAAACCTACAACCTCTATCATTCAGTATGTAATGTGGAGCGAGCTATTTTCTTTTCCACGTCTCCTTATCAGATGTGAAAACAAAGAGATGGTGCCAAACATTGAAAAAAATGTGAGACGGTGAGAAAAAGAGTGCATCACTAAGCTCTCTATCGCTATATTCTCTATTTGGGTAGACACTCGTTCTTGTTTTGCATAATGTTCATGTTATGAACTTCTCACAGTTTATTGGCTTCTGAATAATGTGTGAACAATCCGATCAAAACCTACATCTACTGAATGTCACCTGATGAATAGGAAAACCTTTCCATGCTGCCTGATTTAAAACACTTATATATGAAGCAGAAGAAAAACAAGCATGTTTATATGTTGAAAGAGATATGACAAATGGGTGTATGCATGTGCATTTGCACTTTTCTACTGCTGACACAGCAAAAAGCTTTGAGGGATGCCTTTTCAAACACTATAAACTCATTCCACTTGCATGCATTTGAAGCACTCTACGGTCTGAGACTGACAATGAAATGATTTTACAAAACACAGATCCTAACAGAGCCCGAATCAAACTCGAGACACCCTTGACTGTCCTTACTCAAATATGACAAGTCCTGTCATGAGTTTCCAACTTTAATTTGAATGAAATAGCTGCATTTCATTGACTGCATGTAGACTAATACTATTAATAAACTAAAGTATAAAGACGCATTTTATTTTGAATGAATGCCTGGCATATACACAACCATTAAAAAATGTAATTTCATTTAGCAAGGATGCATTACATTTATCCAACGTGATATTTAAGAGTGTTATAAAAGATTTCGTTTAAAATGCAAAATCATTCAGAAACACTGCTGCGTTGCTCAGAGATGTACAAACGTTCTACTATGGCTTTATAGGTAACAAAAACAGACACTATCTAAATATCTAATGTCTAAAATATAATACAATATTAAACAAGCACCCACAATGATATTCCAGAATGTGCTTTCAAGCAAACCGTTCATGTGGAACGCACATTCCGAGTGAACTGATTCTGATTGGCCAAATATTATGTAAATGCAATCACGCAGGGAAGTGGTATCAAACTGATGGTTTTAATCTGTTCTTCTGCCATTCAAAACAACCAAAATGATTTGCCCAGGCTTTCTCTAACAGCTCTGACATCACTGCGCTCTTTGATACCATTCCCCAGTCATGATGGAGAAAAGTGCAAACAAAGCTGATGATAAACCCATTGTGTGCTGTCATTTTGACCGTGCTGTGTGTGTTAGGGGTGTGTGTGAGCCAGCGTGACGCACCTGTAGAGTGTTTGCGCACTCGTTCAGAGCCTTTGAGAACTGAGGCTTTTAGATCTCCCAGGGATTTGGATGACCTCATCTCGCTCTGCTTGTCTTGGCCGCTCACCTGGAGGAACTGTGGGGAGATGGACATATATAAGGAATTCTGCTAGAACTGATTTGTGCGATTCAAGAGTTTTCATAATAGTTTTCCAATAAAAAAAAGTCGAAGCTTCTTTAAAACATCTAGGCAAAATTATGTAAGAAATTAAGACTTGTATATAAAGAGAATATATCCTGAATTAAGTTCTTTCTTACACTGGCAAATTGCCTCTCCTTTTTCTTTATATATATATATATATATATATATATATATATATATATATATATATATATATATATATATATATATATATATATATATATATATATATATATATATACATATATATACAGTATATACACCTTTACATGTACCCAAATGGAGCATTCTTTATTTTACCTGAATAATAAAAAGGATGTGTGGAAGTGAGCTTGTAGTCTGAGAACTAGTTCATGTACAGGTTAGGGTTTCCATGTGGGTTTAGGTATTGTTTTAATATTGGCTATGGGTTGGGTTTATTTTGGGTTGCTTTGCTTTGTATTGGCTTGGACTCACTTGGTTGTTGGGAGGTGTTTTCAGAATCACTCTCAGCAGGTTGTTGATTCCAGAGCTAGAGCTCAATCCCTGAACTGCTCGGTCCAAATCCTCCTGACACTTCAGAGCCACCAACGTCTAAGACCAGACACATTATTAATAAAACAAGACGCATAGTTTAAAAACAACACATCAATGAAATGTGCAGATCCTTATTGCAAAGTATAAATGCTAGTCCATTTACGAGTTAACTGAGAAGTAATGGATATGGATTTTCAAAGCCGATATCTTGAGATAAATGTCAGGTGGCAAGTATAATATAGTATAATATAAAAAAAAATTAAAAAAAAGAATCTGTGATGGAAAAGCTGAATTTTCAGCAGCCAGGAAACATTTATTATACTAGAAAGATCAAAAGAACAGCATTTATTTTTAAATGAAAATCTTTTTTTAACATTTTAAATGTCTTTATTGTCACTTTTGATCAATCTATTGCATCCTAGCAGAAAATAAATATTAATTTATTTATTTTTAAAAACACTGACCCCAAACTTTTGATCAGTAGTGTATATGATCAGAATAACAAATTGAGTGAAGAGTTACATTTGAAGTTTAATTCAGTCTTTTGTCTCACTTTTGCTTTAATGACAGTAGAAGTAAATATTTAATTTTAAATCATAAATTAATTGTAAATTTGTCACACTGCTAAAATTATATATAATACAATTGTATGATAATGAGAAATATTTTTTTTTATTTACAATTGTTTTACTATACACAAAATTCACTACAATATTTAAAAAACAGAAAATTATCTGCATTACTCGTTGCAAAATTGGAAGTGAAAAACTTTTTTGTTAACATGCATGGTTATTGGCTAATGCATTGCATACATTTCCAAAATGGCTAAATATTGGCCAATTAATTGTTATCTATACCGACCTATCACTACAAAAGTTACAATAAGTTACTAGAATTACCTCTTTATCAGTGTAGTATAGATCCATTTGCTGGCCAAAGGCCTCCGTCACCTTCTGAAGCAGATCCTTGAACTTCAGTGGCCTTTGGAACGGAATGATTCTAAAGGAAGAGGAGAAAAAGTCTGTTCAAAACAACTTTCAGGCATCTGCAAATTTCGAGTACAGCAGTCATCGATTTCGTTTAGTTACACTATGCATATGTAAACGGTATGTAAACATGGAACTGTGGATGTGAATCATGGCACCTTTCCAATCACAGGGCATTTCCTGAAATTGGGGGGTGTTGCCACAGCAACAGGGGGAATGAACAACGGGCCAGTTAAAAATGGCTAGATGCAGGATCATTCAACCCTGATGTGTATGATTGTGTTCTACTAAAGCCATTTATGGTGTATTCATGCATGGGACAGTCCACAAATGGTGTCTCAGTTTATCTAACGAGCGTGTCTATGTTTAGAGTGTGTGTCAATGTGTGGGAACTGAGAAGAAATGAACTGAGAGAGTGTAAATTGGCCTATGATGCATGATGTTAATGCAAAGCAAGCATGATGACTGTGCGTTTGGCCTAATCAACCCGGAGCGGACTACTGTTTCAACACCGGGGCCCACATCACAACACACACAAAGGTAGATGCAGCGCTTCCTGAGAGGAAAAAGAAAAAAAGTGGAGCAACGCTGAAAGTAGCAGGAAGCATGTTTCCCATTCCTCCTCCAAAGTCTAGCACACAAGTCAAACTGCACACACACACACAGAGGACTTATCTACTACTTTTGAAGAACCATTATCTTTAACTTAAACAATTTTTGACTTTAGCAATTAGTGGTTTTTGTATCTCCAACATAATGACAGCCAATTTGTTCTCATCTGAAGAGGTTTATAGGAAAGAAGACAACTCGGGACATCCGTCATGGGTGAAATCAAGCTTTAATGCTGATTTGAGATCAGCTGTATGTTGTTTAACAGTCAGATCTTCTGTAGATGAAGCTGCTTGTTGAGTTTTGAGCGATGGCTCTGTTTACACTGGCCGATGAGGGAGATAGTGATGGAAGAAAATCATAGCGGAAGACTGGAGAAATGGAGGATGTAGGGTATGAGATGATTTTCCTTCCTTGGCGTGCACAGATAAGCGCCTTGGTTTGGCCGCGTCTCTCTGCGCTTGGCATGGCACACGGTGCTCTCCTCCTTCCTGTCTCAGTATTGCGGTCTCTGCCAGAGGAAGATGGTTTTGAGTGTGTCCAACTATTCTGGTCTGCTAACTAATGCCTGTTTTGACTAGTTTTTTATTACTGTAGGTGCAAGTGTGAAGATTTATGATGTGTGCTGTGAGATATGGGGTTATACATATACAAGTTTAATACGTGCTAAGTTTTACGACTTTCTGATGTAACACAATGAAACAACTGGCAAAAATACCATGATGTTACAATGTTGAATGTGGAAGCTGATTGTCAAATAGATGTTGCTGTTCATACACTACCATTCAACAGTTAGGGGTTATAAAAACAGTAATATTGTGAAATAGTATTATGGTTTAAAATAACTGTAATATATTTTTTGAACGTAATTTATTCCTGTGATGCAAACCTGAATTTTTAGCAGCCATTTCTCCAGTCTTCAGTGTCACATGATCCTTCAGAAATCATTCTAATGCTGATTTGATGCTCAAGAAAACAGTTTTACTGCTTATATTAATTTTGTGGAAACCAGGATACATTTTTAGGATTCTCTGATTAATTGAAAAATAAATCTTTTGTAACAATGTAAAAGTCTTTATTGCCATTTTGATCAACATAATGCGTCCTTTCTAAATTAAAATCTTAATTTCTTTTAACAAATAAAACAAATCTTACTGACCCCAAATTTTGAATGGTAGTGTGCCTTTTTATTTAACGCCTTATTTATTTTAAGTTGCATGCATATGAAATATTGCATAGTGCAATTTCGATTGTGAAAAAATGTATCTAATGCATATTTATGAGACTGGATGGAAGTCCGACCATCTGGCCGGGCAGATTTAATAACATTCACTGATATCATTGTTTACTCAAAGAAACATAATAAATAGACAGATTTTAATAAAAATTTTCCCCTCATTTAAATGTTTGCTCTTAGTGAAGACATAATGTGCAAGTGAGTAGGGATATATACAGATTCCTGGCCAGTGAAGGAAATGCCAAGATGTTAAGCTTCCTTACAAACAAAGTCCATTTAAGGGCACAAGAGGATACTAGGGGGTCCACGGAAAAGTTTAGAGAAAAAACTTTTTTGCGACTATATATAAATAACACAATTCTGACTTTATAACTCGCAATCACGACTATATACCACACAATTTTGACTTTATAACTCATGATTGCGACAAATTCTGAGAAAAAAAAGTCAGAATTGTGAGATGTAAATGCAATTGCGAGAAAAAAAGTCAGAATTGTTCAATAGTCGCAATTACCTTTTTTATTCAGTTTTTATTCAGTTCAGCGGAATTCCAAGCATCCATAGATATGCAATAAAATTCAAAATATGACTTATTATTCTAATACAGTACAAATTAGTTTGTTGACAAAATATTAACCTTTATATTTTAAGAAAGGTTCCTTTTATAAGATATATTTGGGGGTCCTTGGAATTAAAAACTTTAGTTCTGAAACAAAAAGATGTGATGCAATAAGCCGATTGGCTATTCTGATTGAAGGCAGGATGTCATTTCCTATAGCTACCCTTTTACTTCCATTGATTTATCTACTAGTGGGCCATCACCTCCTCCTCATACATCTCTGCTTAAAGTCGAGCCAGAACAGAAGAGGGTTAAACGAAGAGTTTTTGCCACAGCAGCCAATTAGAGCTGTGAAGCAGCACACCCAACTGCCTGTCACCTCCAATGCAGCAAGTGACACTGCGCCGACTTCCTGTGACACAACCCACTGAGGCATTTTCACACAGACGGCGAACGGGATCCTCTGGGGAGCTTTAAGACCAAAGTGTGAATTCTCCCAGGATGCATCAGGACTTTGGTACTGGTTGACAAGAACGTTAATTCACTTTCTTCCAGTAAACAAAGCTTTGTCAAAGTCATAGATTCTTCCTATGCAGAAACATTGCCTTTATTGAGGGAAAATACTGTCTCTTTATGAGTACCTTATAAAATGTTAGGTTTGCTAAAGCACATATGGATATACTTTGCAAAAACTCAAGTGTTGGCATCTGGCAGTCTTGAGATGGGAAAAATGACATGTTCTGTGTGTGGGTGTATGAATGACCTACAGGACATTGAAAATTAATATTGGGTGTGCCATTGAGCTCAAACACTTGGCTTCACCTCCTCTTTCCTCTGAATCAAAGTGTGTGTGAAACACTGCGTCTAAATGTCAAAATACTTTTATAGGAACATTCCAGTTCTTTTGGGCAGCATATTTTCTGATCTTCCCCGTGTGGGATAAGATGAGAGGAATGAGATCTCAGGGAAAGGACCGAGAGCTGCAGAAATAATGAGAATGTTCCGACTCACCGTTTCTCTCGCTCATGCTCCAGCTTCACCCGTAAATCCTGAGAGAAGAAAACAACAAAATGAAATTAACTGCTCCTGTGGATCAAATGCACTAATTAATTCTGAAAATCTGCTCTTGTGTGCAAACTTTAAGTAAAATCAGTTGTACTGTAAACAAGAAAAGAGCATTCAGAAACATCACAGAAAAAGTATAGTGTATTTATAAAGCCCACGGGCCAAAAGTGGACACTTAAAAACACCAAAAGTGACTGCAAATAGACTTGCAAGAATGAGAAAGAAATAGTAACTTTTATAGAAAAGTTTTTCTTATTCGTCTTGCCTAAAGTTTTTTCCCTCTCCAGAACTAAACAGAATATTATTTGTATTAAATCACTAAAATGATAATATGAAGAAAAAAAATAATATTAAATTATATTATATTATATTATTTTAAGTAAAAAAAAAAAGCAAAATACATTTACTGTATATTAAATCAACAAAAAAATAAGAAATTTAAATTTAATTAAAAAAGTTTAATAGCTTTTAAAACAGCCTATATGTTTGTTTTTGTTCGTTATACCATTTAACAAATACAACACGCTAGCCATATATTACATAAAATGTATTCTCGCATCCAGTCTTGGTCGACTAACTACAAATGCATGTCTGAGTCAACTTTGTATTCAAGAAGCACAAGACGTGACATTGCATAAATATTACAAATAGTATGTCCCTGTGTCCTGAGAAACTCTTATGTATCTGAAGTACAACCACATTGCTTTCTTACTGTCTGTCTCTTATCAATGCTGTGAAATCTGTGAAATCTTCACACAGTTCAGTTTATCACCTGAACTGCAGTCGCAGGACTGGATATGAAAGCATGTGTGGCATCTGGCATGTATAGAATCTAACAGGATGAGGGTTCACCTCTCAAGTGGGTGGTCAGGGTGAAACTTTGTATACGTAATTACCAAATATTTTTCACAAAGCATTTATGAGCTTAGACCCAAGGCAGAGAAAATGACGAAAAACTTATTTTTCAATGCGGAAGTAAGCGGTTTTGTGTGAATGTGTTAGACTTCTGATTCATTAGCCGCTATAGGGAAATAACGAGAAGAATAACAAAGTGCAGTAAACAGTAAAACTGTTTGCGCTACAAACCAGTGTGTTTATAATTGGCAAGAAATACCAGTTTGCAATATCAAGCAGCATAACAACTGTTTTGCACAGCTAAAATTCACTGGAAGCGGATGGCACCAGACGCATTCATTTACAAAAAAATAGGGTGGATACTGAGCAAGACTAAATCAAAATGTTGAATGTAATACAACACAGCTCTGCTCATAAGTTATGCATTAAGAGCCGGGGGGTGTAAACTTTTTGAACTGAATGATCAGGGTAAATTGTACTTATTTTGTCTTCAGGGAAACATCTTGCGTAACTTCTGAAGTGCAGTGCTAAATGAAAAAATCTGATCTTGAAACAAAATAAGAAAAATGCATATAAATCATAGTCATATTATTCTGTTTTATGGATTATATCTAAAGATCTGTTATCAAAAACAGCTTATTCAGGACAGTACTAAAAAAAATAACATGCAATTTTTAATTATCTCTTTAATATTTTTTAATACAAGGGGGAATTGTAAACTTATGAGCAGAACTGTAAGTTGTTACACAAAAAGAGTGTTACAATAATCCCAAATAAGCAACATGTAAACCAATGGCAACAGTTGAAAAATAAATCATATTACACCACTTTGTCCAAACTGAGCAGCTATGGTAATACATCTTTTATCAGTCAGAAATAATGTGTTTAAAGCAAAAGTCTAAGTGTGACCTACATTATAATTACTTGAAAAGCATTTAAAAAAAATATTTAATCAATTCTCAGAACACAAAAGAAAAATTTTGACTTCCAAAACATATTTTATACTCATATCTCATTTGTTTGTTAAAATTTGTCACAAAGTGAATAAACAACTGTTCGACTGCTAAGAAAGAGATGTTGAATAAAAGAATATGTTGAATATGTAAAAAAAATATGTGCCATAATTCTATGTCAGTGGTTCCATAAAAAAAAAACTGTTATTTACTGAATAAAAACATTTACATATTATTCAAAATGCTTTCCGTCATGACTGATAAAAATCAGGTACCTTGTCTATTGTATTTCTTTTGGGACTTACAGGAACATTCCCACAATTGAGGATGCTACAAGGAATGGTAAAAGCATGCTAAAAAAGTTTTACAGCAACCAAAAAAAAAAAAACAGACCTGAAGAGAGATGAGAGTGAGGAGAGGAACGAGAGATTTACATTGTAGTCCCCTAGGATAATTCAATGGATATTGTTCATTCATTTAGAGTACTTTTTCATATTACAAGAGTGAAATAAAATGAAAAGTGCTTAATAAAACTCTTGGAGCTCTTGCCACGGAAGTTGTCATATCTATGTCATTAATACAGCATGACGGAAAATGTACAACCTTGTCCATAAAAGTGACAGATAATGATTTCTAGCACAACTTCCTACTTGTTTGTCATTGTAAAAAAAACAAACCTGCCCCGGTCTCCCCTACTGTTCTGATACTACTGTTGGGTTGAAGCATAAACTGCACTGTCTCCCCTGAGACGACACATTGCCTTACACCGCTGAAAATAATGAATACTGTTTACACCGATACTGTTGACATTGTGTCGTTATCTCCATTATGAATGCAGCAAGAGAGGCTGAAATAAGAATTAATCTGCAAGTTTATGTGCTTCACGTGCATTTTCATTATGCATGTGCTTTAACCTGTCAAGTCCTCGTGAGTTGTTTTTGGGGATGGTTGTTGTGTTACTATAATGATGTTTGGTTATTTGGGAAAGTTCCTTCTGGCATTTTGTGCATATGAGAGAAAAAATGAAAAAATGAGAGGTTAAAATTGTGCGCGAAAGAACAAAAAGAGTGTGTGTGCGTGCAAACCATTTATCTTGAGGTCTGTCTGACTGGTGTCCGGTGTGAAGCGACAGCATTGTAGTGAGAATTTAGGCAATGAAAGAAAACTACAAGGATACTGGTGTTTTATGCTGTATAGTACATAGGGACCGGATGTTACATGTTAACAGTAGTGCCTCTCTCAGGTCAGGTTGAAGGTTGCATGTGCTATTTTTTCTGAATCTCTGCTTTGCAGGTCATTATTATAAAATAAATAAATACAATAAAAAATGAAAAAAAAAAAAAAAAATGAAAAAAAAAAAATAAATGTCACATTTATAATATTATATTTAAATTATTTTATTTATTTAGCTTTGCAGTTCAGTATTATAAAATAAATGAAACTAAATTTTATATATATATATATATATATATATATATATATATATATATATATATATATATATATATATATATAAAAAATACATAATATATTTATATTAATATATTATAAAAATACAAAATATTCTTTTATAAATATATATAAATATATAATATTTATTTATTCAGCTTTGCAGCTCATTAACATAAAATAAACAGTTCAAACAATCTTCTGAGTAGTTGCTTCTGAAAACACAGCATTGCACATTCCTTTCTGCTTCTGAGTGATGCTTTGTGGGTAATTACCTGTCTGTAGGATGGGGTTCTGCTCTTGGGCTTGTTGCTGCTGTTGCTCTTGAGCTGGTAACAGAACCGTAAAGCTGCCAGGTCCTTCATTATGGAGGTGAGTGCCTCTTCATCATCTGGAACAAACAAAGACAAGTTTATGCTACGCTGTGAGTGGATCTTCAAAAATGTGTCGCTGAAGCAACTGGATGACTGCCAAATAAAAAGTCCTGATGAGAAGAAATTTGAACCACAACGGTTACTTTTTCCATCTATTTTGTTTCAGCAACATCAGCAAACCAGACCTAGGCATTTTATAATGTACATATTTGTGGTTTTTACCCATGCAAATCTCACTGTCACAAAGCTGGAGGGTGTTGTGGGTGGTTTCCAAGGCGTTACTATAGGTTTCTAACACGTGTCTACACACTACATGACAAAAGCAAATAGAACCCATTATAATCAGTGATGCTGTCTACACTGGATGCAGTGCAACGCGACAAATTCCCGACAGTAAACAGATGCCCTGTTCTATTTCTGATGTTCTTCAAGTGCTCACATTACTTCTGACACGAAGAACAGATGGATTTGCAACGGTCGATTTGTCGCATCCTGTGTAGACAGCCTTAAGCTGGTGCGGCGTGTGACTGAGTTACTCATTAAAGTATCATTTTTAGGGCTTCAAATTGAAAGATCATGTATTTGCAGTCATCTTTAGCCAGATGCATTTACATTGTGACTGTGCCTCAGATGCAATCAACTCTATCTGTGTCTGTAAAGGTTGAACCAAAATAAACTGATTGGTGAGAATAACAAAGAAACAGCATTTCTCAGAGAAGATTGCAGGGTAGATCGATCACCTGTGGTAGGTCCTAACAGTTTTCTATTGTTTGTAGTCCATTTGTCTTCATGTATAAAGTTCTGTCCCACAGACAGAACTTTGGGTTAAGATTCTTTGAAGGCCGACACGCTAACATTGCTGCTGATGAACTGTGCTACACTACCACCTTCAATAAATCTTCTCCCCACAAGAACTCTTGTCAAGCTTACTTATTTTATGTATTAGAGAAATCGAATATATTAGCAAGCCACCCAAACAACCGCTTGGCCAAATACAGCAAAATCTAACAAAATCAATTAATATTTACAAAACAGCACTAAATGATTCAAATAAACTGTTGTTTGATTAGATTCACGTACATTTCAAAAGACTAGAAAAGCTATTTTACACCATATTCACCAGTTCTAAAAAAAGTTGAAATTATCTATTTTAGAGCCAAGTGCAAATGAGGTGTCTTTCAAACAAGCAACTAAGTTTTAAACTACTGTAATAGAATGGTCATGTTTGGATCACTTTCCTATTCATATCTCTCATCTGAATACCACAATGTCAAAACAGCAGAAAGACACTCGATGTTCACACAGTGTCACAGCACTACACTTACCGTGAGGTACACATTAGGGCTTTTTACACTTGAAATAGTTGACCCTGGGTCATTCTAAAACCGTGGGTAAACGGAATCCTGATTTATCTAGCTTCAAGTATCACACTGCTCATTATTGACCCAGGGTTAGTAATTAAACCTGGATATTCATAAGCTGATCGATCCCGGGACGTGTTAGCATTCACATACACTCACCTAAATGATTATTAGGAACACCTGTTCAATTTCTCATTAATGCAATTATCTAATCAACCAATCACATGGCAGTTGCTTCAATGCATTTAGGGGTGTGGTCCTGGTCAAGACAATCTCTTGAACTCCAAACTGAATGTCAGAATGGGAAAGAAAGGTGATTTAAGCAATTTTGAGCGTGGCATGCTTGTTGGTGCCAGACAGGCCAGTCTGAGTATTTCACAATCTGCTCAGTTACTGGAATTTTCACGCACAACCATTTCTAGAGTTTACAAAGAATGGTGTGAAAAGGGAAAAACATCCAGTATGCGGCAGTCCTGTGGCCGAAAATGCCTTGTTGATGCTAGAGGTCAGAGGAGAATGGGCCGACTGATTCAAGCTGATAGAAGAGCAACTTTGACTGAAATAACCACGTTACAACCGAGGTATGCAGCAAAGCATTTGTGAAGCCACAACACGCACAACCTTAAGGCGGATGGGCTACAACAGCAGAAGACCCCACCGGGTACCACTCATCTCCACTACAAATAGGAAAAAGAGGCTACAATTTGCACGAGCTCACCAAAATTGGACAGTTGAAGACTGGAAAAATGTTGCCTGGTCTGATGAGTCTCGATTTCTGTTGAGACATTCAGATGGTAGAGTCAGAATTTGGCGTAAACAGAATGAGAACATGGATCCATCATGCCTTGTTACCACTGTGCAGGCTGGTGGTGGTGGTGTAATGGTGTGGGGGATGTTTTCTTGGCACACTTTAGGCCCCTTAGTGCCAATTGGGCATTGTTTAAATGCCACGGCCTACCTGAGCATTGTTTCTGACCATGTCCATCCCTTTATGACCACCATGTACCCATCCTCTGATGGCTACTTCCAGCAGGATAATGCTCGAATCATTTCAAATTGGTTTCTTGAACATGACAATGAGTTCACTGTACTAAAATGGCCCCCACAGTCACCAGATCTCAACCCAATAGAGCATCTTTGAGATGTGGTGGAACGGGAGCTTCGTGCCCTGGATGTGCATCCCACAAATCTCCATCAACTGCAAGATGCTATCCTATCAATATGGGCCAACATTTCTAAAGAATGCTTTCAGCACCTTGTTGAATCAATGCCACGTAGAATTAAGGCAGTTCTGAAGGCGAAAGGGGGTCAAACACAGTATTAGTATGGTGTTCCTAATAATCCTTTAGGTGAGTGTATAGAAGGCACTCTAGACATTTTATGGCAATTTTCTGGGATCAATGGTCTGTGTTAAAGGGGCTATATACTGCCAACTGCTATTAAGTTTTTCCTGAATGGACTTGCACCCCAGGTAAAAAGCAGTGCAATCCCCGCTTCAAAATTACAAATGTGAAACATTTCTTAACCTGGGGTTAAAAGCAGGGTTTAGAACAACGATGACCTGGGGTTAAGTGCAGTGTGAAAAGGCCTAAACTAGCCCTATTGTATTTCCTTTTGAGATTCTATCAGGGTTTTTTTCCATAACTGCAGACACAGACACACCCCTGACATATTTCCATAACAGCGCTGGTGTGCACCTCTTTTTGTAGTGCAGCCCACTGATGTAAACCAACAGGCCACAGAGAGGGAGAGAGCACACAGGGACAGACACATGGCCAGACGCAAGAGATCACATTATATTAGCGTTAAAGGTTTGGTCCCATTGATGGGCTTGTTCTGCTCTGATGCATTAAACCCTCGGCATGACAAGCCGAAAAAAGGTTAGTGAGAGAAAGAATATTAATAATGCAACATACACTAAACAAGATAAGCATTACAGCAAGTCTGAGCTTCAAAGAGCCATTGAACAAAAAAAAGCTAAGCACTGAATCAACCAAGAAATTCAGAAAACAATGTGCCCTTTGCAAAGCGAAAACTAATAGGCTTTCTTTTCCCCCAACAATTAATTGGAAACTTTTATTACAGTACTCCAGATAAAAGCTGCAGTCCTTTATCAGAGAACACAGAAAGGTTTTTGCACAGAACATATCGGAGCAGCTCATGTGTGTCGTGAATTCATAACCGGATCACATGAAGAACGACTGCGGCAACCTCTGTGCAAGAAAAACACAAGAATATGAACGCTAGCAGCAGTCTGTGCAACATTAAAAGTCCACAAACTCAGCCATCATTAAAAGTGAAATGGGAGCAATCATGCAAATGAGAGTGTCATACATTAACATATCAAGAGGCCCTAATGGGGCCAATTAAGCGTGTCTTGTAATTACAGCCTGAGTGGAAGGTCATTCACCTCTGCTATCATGGGGAGGAGATAGTGAGAAAGAGTAGAGCTCTTGTTAATCTGTGCCAATTTATTTGCGCTATTTATCCACAGATCTTAGAAATAAAGCCATTTCTGAGACAGTTTAAACTTGGTAAGTCTGTTTGGAATCATCAGACAATATGATGATGAGTAAGTGCTGAACATGCCTCAGTCACTTTGAATTAGCTTTTACCTGCACCCATTTTACTCGACAGACATCGTGTTATTCTTAATCATACTAAATTCATCTTTAGTAAAAAAAGCAAACTCTTGGGTTGGTGCATTTACAAAATATACAGATATGCTTTTGCAATAATTTTTAACAACAAATCATCACAAACTAGCTAGTCTCAATTTAAAGGGGTCATAAACTAAATTATTTTATAATGTTCTCTGAGGTCCACTTATAATGTTATCAAGATTTTTACATCAAAAAACATCCTAATTTAGAAGTAATAAGCTATTTCCTATCTTGTTTTTGACCCTCAGTGGGCGGTGCTAATGAGGCAATGATGTAGAAGTAGGCATTGATCTTCTTCTGCAGAGGCGGTCTTTCGTCGCACAATGACGTAATAATGCGACAAAATCCAAAACGAGTCTTCTGAGCTTGGTTTCAATAAAAGCTGTTTTTGGACCTACAAGGAAATATTGAGTTCTGAAACATACAGGATATTTTTCTAGTACAACTTCTTATACACTATATTGCCAAAAGTTTTGGGAACCCTTCCTTGTACACAAACTTCTGACATCTCATTCTTAATCCGTAGGATTTAAGGAGTTAACAGTTAACAGCTTCAACTCTTCTGGGAAGGCTTTCCACTAGGGCTGCAAGATTAATCGAAATCGAACCGCAATCACGATTTGGCTTCTGTGTGATTATGAAAGCCTAAAGGCTGCAATTTTAATTAAATAAATATATGCCCAGTGTGTTATTGAAGAGCGGCTCTGTGATCAGTAGTGAACTCTGTTCCGTCTGAAAGCACTACGAGTTTGACTCGCTTATAACGTGCGTTTGAAAAAACCAAAAAAGACAACGTTTAATAACATGTTTTAACTCACTATATATTATCAGTCGAGTGTTTGATAATTCCTTTTTGTGAGCTGATGTGACTTCTTATCACAGAATGAGGCAGACAATGAATTATTTTATAGTATTCTATACAGTGATGAAGTCTATGTCGATTAGCACTGAAATATACTTTATTTTTATGAAAATATCTGAGAAGGCTTGAAGAACTCAAATACACCATTTATTGTCTCAGTCGTGTGTTTATTGTGTTCATGTTTAATCAAAGCTTTTCTATCTTCTTTTTATTCAGCTACACAGCACTAGCTTCACATTAGGGATTTTCTGTTATTATATTACTTCTCTCTGAGGCAAATGTGGCGTTTCTGCTCAAGGGCGCCCTCTGGCCTCCAGTATGAATGAAACATGAGTGTGTTTAGTGCCTAGCAGTGCTCACTCCATCCTATTTTGGGTAAAAAATAGGAAATATAATACTTCTCTAAATAAATGTATATGACAATCCATATGTTTTTCTCCAGTGTACAGGAGTTTTTTTCCCCACAGTTGATGCATAAGAGGCTCATGTCAAAGACATAGACTCGTTCTTGATTTTGCATACCTCCTGACAAAAATTAAGAAATTGATATCACAGATTTTTATAATAATAATAACAATATAATATTTTATAATAAATAAAATATAGGATTTATAATAAGTCCAGTGGCGGCGTGCTTTACACCACTGCACCCAACGCTTTGCATTGCACTTGGTGATGTAAGGCTTGGATGCAGCTGCTAGGCCATGGAAACCCATTCCATGAAGCTCTCTACGCACTGTTCTTGAGCTAATCTGAAGGCCACACGAAGTTTGGAGGTCTGTAGCTAGTGACTCTGCAGAAAGTTGGCAACTTCTGTGCACTATGCGCCTCAGCATGCGCTGACCCCGCTCTGTGATTTTACGTGGCCTCCCACTTCATGGCAGAGTTTCTGTTGTTCCCAATTGCTTCCACTTTGTTATAATACCACTAACAGTTGACCGTGGAATATTTAGTAGTGAGGAAATTTCACAAATAGACTTATTGCACAGGTGGCAACATATCACAGTACCACGCTTGAATTCACTGAGCTCCTGAGAGCGACCCATTCTTTCACAAATGTTTGTAGAAGCAGTCTGCATGCCTAGGTGCTTGATTTTATACACCTGTGGCCATGGAAGTGATTGGAACACCTGAATTCAATGATTTGGAGGGGTGTCCCAATACTTTTGGCAATAGTGTATGTCAAAAGATCCAGTAAAAATTGATTTCTCAATGCATGACCCCTTTAAAGTTTGTATTTGTAGCCCATTTTACTGCCATAACGTGACATTTCTGAGTGAAACATTATTTGTGAACAGTTATAAAAGAATGGAGTCTGTGTTTGTTAGGCCAATGACTAAATAGCTAATTTGGCTATTGGTACATTATCCTCATCCTTTTACCTCATCTAAGCTGGGCTTGCTTGTTTGTTTTTTTAATAACAAAAATGGTTTATTTTTGGCAAATGTAAAGTCCCTTTCACACCAAAAGTGAAATGAATAAGCCTCAGGCTGAAGGAAATGCAAACTCATTCCTGTACAGTAGAGGGCGCAGCTCAAACAAATGGTTCGGCGCTGCTGAAGAAAGTTCAGTACTCTTACTCCAGCAATTAAAAAAAAGAAACACAAATGTGATGTTTATCTAAAGTCATCTTATGGCTAAATTTGATCATCGAAGGTCAGCAGCAAAGACAGTGGTTAATAAAGTGAGATTAAATACAAAGTATATTTGTGTAATGTAACATACTTAGTCATTGCAGGTTTGCATAATATTCTGATTTTGCATTTTAATGTTTTTATTCAATTTGAGAAATACTGAATGGTTTTGTGCAAGTGAGATGAGTAAATGCCTGCTCACATTTAGTCTAGAACTACAATACCCATCATGTTTACAGTTTACACACAACGCCTCTGCACTTACTCAAGATTTCTCTCAACATGGGGACAGGAGAGGTGTCAGTCAATGTAATTTCTTTTTTGAAAAAGTACCTCAGATATTTTGTTGAAAATTGTGATGCAAATGTGATGCATTACTTTACTAGTTAATTGAAAAAAGTAATCTGATTACATAGCTTGTGTTACTTGCGTTACCCACAACACTGGCAAGGACTAAGTGATGTCAGCAGAAAAAGAAAGATGTTTCAGAGGGAGACTAACTGATTAATGAAGATTGATTCATTTTGATTGACTATTTTTGGAATAATGTATCTGGAATAAAGTTGAAGTTTGTTTTTATTTAAGTCATCTTTAAAGCTTTAGTTTAGATTAGTTTAAGATCAAAGATGATATTTAGCATAATGTCCAGGCTGCTTCAGAAAATAAAGACATCAAGCTGCAAAAATGACTTGAAGCACTTCAAAATATCAGTCCATATGACTTGTGCGCTACAGTCTTGAACTAATATGATAATTGAGTGAGGAACAGACATGAAAATAGCACACAAGGTTGGACCACTTCTGTGATACTATAATGGTCTTTTTTTGTCATTTTGGAGCAGTTTATTTTTACATGAAGAACAGAACTCTGAACATTCTGTAATATATTTTATTCTGCAATTATAGGACCATTTTTATTTCTGGCCAAACTCTTCCATTAAACAGGCTAACAACATTATTACCGACTGGTGCTGAACCCAGAAGGGTGGGTCATGTGCAGCAAACGGCAGTGGTGTATTTGAAGGGGTTTTATTGCATCCCAGGGGAGGCAGAAGGGCATTGTGGGGCAGTGGAGTGCTGGGCGAGGCAGAGGCGACACTGCTGAGGCAGATGGAGTCTGGGGTGATCTTTGATTCTGACACCAACGCAAGTCTCACTCCGCAGCTGTTCTTCCACAGTGGCATCCACCATTAAACAGGGTTCACAAAGGGTTTACAACACGCACACTTTCTTTTTCCACTTGACCTCATTTCTATTTTAATATCGCCAGATTTGCCACACTGTAGTGCTTCATCTTTTGCAAAACAAACTCAGAACAATACTTTTTTCAGAAGCTATTGATCTGAAAACACTGAGGGGGAATTGACTAAACACTTTTGCATACAATAACATCTTATATCCACTAAACACCCACAACCCAGTTTAAACAGGTACTACCCTAGTGAATTTTTTTTTTGTACATTTATGCCAAGTATACTACAAATACATTTACATATTTATGTACTTAATGTGAATAACCCTGCAAATACTTTTGGTATACTACATTTTGTATGAAGTTTTGCACTTAATATACTTTAGTTATCCAGAAATAGTGCTGAGGTCCAACTAAAGATATACTTAAGTATATTTGATTGTGCTAAAGTGGAGCTACTGCAAGTATACTTTAGGTGCACTTTAAATATCTTGCATTTAAAGATTGATATTTTACAGAGATAATACTATCCTTACTAATAGTGATATTACAACACATTTTAGGCTTAATATCAAGAAATGTACATTGTGCAATTAAGAAGTAAAAAAATTTAATTATAATATTTATATCAGCAAGTCTCAAGCGATATGTCAGTAAATATGTTTGTATACTTAGTACAAAATAAATGTATTTTAAATACATTTTGGTATAGCTTTTTTCACTAGGGTAAAAACACTCAAACAGACATTTTAAATTTAATTAGGGCTGCAAATAACCAAAATTTTATTGATTATAAAGATAAATAGCCAAATTATAATTTCTGTATACACACTGTATTCTACATCCTGACCAATGTTTCCATCAAATAATGTGCAAACTGAAAGCTATAAAAAAAGAAAAGAAAAAAAATGAAATACATTCCCTACTAGTAAAATACTTAAGTACTGTTAAAATCAGAGCTCAAGTGGAAATACAACTAGAAATGTTACCGTTCTTAGAACCGTTCGGCCCGATGGTGGAAAAGCGGCTAATGTTTGCAAATAAACGGCACATTCAGAAGGCGTACTTCATTCTTAGTGAATTTGCCCCATAATCATCTCACAATTTAATCTAAAGAGCTTCTGTTGCAGCTCTACTGACCCCTGTTAGTCATGGCAGAGTGCCACGTTCAACTTTCTGCCTGCAGAGCACCTGCAGAAGTGGCTTCAGTCAATATCTGCCATGCATTTCACGCTCAGGTTATTCATGCGTAAATGTCAAACCCTGAGCTGTGTATTACACAACGGCATGCTCACTTCATTCAGTAGTCTCTCTGCCTTTGCTCAACCACACCTGTGTGTACGAAAAAGAAAAAGATGGCCAGCATGTGTGATGAGGATGTCTCTCAAAAGATTGTGGCCACTCTTTTGCACATGGACTATTCTTATTCTTAGTCGCTTAAAATAAAAAGCATAAACAGAGTGGTGTTGAGCTACAGTAACGTTTGCGGTTATGTTATGGTCTATTAATCATGGAGCAAGTATTTTATAATTTAATAGAACGACTATAACAAGAACGCAGACCACCTCCAACTGCCGCAAGCTTCAGATCTAGTGAGTCTGCCATCTGCCCTGTGCAGGAGGGATGAGAAACTAACACAGTGGTGACATTGTCAGTTTCATGCAATACTTTGCAAAATACAGAATAGAATTGCATCAAATTGAATAGAATGGAACTGAATAAAATTAAATGTAACAAAAAAAATCAAATGTAACCAAATAGAATAGAATAGAATAAGCTTTTTATAACCCTGAATAACAATTCTTGATTCATGTTTCAGAAATTCAGACTGTTCACACATCATCCTAGGTAGTTACTAGTTAGGTTTTGAAATTTCATACTGTACTAGGGATGTGCACAATGACTGATTTCATCAAATTCCTTCAAATTTTGCAACCGACTAGTCAAATTAGGTCAGATCCATGCAATGTGCTTGCCTTGAATTATGTTCACTTCCTTTTATATTAAACTCAAGCATTCACTTAAGCAACATTAGTCATTATAGACATATTTATTCAAATCAACTGAATCAACAGGCAGCGCAGGACCAATAAGTTCAAACCTAAAAGACCTTATTTCACAACAGCACCATTTTTTTTATTTATTAAAATAAAACACTCAGCGATAGACAGACTCTTCAGTGGGTTGTACTGTATTTGAATGTGTATTTTGCTGATGAAACATTGCAAAAATATCTTTCCAAGAACTTTCTGCTGACAGAAAACATGAGCTGTGGAAAATTATAAGTGATCTAGGAGCTTTATACAGCTTTTTATAGCGGATGCCATTGAAAACATGGTAAGTCTATCCCTCACATGCAGCCTCGCTTTCATACCTGTCATGACACTGCTCTGAATAAGGTCTATAGCCTATTATAAACAGATTTTGAATGTGCTTCTCGTGTATGAAAAGTATCTGTACACATGACGGGTGGCAAAATCACAAGAAAAACTTGATGTGTACTGACAACTACACATTATTTAAGTGCATTCTCTTCAAAATCTTTACTAAACTGAACAGAATCTAATTGAATAGAATATAACAGAAGCACAAAAACTTTGCTTGCTCTGATGCGTTTGTGGTTTGAGATTTTATAACACCGTACACAGTGTAAATGACGCTATTGTAAGAGGAACACCATCCCTCCATAACCTCATACTGATGTAAAGATAAGATGATTTACTGTGATAACACTATGGCAGTCTGGTAGAAATCCTTGCGACTGGTTGAGTGACAAGGGGCCCTATTTTAATGATCTGAGGGCAAAAAGGGTTGTACCTAGTCTCTTAATGAGTCATGGGTGTGTTTTTTGGCGTAACGTGCCATAAACCAATCCGAGATTCCCTTTAAAACCCAGTTGCACTTGCATCATGGTGGATTCGCTATTTACATGGCGGAATTTGCGAGTGGAAAGACTGAAATCTTCTCCAGAGAGGAATCCTTTTATTTGTAATATTTATAAATGTTTGTGTGCTGCTGTGCGCCCTGTGTGTGTAATAAGCAGAGTCTATGAGCGTTGTGCATATATTACTGTTCTGCCTGCATTGACACCACATGAGAATTGTACTGAGCTGGACGATGACATCACTGTTTTCTCCAGAGTGGCCAGTCGAATCAGATTTTGTTGCATTATTTTCCTGTAACCACTGTAAAGCTGCTTTGAAACAATATGTATTGTAAAAAGCGCTATATAAATAAAGGTGACTTTGAAATACTGACAGGGTTTAATGTAATGTCACTTCATCTGTCTTTGACATCGTAAATCAAAAACTCCACATGTGGAAAAGGTTTCTCAGGGCTGTTGCATGATTGTGTGTTTGTACTGATGTGCTGTTGGCAGGACGAGCTGGAAGAAGCCACTGATGTGACAGAGAGGGGATTTCCCCAGCGCTACAAAACACGTCACCACTAAATCATTCAGGAAGCTTAGAACAACAAATCACTATATTTGTGCATTATAGTAATGATAATGAGATCGCCTTTCACATTACGGTAATGACAATTGACGGTGAAATGTGCTTAAATGTCATGAAAAAACATCCAAAAAATAGGCTTCATTTTCTTTGTGCAAATATAATTTCTTAATTTTTAACTTTTCATTTTGAAGTAAAATGTGATCTAGTCAGACTTTATAAGGCTCACCTCGTAACTACTGTGCCCTACTGATGCATTAATGTTCAACAAGAGAAAAATGCAGATGATGTAACAGTTTCAGAGGCGTGTTTGTGTTTGCTTTTTCCTCTCCTAACTGTGCCACCATCTCATTATTGTGGCCTTTGTAAACAAGGACACTGCACACTTCGCACTGACATTGACGCCTGTTTCGAAGTCTCGGATTTCAGTAGTACTTATTTGTTCATCTAAAATGAGCCTAAAAAAAATACAAACCTTGTGAGTTCTTGTGCTGTCCAGGTCCATTTTGGAGACCGCCATCTATTGAAACACAAAATCAAAGAGTTCCAAAATGACAGGAGTACATTCGAATTAAACACACAATCTGACAGTTTGTATGACATTTATAAATCACAAAGATGTGTTTATAGGTTGTTCAAGTTGTTATCAAATGGGATTTTCAATAACAAGCATGCAATCAGATGACTTGAACTGTATTATTTGAAGAGTGGAACTTCATGTCTGAATGTAATCATCAATATTAAATGACACCACAGCCAGTGTTGTCATACAACAACAATAATGAGAAGCAACATTTTCCTCAGGATTAAGTTGCGCTTCTCTTTATTCTCGTAATGCAACATGCATTAAAAGCGCTCTGGCATGTTGCAAAGTTGCGTAACTAAGCGACATAATCACCTTTGATGATGTAATTTTTTAGTACTCAGGTCAGTATGAACCTGTCAATTTCTACCATGGCTTTGACTATGCAGCGCAGTTTAATAATGTGTATATACACTCACCTAAAGGATTATTAGGAACTGCCTTGTTGATGCTAGAGGTCAGAGGAGAATGGGCCGACTGATTCAAGCTGATAGAAGAGCAACTTTGACTGAAATAACCACTCGTTACAACCGAGGTATGCAGCAAAGCATTTGTGAAGCCACAACACGCACAACCTTGAGGCGGATGGGCTACAACAGCAGAAGACCCCACCGGGTACCACTCATCTCCACTACAAATAGGAAAAAGAGGCTACAATTTGCACGAGCTCACCAAAATTGGACAGTTGAAGACTGGAAAAATGTTGCCTGGTCTGATGAGTCTCGATTTCTGTTGAGACATTCAGATGGTAGAGTCAGAATTTGGCGTAAACAGAATGAGAACATGGATCCATCATGCCTTGTTACCACTGTGCAGGCTGGTGGTGGTGGTGTAATGGTGTGGGGGATGTTTTCTTGGCACACTTTAGGCCCCTTAGTGCCAATTGGGCATCGTTTAAATGCTTGAGAATTATTTCTGACCATGTCCATCCCTTTATGACCACCATGTACCCATCCTCTGATGGCTACTTCCAGCAGGATAATGCACCATGTCACAAAGCTCGAATCATTTTAAATTGGTTTCTTGAACATGACAATGAGTTCACTGTACTAAAATGGACCCCACAGTCACCAGATCTCAACCCAATAGAGCATTTTTGGGATGTGGTGGAACGGGAGCTTCGTGCCCTGGATGTGCATCCCACAAATCTCCATCAACTGCAAGATGCTATCCTATCAATATGGGCCAACATTTCTAAAGAATGCTTTCAGCACCTTGTTGAATCAATGCCACGTAGAATTAAGGCAGTTCTGAAGGCGAAAGGGGGTCAAACACAGTATTAGTATGGTGTTCCTAATAATCCTTTAGGTGAGTGTATATATATATACATATATATATATATATATATGTTTGTGTATAATTATTATGTGTAATGTATGTGTATGGATATGTGTATGATAGATAAACTATTATATTTTCTATGTATATTTTATTAGTTATATATATATATATATATATATATATATTTGCTCAAAATAAACTTCAATCAAGTTTAATGTACTCATTAATATATCAGACATTAAAATCACAATTTTAAGTTGTAAATCATATTACTTATTTTCCTTTACCATAATATTACAATTAAATAAACACATGGGGAATCTATAATAATTTCACTATGATGGTTAGAGCAGATGTTGCTATTTTTACCTTTTTTTGGTGTAATGCACTAGCTTTTAAAAAGAAAAACAGCCAATTTATGTAGAAATATTGTTTTGATGTTTATATACTGATGTTTAATGCCTGTGAGAACTGCTGCATTTTAACACAACAGAGCTTTAAAAACAAATGATCCCAAGACAGGCCAAGTTACGAATATGTTTAAACATGTTTCTGTAACAGCATCTCTTTTTTTGCTATGCTCAGAGGAACTGTTTACAGGAAGTGTGTACGCTATGAGGGGGAAGAAGAGAGAGAGAGAGAGAGAGTGAGAGTGAGAGTGAGAGTGAGAGAGAAAGAGAGAAAGAGAGAAAGAGAGAGAGAGAGAGAGAGAGAGAGAGAGCTTACCCATGTTTACTGTCATCATCAGGAAGTGACCCTAGTGAACTCGAGCTGAACGCTCGACTCCTTTCATCAGGGTAAATCTCCACTCTGCAAACAAAACATAAACAGAGTGAATTAGAGACATAATTAACGTGAAATACCAACAAACAGACAAAAATAGTAATAATAAAGAGAGCCAAAAACCCCTTACACATGTGCCAATGCTTAAACACCACAGGATTTACGTAACATTCTTGTTTCAGTGTCTCCACCCAATTGCAAAATTTACAGAAAATGACTGTCAAACAGTTCAATAACGGTGATGATGCTTGTGTTCCTGTGCTATACATTAGATGAAAAATACATTAAGAATACAATTCATACTGTATATACAATGACGAATACACCTCTTCTATTATTATCTCTGCATTAAAATGAATTTTGATATTTTTGGGAGGCAAGTCAAAATGTCAGGGTGACAACTGTCCTGATATTATAATGAAAAATATTATTACAAAGAAAAATATACTGTAATTAATTTCTATTATTTATTAAAAATATATTTTTCCAAAATATGCATGAGTTAAGAGAGTCAAAATTGGATTCTTCGTGGTATGACCCCTTTAAATAACACATTTGTCACATTATGTCACAATGCAATTCTCTCATAACAGCCAACTATAAGTAAATCATAATTGTCCATAGACTGTATGTCTGACTGCCAACAGCAAATACAGCCATCATCTCCCAGTCGCTCTCATTTCATGTCATTCTTCAGATGAGAGAGACACTTGTCTTTGAAGATGGAAAGTGCCCTGTTGCCCTTGAGACATTGTTAAGCCACATTGAGCAGGATAAAAGTGGAGGGAGTGCTAAAGGTAGCGACCACAGAGCTCTTCAAAGACGAATCTGTCACCAGCAGCCACGGGCTGATCTGAGAGCAGTTTTTCATATTCTGACACATGAAAGGCAAGACAATGAGATCTATATTTTTTCTTTATTTATAATTGTCAGCGTCATGCCACAATATCGACGAGTCGCCTGGAGATGCCGCAGAAAGAAGAATTACAGTCATCAGCAAAGTGCGAAAGAAGCCTGAACTCAAGAGGCTCAAAGTACAAGAGTGCCAGCGAAAAGGTTACGAACATTTGCACGGAAATAACTATACAAATTGGAGCAATCTTTGCCTGCCTGTAAAAGAAAATGAGCCAAATATAGCGGCGGTGCTGCGGAGAGGCTGATTCTCTCTTGATGGCTCTTGTAGTGATTATGTCAAATGACCTAGCTGGATACGATGAGTCTTGAGTAAACAGCACTTTCTGCGGCTGATGGTATGTGATTTCAAAAGCAGCTGAAGTTAAAAGTGGTTGACATCACAAGCTTTTGTCAATGGTGTCTTATTGTTAAAGAACATTGAAAAGGACATTTTCATGACTCATTACTGTGTTTAATGAACAGCCATTTTTCAAAGATTTTTTGTAAAAACACATATAGTTATTTATACCATGGTCAGTTGAGCTTCCATAGGAATGAACTGAAAACGCTTGCTCTGCTCCGCACCAGTGGACACGCAATGTTATGAATGACCGTGTGGCCGTGTACATTTCATTAGCCTATTATTCTTAATGAAAAACACAATAACAAAACAATACAATGACAAACTGACTAAAATAGGCACTTTTACATTTAACTTTGAAACCAAATCATTCGCCATCATCTTGTCATCTGACTCCTGCTGCTGGTCTGTGCTGCGACCATAGACTGTAAAAAAACATGGACGTAGTGTCCGTGACATCACCCGTAGGTTTCTGAAGAGCATTTTTGAAGCCTGAAGTCGGCCGTTGCCATCTTGGCAGCGCGTCACCGCGCGTCACTCCCGGATAACTGAAAATAGGGGAAAAGGTGGGACGTGGGAGGAGCTGAGGTGCCTGGTTGCTGAAACCACGCCCACCTAGCTCGACCATAGTGGCAATCCACCGGTCACTCAAGTGGCCACGCCCTTAATTATGCAGAACTTTAAGGCTTAATATAATTTAAACGGATGAGTTATAAAAAAAATTCACCCCCCTCACAGTTTTCATGAAGGTCAAAATTAGCTGTATAGACCAAAACCACTTTTTGTACCAGGCTGTAAACATATTTTTTCTGCTGTAAATTTGGCCATTTTAACATTTGACTCCCTTTTGAAGCCTGTCTCTAGCGGCCAGTTGATGAATTGCAGTTTAAGTCACTACTGTTGGCTTCAAGAGAGACCGTGGGAGGTCACCGCTTGGCTACAACTCTCGTTCGGCTCACACTTTGTTAAGCACGTTCAGCTTCGCTACTGAATCGCTACATTATATTTCTCAGCAACGAGGGTTGGTTTTGAAGTAATTAAACTCTAGAGAGAGAGACACTGAACAGGTGCAGGTAATTCACACACACATCTCGCTCTCTCAATAATGAATTTAAATAAATGCTATAATTCAATCTTTGTAATAAATGTAATCTTATGCACTACCTTATCTCTGTGTCTGATTTAAAGCGGACAGAATGCTACATCTAATGAATGTTGTTTTGGTAACTGACCAAACAACCATCATTTTTACCCATCCGGTCAAATATTGCACTGCAAACATCAATAACAGCTTGAAGTTGTCATTGCTAGCAAATGACCATGGTATAAACAGGATAATCCACGGCTAGCAGAGCATTAAACAATTTGAATTCACTCTGTGCCAGGTGGTTCTTTGCCTTCACATTGTGCATTAAAATCGTTGCACAGCTAGCTGTGGAATATCCCTTACTTATTATTACAATGTATTGTAATAATGGTGCATATAAAGACAATAATTAAATATCATTCTGCATTGTGTTCATTTAGCCCAGTGCAAAAAGGTAGAAAAACATGTCACTTGTTGCAGAGATGTTACTACTTTTCTAAGTGAACAGACTTACGCTTTCCGCCTGGCTAAGAATAAAACACTCACAACAACAAAAAAAACTCACAACAGCTTATCTTCATGATGGCAAGTTCTGATTAAGATAGCAGCACCACTCACATTTACTTCAGCTTTCATTCTGTAAAATACATCTTGTTTTCTAAGATTGTTTCTTAAATGCAACTGTCCATATCTGACTGTCACATATGCTTATTTCAATGATGGAAAGATTGAGACTGAAGATGCTGTCTTTTACATCTAAAACCAGCAAAAAAGACAAAAATGCAAATGGCTGAAGTTGCAAACACTAAATGGCAGCGAATCTAGGTTGAATTTGTGCCCTATATGTTTAATTACAGAAAGTCCCTGATAAAAGACTCTTTTAATAGTGCAAAACTGAAAAGAGGTAATCTCTTCACAGACATTCCTTTACAATGATACACACAGTTACCAGTTACTACTGGAGTTTGGCTCAGTGGGAATCTAAACTCAGTCACTCCTCCTCTCCCTGGCATATCTTAAAGCGTCCTTTTCTGTCTCTAAGCCTCATTCATTGCTTTTTATTTTTCCCTCTTTGTTTCTAAGGCTTGCATGGTCCCTGAGTTTCTGAAGAAACAGTCAGTGAAGAAAAATGTCTGGGCTCCTGACAAAAACACAAAAGGGTTTGCTGTAAGTTTCCAGAACTCAAGCCAAGGCGTATGCTCAGTGCACACTAGCAGGGCAGAGAAGCACAAAGAGTATAGCACACAAAACACACAAGATCGCAAAGATCTCAGAGCATATTTGAAAAAGGATATTTAGTGGAAGAACTCTAAAAACAACACCAATCTGTCAATGAAAAGATTACAAACTCTTGGTTTTGCACTTCATGATTCCGTAAAAAAAAAAAAAAAAAAAAAAAAAAAAATATATATATATATATATATATATATAAAACACACTCAGGTTTTGAAATTAACACCTGCCAACCCGCCAAATGAGGGTAAAAATCAGCTGTGGCGGGTAACGCTGTCAAATCACTAGCCAATTTGGCGGATTACTTGAACTAAGTCATCATGATGTATTAAATACAGCGTATTGCGCAGAATCTGAGCATATCTGGCTTGCTTGAACATGCGTCACTGTGCAACCAATAGCGGCATACTTATTTGGATTGAAGCAATAGCGAAGATTAAAAAAACATAATAATGTGGCAATACTTGCCTAGGGTAACTAACACCAATGAAAAAAGGAAAGGCCTGCCAAGCAACGAAAGAAAATCAAGAAAAGAAAATCAGAAGTTTTAATACCATTGGCGAGTGACAGACCACAGGTTTGTTTTGTTCCGCGTGGTGTTTAATCACAGACTGTAAAAGTGTTTAATGTTCTTTGTACTGTATTGATCTGTCCACCTAAAATATATTTTTGGTGAAAAGGATGAGGATAAAAGGGGAAGGATGAGATGGCTGGATGACAGGATTTTGTTTGAATAAGCAATGAATGTATGTAATTCAAATTTTATAATAAATAAAAATATTTATAAATGGCAAACCCAATTTTATCTTTGATATCAAAATCTAAAAACAGCAAAGCAATTAAAACAACTGCAATATGATGTTCTTCATTTAACATGTTCATATAAAAAGTATCTATTTATGCTTGTTCAAAAAAATATAGATATCTCGCTGTTGTTTTCTTTCTTTCTCTTTTCCTTTTCTCTCTTTTTTTCAATTTCTATTGTATTGTGAAGCATGTTGATGTTCTTCTGTAATATGGAAGTTACCCCTTTTTTTTTTTTGGCTAGTAGAAGTTCTAAATGGCCGCTAACTTCATTTATATTTTTTAAATGGTAGGCAAAAGAAAAAAGACCTGCCAATAATATATTAGAGATGCACCGACATTAAAATTCTGGCCCAACAGAATAAAAATAATATTTTTCAAGATATTTAAATTTTTCAATATATTTTAAAACGTTTGCTGCAAAGTTACAAAAATTACACTACACATATATAATTGCGTTTTTGAGAAAAAAAATTGGCTATTTTAGTTCCCCTGACACAACAAATTAATGATATTCAGAACAGAAAATGAAATGAAAAGAATGAAAAATATAAGTAGCTAAATATCAAGCCAAAACAAATTCATTTAAAGTGAAACTGAAACAGAAACTGTCGCCTACCTATCTCATTCGGAACGGTTTCTTTTCCGTGAACTTTGTTTGTGGAGCGCGTCACAAAAATTAACCGAAACTTTTATTTTTTACTCTATATTTTGCGAATAGGCCCATATACACTCACCTAAAGGATTATTAGGAACACCTGTTCAATTTCTCATTAATGCAATTATCTAATCAACCAATCACATGGCAGTTGCTTCAATGCATTTAGGGGTGTGGTCCTGGTCAAGACAATCTCCTGAACTCCAAATGTCAGAATGGGAAAGAAAGGTGATTTAAGCAATTTTGAGCGTGGCATGGTTGTTGGTGCCAGACGGGCCGGTCTAAGTATTTCACAATCTGCTCAGTTACTGGGATTTTCACGCACAACCATTTCTAGAGTTTACAAAGAATGGTGTGAAAAGGGAAAAACATCCAGTATGCGGCAGTCCTGTGGGCAAAAATGCCTTGTTGATGCTAGAGGTCAGAGGAGAATGGGCCGACTGATTCAAGCTGATAGAAGAGCAACTTTGACTGAAATAACCACTCGTTACAACCGAGGTTTGCAGCAAAGCATTTGTGAAGCCACAACACGCACAACCTTGAAGCGGATGGGCTACAACAGCAGAAGACCCCACCGGGTACCACTCATCTCCACTACAAATAGGAAAAAGAGGCTACAATTTGCACGAGCTCACCAAAATTGGACAGTTGAAGACTGGAAAAATGTTGCCTGGTCTGATGAGTCTCGATTTCTGTTGAGACATTCAGATGGTAGAGTCAGAATTTGGCGTAAACAGAATGAGAACATGGATCCATCATGCCTTGTTACCACTGTGCAGGCTGGTGGTGGTGGTGTAATGGTGTGGGGGATGTTTTCTTGGCACACTTTAGGCCCCTTAGTGCCAATTGGGCATCGTTTAAATGCCACGGCCTACCTGAGCATTGTTTCTGACCATGTCCATCCCTTTATGACCACCATGTACCCATCCTCTGATGGCTACTTCCAGCAGGATAATGCACCATGTCACAAAGCTCGAATCATTTCAAATTGGTTTCTTGAACTTGACAATGAGTTCACTGTACTAAAATGGCCCCCACAGTCACCAGATCTCAACCCAATAGAGCATCTTTGGGATGTGGTGGAACGGGAGCTTCGTGCCCTGGATGTGCATCCCACAAATCTCCATCAACTGCAAGATGCTATCCTATCAATATGGGCCAACATTTCTAAAGAATGCTTTCAGCACCTTGTTGAATCAATGCCACGTAGAATTAAGGCAGTTCTGAAGGCGAAAGGGGGTCAAACACAGTATTAGTATGGTGTTCCTAATAATCCTTTAGGTGAGTGTATATATGCAGGTGCGTGATGTGACGATGTGTGAATCCTCATGTTATGTTGTTTATGCTGCTATTTGCGCATGTAAAACTAAACCCCTGGAAACAAATAGTTATTTGATCGTTTTAATGGGTTACAGACACTTATCCATTGCAATTTAATTTAATTCTAATTTAATAATCTTGTCGGTTGACAGTTAATGATCTAAACAGACTATAAAATTAACTTCAAATAAAACTACACAGAATGGGTAATGGGGTTGACCATTAATTAAATGAATTCTTAATTTAATAAATTATTTAAGAATCAAAAATTGTTTTACTTGTGGGCATCTCTTTAGATTTAAGGGATATGTACTGTCACATCACCAACTTGGCACCTCAAAATCCATTTAAATAGGAACACACACATACACATTGACCTTGGGGCTGCTATAAACACATTTAAGCACCGAGGGACTGACATGCTGCCAAAAAGCAGGTGGCCCTCCAACATGGCGACGAGCATCTCGCTAAACCCCTCTGCCCTCGCTGCGTCTGGCACCAACCGCCAGCTCTCCAGCCCATCTGCTCGGTCACTCCACACAGCACGAGAGCGGCCCGCTTACCCATGCACCCACCGCACAACCTGCCATTCATGCCACACGTTTGACGCCAACTCTCTAGATCAGTCTGACGTTCTGTCAAACTGCCGTTTGCTGAGGCCTGTGCAGCTTGGCTTGACTCAACAACAATCTCAGGTTTTTTTTTTTTTTTTAAAAGCCACAGCATGTGGGAATCAAATGAAAAAGCAAATGGGAAAATAACCATGTAGTTAAATTAGTTCAGTTTAGTGACTATAATTAATGTAACAGATTTAAGTCATTGACATTCACCGCTATCTTCAAGGGTGGACATTTGGCAGGAATGAAGTCATGCTACAACATATTACATCACCCCTCCAAATAAAGTCAAGTCAAGGTGAGGTGAATGTAGGGTATTTCCCGCTTTTCCATGAATTCTGAGGATGGCTCACCAGCTGCAGCTTTTAATGGCATGTGGAAAGCTTTTCCCTTTCACAGTGTTGAGCAGAAAAAACTCATTGATTGTAATTGAACACATAAGCAGCACTAATGTGAAACTGCATCTATTTGTAAAAGGGTTAGAATGGCACAGTCTATCACAGCGAAACACAATACTAGCTATTTTGTGGCCCATGTGACGTTGTCAAAGGCAATAATCACACATGTATCTTCTTACAGTGTTAATATGAAGAACGGCTGGGCGGTATGAGTTTACACTAACATTCAAAAGTTTGGGGTTGGTAAGATTTTTCTCTCTATGCTCACCAAGGCTGCATTTATTTGATCAAAATAGAGCAAAAACAGCAATATTGTGAAATATTAGTACAATTTAAAATAACTGTTCTATTTTAATGTGTTAAAATCACTCTAATATGCTGATTTGGTGCTCAATAACATTTTTTTCATTATTATCAATGCTAAAAACAGCAAGGCTACTTAATACTTTTTTGGAAACCATGATACATTTTTTTCAGGATTCTTTGAGTTTAAAAGAACAGCATTTATATTATTTTTAAATTACGTAAACGTCTACTGTCAATATGAATCAATTTAATTTATCCTTGCTGAATAAAATGATTAATTTCTTCTTCTTTTTATCTTATGACCACAAACTTTTGCAATTCAAATGTCATCAACCATGTCTGATACTAGCTGATATTAAATTTTTTTAATTTATTTATTGGTATCAACCAATCATATATTTATATCAGATATTTAACCCTGCATGCTTATTACTTCTTTTTTTTTTTGCCATCATATAACACTCACTTAAAGTTTCTTTAAAAACATTAATCATTTCACAACATTATTAAAGTAATCTTTAGCAAAACTCAAAATTAATATGCATTTTTAATATTGTATAATATAAGGTTGTGATACCTATATTTACTTGTACCATTTAAAAACATTTTATTTTTCAGTGTTTTATTTTATTTTTATTTAGACAAAATAGTGCAGTGTCATTTAAATATCAGCCATTTAGCGGTTATTTATTAGTTAAATAATTACCAACTTATATGGTCCAGACTTTTAATATGAGTACACCGCTAAGAATTACTGTATGAACATTAGGAGTGTGACTAAAGGGGATCCTGCTATTCAATGCAATTCAGCACTGAAAGAGGAAATAGAACAGAACATCAATATTTCTTTGTCAAAGAATGATGTAATGTACCTGGTGTGCCACTAAGTGAAAACTGTACACAAATCAGTGTGGGCAACACAAAATGAAATTAGTCTGACTCATAATGAAGTTCATTAAGCAGCTTTTTAAAATAAAATATAACCTTTATGATCAAAACCACATTGTCAATAGTGCCAGACCTTTCTCACCATCGAAACACCCACACACATGATCTAAATGACAAAAAGCTGGAGTTTTCTTCCTTCATTTGTTGCCCTCACAAGTCTGGTTAGAATCACAGTTCCTGCAATGAGTAAACCAAACAGGTCAGCTCTCACCAATAAGGACAACGGTCCTCTTTTGTCAGCAACTTGGTGACTCACAGGTTGTGGCGGCAGCTTCTCTGGGAAATGACACAACATCAGCTTTGCTAAAGCCAATCCCTCCTTGGGACCACAGATGAGTGTCTTACTTGTATAAAGCCAAGCCAATCTCACACCCTGAGCTCCTAATCTACTTTTCTGCATTAGGTTTTTTTTTCACGGGTGAGGTGCACCCGCTTTCCTGCCTACACATACACTCACACGTATATATAAACTCACTGACGTGCAGGCTTCGACAGCACACTCCCTTAGCAGACAATCCAATCTGCAGTATAGATTCCTTGCCAATATACACACCTCGGTCTGGAACCATATCTGTAGGGCACAAAAAAGCAGATAGACCCAAGGCAGACAAAGTTTACAATCATCCATTTCAAAGTAGCAGGATGACTGTCATGCAGCTAAATGAACAAAGTAATCTATAATAGGCAAGCGAATACACATGGGTCAATAATAAAAAAGAATATTCATGATAAAGATATAATAAAAATAAAATCTGCCAAGTTTTTAGAAATGTCTATTTGTATTGTATTTCATATAGTTTTGAAAAACTTTTATACCATTTTAAATGTTTTTTTTTGTTGTTTTTTTTTACAATTATTAACTCTAAAAACATCATAAACCTTGAATAAATTAATATATTTTTCAAGGTAAAAAGTATTTTGTAATGGGTTCATAAATTAAATAGATCACAATTATGGCTGTCCCTATATGCAGGGAAAGTGCATGATACAATTTGTCCTCAATACACAATACACCCACACACACACACCCTCATGTCTCACAGGACAGGATTTGGGGGCTGGTTAATGTTTCTGTGAATCAAAGATTCAATTAAACAGAGATGTAGCTCAGATTTGCTTCTCGCACATGAAAAGAGTGAAAAAAAAATTGTTGCAAAGACTCACCCTCATTAAATGTGCCAAGTCACCCATATGGGTCCAGAATCTGTCCATCAGACCAGTCGTAACGGGATTATGTGTGTATGTGTGATTGGGCCTTTAAGAGTAAGTACAGTATTACTCTCCTCGGACCAGAAACCATTTACTCATTATTAAATCACCTTTACGCAGACATCATGTGGTGTGAGGCTGATTCATGAAACATGACACATGCTTTCTATTAAGGGCTTCAAAATAACTGGTAAAATACAGTTAACATGTATAGTTTAAAGCAGCTTGCCTGTCAGATGCTCTGAGAAACAGGCTACTTGTGCTGACAGACAGATAAATACTACAGGTGTTTAATGCGTTTGAAATGTGGTGCTTTCCTCAGTGTATAACTTACATTTCACAGGTATATTCTTCTTCTGTAAATGTTAGAAAGTCATGCAAATATGTCCATTTTGCTGTCCGGAGAGGACGAGCCTTCTGCATGTGATTCTCAGCTAAAATTCGGGTTTCCGTGAATGAGCGCCGCCACGCGTATTCGCGCCAAACAGACAGAGCGCAATAGGAGCGCAATAATTCTGACTAAAGTATACATATTTCTAATATATTTGTTGTTGGATAATAAATGTGCCATATGTAGAATTTTAAACCTACAAGTAAGTATATTTTTATGAAAGTGACCATTATAATGGGGTAATCAAATATAGACTAATATGCTTTTGTTTTTATTTTCATTTTTAATTATTAATTTTGTTTTTAGATTGTAAACCCCCTTTTTGCACATAATATATTTCATAGCCTACATTACATTCACTGTATTTGTTTATAGCCCTCAATATCAACATTGTTTTTAGGACATCATTGGGCAGGATGCGAAACACTAAAACATTTTTTTACACAGATTTTTTTTTATCCAAATAGAAAAACGTAAAAAATACCGGGATATATACCGCGTATCGCCATATCGCCCAGCCAAAAGAGAACTCAAATATATACTGGTTAGGGGTTGAACGACATTTATGCGATGATAACGTCATTGATGAACAAATAAGCCTGAACATCGAGCTGAGATTTGAAAGAGGGTTGCCTTGTGCACAGCTATAGCATATGACACAGCGCTGCCCACAAGGCTATTGCTCCTAACAGCTTATTTTTATCAGTTCTTTTGTCTTCGGTTGTTATATTTCTCACAGATTTGCTCATTCTAAATCAGATACAGATAAAATAGCACAGTAAAGATTACATTTATATGAATGCATTAGTGAGAGATTGCGTGTGAATTGCATCTGGCAGCGTGTCTCTACTAATAGTGAAGCTGTGGGTTTTAGTTACCAAGAAATATATGCTAGAACTTTTCAGTTTCTAAGTTCCGCCATGTTGGAACTTCTAAGTTTCTTGATAAATCACAGAACAGTGTTTACTATACATTTCTGCGCTACTGAATGTTTCTGAGTGTGCGCAATCTTCAGATGATGCACGCTACTGTCTGTGTGTGCGTTACAATGCAGCATGCATTCGTTTGGAATGACGATTAACTTACCTGTACAATAAGCTGTGTAAAACATGCATTGACGCAATCAATTTCAGCATCCAGATGGTATAATCAAACATATCTTGTGGAGCGCTCTCTGAGTATGCATCTATTTGTCATTTTAACTGAAACAGAGCATAAAAGTGGACATCAAAGATTTCTTATCCTGTTGCGCCCTCTATAGGCCATTAACGATCAGTGACTAGTCAACGTCAAGCTTAAAGCGTCATGGCAGAGCATTAAAGTCGACTAGTAGACTAGTCTGTTCAACCCCTAATACTGGTGTGATGTCTGTGAATCGGATCTTTGTGTTCACTTACCCAAAACACGTGCACAGAAAGCTGCTCCAGACAGCGCACCAGTAACACATTAGGCCCTATCATCCACCTGGCGCAATGCGACGCCAGGCACAATGCAAGTGTTTTTTGCTAGGTTCAGCCCGACGCAGTTATCATTTTCATGTCCAGCGGCACGTTGTTTAAATAGCAAATGCACTCGCGCCCATCTGTTCACCCATGGGTGTGCTGGTCTGAAAACGAGGTGTGCTCAGGCACATTGTTGGCGCGTTGCTATTTTGAGGCAACTGAAACCGAGTCTAAAGTCAATAGCTCAGTATTTTTTTGTTTATTAAAAGACTGTGTTAATAATATGCACCTATAGGCGGGTGCACAATGCGCGTACACTCTGCTTATTACACATACAGGAATGTGCAGCAGCACACAAACATTTTTAAATATATTAAAAAGAACGGTTCATCTATATATTTTGGCAGAGCATGTAAAAATCAGAACCATTTATTATAATAGTTTATGTGAAGTTCACTTAAATTAAAAGTTGTTTTATTTTGTTAAATAAATGCTCTCAATCATATTGTAATGTTGAATGGCTATAATTACCCCAGAAAATGAGAAAAAGCTATTTACATCAGTAGCTGAATTGGTATCAGTGATATTGGCCTTCATTCATAGAACTTAGAAAAGAGATGCCATTAAGCCTATTAAAAAAAACATGTTTCTACAATTTAATGTGAAATTATACAATATAAAAATATAATTATAATTAACATTTTAATGTTAGGTGCGATTAATTACAGAAAAAAGTGTGAGTAATAAGTTAATTTTTTTTAATCGATTGGCAGCACTAATCACAAGACATTTTAACAGCCTGAAATAACCTTGCCTTGCCATAAAAAGGTCCTTTTTTTTTTTTAAAGATGTATTGATCTTGACACAGTCATTTTTAGATTCTCTCTATGATATTTCCGGGGTTTTTTGCGTGTTAGTTGCATCACTTGACCTTGATTTAGGTGAACAAAACATTTCAAATATTAATAATAAGCAGTTGTCAAAATATATTTTTTTTAAGAAACAACAAAGAAAAACTTATAAAGTCTTCTCAAGAACTTTATTCTTTTAATGAGGCATTTTTCTTAATTACATAAAAAAGGTAGGGTGATCAAGTCCCCTCGCTTGTAGTCCTGATCATCTTAATAAATGGAGGACTGACCAAATGCATGTAATAGAGGCCAACCTGAAAAATTAAGTTAGACACAGCTAGCTCAACTCACAAAAAGGCATCATGATGGAATTGTTGTCCTATGGCAATCATTGATTATTTTCCACACAATGAATATATTTTGAGACACAGAAAACAAGCACCATCTGCACAATAATATGTTGTTATCATTTGTATACTGCCACTCGCTCACAAACACCCACGCATGCACACAATTTATTTGTTTTTCTGCTTATTTGTGTTAATATATGGTAGCAGATGTCTCCAGGGCAGCTGAAATCATTACAACGGCAAAAATCTGCTCTGAACGTCAGTGGAATTTCAATTATTACCCTTCACTGTGCCTGCAGTGAGACCACTTTAGGTTGCAGTGCTGCTCATGACAGGTTAAAAAGGGGATCTGACACATATCACTCAGATTTGGAGGTGATTGATGCTTTCACACGTACAGGTTTTCACTGCGAGTCAATAACAATTCGATATACCACAGAGTATATCCAGGTTTCACAACAATAACTGCTGTTAGATCAAATGAAACTGTCCAAGTAACACCTGACACTGGTCAACCAAAATAAGCTGCAACATTCTGGGTGATTATAGTGATCTCTCATTGACATGGAAGAAACCTTAAAGGCAAGCATCACTACTATTGCATTTATTTAAAGGGTTAGGGATTTTTGACACATTGCCCATCCAGCACCAATATATATGGACATGTCACATGAATGATACCTCAAATTGTGTGGCTGGTTGAGGAGAGGAGCACTGTTGAATTTTACAGAATATCATAGACTTGGGTATAGGATCTTTAGAACGTGGCCAATGAGTAACCATTTAGAACACACTAGCAATTACATAATGCACTAAAAACCCCACTCAGAACACTTTAGAAACAGCAGAGCAACACCCTTGCATCATGGTGATTTTTGATTACTTTTGCAACTTCTATACATATATCCGAATATATACATACATAATTAGACTCGTCACTTTACCAAATTGTTATAAATTGATAAAGTGTATTTCATACATTTAAAACTTTTCAGATTTCCATATCACTGCAGAATGTACTAAATACATGAAGGGTCATGACACGAGAAATCTAATTTGCCTTGTTCTTTTGACATATAAGAGGTGAAAGAATGTTCGCTTTGATGCGTCCAGTTTAAACAGATTGTTTGTGTCTGTACGGACTTCAGTAGGATCCCAGCGTCGGAAACAAGTGGATGGTTTATTTTAATTACACCTTGGATCGCATCTGAGAACTATATGTTTGTTCGGAGCATTTTATTTGGTAAATGAGGAACATTGTAATGGAGAGTTTGCACAGAAACTTTTGTTGAAAGATGAAGCAGCCAACTGACAGAGCAGTATTGGATCAAACAGCAGCTGCATCACAAATAAACTTGCATAGCAAGTAAATTATTTCATAATGCTTTGTCTGTAAATGATGGTTTTATAGGGATAATGTTTTCAAAACACTTGTAATAGCAAGTGGGCGTTGATACTGTTTCCTATGCAATGACGTTAGCAAATCATCACAGTGCCGTTTACTGACAAGCTTCAAAGGAGCCGCTCCTTAAAAACGGATCATTTCGGATGGTCAGAATGAGGGTTGAAAATAATCATTTTTCATATATTTGCTTTTTTGTGCAATAAATGTTATTAACATTACAAGGGAAGTAGTGAACCTCAAGGAACATATTAAAGGTGCACTATGTAACATTTTTGCAGTAAAATATCCAAAAACCACTAGGCAAGTGTTATATATTTTGTTCAATTGAGTACTTACAATATCCCAAATGTTTCCAACTATTTGTAAATCGTGAGAAAATTGCTATTTTAACCAAGGAACCGGGACGTGTGAGGGAGTCGCCTGTCAATTGCGTCATATCTGCATTACCCTTGGTTTCCGGTTTTATTTTGCCGAAAATGCTTTAATCTTACTGCAGTGTGCAACAAGTGTCATAGCAGCCGCCGAGCGAGCGCACAGAGTAACGTCATAACATCATTTTCAACATACTCAAATGTATCTAATATGATAAACAGAGCTGTGCTACCTCATACTCATGACCGGAAAAGCGGAAATGGCGCCGGCGACTATGGCATAATAAAAGTCCCGCTGCGTGCGCGCCCTTCAAATATCAAGTCAAGAGAGTAATCAACGCAGATCTCGCAGACCTTTTATTACACCGCAGACAACCGCTTCCGCTTATTCCAGTCATGAGTATGTGGAGTAACGCATCGCTGTTTTATCATATTAGATACATTTGAGTGTGTTGAAAGTTATGTTATAATGCTACTCTGTGAGTTCGCTGCTATGAGACACTTGTTGAACACTGCAGTAAGATTGATATTAGGAATGGTACTCGCGGTAAATCAAGAAAACGAGATTTAAACAATAAGACTAACTGTGTTGAGCTATATAACAATGATTCGTTTTCTGCCGATGAATGTATCCAAACTTGCGAGTACTACAAATGTACCAAGCACTATTGACAAACATACAGTGCAGCTACTTAAAGTGATAAATACTATATAGAAAATTGTTTGGTTGTTATATTGTCGCTATGTAAACCATCCTGATGCCCATCTCTAAACTGCTAAATGTGGACAATTTGGCATTAAGATAATATAAAAAGTAACATCATGCATTTCTGCAAAGCTGCTTTGAAACAATATGTATTGTGAAAAAAAACTATAAATAAAAATTCATCAATTTTTCAGTTGATGAATAAATGGGACATTGTAGCGCACCTTCCATCCAATAAATCGCAATAATCTTTGTGCTTTGTTACTATTCATATCAAATAAAGTCTCAGATTTCAAATTACGTCCATTTTATTACGAAATTCAAAAACATGAATACCGGCACTGTGCTGTGAGATTGCTCTGGCACAGCTCAGCTCAAGAGAAGCAGCAACACGGAGCCGACATGAACTGATCATCACCTCTGCTTTATACCAGTTACAGCGCGAAATAAACATGAATGAGCATCTGAAAGTGTGTTAAAAGATAGAGTACAACTTACCAAAATCCGTATCACGTCACATGTAATCGCTCAATCAGTGTTTCAACCACGGAAAGACATCAGTAAAACAGCTTGTAAACAATGTCATGTAACGTCACATTTACCTCAGAAAAACCATATCCAGTGTCCATAAAATCGTTAGTCAGCTAGAAAAATTCCAGAGAGGAGCATTTTGCTAAATATATATGTTCTTCAATATTTACTGCATGTTTGAATAAATCTGGCAAGTTTTATGACAGCCACCATTTGAATGTTTATAGAAATATTTTATTAGAAACTTTGGAAACTTTATTATCATAAAAAAAATAATTGAGTGTAATTTTGTTGTACTGTAATTGAGTGTACAAAAAAGTGTTTGTATACAAATCAGTTCATTTTTACCTTCAATATTATAGTAGGCTAATGTAGCCTAGTAGGCTACAACTGACTCCCATAGCTTACAGCATTAGTTAAAGGTGCACTATGTAACTTTTCCGTCCACTTCAAAACAAAGGCGTAGTTTGATGACGCCAAGTTTGAGCGCAGAATCTTGGGACATGTGGTCTTCACCTCACAGCTGGTGGAAAAGAATCGGGATAGGACTCAGGCAGAAATCATGTTCATGGATGGGATTATTAACGTTACTGTAGTATGAAGCAGAGCAGGACCGAGTGTTGTGGGAGCTGAGCAAGGCCGCTGGAGCGATTGCGCAACACACGCCTCGCAAGCAGCGGGACTTTTATTATGCCACAGTCGCTGGCGCCATTTCCGCTTTTCCGGTCATGAGCATGCAGTAACGCAGCTCTGTTTATCATATTAGATACATTTGAGTGTGTTGAAAATTATGTTATGACGTTACTCTGTGCGCTCGCTCGGCAGCTGCTATGACACTTGTTGCACACTGCAGTAAGAGTAAAGCGTTTCTGCAAAATAAAACCGGAAACCGAGGGTAACGCAGATATGATGCAATTGACAGGCGACTCCCTCACACGTCCCAGTTCCTTGGTTAAAATAGCAATTTCCTCATGATTTACAAATAGTTAGAAACATTTGGGATATTGTAAGTACTCAATTGAACAAAATATATAACACTGGCCTAGTGGTTTTTGGATATTTTATTGCAAAAATGTTACATAGTGCACCTTTAAGAGATTGGTTTTCCTTGGGAAAATTTGCCATGTATTGTACCTGATATATATCCAAAATAATCTATATTGAATTGAATCGAATCGGAATCGAAATTGAATTGAATTGCAAGCTTGTGAATCGAAATCGAATCGAATTTGTGTCAATACCCAGCCCTAATATATATTATAACTTAACATAAAAAAATTAAAAAAATTGCTGTGGTCTAATGATCATTTAATTATTATTGTGTCAAAAAGCAGAAATAAAAAAAATGGTTATTGGACAACTAAGCAAAATAATAATCTGAATAAAAAAATAATTTGAACAAAAATAGTCTGTATTCTAAATAATCTTTGTGTTGGTCATAAAAAAGGCAACATTGTTAAATCTCAAGTCTTGCTAAGTGCTTCTCCCACTCTTTCTGATAAGGGCAATTCACCTGCACTTCATATTGTCAGACACACAGGACTTAATTAAAGGGCTTCCTTTCATCTCATTAAAACAGGGAACTACCAAAGTGCTTAATGGGATGAAGTTAGATAAGATACCCTCGAATGCAACTTACGTTATCACTATCCAAGAAAACTCTTTCTAATTAACACACTAACTGGATGGTATATTCGACTTTATGGTTAATGGACCAGTTCTAAACTGGAAAACTCTGACCCAAATTTAGACACTTTGAAGTCTTACACTAAAACAGATTTTCTTTCTTTATCAAAATTGAACTCGAGGTGAAGCACCAACCCTGTTCTTTCCACAGCTTTAGAGAAAGAGCCCGCAGAAGCCGCTCAAATCACACTGACCCCTGGCCCTTGGCTCTTTGACGTGTGCGTGTCCAATCGCTCAAGCAAGTGATAAGACCGCTGTGATTTCCTCTGTGTCTAGTCGGCTAGCGCTGAGATTAGGCCCAAAACTAATGATCCATCATGAAGATCTGTGGCTGACCAGACAACACTTTGACTTACAGCCATGAAACAGGCATTCTCTAAGGGAACAGGATAAAATACTACATTTCTCCGACATCCTAATCTAAGGTGGTCATTTATCAGAGATTTCAACATCTCTCTCCCAAAATAGTCCTTTAGGGATTCCTAAAAAATATGAGTCAGGGTGAAATTAAGTCAACATAAATGTTCCCTGTCTGCTCTGGACAGACTTGTGTGTGATGGCAAGTGAACACATTTTCTGAATACTTAAATCTTTAGGGGTCTAATGATCAAACTGACAGACTAATTATTTTTTCTTGCATTACTAGAGAGGGTGAATTCAACATCCTGTCAAGATGCTCCTAAACCAGAGTATAAACACAAATGCTGAAAATTTGGCTACACGAGTGTGCAGCAGGCCTGTCTAAAGATGATAAACTTTAAGGCCAGATGACTACATATTGCATCTCCCAAAATGTGATATCAATAATAGGCTGTTTATGTATGCGCATCACTGCACCTGAGTCTAGGATGAGTACGATACCCAGTCAACATTGCAATAAAGGTACAAAGTTCATCTAGATTTCTTCCTCATGCCATGAGAAACATTCTTGAACATAGGCTTGGCTGAGACAGACCATTGCAAAAACATTTAATGACTCAGTAAGCAGGAGGATCTTTAGGAAACAACCATAAACTTAAAAGTATTTCAGAGTCAGGAGATAATGAGTGATGCAAGAAGAAAAAGCAGGCCAGCACATTCCATCAGTCTCCTACTTTATTATAGTGGCTGTATGTCTACATTAGTATCCCTTCCCTATTCATATCAGTATCATATATTGGCTTTGAAATATATTTAACTGTAGTTAAACCAGCTAAAGTAAAGCTTTATATAGGTCATTCCATGAAAGGGGTGCCCCTCATTAATATTTAATTGGCATAACAGTTGTGCTGCCAATAACTCACAAAAAAAATCCCTTTTTTTAAGATTTATGCAATTAAACTGAATAACTGAACAATCCTTAATCAATTGTTCTGTTAAATTACGTACGGATTATTCAATTCGATGGAATTTTACTATTAATTAAATTGCATAAATCTAAAAAAAAAGGCTTAACATTTTTGTGTGTAACTTTATTATATGTTTTAAATATCTTTCTGTCTTCTTTTATCATAAGGGTTATGTGCAAACATGCACATTTTGATTGCAAAAAAAAATAAAAGCTAGTATTTAATATGTATTCACTCAATATATAATTTTAGGCTTTAGTGGACAAAGTATATTTATTAAAAAGTTATTATGTTGTGTACTAAGGTTATGCATCCACCCTGTTAACGTCATACTTCCCCTTTATCTTATTTTATCAGTGCTCTTCAAGCCAAGTCTTTTTTAAATCATTTCATCTTTTCAAGTTTGTCAGTAAGAGGCAATCTTAAACAGTCAACGCTGTTACCATCATTTTTTGTACACGGGTTATGCATCAACCCTGTTAAAATCATTATTCCCCCTTGTTAAAAACAACGTACAATTCCATAAATTATTAAAAATGTATGCATGCTCTTTGAGAATATCTTATCTTCTAATTTGTTTTATCACAATTCATCAGTAATGGACTTAATCAGTCAACCCTGTTACCATACAGTTGTACAGTAAACAAATTATTACTGAGAAATGGATATCTGTATAAAAGAAAGTGCATTCAATTCTCTTTCTAATAAACATCTTGTAGCTAGAGTAAAACTTTCAACCCTGTTACTTCATAGCCAAATCCCAACATATATTAGTAGTTATTATTTTGCTTGAGATGGCACAATGCAATTTACATGATTTGTCTACAGATATTTCAAGAAAAAACTGTCCCATTGCATATAATGACCCATATAGACTATACTAAAGACAAATAACTATAAATATAGAAATATTTTAAGACAGAGTTTTATATATTTTATAACGATATACAGTGTTATTTTATATTTAAGTAGGTGCAGGCAGTCACATTAGCAAATGTCATGCAGCCTATTATTTCAGCAACTATGTAAGCATTCGTTACTCACACAGTATGAAGTTCTGCCTAAACAAAACACAACATAAACTCAGCATACGTTTTTTATAATAGCAGTACTCTTTGGACTACGCCTTATGTGTAAACAGACACATTGTATGTTCCTCTCTATAGCAAATCCTTGCACACTACAGTTAATATAAATGCAGTCATTATTATTCTAGATAGAACTCACCTCACGTTACGTGCGTATCTTCATGCTGGAGCTGACACTTAAGACAAATTAAACCAAGCTGCGATTCAAAGCGAGCAGTTCTCTGGGTTTAAACGCAGTGAAGAGGAAAATTCCGCAAACTGCGCTTTTGTGCGAGAAATACAGTAAAAACACTGATATATCCGGAAGCCGCGCGCACTTGAATACAGTTGTCACGCACAAATTGAGGGGAACCGCACAAATCCACCTTCCGAAAAGCTGTGCGGTTTATGTTTTTTTGGAGTCGCAGATGCCAGTAATCCAAACGGATGGAGCGGTGTGTGCTGCAAATCTCGTCGACTGCGCGCCGTCAAAGGAAGAAAGTTTCCTCTCCGCAAACATTGACTGACGCCGAGTTTTTCCACAGAGGAGCGAGTCGAGTGAGTGTAATGTCAGCCTCAGGAAGCGATGACGCGCGCGCTAGAGAGAGCTGCCGCCGCACGAGACTCTGGCGCCCTCGGCCGACTGCGCTTAACATCCTTTACGAATTGTCTTCTTACAAAAATAGGTATAAAACTCCTAAAAAAAAATTTTTTTTCAACAGATGGACAGTAAAAATAGGTGCAGATAATGTTAATCAGAGGTCAAATTAAATTATTAACAGTATTTTAATTTATTTTATAGTAGCCTATTATGTAATTTTATATAGATAGATAGATAGATAGACAGACAGACGATATATTAGACAGATAGTCAGACAGATAGATAGTCAGACAGACAGACAGATGATAGATAGATAGATAGATAGATAGATAGATAGATAGATAGATAGACTGACGATAGACAGACGATATATTAGATAGATAGTCAGACAGATAGATAGTCAGACAAACAGACAGATGATAGATAGATAGATAGATAGATAGATAGATAGATAGATAGATAGATAGATAGATAGATAGATAGATAGATAGACAGACAGACGATATATTAGACAGATAGTCAGACAGACAGACAGATGATAGATAGATAGATAGATAGATAGATAGATAGATAGACTGACGATAGACAGACGATATATTAGATAGATAGTCAGACAGATAGATAGTCAGACAGACAGACAGATGATAGATAGATAGATAGATAGATAGATAGATAGATAGATAGATAGATAGATAGATAGATAGATAGATAGATAGACAGACGATATATTAGATAGATAGTCAGACAGATAGATAGTCAGACAGACAGACAGATGATAGATAGATAGATAGATAGATAGATAGATAGATAGATAGATAGATAGATAGATAGATAGATAGATAGATAGATAGATAAATAGATAGAAGTTTGAAGAACTCCACATTTGTAGTTTTTTTTTTTTTAATTGACAAGACAGGGGTATATAACTAATCAGAATAGATCACATATCAAAGGAAAATATTAAAAGACTTACATAGCCTATTTCAATTGTTTTTAAAGCCTTCATGAGTTAGAGATAGTCCCAAAGTAATGTTGTGGGCCTAATGTTCAGCAAGCAAAGCATAAACAAGTGGTTTCTGACCTGAAAATGTACATTTATGTATATAACATTTTGTTAAAAAATTGAAGTAAGTGCATTTTGTTTGTACTTCACATTTGTACTTCATTCCCCATAATTCCACACAAAAACGTCAGAACGCACCAGCCAATGATATGCAGTGTGACCAGAGAAGCAAGGTTCACCAGGAAACATCATCAGAAATGTAGAGCATAGTTCATACATCAGAAACTGTGTTGACCATCTGTGTATATCTCAAAAAACGATTATCCTTTTGTTTTTTCGTGTCCACGTTTTCGTCATTAAAAATGCACAGAGTGCAGGTTTTGTCGGGACATCTGCCGTCAAATAAACGTGTGGGAATGAGGCAGTGCAGCGCATCAGCTGCTGATCCAAATGATATCGTTGTGGTTCATGGGCTCCGAACAGCCATTGGCCGGGCCAAGAGAGGATCTTTTAAGGTGGGTCAATATGACTGCTTCACCGTGACATTCACTGCATTCTAAAGTCTGTCTACATATATATAATATTTATATATTTTAGGACACTACCCCAGATGAACTGCTCAGTGCTGTGATGAGTGCAGTTGTTAAGGATGTGGGACTGCGACCCTCTTTACTAGGAGATGTTTGTGTTGGTAAGTCAGATGACAGCCAGACAGCAAAACATTAGAAGATACACTAAAACACAACAATATGAATGACAATATGAGGAGTAACTTACATTCATGTACACTTATTGACTGCTGTTTTTCAGGTAATGTTCTACAACCTGGGGCAGGTGCACTTATGGCTCGAATCGCACATTTTTTTAGGTGAAATGAGCAAATAATTCATAATACATAGATATATTGCTAAACATATGAATTGGCTGTAAAATATAAGACTTTATTCAACTTTCAGTGGCTTTCCTGAGTCTGTACCCGTCTACACTGTAAACAGGCAGTGCTCTTCTGGACTACAAGCACTTTTTAATGTTGCAGGTAGTGTAAGAATTACATTTAAGGCACATTTTGAGCTACAGCATAAGAAAATACAAGATTACAGTTAAAACAGGCTATTTTCCTGCCTTTTAAGGTGGGATCAGAGGAGGTTCGTATGACCTGGGACTTGCCTGTGGGTTAGTATGCCACATTTGTAATTGTTGATTTCAGTATACTATAGTATTAATCATTGTGTAGGTTAAGTCTCTTATGGTGAGCACCAAGGCTGCATTTATTTAATCAAAATACAGTGAAAATACTAATATTGTTGTGAAATCTTATTACATTTTAAAAGAACTGTTTTCTATTTAAATATATTTTAAAAAGTCATTTATTCCTGTAATGCAAAGCTGAATTTTCAGCATCATTACTATTCATAAATCATTTTAATATGCTGATTTGCTCAATTATTATTAGTATTATTATTGGTGCTCAAATATTATTAATGTTTTTTATTATTATCAATGTTGAAAACAGTTTTTGCTGCTTAATATGTTTGTGGAAACCATGGGACATTATAAATGCCTTTACTATCACTTTTGATCAATTTAATGCATTCTTGCTGAATAAAAGTATTAATTTCTCTTTTTTTATTTTACTGACCCCAAACTTTTGATTGGTAGAGTATCATTGTTTCCAAACAAACATTAGAAAGCAAAAACTGTTTTCATGATTTATAATAATAAGAAATGTTTCTTGAGCAGCAAATCAGCATATTAGAATAATTTTGAAGGATCATGTGACACTGAGAACTGGAGTAATGGCTGCTAAAATAAGCTTTGCAATCACAGGAATAAATGAAATTTTAAAATATAATAAAATAGAAAACAGTTATTTTAAATTGTATTAATATTTCACAATATTGCTGTTTTTTATCAAATAAATGCTGCCTTGGTTAGTATAAGAGACTTCTTTCACAAAGATTAAAAAAATCTTAATTATTCCAAACTTTTGATTGGTAGTTTATGTCTTTAAATTATTGTTACCAGTGCTTTGACAATATAAAGCCTTTTACCATGCCAATAAAGCTATTTGAATCTGAATCTTCTAGCTCTTTCTTCTTTTCTTTCATGGCAGTGTGGAGAGCATGTCCCTTCGTTCGCCGGGGAACCCAGGAGACATCAGCCCCCGACTGATGGACAATGAGAAAGCCAGAGACTGCATCATTCCCATGGGGTATAGATGTTATCATTTTTTAAACTGCGTCTTAATCTTTACAGTAAAATAAACATTATTTTCTCTGTTTTCTCCGTTTCCTTTCAGAATAACCTCAGAGAATGTTGCTGAGAGATTTGGCATCACTAGGGAAAAACAGGACAGCTTTGCTCTCGGTTCACAACAAAAGTAGGTGCTCCCATAACATTACTGTATGAATTGTTTATACATGCTAGCTGTTAGTATTTTGTGAAACATGCACTCAAAGCAATTGTTTGTGGACTTTTATAACACTAGGGCTGCCATGGCGCAGAAAAATGGCTTATTTGATCAAGAGATCACACCAGTCACTACTAAATTTGTGGAAGATAATGGCACTGAGCGCACCATTACTGTCACAAAGGATGATGGGATCCGGCCTGGGACTACCTTAGAAGGCCTTGCCAAACTGCGACCAGCATTCAAGGAAACCGGCAGCACCACAGCTGGTGTGCATGCGGAATTTTTGAAAAAAAAAAATGTAATGTTAAATTCCATAACTCAATTCTTTCATTCCCATTGCAGGTAATGCCAGTCAGGTGAGTGACGGTGCTGCGGCAGTGCTCATTGGGCGGAGATCTACGGTGGAGAAACTGGGACTTCCTGTTTTTGGGGTGCTTAGGGCGAGCGCTGTGGTGGGTGTTCCACCAGACGTAATGGGCATTGGCCCAGCCTATGCTATCCCAGAAGCCCTCAACCAGGCTGGTGAGCGTACAGCTCTAACTGTACCTCTACATTCATTTGAGCCATTTATATACCAGTAGTAATCATGCTTGAATAAATGTATTGGAATCAATTTTCCATTTTCATTATTCCAAAATAATGGGTGTAAATGAGTTGTGTTATTGCATTTGCTTGTGCAGGGCTAACTGTGGATGATATTGATGTGTTTGAGATCAACGAAGCATTTGCCAGTCAGGTGACTGATATATTTTCTTGGATTACCCCTGAGTTTTTCCAGTATTTTCCTTTTATTAATATCAGGAACTTTCACAATTATCCTAGGCTGTGTATTGTGTGGAAAAGCTGGGCATTCCTATGGAGAAAGTGAATCCTAATGGAGGGGCCATTGCTCTTGGTCATCCACTGGGCTGCACTGGTGCTCGACAGGTTGTGACTCTACTCAATGAGCTCAAACGCAGACGCAAGAGGTGAACCTATGGGTCCTATGTTTTCCGTTTTATTCTTTTCTCAAATTATATTTTTCCATGTTTACAGGATTCCGGTATACACTAAATTCAGTTTTTATGACTGCATTCACGATTCCGTCCACGTTTTCAATCATAGGGCCCTAATATAGTAATTTGAGCCTAACTATACAGCAACAAAAACATTACAATCCCTATTCCCATTTATAATGTTGTTTTTTTGTTGCAGAGGGTATGGCGTGGTGTCCATGTGCATTGGGACTGGAATGGGAGCAGCTGCAGTTTTCGAGTACCCTGGACCGTGATGAAAGCCCTAGTGAAAAATCCCAAGATGCAAATCTCCTGATGAAACTAACAGCCACCAATTCTTTTTAATCAAGCTGCTAGAACAGTAACTATAGAACACAAGCAGAGAGAGGCACTTCAGTGGGTGTTTGCCTTACTTTTGAGAAAGTTATTAACATTGAGATCTCTCTTTAAAGTGCCTTGCATTTCAAATGTGATAACAGATTGTGGAAATAGACATGTCTGTATCTGTAAGAGCTATCAGAATAACAGCTTTTATCTCTTGATTTGTGACATTAATCTGATGGTCTTTTCTTCTGATATGGATATAGCAGAAGGACTCAGAATTATAGAGAATTTTGTTTTTTAATAATCTATGTTGAGGACCAGTGTAATTCATAAAGATTTGTGACGCATCTCATTTATATGGATAAAAATGATTTATCTATTAAAGTTTGTATTTCAAAGGCTAGTACCACTACCTTTCAATTTTGGGGTAAGTCATTTTTTTTTAAAGAATTAATACTTTTATTCAGCAAGGATATATTAAATTGATCAAAAGTGACAGTAAAGACATTTATAATGTTACAAAACATTGCTATTTCAAGTAAATGCTGTTCTTTTGACCTTTCGGTATTCATCAAAGAATCCTGAAAAAGTATCATGGTTTCCATAAAAATATGAAGCAGCACAATTGTTTTCTTGAGCAGAAATCAGCACATTAGAATTATTTCTGAATGATCATGTGACACTGAAGACTGGAGTAATGATGCTGAAAATGTGTCATCACAGGAATAAATTACATAAAATATTCAAATAGAAAACAGTTATTCTGAATTGTAATGATATTTCACAATATTACTGTTCTTACTGTAAGAGACTTCTTTTAAAAACATTTTAAAATCTTGCCAACCTTGAACGGTAATGTATGTGTGAATTCACTGTTTAACAATAACTTGACCTTTGATCCTTGATTCGCAAACATACACTAGGCCATTTGAAATTTGCTTATGTTCTTATGTAGGTCTTTAATCTGTTTTATAATTAATAGAATAAACATTTCACAAATACAATACTTTAAGCACATTGAGATCAGTGTCTAATCAAACTATTGAATGTCTATACAGAAAGAAATATATTTTTTGGTTCTCTGGTCTTATATGTGTATAAGTGATTTATTGTCAGGTATCAGATATTGGAGGTACAAAACTCTCATCAAATGATCCACTTCCAATGACCTTAAGAACAAGTGGTGTCTCTCCAAGAACCCCCTGCACCGTGATGATTGTCTGGAACTCTTTCAGCTCACTATGGGGAAAACACTGTTAGTATAAAGTTTAAGAAAGACTGCATCTAATTAAAAAAAATACAGTTATATAGTAGAGTATTCCTGAACTTCAAACTAAACCTGAGATATTACTTCATCCATTTCAGTTGTATAAATATATTACCAATTTCTTGAATTAAGTATTTTCTACAATGTGATTGGTTGGTATCGGATAAGGTAGAATATACCTTGCAGTGAAGCTGATCTGCAGCAGCTGTTTACAGGACATAGGATCCCCAAGAGGTTTCAACACACCACTGTCAGGACTCACACTGAACACTTCATTGTCACCTTCGGCATCTAGACACAACACAAAACATGAGCTCAAATAGATACGAGGTAATTACCATGATTGTAAAGATCACAGGATTAAAGGTGCAAACTGTTATTACAGCAAGTTTGTCAATGCTAATGCAACTACATGGTCTTTCCACTCCAATGGCAAACCTGTAAGTGCGGTCCAGTAGCTACAGGAGCCACCTCTGTTGTAGAGGATGACCTCTTTGACAGTTGTTCGTCCAACGGAGAAGGTGCCAAAATCCACAATGCCGCTGGACAGGTGCAGTGTCGGTAATGCCAGATGAGCACGAAGGGACACTGTCTGAAACAGAGCAAACAGACAACAGTATTTACAACATGGTTACTTGTAGATGAATTTGATATTAAGATTTCAAGAAACCTTGCTGCTAATTCTTGACTATCTTATGTAACGACTGAGACAAATCAGACACATAATTACTTGTTACATTACATTTAACAAATATGCTTTATGCTTAGTAACGGACCTTCCCCCAAAAGAGCAGGAAAGGTCTCAAGTTACCAGGGCTACCACCAGACAAGACTCTGTTTATGGCTTGAAGGAATGTGAAAAGGGAGACCCATAGCCCTTAAACAGACTTTCCTGCATTAATTTAAAGAAAAACTTGTCTTGTAAAGTGTCTCTTGTATGGTATTTCATTTTATGCATCTTATGAGCAAACTACTAGTTCATGTAACCTCATGTAGTTTCTCCTATCAAATGAATGCTTGTTTCACGACTTACACTTTCGTGTATGTCACTTCCTCAGAGGAGGCAGTGTGTGTTTGTTGTATTAAACGGAGTATAAATGGGCACAAACCCAGTTTAATTATGCTTGATTTTCCCGCTGGGAAATCCCAACAATCCCATTGGTCAAGTTGACCCTAGGGGGTATGACTTCTCGCAGACCTTAAAGAGTGACGCACAGATCCTCCTCTCTCTCTCTCTCTCTCTCTCTCTGAACTGACTACAGACACACATCTGCTGGCTCTCACCTGGCCAAGCCGGCCAGGCTGTAAGGCCTACACACACATCAGTGCGTGTGTGGGACAGGAAACCCGATCTGACCACACGGTTGCGGGCCGGCAGGCCCAACACCTCAAGCCATGTGCAACTTCCTCTACCTCGAAGGAGTCGAAACAACTGCAAGTTCATCATATCTTCTTTAGTCAACGCAGAAGAAATCAATTGCAACTTCAACACCATTGAGCCGAATTATCAAGACTTTCTCCTGTGATTTTACATTGGACGCTCTTCAACAGCTCAGGCTAAATGCAAGTAACGTACGATATACAATTTGCTGTGTAATTAGTAAAAGCTGTAAACCCCTTTGTAGCTTGTAGTCACTGATGGTTCTCCCAGGTGTTTTCATAGCTTTATCCATCTGTTCTGACCCGGTTCTTCATTCTGTCACTTCCCATCTTACCCATGTATGTGTGATTTGTGTTGTGTGTATCCGTTTCTGTTTAGTTAATAAAAATTGTGCACAATACATATCTGGTTCTGACTCCCTGCCTGCAAACAAATTGTCACTTAAATGATCGATCTTGTTACACGCTCTAAGCGCTGTAAATGCAAAGGAAGAATTATTTTTCTGTGGTCAAGAAAAATACCCCTTTTCTTAGAATTAATTAATAATTAATACTGAGTGTTCATAGGATGAACTGATTGATTGATTGTAATGTTAATGTAGCTACATCAAGTTAATCTCATTAACTGATTCAAATATTCATAATTAATCATAATGAAAAATCATAATGAATTATGAATAATTATTAATATTTCCCCTTTGATCTAATTCGCTACATTAACACTATCGTTCAAAAGTCCTTTTATACTGCATTTAGGCTGCATTTATTTGATCAAAAATACAGTAAAATCAATAATATTGTGAAATATCATTACAATTCAAAATAACTGTTTTCTATTTGAATCTATGTAAAAAATTAAATTTATTCCTGTGATGGCAAAGATGAATTTTCAGCATCATTACTCCAGTCTAATATGCTGATTTGGTGCTCAAGAAACATTTCTTATTATCACTTATTAATACTTTTGTGGACCTTTTTTTTTTGTTTGATGAATAGAAATTTCACAGAACAGCATTTATTTGAAACAGAAATCTTTTGTGAAATTACAAATGTCTTTACTATCACCTTTGATCAATTTAATGTATCCATGCTGAATAAAAGTATTCATTTCTTTTAAAAAAATTCAAACGGTAGTATAGATTATCAACAGTTTTCAAAATGGGGTCTGGGGGCCAGTTTAGAGGGGAAAAATAGTGTAAAATTTAAATTGATTTAAAGTTAAATGTAAATATAAAATGTATAAATAAATATTAAATTTTATAAATATTTAATATTTTTATTAATTTATTAATTATGGTTGAACAGACAGGATTAGGCATTAGTTTAATTAGGACATTTAAGTAGCTTTTATAAATGTGCCTTACAAAAAAACATTACTGATGTGCATCTTGAGACAAAACAATGGCACTGACATATTTTAAAATATTTAAGTGCCAGTTGCTTTCAGTTAAAATAGCTCAAACATTCATTTTAGTCTTGGGCTAGGCTAAAGCCTTGTCTGTGAAACCGCAGGATTAATTATTAATTATTATTAAAAAATTCAAAATTTTACTTCTTTGCTGTAAATACTGGTTTGAATGAACAATAAGGCTATTGTTCCAGGGGATGGGGATGAGATAGGGATATTATTACCCACCATAATCTTCAGGTGCAATAAACTTGAATATTGTCTTGAAATGTCAGTTCTGTCATTAATAGCAGCTTTGTGCACCTCACAAAGTGTATTTTTTTTCTGAGAATGAATCATTTTACAGGAAGAAAATGAAGCCTGTGTAGAGACCTGTACGCTGTTATTGCTGTACTGAATGGTCAGACTTTGCTGAAACTGTAGTGTCCTTTCTCCAGCATCACTGGACAGAAGGGTAGCAGAGAGCTGAGCATCTGATTCCTCACATGGCTCATTCAGACAGGTCAGAAGTGAAGCTGAATTATGGAAAGCCACCTTAACCTGCAAATTCAAAAAGATCAAACCATTTCTGGATCAGACTGACGTCATAGGTCACATGACAATTACAGCATGACAAACACACATTCATACTATGTAGATAGAACATACTTTTTTAACAGTCACAAAGTATTAAAACCAAATGTAGTACCTACTATACAGTATGCAAATATGTTCAAATGTGTGTAATATGTTTGCACAGACCTGCATGATGTGTTTAGGCTGTAACAGAAGTGATGTTTGCTCGTCTCCTGACCCAGAGAGTCCTTGTGTGTGTCTGTGAGAGGGTGAGCTGCTGATCAGTTTAAGGGTCTGTCGGGGCCGCAGCACTGAGAATGGGGGGTGTGTGCTCAGTCTGAAACTTAAGGCCATATCGGTATTGTTCTTCAGGTGGAATGTCCGAGTGATCATGGATTCCTTCTACACTTAAAAAATGGAAAGACACAAATGTCTAGCTAAACCCTCACACCACTAACAGGCGCTGTCATAATTAAATTCCTTGTCTTTCATTTAGATACATTTTATTGTAAACTGCACCTGTGTGTGAGATGTTCCGTCTAGTGTATCACTGGCAGCTGCATTGAATTCCAGTACCTCTGAATCCTCTGCCATCTGCACTGACAAACTACACACACACACACACTGGTTAATAGTGTTCTGTTTTATCATGTATATGCATGTGTATTAAACACATCTGTAACTCACATGGCAGGTTTTACATTAGCCTGCATATCCAGCCTTAAAGGTTCTAGTTCATAGCCCTGGGCTCTCTCTACTTTGCCTGGAGTCAGTGACGCAAGCTACAAGATAAATAACATGGGTACTGTATGATATTATCAGTAGAGTAAAATGTATGGATTTAATTTCAAACACTTACACTCACATACCTTAGAGTCCAAAGTCATGAAACCCAAAGCATAACCCAAACATCTTTGATTGGCTGAACATGACAGGATCAGAGGAGTGAAAGACACATGAATGGTGCTACTGCCCCCTGCTGGAACTACCTGTATTAAAGCACATATTAAATGCTTTTTTTCCATCAGACCATCATTAGCGTTCTATATCCAGATATGTAAATAAAACAGATTCTAATGGAGATCTGGAACAGTGCTGATCCCCATAACCTACGGTTTGCTGTGGAGTGATGCAGTATGGGTAGTCAGAGACATTCCCTTCATGAGGCTTCAGAAACACAGAGAACAGCTTCTTCACTGGAGCCAAAGACACAGAAGCCCCACTGCCCTCCTCTCCATCGCATTCTTCCTCATTCTCTCCAAAATCATCCTAAAAAACAGAATAAGTGAATTGAAAATGCACTTTTTGGTTTGTGTAGTGAAGCTAAAACCAGAACAATCTGTTTTGGGAAGTTGCCATGAAAACTAAGGCTAGACTCACAGATTTGGTCATGAATGTTGAGCTTGTTCCTTCTCTGCTGGGGGTGTGGCTGTCATCCCATGTGGGCGGGAACATGACGGATGAGTCCAGCCCTCCAACAACCTCATTGCCATCTGCATCCTTCAGAGGAAAGGGTTCACCACATGCAACCAATAGATCTATCAACTTACTATCGCCAACCTCCAAGTTGTAGGTCACCCAATCCATACGGATATCTGAGAAGTTTCAGAAAATAACATGATTTATGCCGTTTTGAAATAGAAGTTAACAATCAAACAAGAAAATATACACTATATTGCCAAAAGTATTAGGACACCCCTCCAAATCATTGAATTCAGGTGTTCCAGTCACTTCCATGGCCACAGGTGTATAAAATCAAGCACCTAGGCATGCAGACTGCTTCTACAAACATTTGTGAAAGAATGTTATATTATATTATAACAAAGTGAAAGCAATTGGGAACAACAGCAACTTAGCCATGAAGTGGTAGGCCACGTAAAATCACAGAGCGGGGTCAGCACATGCTGAGGCGCACGGTGCACAGAAGTCACCAACTTTCTGCAGAGTCAATAGCTACAGACCTCCAAACTTTGTGCGGCCTTCAGATTAGCTCAAGAACAGTGAGTAGAGAGCTTCATGGAATGGGTTTCCATGGCCGAGCAGCTGCATCCAATCCTTACATCACCAAGTGCAATGCACAGAGTCCTGACCTCAACCCAGTAGAACACCTTTGGAATGATTTAGAACGGAGAATGCGAGCCAGGCCTTCTCGTCTAACATCAGTGCCTGACCTCACAAATACGCTTCTAGAAGAATGGTCAAAAATTCCCATAAACACCTTGTGGAAAGCCTTCCCAGAAGAGTTAAAGCTGTTATAGCTGCAAAGGGTGAGCCAACTCCATATTAAACCCTACGGCTTAAGAATGGGATGTCATTAAAGTTCATGTACATGTAAAGGCAGGCGTCCCAAAACTTTTGGCAATATAGTGTATGTGAGAAACATTTGTAAACTTGATGTGGTGAACGGCTCACCATACGGACTGATGTTAATGAGCCGTAAAGAGCGTGACACAGTGTCTCCTCCCGAAACATGGCTTCCAAATCTGTCAATCATAAATATCAAGGAATAATCTTTGCTTAATAAACTGCAACATCTAAAGTATTCTCTATGAACACTGACCGTATAATTGGACCCTGGTTCTGATTGTCAGGCTGTGGTCCAATCATCTGAAAGTAAATGGGGCAGCCCCTCACAGACATCTGGATGGGAATGGGAGTTGGATCTAGATTTCCAACCTAAAAAAGGTCATAAGTTCATAAGAATACATTGTAACTCAGCTGTCTGATGTGAGAAAGGCAAAATGTTTATAGTGAAATTAAACGGTTTGATTGTTTTGTGAAATACATACCTTGCATATAAGATTGTCCTGATAATCTCCCCACATATTGGTGAAAGCAGTGATATTGATGGTTTGACTCTCAAATGGACCAAGCATTCCACTGTTTGGTTTAACAAAGAACGCTGCACCTCTTCCATGGGAAAGCAGACAGTTTACAAATTCTGAAAGCAAAAAAAACTTTGACTTTGGTGTTTCACTTTCTCTAATACTGAAGAACAGAAAGGATTAGGTTGCACTGACCATCATATGCTTTCTGCTGTATTTTTTTGGCCTGGACAGAGTGGAGAGGTGCACTGCTCCTGAAAGAAAAGGCCAAAGGGTTAGGTAAAACAGTTTTTTATATGATATTAAAATATTAATCAAACATCAAACATCCACGTCACCGCTGGCTATATTTCACTCTCCATTCATCCCTGAATACTTCACGAAACTAAGCTAAGTTCCTTTTTAATGCTCATTGCTAAGGCCATCCGTGTTGCTTAGGCTTCTAGTCATTTTCAGTAAATGTTCTTTAAGTTATAGTTGATATTGGAAACATGTGTTCTTAAAGCTATAGTTGCTATCGGAAACACGCAGTTCTAAAAGCTGTAGTTGCTATTGGAAACACGCTGTTCTAAAAGCTATAGTTGCTATTGGAAACACGCTGTTCTAAAAGTTATAGTTGCTATTGGAAACACGCTTGTTCTTAAAGTTATAGCTGCTATTGGAAACGTGTGTTCTTAAAGCTATAGTTGCTATCGGAAACACGCTGTTTTTAAAGCTATAGTTGCTATTGAAAACACGCTGTTCTTAAAGCTATAGTTGCTATTGGAAGCAGGTGTGTTCTTAAAGCTATATAGTTGCTATTGAAGCAGGTGTGTTCTTAACGCTAGTTGCTATTGGAAACACGCTTGTTCTTTTAAGAATAGTTGCGATTTGAAACATGCTCACTCTAAAGTCTATCTGGTTACTATTGGAATTATTATTATATTATATTATTATATTGCACATGCTGTGTTAATGTTAGCAACATGCTTGTGGCTTAAGCTTTTCTAGAGTATCAATAACATGCTGTGCCTAAATACACACAGCAGGTACGTTTCACTGCAGAGGTCTCTTATTCAACACTAACAACATTGTGACTTGGTGATCCCATGAGGGAGTGCAGAGTCGTGGGGGTCGTCGTCTTCTCCTCCACAGCCGATGGAATAACCCCGACAGGAGCAGAATCATGATCATGAATGAGGAACCTGCACGTTGCATCTAACTTGGAGACGTATGTTTCCCAGACCAGACTAATAGTTGAATACTAGTTCTGTGATTACAACATGCTTGGGGTAATGCTTCCCCCATAAAAAAGGCATTCAGATTTTCGCATCAGTTTGTGTTTGGGGGATATCGACATTGGTTTTGTTTTGGGGGTTATTGCTGCTCTCCCTGCTCTTATCCATGCTAGGCTGCATGGATGCGCAGGGAGTTCTTGCCCAGAACAGAACCATATCGCCAATTCAAACTGTATGCTAATTGTCAATCTTCTTTGACGATAGTGGTCCTGACAGAAATCAAGCGTAGCGTCAGTTCTAGCAGGTCACAGTAGTCAAGCTCGCATCAGCTGACTGTCAGCTGACACGTCTACCTATAGGGATACGATGTCTATTACAGCATACATACACTCACCTAAAGGATTATTAGGAACACCTGTTCAATTTCTCATTAATGCAATTATCTAATCAACCAATCACATGGCAGTTGCTTCAATGCATTTAGGGGTGTGGTCCTGGTCAAGACAATCTCCTGAACTCCAAACTGAATGTCAGAATGGGAAAGAAAGGTGATTTAAGCAATTTTGAGCGTGGCATGGTTGTTGGTGCCAGACGGGCCGGTCTGAGTATTTCACAATCTGCTCAGTTACTGGGATTTTCACGTACAACCATTTCTAGAGTTTACAAAGAATGGTGTGAAAAGGGAAAAACATCCAGTATGCGGCAGTCCTGTGGGCGAAAATGCCTTGTTGATGCTAGAGGTCAGAGGAGAATGGGCCGACTGATTCAAGCTGATAGAAGAGCAACTTTGACTGAAATAACCACTCGTTACAACCGAGGTATGCAGCAAAGCATTTGTGAAGCCACAACACGCACAACCTTGAGGCGGATGGGCTACAACAGCAGAAGACCCCACCGGGTACCACTCATCTCCACTACAAATAGGAAAAAACAGGCTACAATTTGCACGAGCTCACCAAAATTGGACAGTTGAAGACTGGAAAAATGTTGCCTGGTCTGATGAGTCTCGATTTCTGTTGAGACATTCAGATGGTAAAGTCAGAATTTGGCGTAAACAGAATGAGAACATGGATCCATCATGCCTTGTTACCACTGTGCAGGCTGGTGGTGGTGGTGTAATGGTGTGGGGGATGTTTTCTTGGCACACTTTAGGCCCCTTAGTCCCAATTGGGCATCGTTTAAATGCCACGGCCTACCTTGACCATGTCCATCCCTTTATGACCACCATATACCCATCCTCTGATGGCTACTTCCAGCAGGATAATGCACCATGTCACAAAGCTCGAATCATTTCAAATTGGTTTCTTGAACATGACAATGAGTTCACTGTACTAAAATGGCCCCCACAGTCACCAGATCTCAACCCAATAGAGCATCTTTGGGATGTGGTGGAACGGGAGCTTCGTGCATCCCACAAATCTCCATCAACTGCAAGATGCTATCCTATCAATATGGGCCAGCATTTCTAAAGAATGCTTTCAGCACCTTGTTGAATCAATGCCACGTAGAATTAAGGCAGTTCTGAAGGCGAAAGGGTATTAGTATGGTGTTCCTAATAATCCTTTAGGTGAGTGTATATAAGCTCCTTCAGTACTATCAGCAGCTATTGCATTTCTCCAGAGCTCATTTACCCTCCTCCATCCCCAGCTCCTCCTCTCGTCAGTCAGGACATTAAATACTGACATTAATGATATCTGCAGTACATTATGTTGGTTCTGTTCTGTTTACCCTATAAGGGGGGTTATTGCTGCTCTTTGACGATAGTGGTCCTGACAGAAATAATGTTATACAACATTTAAAATGTTACAATTTCTATTTCAAATAAATGCTGTTCTTTCTTTTTCCTATTGATTAAAGAAAAAATTATGCTGCTGAAAATTCAGCTTTGTCATCAGAGGAATAAATTACATTTTAAAATATATATTTAAAAAAAAAATTGTAAACAAGTTTTAAAAAAAATTACTTCACAATATTACAGAATTACATCTTACTGACCCCAGATTCAAACTATGTACTGTACCTTTCAGAGTTTTCATCCGATTGTGAAGGGCAGTATCCAGTAAAGTACTCTGCCTCGACAGTGAACAGAGCAGGTATAGCAGTGTGATTAGTTATCAGCAAATGCCGTTTGATTGATTTGCCAATGATGACTGGCTCATGCTCTGTGAAGTCCAGTGTGATTGGTTGGTGATTGTCATCACTTGAATTAATACTAAAAATGTAACAGTGAAGAACACAATGAGAAAAAAGCTAATAAAACGACTAACCAAAGAAATGTGAATATGAGGTAAATTTATGGATTTACCATTCAGAAGGCAATGAGTAGGACACTCTGAGAGGTTTGGCTTTAGAAAAAAAGCCCAGTAATAATGGATTCTCCATTCCTTTTACTTCACAAACTGCAGCCACTTCAGTCAGTTCCTCCTAAAAACATTAAAACAAAACACACATTTACAATAATGTGAGGAACAATATTGTACTGGAGCTTGAATTTCATCAAATGTTTAGTTTACAAGCTGTGGTTGTTAGAGTATTACAGTAGCAGTACATACAACAGTGTGAGCGGTGAATGATACAGTGACTTCTCTTTTGGCATTGGGCTCCAAAGTGCCTGCGGAGGGGCTGAAGGTTGCAGAACAGAGATGAGCTTGTGCACCCTGGAGCTGAGGGGGAGAGAAAACATTGAGAATAACTAAAAAAGACCTGGGATTTATATTATTTGGTCCAACCTCTACAATATCACAACATTATACCAGAGCAAAATTGAATTCTTTTGATTGGTTGACAGACATTCCCAGATTTGTAGATTTCTAGTCATGTGATCTCAACATGTCTGCCACCTTATCTTTATTATTTTAAACTTATTTTTCTAAAGAATCATTTCTTCATTTTTTATGTGTAAAACTTATTTAATGAAGAAAAATTACTGTGGGCACTTAATTTTCTTAAAAGTATGACCACATTATGGTTCAATATCATTTTATCATGTTCTTTCTAAACTAGCAACACTGGCTTGGTTATTTTAAACAAGATAAAAACATCTTGAGATAAGCACATCCTCACCTTACTCCAGGTGAAGTTGGCTGGCAGTAGTGTTTGGTTAAACAGGATAACACTGCCTGTCTGTGGTACACCTACATACACATCAGCAAACTCCAGCTCACAGCTCAGCAAGCACACCTGAGGAGACTGGACAACCGCCCGTACAGAGAGGTGACTGAAGACAAACACAAATGCTCCACTCAAATATGTAACAAAAGACAGTAATAACACTCTTTCATTAGGTAACATTTAAGTAGTATTCTCTTCTTCTAGTTCTTACTGACATCTGCACAATACAACAAATGATGTGACTCCAAATGATTTCCTCACCATCCAGTGCCGTCGTGCACAGTAAGCTGTAGGACTGACTCAAAACAATGGCAGTACAGGGCTCTGAAGACCACATCCACACTGCAGGACGCCAGGGGAGGCAGAACACCTTTATTTGGATTCATATACACCTGATCACACATGCAGAAAAGAAGATAAAAAAGCTTTATGTTATATAACATACAAACCAAATAAAAACCTTTATATTTTTATTAATATAATAATAATTATTATTAATTATTGTTATACCTTTTTATATTTATTTTATAAAATAATATATATGTAATATTATATCATATTATAAAATATTTTGTTATATATTATATAATATCTTATTATTTATATACACTCACCTAAAGGATTATTAGGAACACCATACTAATACTGTGTTTGACCCCCTTTCACCTTCAGAACTGCCTTAATTCTACGTGGTATTGATTCAACAAGGTGCTGAAAGCATTCTTTAGAAATGTTGGCCCATATTGATAGGATAGCATCTTGCAGTTGATGGAGATTTGTGGGATGCACGAAGCTCCCGTTCCACCACATCCCAAAGATGCTCTATTGGGTTGAGATCTGGTGACTGTGGGGGCCATTTTAGTACAATGAACTCATTGTCATGTTCAAGAAACCAATTTGAAATGATTCAAGCTTTGTGACATGGTGCATTATCCTGCTGGAAGTAGCCATCAGAGGATGGGTACATGGTGGTCATAAAGGGATGGACATGGTCAGAAACAATTCTCAGGCATTTAAACGATGCCCAATTGGCACTAAGGGGCCTAAAGTGTGCCAAAAAAACATCCCCCACACCATTACACCACCACCACCAGCCTGCACAGTGGTAACAAGGCATGATGGATCCATTTTCTCATTCTGTTTACACCAAATTCTGACTCTACCATCTGAATGTCTCAACAGAAATCGAGACTCATCAGACCAGGCAACATTTTTCCAGTCTTCAACTGTCCAATTTTGGTGAGCTCGTGCAAATTGTAGCCTCTTTTTCCTATTTGTAGTGGAGATGAGTGGTACCCGGTGGGGTCTTCTGCTGTTGTAGCCCATCCGCCTCAAGGTTGTGCGTGTTGTGGCTTCACAAATGCTTTGCTGCATACCTCGGTTGTAACGAGTGGTTATTTCAGTCAAAGTTGCTCTTCTATCAGCTTGAATCAGTCGGCCCATTCTCCTCTGACCTCTAGCATCAACAAGGCATTTTCGCCCACAGGACTGCCGCATACTGGATGTTTTTCCCTTTTCACACCATTCTTTGTAAACTCTAGAAATGGTTGTGCGTGAAAATCCCAGTAACTGAGCAGATTGTGAAATACTCAGACCGGCCCGTCTGGCACCAACAACCATGCCACGCTCAAAATTGCTTAAATCACCTTTCTTTCCCATTCTGACATTCAGTTTGGAGTTCAGGAGATTGTCTTGACCAGGACCACACCCCTAAATGCATTGAAGCAACTGCCATGTGATTGGTTGATTAGATAATTGCATTAATGAGAAATTGAACAGGTGTTCCTAATAATCCTTTAGGTGAGTGTATATATATATATATATATATATAATTTTATTTATTTATTATTTATTTATTATGTATATTATTATTGATTTCTAAGAGGTGTAAATAGGGTGTTGTACCAGTCCCTTGATGGGCGGCTGGGTGTGGGACAGTTCTTCTAAGCTCCAGGGGGCATCTACCAGGCTGTTGTTGGTGATATGGATGGTAGAGATGCTCTCATTTCCCATTTCCAGCAAACCAAAATCCAGACTGGGTACATTCACTGAGCAATGCGGACCCTGAGACACCATATTAAACATACTGAATATGAATTAAATTGTAAGACATAATTTGTTAAGAAGAACATTTGTGGTGGCCTCCACACAGCGTATACAGTATAAATCAGTAGGAAAGGGATTCAAACACCTCTGACCTTAAATGTGACCTCAATGGCCAGTCCCACAGTTTTAGGATGGTGCTGAATGTGACACTGCAGGGTGGAGGAAAAATGACCAGGATTCCTTCCGGTCAGAACCAGCTCCATGTCAAAACACTCATTTATCTCTGTAAGCAAGCAACAGGTTCAGCATATTACTGTATGTCATGTTAGAATTCATTCATTTATTCGTTTGTTTATTAATTAATAGATTTATACTCTATTTTTAGTAGTGTATAAATACTCTGTTATTATATATATTATAAGATTTTTTCAGTGTTGGGTAAGTTACTTTAAAAAATAAATGAATTACTAGCTACTAATTACATCTTCAACAATATATTACTGTACTAATTACTCTCTCTAAAAAGTATTGGATTACTTATGACTAATTACTTTATCAATCCCAAAGCAACCTCAACTAGTTGAACAATATAAGGATAGACATGAAACTGCTCTATTAATTCTTTCAAATAAACAATATACAATTGCATACATTATTCTTGAATTGACCAAAGTGTGTAAAATAAACTGTAATTTATTCCTGTGATGGCGGCAGCCAATTCGGCAGACATATTCAGTGTCACGTGATCCTTTAGAAATCATTCTAATATGCTGATTTGGTGCTCATGAAACAAGATGAATTATGAATGTCTTTATTGTCACTTTTGATCAATTTAATGAATCCTTGCCTTATAATTAATTTATTTCAAAAGAATGTCTTAAGGACCCCCACACTTTTGAATAATAGTGTATATCTGTTTGTTCATACATTCATTTACTGATGCACTGCAATGCTCTGACCTATTTCTCCTGTTGAGGGCTCCACTTCAATTACGTGACTGTCAACAATACGCTCCCATTCAAAGTGAACGACTGATTTGCTGTGATTCCACATCTAAAACGCACACAGACACAAAGCATAAAAGCATGTTGTAAATTAGAAAATAGAAGTTTGGAGTCATTTTGATCTCTAGACTCAGCGCTACCTTGAATCTCTTGCGGATTGTGTTGTGTATGTAGGTCTCCCCTGGTATTAAAACAGCATACGGCTCAAGAAGGATCTTATACGGCTCAGCAGAACCTTTCACTTCAACCTCTAAAACGGTCACATCATTTACTTGGAGAGCTGTGTCGAGACACGTCCTGCAAATCAGCAAATAGAAGTTTCTACATGGTATGTGCTTATTTTGATTGAAAAATCTTACATTTATCTTAATTCTAAATTCAAATATTAGTTCAGTTCACCCATCGTCACTGATTCTGGGTGGATTAGGAACATCCATGATCACCAAGTGGCAGACATTGTGGTACTCTTTCAGCTGAGACAGAGAGAAAACAAATGTTCAGAGGAAAGTGCACGTGTATAAGGGTCCGTTCACACAGAATGCGTATTTTGCATTCCACTTCACTACTTTTATATTGTTTTTCAATGTAAACACACACTAGATGGATGTCTTTAACTGTTGCGCTTGCATCTTTTGCTGTGTCATGACACGGCGTGTCACAACTTTTAAAAAACACGTCTTTAGACCTTGTGCTTTTTCCGTTGCATTGACCTGCTTCTTGCATTTTTAACAGCAAAAACACATTCTGTGTGAACCAGCCCTACATAAGTGTGTTTATATGTGTGAGTGCACATTCATACATCCTTGGGACAGTATGTGAGCAGGAACTCATGTTCCTGTGCAGGGGTCAGGATGCCCATAACTGGACAGATGCTGAACACACTGTCTGTATCAAGATGATGCTGAATGCTGGAAGGGTTTGGAGCTTCTCCAGGCAACAAACATTGAAGGTTGGGCTTCATGATCTGCCAGTGGTATGGGAGTTCCAAGTGTCTACACAGAAGCAAAATAATGATTTACAAACATACCAGTAAGTATCTACTGTATATACTATTCTGTGTTTATGCAGATGTGTGCAGGGAGCTCACACATTGTTTTTTACGACCACCGTCTTCTGCAAGGTGGAATGTGGATTGGTTGGGTTGAATCTGACAAAATGCTCAGCTGTGATATCACACAACTCCCCAAATTTAGGCTGATCCTCTCCGCCTGATACTGAAACCAGCTCCACAGTGACCAGCTGACCTGTACCTGAGAGAACTTATTGTAACATGTACACATATATTTTTTTGAAGGTTTTTGTGTTAGTCCACGTCCCCATTAATCTGGATACATTTTTTGGCCTTCCATCCACACTAAAAAGCCACTTTTGTTTTGCGAAAACCAAGCCTTTTGAAAATGCTGTCCCAAGTGGATCAATTTGAAAAAGCAGTTTTTGTTTTGTAGTGTGGACTGTAATAACAAAGGTATTTGAAAACTATGACTGACACATTTAGTCATGTGACACATATTGTACCCATAGATATCTATGGTTATACCGGCATTGTTGTGCCTGCTATTCAATTTTATAGCGTTGTTAATAAATGTTACTTTGTACAATCTTCATATTACATTTCTGCAAAGATTACAGAAAATTCACTCAGAGATGACATCCTGCAAAGATAACAGAAAAATGTCCTGCATAAAAACATGAGGGTGATTGCGTTTTAGACCATAGACTTTTAAAAATAAAGGTTCTAAAAAGAGGTTTTTTACAGTGATGCTATAGAAGAACCATTTTTGGTTGTGCAAAGAACCTTTCAGTGAACAGATTTCGCACTCAAAAAAAACTGGGTTATTTTTTCAACCCAAATGCTGGGTTGAGACTGCTGGGTAAGGACACTAGGTTGATTTAACCCAATTTGGGTTGAAAATCTGTGTTAATCTGCAAACCGGCGGTGCTGGGTTGGGAACGCAGATGTGAAAGAGAGCATGCACGTCATGTTAACGACATTGAGAGAAGCCACCATTTTCTCAGCATCTTCAGATGGAAGCAAGTGAAATATGGTTTGGTAAGTAAAGATTAAAATTTAAATTAAAGTCATCACCATTGGTTTTTGTCCAAGAGTATTTTGAGATTTATTAGAAGGTGGTAAAAAGCTTATATTGAAATATTTGTGGGCGCGGTTTTCGCCTCAGAAATTCACTAAGTCTTAACAGCCTCTTTTATTGAGATGAAAATACTTTTTTAATATAGTGGGTTTCTTATGTCATATTTACATAAGAGTTTACAATATTTACATTTTCTGAAGTCTGTTCATAGAGGGTTACCAACAGATAATCAACACTGAGATGTCCCAACATTTGAATAATCTAAATTTTTTTTTTTTTGTTAAAGGGAATGGTTCCATGAATGTTAAAAGTCCTTCATGGAACCATAGATGCCAATAAAGAACCTATTAAAGAGTGTTCATCGAATAGCAATTTTGATTGTGACCTGGACACACCAGAAAAGGGGTGGGATATTTTGAATAAAATGATTGTGCCAGAAGAATTGCGTGAGAATTTTAGTATGTCGGTTTCACCTCAATGAGCATTTATTACGTTTTACGCATGCATTTCAGTTTGGACAAGAAACTTTTGAAAAAAGGCTTGAAAATGTTAGTGTGGAAGTAGGGCGTTTTTAAACGAAAACGACATTATCAAATGTAGACATAGTCTCAAATCTCAGAGAAGAAGTTACGTAAAGTATTTATATTCTTAAGTTTGGCTGAATTGACTCCCTACCTTGGAGTGTGATGTCCTTCACTTGACAGTTGTCACAGACAATGGTGAAGTCCTGAGAAATGATCTCAGCAGTTGTGGGGAAAAACACAACCTAAACAATAAGATAAATCCAAACACACAGAGTCACAGACTTGCAGATTACTTAATATCATTAAAATCTGAGCAACATCAGTCTTTAATAATCACTGTATTCACAATGTGTAGTAATTAGCATAAATTAGCATATTCATTAGTCTTTCAAAATGTCTTTCTTTGCAAGTTTCTTAGGTGATGGCATGATGCACAACAAAACCTGCATCTTAAAATGAAAGTGTTTAGAAGTTCTTTCTAAAACAAAAATCTGCAGAAAACCAAAATCCTTTAAAAACCTAAAAATCTGTTCTGCCAACCACAAGTATTTATTTTTAATCATAATTACAGTCACTAAAAAGTTACAATGAGGGAACGAGTGTATGAGGATGTCAATCAAACTAAAATAGAGAAAACTGCATATATTCTAAGAGGAAGATTAAACAAATATATGATAATGTGGAATCTTCTAGAGGACATTTAGGTCATTTGAGTAAAACTGATTAGCATGTATAAGATTTTCTTGATTTTTGTTGCTGATTGAGTTGATTTGCTGTCAGCATCAGTCAGTAATATCTCACCTCTATGACAGTGGCCTGTCCAGGGAGAAGACCAAAAATAGCGGGACTGATGGCAAAGGGAGGCTGTTCTGCGAAAGTAGACTTCACTGCAGACTGAGACAAACTATCAAAATGACTTCTCAGGATGGTTACCAATATACCAAGACAAAAGCAATCAAGGTTAAAGTCACAATGTAGCAGACAGAGACAGATATTTTATTCTATATTGTGCCATACATTCAAGAGAAATGAAACAAGAGAAATAAAAAAATGAAGGGCAGAGACTTGGATGGAAGCAAGCCCATCTGGTTGACGTTTTCACACCCCATGGTCTACTCTACATACAACCTCAGTAAGAATTATTTTGTTTCTTTGGCTAAAAAACTGTTGAACTCTAGTATAAAGGACACGACTGTGTGATTGTTATTAATGTGTTTATCTTGTTATGCAGCTTCATATGAAAGTGTTTAGATGGGGATATGAAAATATGTTCCTGTACTTATGTACAGTAAATATGTTCATAATCTGTAAATATGTTTATTCTGACTAAATCTATCTGTGTCTTTATACTTTTTCATATTTTTTTATTCTTAAATTTTATTATGTGTCTTGTTATATTTATATATGTGCACTGGAAGCTTCAATACCAACGTAAATTCCTTTTGTATGCAAGCACACTTGGCAATAAAGCTCTTTCTGATTCTGGCTCTTATTCTGATATGTATCACCCAATACAAATTTCCCCTAAAAGGGACAAATAAGGTGTTTAAGTGGACTAAATGATTAGAGAAGTCTGACATACGTCACCAGAGATAAGTCTGTTATTTCACAGGAAGATCAAGTTATGATATTTTTATTAAAAATGATGAGCTCAAATTTTTTTAAATAATGTAGATGAATAACATGCAATAAGATGTCAATCTGACTTTAAGCCAATGTTTGTATTCAAGTGAACTCAGCTAAATCTGCAATAGTTTTTTCAATATAGTATAATAAGATAATATAAGTTCCATTGGAAGCCATAAATAATAATACAGCCAAAGAAAGGAATCCAAACTATGAATTGAATGAGTTTTCATGTCGACATTTGCTTGCTTACCCTAAGGCTTGAGGCAGGCCACTGTTTCTTAGGCATTACACAGAATGTTCCAGCACTCAGTCCTTCATTCCGACATAAAACCTCCATAAACTTCACCCCTCCAGCCAGGCAGTAACCACAGTCTGTGACAGCAGGCACTGGCACATGAAAAGAGAAAATGAATCCTTTTTTACTGATCATTAGCAGATGAAGATGCTTTGAAAGTCAGTTGGGTCCAAACAACATTGGACCCCATTGAGTTTTCATTTTTGGGTGAACTATCCCTTTAAGATCTAGATGTTAAAAGAGTTATGTTTACTTTGACTCACAAGAGAGTATTGGAGGGGGTCTGTGGGCCTCTATCGGTATAATGAGAGAATACGGCAACTGCGTCTCCACAACCAGAGCGTCCTCATAGTCAGCCAGAGTGTCTGGAGCAAAACGCACCATGTACTGGCAGCTCATTCCAGGAGCAACAATCCCTCCCTCACCAGGGAATCTGCCTGTTGAACAGAAAGCGTTGACAAATATTTCTTATCTTGATGCCAAAAAGCTGAAATCACATTAGGTATGGAAGTAATTTTTTACATTTTTAACAGTAGATGTCGCTGTTTTCCTATTCTGCCACCTGGAGCTGCAGGGTAAATAACCAAGTCATTTTTATTTAAAGTATAAACTACTCCAGCCCAGGCAGAGATATATTCCTGCTATTTCCTCTAGTCCTGCTACCAAACAACTAACAGATTCAATGGAAACCGTGCAGAAAAACCTGCTGCCAACATAAATGAGTCTTTCATGAGGTCAGCAGGTGCTTTTTTTTGAGACTCACCCAAACCAACAGAGAAGTGTGGAGAGGTTGGAGGAATCATTCGAATGTGACGGCTGGTCGCAGTCATGTTTTTGAGCTCCACCGCAGTCTACAGGAAACATAAGACACTATTAAGAACCAAAATATGAAAATATACCAAACTGGAAGCCATTCAGTAGTGGCTCTGTATGGAAAATCTAATGAACAAAGTAAAAAACATGCAGTATACAGTGAAAACATGTTTATACTTTGGAATCAAGACGATTATTCATTCAAATGGACCAAAATGAATGTGCTTTTATACAGTACCTCATAGACTTGTCCTGCTCTGTAGTCAGTGAAGAAGATCACAGGTGGATTTGCAGTGAAGATGGGAGCGGAACCCTCAGGACTTTTATTAAAAGATAGAAAGTGGAATTTTGTAACCACAATTTGAGCTTACATTAAGTTAATACGAACACAAATTAAATAAACAGAATAGTTATCATGTATCCTAAACTGAAATGTCTTGATAATTAAAGGGATAGTTCACCAAAAAATGAAAATTACCCCGATTTACTCACCATCAAGCCATCCTAGGTGTATATGACATATACTCATTTCATATATTCTTTCAGACAAATACAATCAGAGTTATATTAATAAATATCCTGGCTAATCCAAGCATTATAATGGCAGTAAATGACTGCCCAAAATTTGAAGCCCAAAAAAGTGCATCCATCCACTTATGAAAAAAGCGTAACTGGCGCGACGATGACGTCGGGTGCAGCGCAAGCATTTTGAACTGCGAGAGGCATTACACTTTTTTTGTAAGTTGAATACAAAAGGCTGTCCTCCGGAAGCTAGATATTTTATAACGTGTTATATATGGATATTTTTCTTACAAAAACCCATCAATTCACTTCAGAAGGCCTTTATTAACCCCCCGGAGCTGTGTGGATTACTTTTATAATGGATGGAAGCACTGTTTTGGGCTTCAAATTTTGGGCTGCCATCCACTGCCATTATAAAGCTTGGATTAGCCAGGATATTTATTAATATAACTCAGACTGTATTCATCTGAAAGAAGAATGTCATATACACCTAATAATAATTTTCATTTTTGGGTAAACTATCCCTTTAAATCAATGCTCTAGAAAATCCAGAATGCAACAGTTTTATCCCATAAATGTCCATCTATGTGCAGTAAGCAACAATATATTTGTGCACTTAGAAATTATTTTGTCACACCACAGGATAATTTAAAAACAAACAAGTAAAAAGGGTGTATAACCTAAAATATACACAACAGTCATACATATTTGAACATTAAATCTTGGTGGACATGTTTTGTGGCAACTGCCCAGCTACACTTTATGAAAGATCTCATTCAAACAGGATCTTTTGTTCTATTGTTGACTGCCAAGAAGCATAAAACAGGAACTGCACAGAGCTCATTGACTCAAAATGCTAAGAGAGTCAGCTGAGGCATTTTGATAGTCTTGTGATTCTTTTTGTTGCTGTGAAAACCCTCCATTTAAATGGCCAGAGATATTCCAGTAGGGCCAGGCAAGTGAAACAGGCAAAGGAGTGATTCATTGAGTTTTCAGGAGTTTTCAGTGTTCTCTCTGATTACCACCACCTGACATGCTGATGTGAGCTTGGAGTCGATAAATTAAATAAAGGACAAAAAGCTATTTAGGCTGCATGGCTGGTAATATTAATTGTAGAATAATCCATTCTACTGGTTTGAAATATCATGTTGTGCTTTTCAGATGTCTACACAAGCCATCAAAAAATATATCACAGAACACACAGGCAGCGTTTACAATATATGACGAACAATATAGTGTGATCTGTATCTTGAGGGCTCATGTGTATTATATTTCTCCTACCCAAGCTGCTCAAATATTGTGGTACTAATGGTTGAATAAAGCTGTGTAAAATGCAAACAACGCAATAACAAAGAACAAGTTTTTCAGGGATTAAAACAGAAGGATAGGATAGTATGGAATCAAAGGTGATGTGCAATTTGTTGTTGACCCATGGAAGATGGTTAATTTAATTAAATTATTGAAGATTATAGAAAACATACATCAAACATTTCAATATCTAGTGTCTCTCTAAGAAAGTGGTTCTCAATCAGGGGGCCTCAAGACTGTTCTCAAAACTTTAAATTATTAAAGACAAAACAAGAATGAAAATAAGGTAAAAAACAACAAAAAATTATTTGGTTATTTTTATAATGAATATATATCTTTCTAGTAACGCCAAGCTCTAAAATATTTTTTCGAGTAGAAATTGTGAGTGAGGGGTGCCTTCAAATATTGTTGTGGACAACGTGGGGGGTGACGCAAGTCAAAAAGGTGACTAAATTGATCTTCCCAAAGAAAACACACATTAAAATCAAAAGCAGCGGCACACCTCTTTTTGCCAGTCTTTTTCCTGCTCTTTCCCACATTCTCTGGCCTCTTCCCTGGCATGATGAGAGACTTTGCCCCACGCTGGGCATTTGGGAGCAGGAAGCGAGGGTTGCGCAGGAACTTATGTCCGTCTTTGTGCTGCTGCAGGGAAGCCCTGTCTTCTGCCCGACTCAGAGCACTGGGCTTCTTCATCCAAGAGGCCTTATGCACCACACCGAGCTTTTAAGTTGAAAAATTGGAAAAGACAAATAATAATACATTTTTAAATAACATCAAGATTTTAGGATAATTATTTAATTATTTTAGTTGGTATGAACAGGCACTGTTTCTTTCCTTTTCAAATTACCTTCTTGCTCATTTTATATGATCCTGCAGTGTGACAAAATAATTTAAAATGATATCCTTTTAATATAAAGCATATTTAATATTTACAATATTGGTAAGACTTTACAATAAGGCCTCGTTTGTTTACATTAGTTAATGCATTAACTAACAACAATGAACAATATATTTTTACAGCATTATTTACCTTTAATGTTAGTTCATGTTCATGTTAGTTCATAGTGCATTAACTAATGTTAACAACTTTGTGTATTACAAATGTGGTAGTAAATGTTGAGATTAACAAAGATTAATAAATGCTGTAGAAGTATTGTTCATTCTTAGTTCATGTTAAGTAAAACTTACTGTAAAGTGTTACCATAATAATTATAATATTAAAGTACAAACATTTAAAAAAAATAAATAAATAAAGTGTAATATTAAAATTACAAGCAAAATAATTATAAACAAATAGTAGTGTATAGTTGCATAGCTTGTTATATCTACGTATATGTGAACTAGCATTAACATTGTTTATCATGTTATTTAGCGTCTAGTCTTTTAAAGAATGTGATGACGTAGCAAAAAATATAAAGGTCATTCTTCTCCCTTTGATATGAGGAAAACTGAATAATGTTTAGGGAAAAACCTCAGTGCCCTGGATGGAGCTGGACTCTGGAGAGGAAGGGAGTGTAAGTGTCTCCTCTGATTGTTCCAGCAGGCTCTGGGCCGTATGTGGAGGTGGGGGGAGAGGAGTGTAACCATCATCCTGCGGTTCGTTGCTGATGTGCATATTATAGGAGATAGTTGGTTGAGCAAAGCCTGGAGTAAACTTGCCTGCAACAAATGAGAAAATGACAGTATCATCATTATACGTAATCTGACTGTTTGAGTATGTTTTCACTTTATAGGTCAGTGAAATTTACCTTTTGGGTTTTTAACAACTGGGGTGTGCACTGTTGTATAATCCAGTGGACAAATCAAGCTGTTGCTCCTGAGAAGCTCACTGTCCACACACCACTTGAAGGCTGATTTCACTTTGGAGACATAGAGGATTACTTATGCTACTAAAGGCTGGAATACACTACACGTCTTTTGCTCAGATTTGTCAACAGTAGAATAGTTGCCAAAAGTCTGTACCAGTCTGCAGATTTTGGGCAGTGGGTGTTTGCACAGAAAATCACGTAGTGTATGATGGGCACAGACTACAATTTTTTCCATCCAGCCAGAGGATATGTTTGATATTTTGAGCCGATTTTAGAATGTAGTGTATGATGCATTGCTTCTGAAACCAAAGCTGTCCTCTATCTACCAGTGTTGCAATAAAATACAATACAAATACAATAACAATACAAAAGTAAATTAACAGAAAACATGTAACAAATTAAATGCAATATTTGACTCATCAGCACAGATAAAACATCCAAATGCGCTTGGCTCATTATTTTTTTCTTTTTCTAAGCACACAGATTTGCTACAACAACTACTGTGGTCTTACCCTTCACATCCATGTTTGTTACATCTGTCATGCGTCTTCTAGCAATGGAGGCGCGTTTCTGTGTGAGTTTGTTGTTTTCGGAAAGATTTGAAAGTCTGGTAGTGGATGATCCTCTGTTGTTTAGTGTATGATGCCCAATTTTTTTTTACAAAGTCAGCAAGTGTATGATGCCTAGTGTTTTAAAATCTGTTCATATGTATTCCAGGCTTAACTAACTTTTAAAAGTCATATGTATTCCAGGCTTTAAATAACTGACCGACAGACTGTGGATAGTAAAAATAATGGGTTGTTTAAATAAACAGAACTAGAGAAATTTACCTGGGGGGAGACCCAGCTGATGGTAGGCCTCACCCACTTGTTCCATGATTTTGTTGTGATCATGCTCCTCTTTTGCTGCAGCTTGCAGACGGGCCTGTATGATGTGTGTCTCCAGCATATCAGCATTCTGAATCCGTCTGTTGTATTCAGAACGCACCTGACAAAATCATAACGATAAAATAAAAGTCATAATTTAGATGATACAAATCGGATAAAACTAAATATATATATATTGTATATATATATTTTTTTTAGCAAGGATGTGTTAAATTGATCAAAAAGGAGAGTAAAAACATTTAACATGTTTTGATTTTTCTTACAAAAAGACATTTCTATTTCGAATAAATGCTGTTCTTTTGAACTTTCTCTTAATCAAAGAATCCTGAAAAAAATGCATCATTGTTTTCACAAAAATATTTCTGTCATGACAACTCTCGGAGTGCTTGGCATAGTAATGGATATGACAATGTTGACATGTTTGGTCTTGGTGGAATAGATTTGCTGCTGCTGCTGCTGTTATTGTTGCTGCAGAGCAAGTACGGGACTTGCTACTGCCAATACATACACGACATGCTGCTGTGAGCAAGTAAGACATGCTATTGCTGTACAATAGCTTACATGAATTACCCAGATCTACACAGGTGGAGCTGGGGAAGGTGGAGGGTTTCTGAAAGCACGCTGCAACTGCTACAACAAATGCTGACCGAGGATTTGAAGGTTGAGCAGTGAGCTAATTGGCTACTGATTCAGAAGGAACCAATTAGCTGTGCCCTATAGAGAATGAGTTTGAGGACCTATCAGCCTGCGCCATCTAGAGTTTCATGACAGAATTTTTTAAGCAGCACAACTGTTTTCAGCACTGATAATAAAACATTTTCTTGAGCACCAAATCAGCATATTAGAATGATTTCTGAAGGATCATGTGATACTGAAGACTTCAATTACATTTAAAAAAATGTATTAAAATAGAAAGTTATTTTAAATTGTATTAATATTTCACAATATTACTTTTTTTTTTTTTACTGTGGCCGGGAGAGCTCAAACACATGCAAATAAAAAAAACACAAAGCAAATTAAACGCAACCAAATACAGAAACGCACTGCAAATACTCACAACACAACCAAATACAAAAACGCGCTGCAAATACTCACAAAGCAACCAAATACAGAAACACGCTGCAAATACTCACAACGCAATCAAATACAAAAAATGCGCTGCAAATACTCACAACGCAACCAAATACAGAAACGCGCTGCAAATACAACGGAACGCAACCAAATACAGAAACGCACTGCAAATACTCACAACGCAACCAAATACAGAAACTGGCTGCAAATACTCACAACGCAACCAAATACAAAGAAAGGGTCTGCAAATACTCACAACGCAACCAAATACAGAAACTGACTGCAAATTAGGGCTGTGTGATATTGAAGAAAAATGCGATATGCAATACCTTGTTAAATAAATCTCTGAAACCTCAAATAAACATTATGTGGTTGTATAGTGATATATGAATAGTGATATATGAAAAGCACTGAGCGCGTCGTCTCTGGCTCAGCGCCAGCTAAAGCGCAGAAGCATGTTTGAATTTAGCAGTGACGCAAACAAACAAACCAAAATAATAGACATGACTTTCTCAGGCCACATGTAAAATTAGATGAATTATTAAAAAGATTATTAAAATGAATATGTATGGATGACAGTTAGTGACAGTAACAGTTCAGTTCCCTTTCAGTCGGTCACGTTCGACATACGTTGGACGTCACAGACGAATTGGGATCACTTCAGGGAGCCCCTATCAGTTTCGAGATATAGAGAACCGGCCAATGACTATTGGCGTGTGAGATTTGCATCTCGCGCTCCGCCCCGCAGCACGGGTATAAAGCGAAAGCGAATGCAGCGCACTGTTGTCATTCACTTCGGAGCCGAACAGAGTTGATGAAGGGCAAACTGCCTGTTTATTCAGCAGAAAGAGATTGCAAAGAGAACGAGAGGAAGACGCTGTGCTGGCGTGACGGCACAAACAGCGCGACCGCAAAATCACCACTGCTTATTCAAAACAAACTGCTGTTCTCACAGCAACTAAAGGTTCGTGAGGGCGTTTGTTTGTTGTGAGTGCACACACAGGCTGCACTCATCTCCTGTGTGTTGCCGCGGTCTTTCTCTGGGTGCTTCAGCACTTCTTAAAAGAGCGTTTCCTCACAAAAGAGCATCATGGGTGTGACACTGCGTCTTTTTCAAGATGTCATTCCACCCGTGCGTTTCTGGATGCGGTCGTTCCCTGTCGCCAGCTGGCGGTCACAATCGTTGTATCACGTGTCTGGGCATTCAGCACGCTGAGGCAGCTTTTGTGGATAGTTCATGTTCCCACTGCGGGAACATGACTATCTCTGTGTTTAGGTCGAGACTCACCTACCTTCGGGAAGGCGGAGTCCCCCTACCCATACTATACCAGGCTATGCTTTCCCGGGCCGCCGAAAAGGTCGGGTTTGAGTGGAACCCTCCACCACGTCCCGAACCTTCTAGGTTGGATGATTGGTTTCTTGGGGCAGGTTGCGCTGGTTCTCAGCGTCCCGCCCCGGTGCCTTTCTTCCCGGAGGTGCATGAGGAACTCACCAGGTTGTGGACGACACCATTTAGTGCCAGAAACAGACCTAGTGGCTCATCCCCCTCCACTACCCTTGCCTCCACCCTGCCCGCCGGTCGCAGCGCCTCCGCCTGCCGCAGTTCCGTTGCAGCAAATTATCAACAAAAAAGCAGTTTCCGAAATCTCTGGGTGCCAAGAGAGTGCGCTTGGCGGTGTTCGATGCTCCCATGCCTTGTCACCCTCAGGCGCCTCTCCAATCGCCAGCAGGGGGTGCCGGCTGTGGGAAAGCACACAAGTGGCCTTCTGACACTTGCACACCCCCTCAGCGGAAGCAGTTAAGTGTTGCACAGCACACGCAGACCCCACTATGGGCGCACTACCATGCCGTCCAAGTCGGGTCCCTGCATGCCTCCTCGCTGCCCCGCCGCGGGTACGTCTGTGGTGCCGATGGTCCCATTGTACGGTCGCTGGGAGCCTGGCTAGCGCTCCCCAGCCCGTGTCGCTGGCTCATCCGTACCATCAGACTCGGCTATGCGATTCAGTTCGCCCAGCATCCCCCCAAGTTCAGGGGCATTAACTTCACCTCTGTGTCGAAGGAGAATGCCCCTGTGCTTCAGGCGGAGATCGCAGTCCTACTGGCGAAGGACGCGATAGTGCCGGTCCCTCCAGCCGATATGAAGACCGGCTTCTACAGCCCGTACTTCATTGTACCCAAGAAAGACAGCGGGTTACGGCCGATCTTGGATCTGCGATTCTTGAACCGGTCCCTTCACAGGCTACCGTTCAGAATGCTAACACAGAAACGCATCTTCAGGTGCATCCGTCCCCAAGATTGATTTGCAGCGATCGACCTGAAAGATGCGTACTTTCATGTCTCGATTCTCCCTCGACACAGACCGTTTCTATGCTTTGCGCTCGACGGACGAGCATATCAGTACAAAGTCCTATCATTCGTGCTGGCCCTGTCGCCCCGTGTCTTCACGAAAGTCGCAGAGGCGGCCATTGCTCCCATGAGAGAGCGTGGAGCAACTATCTCGACTACTGGCTGATCCTTGCCCAGTCGCGAGAGCAGTTGTGCGAACACAGGGACATGGTGCTCAGTCACCTCAGCCGGTTGGGGCTTCGGGTCAACTGGGAAAAGAGCAAACTCTGCCCCACACAGAGGATCTCTTTTCTCGGTATGGAGCTGGATTCGGTCGGCCTGACAGCGCGCCTCACAGAGGAGCGTGTCCAGTCAGTGTTCAACTGCTTAAATTCGTTCAAATGCAGGACAGCGGTACCACTGAAACATTTTCAGAGGTTCCTGGGGCCCCCAACTGCAATGGCATATCAATTGCCTCGAGTTGTTAGCAGTTTGTCTTGCGCTGGGCCGCTTCAAAACGCCGCTACTAGGCAAGCACGTTCTGGTCTGTACGGACAATGCTGCGGCCGTTGCATACATCAACAAACAGGGTGGTCTACGCTCCCGTTGCATGTCACAACTCGCCCGCCATCTCCTCCTATGGAGTCAGAAGCATCTGAGGTCGCTTTGTGCCATTCACATCCCGTGCCTGCTCAATCGTGCGGCCGACGAGCTCTCACGACAGCCAGTGCTCCCCGGAGAGTGGAGACTCCATCCCCAGGTGGTCCAGCTGATCTGGAGTCGCTTCGGGACCACACAGGTAGACCTGTTTGCCACCCAGGACACGACCCACTGCCAGTTGTTTTATTCCCTGACCGAGGGGACCCTCGGCTCGGATGCTCTGGCACACAGCTGGCCCCGGGGCCTACGCAAGTATGCGTTTTCCCCAGTGAGCCTTCTTGCACAGACTCTATGCAAGGTCAGGGAGGACGAGGAGCAAGTCCTGTTGGTTGCTCCGTACTGGCCCAACCGGACTTGGTTCCCGGAACTAGTGCTTCACGCGACAGCACCTCCTTGGCCCATTCCTCTGAGGAAGGACCTCCTGACTCAGAGACGGGGCACCCTATGGCACCCGCGTCCGGACCTCTGGAAACTCCATGTCTGGTCCCTGGACGGGACATGGAGGTTCTAGGTGGCCTACCACAGGCTGTGGTAGACACCATAACTTCCGCTAGAGCTCCCTCTACAAGGCGCCTCTATGCGTTGAAGTGGAACCTGTTCGTCGATTGGTGTTCTTCTCGCCAGGAAGACCCCCGGAGATGTTCGATCAGTTCTGTGCTTTCCTTCCTACAAGACGGGTTGGAGCGAAGGCTGTCTCCCTCCACCCTCAAAGTTTATGTTGTCGCTATCGCCGCTAATCATGACATGGTAGGTGGTAAGTCCTTAGGGAAGCACGATCTGATCGTCAGGTTCCTGAGGGGGGCGAGGAGACTAAATCCGCCTCGCCCTTCCTCTATACCCTCTTGGGACTTAACTCTGGTGCTAACTGCACTGCAGAGGGCGCCCTTTGAGCCTTTGCAGTCAGCAGAGTTAAAAATTCTGTCTCTGAAGACAGTACTCCTGACTGCATTGGCCTCTATCAAGAGGGTAGGGGACCTGCAGGCATTTTCGGTCGACGAATCGTGCCTGGAATTCGGGCCTGGTAACTCTCATGTAATCCTGAGACCGCGGCCTGGATATGTGCCCAAGGTTCCCACCACTCCCTTCCGGGACCAGGTGGTGAGCCTGCAAGCGCTGCCTTCGGAGGAGGCAGACCCAGCCCTAGCTTTTCTCTGTCCCGTCCGCGCTTTGCGGACTTACATGGACAGAACGCAAAGCTTCAGGACCTCAGAGCAGCTCTTCGTCTGTTATGGAGGCCAGCAGAAGGGAAAGGCTGTCTCCAAGCAGAGGATGGCCCACTGGATAGTGGATGCCATCGTCTTGGCGAATGAAACCCAAGATGTGCCCTGCCCGCTCGGGTTAAGAGCCCCACTCCTGGGCGTTGGCTCGTGGCACCTCGCTGACAGATATTTGTAGAGCTGCGGGCTGGGCGACACCTAACACGTTCACTAGATTTTATAGCCTCCGTGTAGAGCTGGTATCTTCCTGTGTGCTTCCCATAGTCAGTAACACAGAAATGGCCGTTCTAAGTGACGGCTTGCTGCGCCATTCCCTTCCCCCTGGAACGGATACGTGTGCTTATATGCTCCAGTCGAGTTCCCCAGAAACGGCAAACCCTGTTGAGTCCTCCGCAACCCGTGGCAGTCGTATAACAATCCATTGTATACATTGGTGGAACTTGTGTTAGGCTGGGTTCCATATGTTGTGACCCCCACGGCGGTCCCATATGTGTATTCTTCTACAGTACGGCTCCGTTCATACAAATTATGTTTCAACCACTTGGTGGAATTGGCAGACGTTCCCTTAGGCATCATGCGCTGTGATAGTGAGTAAAAGCATTCTCAAGTATAAATATGCAGCTAATGCATGTAGGTGATTTTTAATTTATATTTCATGTCGATATACAATGGTTACACACTTAAAACTGATCGTAGTGTTTATATCTTTGTAAGACTGGCGAATCTATGGAACAATGGCAAGGAAAACTAACTTTACCGCACTCCGAGAGCCCCCTAGTGGTCGGGAGCATTTCCGTTGTGTTGTGGCTTGTTTCCGTTGTGTTGTGGCTTGTTTCCGTTGTGTTGTGAACTTATGTATGCTTTTTAAAATTCGTTGTGTTGTACACTACTGGGCCACCGTACTATTGTGAATATTTGCAGCACATTTATTGTCAAACTCATTAAAGATGTTTTCTTAATTTGCTGGTGTTTTTTTTTCTATTTGCAAGTGTTTTCTTCAGTTAGCGTGTTGAGCTCTTTCTGCCACCATAGTTTTTACTATACTTTTGATCAAACAAATGTAGCCTAGTTGAAGATAAGAGACTTCTTTCAAAAACACTTTTTTAATTATACAGACCCTAAACTTTTATAGTGTAGGCCACGTTTTATTAGAGAGATTTTGTTTAGTGATGTGACGGCACCTGTTGTAGCTCCTCCACATATTTTTCATGGTAGTTGTTGCCTCCTCTTCGTGATTTACTGAGATTAGAAACCGTGTACTTCCCAATCACCTCGATGGTGTAAAGGTCGTTGAAAATGCTGGCCAGTAGATGAGAAATGTCCTGTACACACAAAATCAGTCACTCTCAATAATATGAAATTATCTTTAGTGACAGTTGAAAATTATATTAATATAATGGCTGAAATTCTACATAACATCTAATTTTGTGTTTCACGTAATAAAGTTGTGCAGGTATGAAACAACACGAGGATGAGTAAATGATGACACAAGTTGCCAGTTTGACAGATTTACTAGTCAAATAATCAATTGCAGTGGTCAGTAGTAATTCTCTTACCTGAGTTGTCTTTGATGCTGGCTTGTGTCGGTTCATGGAGGGTTCAGAGCTCTTTAGTGCTTTTGGTTTAGTTTCATCGGCCATTATTTTTGTCGTGAAAACAAGTGTAAATACTGAAACGCAATTAAATATTTCAGTAAGCTCTGGCGCGTGAGGTGCGTATAGCGAAGGAAGTTATGGTGATATTTTATGCAAACGTTCCATAGCTGCTAATATGTCTAATATAAACCGGAACGTGTTAAAATACGCTACGTGACACCATGGAGTTCCCTTTACTACATCGACCACCATATTTGTTTAGGACGTCACCATGGTAACATAGCACGCCTCCTAAAAGCCCCGCATCCAAAGCGCTTTATTTCAACGGCCACAATAACATTTGGACACTTAAACCACACAAATACTGTTTGAGGTCAGTAAGATTTTTGAAGAAACTAATACTTTTACTCAGCAAGGATGCATTTAGATTCCATTATTGATCGAAAGTAACAAAATTTAATTATGTTACAAAATATTTTTATTTCATATAAATGCTGTTCTTTTGAACTTTCTATTAATCAACCAAAAATAATGTATTGCGGTTCCCACAAAAATATCAAGCAGCACAAGTGTTGTCAACATTGATAATAATAAGACAAAACAGCATATTAATGATTGCTGAAGGATCATGTGACACTGAAGACTAAATAACAGTTAAAATATATTACAATAGAAAACAGTTCTTTTCAATTGTAATAATATTTCACATTATTACTATTTTAGCTGTATTTTGGTCAAATGAATGCAGCCTTGGTGAGCAGAAGAGACTTCTTCGACCCCAAACTGTAGAATGATAGTGTAAGTTATTATAAACACCCAACACTTTTTTAAATGTGTGCCATCTTTCCTTATATAACTTCTCTCTACATATTGTCTACATATATACAAAAGTCATTTTATATACATAAAAAACATGTTAAATGCAAGTAAAGTGTCTACTTTAATATTCCAAATAACTTTTGTCAAAATAAAATGTCAACATATGGGGGAAATAATGTTCCAAAATGTAAAATTGCCATTCAGTGTAATGGTCCAGACTTTGATTTTGCAATTACATATTTGAATAAACATAAAATACCAAGTTAAAAATATACTTGTTTTCTTGGCATTTTCATTTTTCTATGTCTTATTATTATTATTATTATTTTAAGTATTTAAATAACATGGGGACTTTTGTCCATTCAGTGTAACAGGATCAAGAAGCCATTTTGAAATCATATAATAAACAGATACCCTACAGATATAAACAGGTACCCTGAAGACCATGTGGTGCTGCAGAAAAGTGAATTCATTTCTCTTAAATATTTGATAATTCCACCTTTTCATGGTGTGGTAGCCTAAGTTACAAAACATCATGTCATTCAGTGAAATGCCAAAAAACACTTATATTTGTTAGATTTTTTGAAAAATAAGTAGGCGAGATGTTGTGAATAATTGTGATTAACTTTACTGGTCAAGCTCACTGTTTGATATAGGTGGCCAGTTGATGGCCTGCAATATAAGCTGCAGTAGAAGTCATTCAGGGTAATGTTTTTTCATTCAGTGTAATGCAAATTCTCTGTTACACCAAAGTGTCATCCATTACGTTACATCCATTACTGAATGACAGGATCACTGTATAAATAAAATTTTAGCATCTTATTTTTATTACAGATAAATGAGGAATGTTTAGCACGTACAAATATGCGTTAAACTTAATAAATATTAATATTTTAATGCGTTTTTGTATTGTTTCATTTGAATTATTGATTCATTTTAGATGCCCACTAACAGAGAGAGTTGAAAGGCACTGTAAAATGTAAAAAAGCCAAAAAGTAAAAGCAGACCCAGTAGCTATGGCACTCTTAAAGTACCAATTCTCACCAAGAACAATAACTATTATAACTATAATGGTAACTGTATTAGCGTCCACATGATAACACTGTTCATTCTAAGCATGTACTGTAGTTTTGTCGTCTGATGCTTTAAATGCTAGAGCTCTTTAAACATTGGCTGTCAATGTTTTTATTGTTCATTAGCTGGATAAAATCGTTCTGAAAGTGGTTCCACGATATTGTTTCTCTGTGCCGTTATCGTTAAAGTTGTGGTGTGGACTCTACTATTCTTTTATATTTAGAATGATTTTTTTAAACTATATCTTTATTATTATCATTATAGTTATCATACTTGGTGTGAACAGGCTTTTAGCAAGGAAAAGAGAAAGGTATTCAGGATTGCGATTGTCAGAATAATAGCTTACCAATATTTCTGAACAGAGTTACCCCTCACTATGGTATGTCACAAGTTTAAAAGAGACCATTGAGGGGATTCTCCATCCAAAACACCCATCCTGATAATGTTGGTAAACAAAAAGTATTCATAAATATAGCTGCAATGAGTCATTTTTGGAGCCAAGCAAGTCAGAAACAAAGTGACAGGCTAAGCAAGCATGGCAGAGTGCATTAGAACAGTAGAATAAAATGCTTATTATTTTTCAACATCTGCTTCTGCTGTAATTTACTTAATATTATTAAAACTAATTTAATGATACAGACTAATACTAAAAACATTGCAATTATTGGAACAATGGCAATATTATCTCCCTTTTTGGCAAAATGTCATTCAGAGTAACAAACTATGGTCATTCAGCGTAACGGATATATTTATGTAAAAATGAAACAATATACTTATTCTGACCTGTAATTATTAAAATATATAAAAGAATATGTGATTATTCAAAATTGTATTATATTTTAAATGATTTTCCCTTACAAAATGTCTTGTTGACAAATAGGTAAAACCTAGTGGTTTGAAGGATAGTGGCAAATTATAAAGATTAAAAAAACTACAGTTAGTAATTTAGTATTTGAGGGCTGCACTGTGGGCCTTAAATAGAGTCTTTTAATATGTCATCAAATGATTCCTGTTTACAACATTTAAAGCTGTACTACACATTTATTTTTTTTATGCTTGAAACCCCTGTTTCATCTTAGACATTAAGAAACCACTTAACATAGATTTCTGAACTTGGAGTGGTCTCTTAATTTTTTCCAGAGCTGTATATATACTTATATACACATACATTATACATACAAAAACTTTTAATGTTTGACGCGCTTAATCACGATTAATCGATTTGACAGCACTAGTTTTTAATTTATACAATTATAGCTAACCTAAAAGCCAAAGGGTAAAGTCACTGAGATTGTATACATATGCACCTGGCCATAAAGAAATTACAAAACATGTTAACCAATCCAAAAATAACTTGGACACAGTGCACACCTGTGCATACCTGTAGATCAGGTATGCCTTGCCGGCTTTGAAGGGTGTGCTAAAAGCTGCCAGGCAGGATGATCAAATCTCCATCATCATAAAGCAAAGAGGTTGTATGTGCATAGTCTACGCCATTGGACTCACCCATGGCCTATGAAGATTACTTGAGTTCATAGATTTCTTTAGCTCACCTTTGTTAATTGCTTCACACCCTGCAAGACAAAATTAGATTCCTCCTGTTCGCTTACCATGTAGATTGGCAGTGTTCTGATTTGTCCCATGATGCAACACAATCACTCACAATAAATCAATATGCAACATTTAACACCAAAACATAAACAAATACATATTTAATAATTAGTCATATTTTAAAAACATGTTTTTTTAAACAATTTTTGTATTGTTAAAAATAAACGTTCTTATGGCTCCATGAAGAACATCCATAGAACCTTTTCAATGCACAAAAGGTTTTTTATACTGGAAAAAAAAAACTTTCTTTAGATTATAAAATGTTCTCTTCACACTAATAAAAAAGGTTCTTTTAGGAACTGTTCACTGAAAAGCTATTTGGGGAACCAAAAATTGTTCTATGGCATTGCTGTAAAAAAACATTTTGGTGCCTGTATTTTAAAAAGTGTTATTTCACCCCTTCCTGAGATGGCACATAAAAACAAAACAAACCGAGACAGATTGCTTTCCATGCAAGTCATACAGACCCCATACATATTAACATAAACATTGCAGTAAAAAGAACACTTGTTTTTTTTTGCATTGGGAACTCAATCTGAAAACGCCGAATGAAAATAAGCCTAAAGACTAACTTTTTTTTCCATATACGCCTAAATTACAAGATAATGGTGTGCTTACAAATCTAGGTGGAGGGTCAGATTATATGCAACACCTAAATCTTTGTCATGTGTAGTCTTTGAAGAACTGCTTAAGTGGAAACTGCTGGACAAGAATGGAGATGTAAAAAAACGAATCAAAACCACTGACACTGATATCCTTCTGCAAATAACCAAAAAGTAGACTTGTTTCTGAATTAAAATTCAGTCATTTATGATGGGTGGAAACAATTGAAACTTTACAAGCTATCATTAACTGAAAACAGAGACTTGAAAGACCGGTGTTGTTGTGGGTGTTGGCGAATTCTCGATACTGCGTTCGTAATAGGCGGGTTCCACACTGAGTCGGATGGTTTAGGACACGGGCTGTAGCCTACTCAACCCAGTCAGGCTCTGGGTGACTTTGGGACGTAGAACGTCTTGTCCAACTGGGATAGCCTATACTCCAACTGAAAGAAGGAAAGAAAAAAAATGGAAGTCAATGGAAATGCCGGCAGATTCGGTAAGTTTTGCAGTGATGTCATGTTTATTCCGCGTGAGAAGTAAACATTTGATGAGTGTCAATAGGCTATTCATAATGGCTATATAAACACCAGTGATTTTAATTGCATTTTTGATATAAATTTGAGTTGAATGTGTTAAACAGACTTTGTACAAAACAATTGACTTTAAAACGCAAATATGATTCTTTTCGCAGTCATGGGAGTGTTGCCTTATGCTGCATTATTCATTTTTAGTGGTAGGCCTATATCATAGAACATTTTGCTATCCTGTGCATCATCTCTGAACAGCAGCCTATATGCAGTCAGTTTAAGACGAGTGCGAGTTCGCAATAAAACCATGTCAAACTTCGCTTTCACAACCAACATTCAGACTGCGAATGACATGTCACGCGAGGATTCAACCACAAGAAGGCGCCCTATCCCAAGTTACGTTGACTTTTGAACCGGTTCGCTAAAAGATTTTAAAAGTAAATCATTTAGATTCAAATTAAATCCACTAAGAAATTCCATAGTATTTTAAGCATCAACATAACACGAATGACAGCAATTAGATTTCGCCAACTGCTAGATATGACAGATAAAAACAACAATAGCTTTGCATTTTGAATTTTACTAACGACTTTGTCATTTTAAATGTCTGACCATTAGTTATTTTCACATTTATTCATAATTGTACTGCTGCATCGTCTAAATGACAAGCAAAAATTAACTAAACGAGATGTCGCCTTTCATTCAGTCTGTCAAGCAGATGTACGTCACGTTTCGAATCTTGACTCGTTCAGTGAAGGGGCGGGGTCGTTCTGTAGGTCCAGCCAATGGAATGCTCTTTTACACTCCGCACTGGAATGCTATTGGTTCGCGATATAGTCAGCAACCCTGTGCTTTAAAGGGGAGAGACTTCACCGAAGTTTACGAGTCAAATATGAAAGTGAACGAGAATGATTCGTTCGAAACCACCATTTTTCCATGAGCGAAACGCTAGAGAAAAGGCAACAGGCAAAAACAGGTTACTCGCAACCGTTTGGAGAACGTTTAAAAACGTGTTCAAGTAGTCCCAATCGACGTATATAAACAGATGTCATATGTTTCTCTTGTTATTTGGTTATTATATATTTCAATACCACAGTGCATACCACAACATGTCAGGATGATTTTTGCAGGTTTAGAACCCGCCCCGTAGAAAGAGACTTGCAAACGTCACGGTTTTCTCCCGTCAAGTTATTTTTCTACCCAAAGTAAGTAGATTACAGGATCCCGTAGAGGATTTCAACAATGTCTTGTGCGCGTAAGCCGCACAAAAGGACGAAATCACAGGAGTTCATTTATCAAGAGCAGTGCAAGAACGTGGCACACGAGAATGGGAAACGTATAGGTGGGTGTCACATTTGTGTCGGGCGACGGGCGGTCGTGTCGTGCATTAAATATAGCCCTCCGTTGACTTAAACTGTTAACTTCTATGGCTGTAGTAGTTCCAGAAAGTAGAGTTTCCTCCAAAATGCCATGGTTATAGTTTTTTTCCACTACTTACTGTAAAATCAAAACAATGGGATCTCGTTAAAACAGTGTAAAAAGTTAAGAGAAGAGCTCACCTTCCATTTATAAATGTAAACAGTGTAAAAAGTGTTTTAGTGGCTGTGCAAGTTAATACAATAGCATTAACTGCACATACAGCATTTGAAATAGTATTGTTTATTGTTGTAGGCTACTGTTTATTAGATAAATAATGTATGTCAACCAATCTCTGCAACATCTTGCGCAAGTCAATAGGTGTGAAGTTTTGTTGCTGTAAGAAGCTGCATTCTAAATATGAAGAATTAAAATGACTTAAACATTAAGAGCATTTAAAATATAGGCCTACACTATGATGATGAAAAGCAGTGGATGTTTAGTGAAGCTGGCTTTTGAGAAAAAAAGTCACAAACATGACTGCATATTTCATAAAAGAGGAGCACTGTATGAGTTAAAACTTTTTTTTTATGTTTGGGATGAGAAATTGCTCAAGGGGATTATCCCATTCTGCTTTATGATGTTTTGCTGTATTGTGTTTAATTACATTCCAACCAGATGGAGCTGAGAGAAAAGAAGATCTGTTTTGTTGAGTGTAGGATTACGAAACTTTTCCAAGTAAGAATGAACCGTTTTGGGGGTTGACTTATCACACTTTAATCGTACAACTGTTGGCTACGTTCCATTGATGCAACGTCAAGGTTGGCTGGCCGTAAGATTCCTTTTTCACTTTGCTATCTGTCCTGAAAATTAACTGTGCCACCCAGAGCTTCCCAAATGGCAATCTCCAGCCAGTTAAATGGAAAAAAGCACCAAAACACAGCTACGAAATCAGCATCATTTCTTTGCAGTGCCCTAAAAACTGAATATGTTTGAATGCTTTAGTTACTAGGTTTACATATATTTTAATAATCATAATGTAGAGCTTTCATGTAAATTTTAATTAAATTGAGATTTTATCCCCCCCCAAAAAATTGAAACGTGGTGGAGATCTTAAGCATTCTGCACTCTCAGAAATGATAATTAATTACACAATGTATGTGTAATGGCTATTTTAACATGTTATATGTATTTTGTGCGTATTGCATTATTACATTTAACATAAATTATGTAATAACATGTTAATAATTGCCATATAAACATTTGAATCTGACTACATTGACAGTAAGATTAAAAAATATGTGTAGTGCATGTGTAATAGGCCACTTTTATCCAGAGAAGTCTAGATATTGGAAGAGGAGTGGGCATAAATTGACTAAATATGGACTAAATATGATTAAATCAGTTGGATTTCTTCAAGAGTGCGCGTTGCACCTTTTTCCAATTTACATGAATTTTTTATTTTTTGGTTCATCTCCTCTTGTTAGTAGAGCACCTCTTTTTAACATTTCTTTTAAATAATGATGACTAACATGTTTACACAAGGTAGGATTTTGGAGCACAAAATGAATGTGATCCAGGAGCTGTCATCCTCCAAAAAGGATGAAAAAAACCTAATCATAAATGCATCATAAAAATAGTTGTCATTCAACTTGTGCACTATATTCCAAGTCTTTTGAAGTCATGGTAAGGATCAGACTAAGAAGTTGTTATTGTACAGGAAAGCAGCTTGGAGGTTTTGCTTTAAGTAAATCATTCAGGTTTCATTTCAAGTTAGCAAGATAAGAAGAAGACTCTCTTGGCATATTTGTAGTTGTTACGCACATGCTGAGTTGCATAACTTCTTTAGTCAGCTGTCTGATATGACTCACATAGATGGTGTAGAAAATATTGTTTTTTTTTGCAGAGGGTCACGTATAGTAAATTTATATTTTCATCAGATGGCAAAATTTATTATGTATATATAACCAGAAAGTTCAGAATTTGCAGCCATATTGAATTGATACAGCTGGATGTAAATCTGTTTATGTGTTTTACGAAGGGTCAAATGTTTGGCTGCTGCGTCTTTCTTTATTGATGGCCATTCAAAATGAAGTGTGTATTTAAACATTTTTGAAAGCAACACATAAATACTTCATTGTTATATAGTTTAGTTTTGGAGGGCCCTTAAACTACATCTTTCCCGGTTTCCCTGTTTAAACTGCCATTGACATGTATAAGAATGCTAACGGATAGCTTTCTCCAGGTATTACAGATCTTTCTAGGAGTGGCACAGCTGAAATCTACTAACTTTGCAAATCGTGCTGGCCCTGTTTCTATCATGTTTTTGAGGATCACGGTAATGAAAAGTCAGAGAAGAAGAGTATTTAAACTGGGCGACGTCTACATTTGCATGCTGAATACTTCTGGAGTGTGATTTGAATGTGGAGCTGAACAGCCTGATGCATTTTCCTAAATGTTAAATACCTCACTCTTTTCAAGACTGCAATAACACTAGTATCAGTCATCAAAATAAAACCATACACACAAGAGTTTTCTGAGTAAACATAGGCAACCATCCCAGCACAGGAAATGCTTTCAGCTCCATTTCAAAGTATGCTTTCTGAAATCAGCTCAGATTTGTCATCATTTCTCCGCCTTCTGCTTGAGTTCAGCCAGAGCCTCATTAACAGCCTCTGTGGCAAGAGCTCGTGAAAAAATGTCAGCAATGTTGTGGTTGTGCCTACACCCTTGGATCAGAGAAGCTGTAAATATTCATAATTCAACTGTCGGGCCAATTAGCACCACGATAGCTGCAGGACAACAGCTTTGCATCTCATCAGGATGTTGCAGGCATTATCTGCAATATTTTATCGTTCCAAATTCAGCCACTCCTGAAAAGGAAGTAGAAACATTTTATGGAAAGACTGATCTTTTATTGCAACATTGAAATGAATTGACTACACACACCACCCCCACACATTTTTTCCACACTGCAGTGCTATTGTGGTTATCTTTATCTAGCTTTATAGATGCAATAATCCTTGCATAATTGTTTAAAAAATCAATTCTGAAAACTGTATGTATCATACACAGCTGTTTGGAAAGTGAACTCAGTATTTTAAGTGAACTGGTATATATTAATATGAAATATTAATAACTAATTAAGTCAGTGTGTGCTTTTTGGCCTTTTTTGCCAAATCATTTTGTCAGATAAATCCCTTAACTAAATTTTGTGTTTTGGTCTTCCCTCATATTTAAAATATTTAACAAAATATAAAATATTTTTCCTCATATTTTGATTGTTTAATCAAATATGTAGGCTCATTAAAAACAAATATGCCCTCCGGAGTCCGGACATCACTTTTGGCCACTATATCTGTATATATTCACAGTGCTGGAATCTTTGTGAGGGATGCAAGTGATTTTATTGCCAATCTTTACTCTATATCAGCACTGTGGGATTGTGGTTTCAACAAGACAAAGATAACCACGATATCATTGCAATATGGAAAAAGTGCTGTGTGGGTGAATGCATGTGGTCAGTATGTGTCAGTGTTATCTTTCAAACTATGAGTACTATTTAGGATACTTTAATGAAGAGAAAACAGTACAATATGATGTATGAACTGAATATAAACAAAGCACAATGATATACCTAATGCTGAAACTATATTGTTCAAACCTAAATGCTAGATAGTTATTGAAAGGCATCAATGCTGTGTGTATTAAAGGAATATACTATCAAACCTAATAGAATATATACAGCATGTAAGAGTGTCAAAGAAAATGGACATGGTAACCTTTACCATACTTATAGCTCACTCAACAGGTTCTGACCTTCAGCAAATTGTGCAAGATAATTTTTCTATTGTCTGGAGAGAGGTGTGTCCAAGCATTAGCGTTATTACAAACATTAATATATATTTTTTAATAGCTTTGATCTATACATGACTCACCATTGAGTCCAGATACTTGTGACATGGTCTTTATTTGGACTTCCAAAGATACATAAATTAAGATACATTTAATGAACATTTTATGACCTTTGTGAAATCCATTTGCACTAATGCGTGAACTTGATACTTGCTTGACCTTTAGGTCTGCAGGGAGACCCGGACCTGCAGTTTTTGCTGAAAGGTGGAGACCTACTAAAGGTGAAGTCTGGCTCATGGAGGAAGACCCGCTACCTGCGGCTAAATGAAGATTGCAAGACTGTGTTGCAACAGACCAGCAAGAAATTCAAGAAAGACTCCAGCTGTAAGTATAACTGCTGTCCCTTTATTCAGTTCAGTGTCTGTTTGAGAGAGATTGAGAGAACAGGTTTTCTTCATATCATGAAGAATCAGATTTTTTTAGATAGAGCTTGTTATACTATAAAAAACATAGCTAAGCTGCCAAAGCAACTCTTTCTGAACGTTTGCAATTTTGAAAAGTTACAACACATGAATGTTCATGTTTACAAAACAATGATCGGCCCACCTAGTTAATAAAGAGAAAGCCTGGATAGATACTATTATTCCTAACAACAAGACTAAAATGTGTGAACGTTTGTCAAACCTTGGTCACAAAGAAGTAAATTCTGAATTAAGTATGACATATACACAGTATATATATATTAAAAAATCTTGGTGACCCCAATAATAGATATTTTTCTGCAAGGATGCATTAAATTGATGAGAAATGACAGTAGAGACATTTGTAATGTTACAAAAATAAAATAAACATATATTTAAAATAAATGCTGTTTTTTTTACTTTCTTTTCATCAAATAATCTTTAAATAAATACATAAAATACTACAAAAATATTAAGCAGAACAACTGTTTTCAGCATTGATAATAAGAAATGTTTTTTGAGCACCAGATCAGCGTATTAGAATGATTTCTGAAAGATCATGTGACACTGAAGACTGGAGTAATGATGCTGAAAATTAAGCTTTGCATCACAGAAATAAATAGAAAACAGTCATTTAAATTGTAATAATATTTCACAATATGACTGCTTTACTTTTGACTGTATTTTTGATCACTTCTTTCGAAAACATAAAAAAACCATACTTATTCCAACCTTTAGACCAGCGTGTGTGTATATATATATATATATATATATATATATATATATATATATATACATTATATAAAAAACATTGCTTGATACACTGTAATCAGATAACCTTTCATTTCATTTCATTTCCTGACTATAAATGACTTCATGCTGACATCAGCAAGCCTCACATCAAATGGCCCTCCTGTAAACTCATCTTTATAGTGCCCAGAGCTGTAAATAGGTAGTTAGACCTGTCCTTCACCTTCCCCCACAAACATTTTGAACATTTGTAAGGCCAGTGAAGGCTTTGAGATGGGCGGAAAGGAAACATTTGACTGAATTTGACTTAAATCTTTTCCCCACATGTTGTCCAGAGCCCTCTGCTCCTCATAGCTTCTGGCCTGGTTCCTCCTGGCCAAAGGCCTCAGATCAGGCCTCTTTATCTGCTGTCTGCCAGACATGGCTGCCTCCTCTTTGGCCTTTGTGTGTGTAATTGAGGAAACCAGGACCAAACTAAATCAAAGGATTCTAGTGAAAACACCAGATATCAGCAGGGAACCCTCTGGTCCTGCTCACATGATATTTTCACTTATTAGTCGGGTGTTTTGACAGGCGTTTTACTCCCATAGGCCAGGAATGATGATTAGATGGATTGCACATGCAGCAGGGGTGTTTCGGCCTCTTTTTATGTTCTCAAGTATTGAAACATTAGGGGATGATTCAGAGACTTGCAAATAGTTTACTCTATAGAACATATACTTATGTATTTAAAGGGATAGTTCACCAAAAATGAAAATTATTTATGATTAGTAATGATTTACTCACCCTCAAGCCATCCTAGGTGTATATGACATTCTTCTTTCAGACGAATACAATCGGGGTTAATAAATTCCTTCTGAAGCGAATCGATGGGTTTTTGTAAGAAAAATATCCATATTTAACACATTATAAAGTAAAATATTTCGCTTCCGGTGGGCCACCTTCCATATTCAATTTACGAAAAAAGCATAACTGACACGACGATGGCGTCGGACGTAGCATTGTTTTGAACTGCGAGAGACGCTACACTTTCTTTGTAAGTTGAATTTGGAAGGTGGTCTGCCGGAAACTAGATATTGTACTTTATAAAGTTTTAAATATGGATATTTTTCTTACACAAACCTATTGATTTTTTTAATGGACGGATGCACCTTTTTGGGTTTCAAATTTTAGGCTGCCATTCACTGCCATTATAATGCTTGGATTAGCCAAGACATTTTTTTTATATAACTCTGAAATAAGAATGTCATATACACCTAGGATGGCTTGAGGGTGAGTAAATTATGGGATAATTTTTATTTTTGGTGAACTATCCCTTTAATGGTTTAAATACAAGACAAGGATTTCATGTTTTTAAGCACAGGAAATTAGGTTTTTATTATCTTATAGTGATAGTGCCAAGTTTATCTCAAGTTAAATGGGCTTGCAGGGGAGGGAAAGAAACAGAGGAAATGTAACAGATTGTTTTTATCAAATACCAGTACTGATACAGCCCTGCCCACTGTAAAACAACAGACAATGACTATTTTCTTCTCTTAAACCCTGTTGGACAGAGACAATTTATGTAAAACATCTACCTCAGTCTTGTACTCCATGATAAATAGTATAGCTGCAGTCCTGTGTGATGCCCCATTTCATAGTTTGCTGCTATTATTCTGTACAACAATGAGCAGATTCTGCCACTGGGCGTGTTTGTGATGTGTTTATTATTCCCACCTCCTGCAGAACACAATAAGAGGTCACATGGTCACACTCCCACCACTGTAAATTACAACAGAGGTCACATGAGGCAAAATCAGTCTAGAAAGTGCCCAAAGATACTATACACTTTTTAAAAGTGCACTATGTAACATTTTTGCAGTAAAATATCCAAAAACCACTAGGCCAGTGTTATATATTTTGTTCAATTGAGTACTTACAATTTCCCAAATGTTTCCAACTATTGGTAAATCGTGAGAAAATTGCTATTTTAACCAAGGAACCGGGATGTGTGAGGGAGTCGCCTGTCAATTGCGTCATATCTGCGTTACCCTCGGTTTCCGGTTTTATTTTGCAGAAATGCTTTACTCTTACTGCAGTGTGCAACAAATGTCATAGCAGCCGCCGAGCGAGCACACAGAGTAACATCATAACATAATTTTCAACACACTTAAATGTATCTAATATGATAAACAGAGCTGTGTTACCGCATACACATGATCAGAAAAGCGGAAATGGCACCGGCGACTGTGGCATAATAGAAGTCAAGTCAACTTTATTTATATAGCGCTTTTTACAATGCCGATTGTTTCAAAGCAGCTTCACAGTGTCAAACAGGAAAATAATACAACAGAATTTGATTCGGCTGTACAGCCGCTCTGGAGAAAACGGTGATGTCATCCAGCTCATTTCAATTGTCATATAGCGACAATATGGGCAGATCAGTAATTTAGTTGATATAGTTAATTTAGTTTAGTAATAAAATTTATTTGGATATTTAGTTAAAAATGTAGTGTCCCGCTATTTAAAAGTCCCGCTGCTCACGAGGCATGTGTTGTGCAATCGCTCCAGCGGCCTTGCTCAGCTCCCACAACACTCGGTCCTGCTCTGCTTCATACTACAGTAACGTTAATAATCCCATCCATGAACATGATTTCTGCCTGAGTCCTATCCCGATTCTTTTCCACTGGCTATGAGGTGAAGACCACATGTCCCAAGATTCTGCGCTCACACTTGGCGTCATCAAACTACGCCTTTGTTTTGAATAGGCGACCTCTAGCGCATTGAAAAGTTACATAGTGCACCTTTAAATGTTTTTGAAAGTCTCACCAAGGCGGCATTTATTTTATCAAAAATACAGTAAGAATTCAGTAATATTGTGAAATATTAGTACAATTTCAAATTGTCTATTTTCTGTTATTAATATATTTTAAAATATAATTTATCCCTGTGATGCAAAGCTGAATTTTCAGCATCATTACTCTGGTGATGGTAATGATGGTAATGATGCTGAAAATTCAGCTTTGCATCACAGGAATAAATTATATTTTAAAATATATTCAAATAGAAAGCAGTTATTGCATGAAGCAGTTATACTATAATCTATAGTATTTATCTAGTAAAAATCTAATTATAGTATTTAAGTTACTTATTTATAGTAACTTAGTTCTTCCCTGGCATGAATAAAAAAAATAAAAAAAATTGGTTGGCTTTGAGAATTGAACTTTCTCTTCTATGTGTAAGGATTCAAGAAAGAGAGTATGTTACAGGATGTGGTTTAACAAACAGATATATTGCGGACTAGTGGTTATTAGAAACTATATACCAAGGATGAGACATGAATGCAGAAGAAATGAACAATCATTTTTAAAGTTGATGTGTGCAATTTCTGCATCATCACTATATTAAATTGTGATTGTAACATGAAGAAAATTATCCACTTATCTTAAAAAACATTTTGGTGCAAGTATTAATCTAAATGTTTTTGTTTCAATCACTGTATTGTATATAATAAATTAAATGTAACAATAATAATCTGATGAAATCAAACAGAGGTCAGAATTTGGCCAAGCACAATGTTTCCTTTCTGTCAGCTTGTTTGAATGGAATCTGAAGGATGCTAGACTTGTTTTTGACACTGCTTTCTTTCAGCAGTTCACTTGAGATTGGGTGTAATCCAAATTGTTCTCCTACAGACCCAATATTTTGTTACATTTAATGTATTATTTGTGAGCGTGCACCACATCTTAAACAGCAGATTATCTCCAGCTGTGGTTTTTCAGAACTTTCCACAAATACTGTACAAATTATTGTCTGAAGCTTTTGCATAAAGTTTTTCATTGAATGGACAATGCTAGAAAGTGCTTAACATTGGGTTATACATGAGGTTCAATGACATATTGTAGGTATGAACTAAACACAGTTTTAAACCTTGCGATTTTGTCATTTTCTAGCAATAAGCCTCTTAATTAAATAGACAAATTCTATAAAATTAAATAAAAAATAACTACACAAGAATAGGTAGCAGGACTACCTATTAATAAAATACGTTGTAATTAAATAATTGAATAAATTAGTTAATAATTAAAATTTGTTTTTACTACAATTAATTGAATATCAATTAAAGGTGCAGTGTGTACATTTTAGCAGCATCTAGCGGCATCTACCCACCGCTCACCCCTCCCTTTCGAAGCACATAGAGAAGCTACGGTGGCCAACACAGGACAAAATTGTCGTCGTCGGAGAGAGTAGAGAGTGACTAGCGCTCTAAAGAAGTTTGTACGTTTAGGGCTACTGTAGAAACATGATGCCGCAAAACGGCGATTTCACTCTAAGGGGACCCGCGGTGTATGAAGATTTAAATGGCTCATTCAAAGGTAATAAAAACATAACGGTACATTGAGATGAGAGGGTCAAAGCCTCTTTAAGTGGAACAGGCCAAAATCACCAATATTTATGGTTTACAGACATTAGATGTTTTTAATACTAGCTACTTTTCATGTAAGACTAATTTAATATATCTAATAGACCTAAAAGAAAAAGATCTGTGCCTTTACTGTTTTTGTCATGCGTAACCAAGTGTACTGAATGAATGGGAAGTAGCTTGAGTTGTATTTGCTTTGTTTCAGTTGGCTGAGTACAGTACACACAAACAAACCCTGATCTGGTTCTTCACAGTAAGCCATCTATTGTGTCAAATTGTTTTATTTGGGATCATGAATTGATTGCTAGAGAGATTTCGATAAATTTCTCTTGTGTCTCACTTCCAGGTAAAGCAGTCTATCAAATTATTTGCACACAGAAAGGTCAATTAAAGCTCTAAATAAAAACTTGACTCTTGACTCTTGACTCTGACTTCTGTTCACACATTTCTCCTATGAACACTGATAACAGCAGAGACAGATAGCCGCCCATGTTTGGGTTCCCCCTGCCTGTGTGCAAGTATTTTACTGAGGATTACGTCTGAACTCTTCCATTCATTATCCTATACTGCACAATACACATGATTTGAGAGGAATAGCGCTTGTCCTTTTATTTGTATAACACTGGGATTAAAGGGCAGAGGCCATCGAAGGCGAGAGATTGTAATGTACAGCTGTGTTTGCCAAACACATTCAGTAACCCTCAAAGAGGATGAAACCACTGAGCTTATCACCTTCTTATCAGTGTCTGACAAGATGCCTGTAATGAGTTTTCATACAGCAGTACTTTGCCAAGATTTATTGATTGAGAAATAAAGATTATGTGTACCTCCAGAGTTAAAGGGATAGTTTACCCAAAAAGGACAAATTATGTCATCATTTACTCACCCTTATGTTGTTCCAAACTTGTATGAGTTTCTTTCTTCTGTTTAACAAAAAAGAAGGTATTTTGAAGAATGTTGGTAACCAGACAGTTGACAGTAGCCATTAACTTACGTTGATTTAAGAATCAACTCACTTTCAATTCATGAGCGTGAATTTGAATTGAATCGTTCATCCCACAGTATATATATTTGGAATTTGATTAGGAATGACAGGTATTTACTGAATTAAAATAAATTTAACGCAAAAACATAGGACTAGTTATCTAGTTGACACAACATGCATTTTGACAAATTATGCCACTGAACACTACGCGTTTCTGTATAAACGAAGCTCACAAAGACGAAAAATATTTTTGTCTTTAGACTTAATACAAACATACAGGAGAAATCTCTGGAGAAAGTGCAAACACAACTATCACCAAACAAAAACAGACAAAGAACTGATGAGAACTCAGGGCTTAAATAGGCAGATGATGATTGAAGAAACAGAACAGTTGTTGACTAATTACTTAACAAGGGAATTAACTAATGAACAGGGACACAGGCAAACATGTTATGGCCTCCCCCCAATAGCGGAGGGAGGGAGGGAGCTCTGGTGGAGGATGTGGAGCTGAAGAGGGACATAACCAAACTAAGGCTATCAACACAGTCCATGGGGGGGTGGAAGGTGGGAGGAGCAGAGGGAGCCGGAAGATGATCCAGAGTCCAGCCAGGAAGGAGGCCCACGGCAGTGTTCAGGGAGGGAGGAGCCATGGTGGAGAAGCCCTCAACGACACCATGGGGAATGACGATGGAGACAGAACTAAAGATGGTGGAGCCCTGGCGCAGATGGAACCGGGCGACACCGCTTGTCCTGGTGGTCGCAACGGAGCTGCAGCGATGACTGTCCAAGGAGGAACCAGGGTACCAGAGGGCTGTGAAGCTGGAGCAACTGAGGGCTGAGGTGGAGCTGGAAGGAGTGTGGAGGCATATGGAGCCGTAAGGGTGGAGAGACAGAGCGCAGCAGACTGCTTGCAAGTCCATGGCGCAGGCGACATCCAACCGAGGTGACGCCGGAGGATCGAGGGTTCGCGGTGGAGCCATTAGTCTGATGGACCCAGGTAGAGCTGAGGGAGGGAAGAGCCAAGGTGGAGGATTCTGGACGACGGACTAAGCTGGAGTGACGGGATCAGTGGCTGAAAGCAGAGCCAGGGGACGCCTTCGTCCAGGAGGAGCTGGATGCTGGAAGGCCCGAGATTAATCCACGTCACAGAGAGGAGGCAGAAGAGGAGCCGAGGGGCTGACTGGAGACAGCAGAGACTGGGTAGAGAAACTGGCTGAAATTTGAAGAGGAGGGGGGAGAGGGAGGCTGGGAGGGAATTCTGGTAATACAGGAGAATCTAAGCTGGGCTGGACCAGCGGGGGCACTGGATAATTCATACTGGATTGGACCAACAGGAACAGAAAAGACAAGGTAACATCCTCTTCAAACAATTCTTTAAATAGTTCAGAGGCCAGAGGCAGCTCACCCTGAATGGCTGGAGTGTGGACGAGTGTGGACTCCCACAATGATCGACGATGTTGCCAGCTCACACACTTGGTCAGACATCTTGCCCCGCCTCATTCTCCGGCGTGGACTCGTGCATCACTGCAGGCTTTGGCTCACTGTCTGTGGTGGGCTCATGGCAGGCTGGACTCTGGGTGTGGAATGGGGCTGATGATGTCCTCCTCAGCCTGGCGAATGGTAAGTGGCGATCCATTACATAACAGCACCCACTCCATAAACGTGGCAAAATTATCCCAGGGACGGTCCACTGGGAGACATGCTTTGGACCGCTCGCTTAGGCTAGAGTAGTAAAAAACGCAGAGCGAGCGGTCCCGGGTAGTGATCAGGCACGCCAGATGAATAAAGTCCTGAGTATGGACCTCCAGTGGACGGTCTCTCTGCTCCAGGCAGAGTAACTGAACTGCAGGCAAGTCCATGGTGACAGTGGAAGAAAAAAAGAAATAAATGCCGCAAAATAATATACTGTTTAAGGTCAGTTCTTCTGTCACGTGTTGCTATCACCAAACGAGAACGGACAAAGAACTGATGAGAACTCAGGGCTTAAATAGGCAGATGATGATTGATTGCAAACAGAGCAATCAAAGAACAAACTAAACCGAACATTAACAAAATGTATACTTTACAATTATGACATCAAAATTAGGGATAAATTAATATTCCATGTTAAATTAAGACTTAATTCAAAATTTAGTGTTCTTCCATCACAAATCCATAAAATTAAAATTGAACTTATTAAATGTAATGAAAAAATATATATTATATATTAAATATATCTTAATTTGTGTTTCGAAGATAAACAAAAGTCTTACGAGTTTGGAACAACATGAGGGGGAGTAAATGATGACTTTTTGATGAATGATGAATTTTTTTGGGTGAACTATCCCTTTAATATCATCTAATATTTCTCAAATTATGTTGTCTGTATGGGTAATTTAAACTGAAAAATGAAATGATAAAAATTACACATAAATCAGTTATATAATCTTAATTTAATTTAATCCCATTCCATTTAATTTCCTTTTTTAAATATCAATAAAATTGGAATTTCAATTCTGCATTCTGTTTGCTTATTTCAAATTCATTTTTTGAAACTGTGTTAAGAGATAAAATTTTAACCTAAAATCGTGCCCACTCTGCTGTATCTTTTAGTGGTTTGGAAGTTTTAGGTGTCAAAACATACTCTATAAATGTTGCACCACTTCATGTACAGACCTGCATATCACATGGGTCTCAGAAATAATGTGGCTTTAGGCTGTAGTTTTGTTGTAAATCACTGTTCTGAGTTCAGACGTCTCTCTTCAATCTGCCAACAGATCACTAACAAAGATTTCTTGTGAATAGCAGTTTCACGAGTCAAAATGTTATTTGAAAAACAGTCAGTTCAGACTCAGAAATTAGTAATAATTAAAAATCTCTTGCCTCTTTTACAGTCAGCCTCGAGGATATTGATTCTGTGCGGCATGGCCGTCAGACTGAAGGGCTGCTGAAGTACACCGACTCCTCAGTGGAGGACCGTTGCTTCTCCATCATCTTCAAGGGTCGACGGAACAACCTGGACTTAATCGCCTCATCCAAAGAGGAGGCCAAGCGTTGGGTCAGCGGTCTGGAGAAGGTCATCAATAGCATGTACAGCCTCAACCGCCAACAGAACAGCGAACAGTATCCTTGCACATCTATTCTTCAAAGCCTGATCTCTGAATTCATTTGTCAGTACGGTTGTAATTGAAGGAAAACATCCATTTAAAAGTACTATGTGTAAAAAGTGCAACATGCATGTGGCGCGCAGCTGGCGCTCATTATCACTCGCCACCGGCCCGCTCTCACGGTCCCTCGCCTCACTGCTCGCCACAATGCATTTATATAAAACTTTTTAATTGGGAAAGTTCTGGATAAAAAAAGTAATATACAGTCAAACCAAAAATTATTCAGACACCAGATATAATGTTTTACTAGTGTGTGCAGGACACTATAGTTCATTTATGTAAGTGAGGATAGCAAAATAAAGTAAACTGTGACATATTATACCCAAAAATTCTTCATTCAGTGGACTACCAGTAAAATTGATAAAAATTTAGGACCAAAATTATTCAGACACTTTGGCCTGAACATGTTTTGCTTAAGTGTTTTTTCTTTAATTGCTAATGCGACACTTTACACCACAGACTGAACAAAGTGAAGCATTGCTTGGTCATTGGTTGACCTAAATTGGTATTATCTGATTGTGTACTTAAATTTAACAGCTGACAGCTGATTGGTTGATTGTAATGTCAAAGTTATCTGACATTATCAAGATGAATTTGTTCTGACACAGTTTAACTCTGAGTTCTTGTCATATTTTATTACCATTTTTTAAACTATAGCAAATAAACTGTGATAATGTGAGAAAATGTTGAAGGTGTCTGAATAAATTTTGGTTTGTCTGTATATATATATATATATATATATGTATATATGTATATATTTCTAATGTTTAATATTCAGTCCTTACATCAGATAAAAAGCTGGATCTATAACTGCATGCGCAAGGCTGACAAGAATGCAGACAACAAAATGTCCTTGAAGGAGCTGAAGCATTTTCTACGTCAGATCAATATCGAGGTGGACGATGGTTACGCTGAGACGCTCTTCAAGGTTAGAGACAAATCATAAGGCTTGACTATCAATTTCATTTCAACTTGTACAGCTAATTTATAGTTTTTTTTTTTTTTTTTTTAAATCACTGCTGTTCAGGATTAGGATGAAACAAAATGTTTAAACGACTTCTAAACTCTGGCAGCAGTCTAAAATGCTGAAATGTTCAAAGTTGTTGGTGTCTCCTGTTGCAGGTCCACAAGAACTGTTTTATTTTTTATTATTTCATATATTGCAGCAATGTGACACATCAAATTCAGGAACTCTGGAGGGATACGAAATAAAGCACTTCTACAATTTGCTGACTCACCGTCAGGAAGTTGATGTGATCTATGGAAAGTACGCTCACACTAATGGACAGATGAGCTCCAGCGATCTGTTGAACTTCCTCCAAAATGAGCAGAGGGAGCCGGTGTCTTTGGATTATGCACATAAGCTTATTGATAAATTTGAGGTGGATGAAATAGGTAATGACACAATTACCAGAAGAATACACCAGATAACTTTTCTATTACTCTCTTAAATAAATGCTGTTTAAAATTTGAACATTCTATTCATAAAAAAATCCAGAAAAAAATGGTTTCTACTAAAATATTAAGAAGCACAACAGTTACATGCAACTAACCCTCAACCAAAACCAAATCCTACCCTAATCCTATAGTAAGTACATGTAGTTAATTAATATTACTCAGTACTTAAATATATAATTACACTGTAACAATGACACCTTAAAATAAAGTGTAACCTTATTTTTTATTTTAATATATTTTAAAATATATTAAAATGTATTTCTGTGATGGCAAAGCTGAATTTTCAGCATCATTACTCCAGTCTTCAGTGTCACATGATATATATATATATATAGATCATTAAAATATAATAAGAGAACATATGCATTTAATAAAATATAATAATTAAACATCTTTCATAATAATTAAACAACCTGAATTTCCAGATCAAAATAGCAGATGTATCATATAACAAAATTTGAGTTTATTTTTACCATATATTTTAGTATAAAACAGTGTTTTCATATTTACCCAGCCAAAGTGAACAAGCACATGAGCAAAGATGGTTTCCTGATGTACCTGAACCATGAGGAAGGCTCCATCTTTAACCCTGCCCACAAAGCCCTGTACCAAGACATGCGCCAACCGCTCAATCATTACTTCATTTCCTCTTCCCATAACACCTATCTGATGGAGGACCAGCTGAAGGGGCCTAGCAGCACAGAAGCCTATATCAAGTACGAACTTGTCTGTTTACGCAGCAATGCATTAACATATTAAGTATTCATCCATAAGCAATGTGAGAGAATTGTTGTTGTCTTTTAGAGCGCTGACAAAGGGATGCCGCTGTGTGGAGCTGGATTGCTGGGACGGTGAAAGCGGGGAGCCAGTCATATACCACGGCCACACGCTCACGTCCAAAGTGCTCTTCAAAGACGTCATCAAGGCCATTAAAGAATATGCTTTCAAAGTGAGTGAAATTACACAAATTGTATGGTGCGATGACTTACTTATAATAGCAGATTTGTGGATTATGAAAACGTGTTTCTTTGCTACGCTAGACCTCACCTTACCCAGTGATCCTGTCTTTGGAGAACCATTGCACAATAGCGCAGCAGAAAATCATGGCCCATCACTTAACCTCCATCCTGGGCAGCGCTCTTCTCACTCAACCGCTGGGGCATAACATGCCCACCACTTTTCCAGGACCTGAGGTTAGACCCCTGTAAATAAAAAGCTTTACATGCATGTTTCCTGCACCACTGTTCATTCTGTAGAGTACATTAGTGCCCGGCCAATTTTTTCAGTAGCCTTGGTTCCGGAAGTATTTTTTCTATTAATTTTTCCTATAGGATTTAAAAAAAGTCTTCATCAAAGCAACCAGCTATGAGGTAAATCACAACATTACAAACATTTATTTGGAGCAAAAAAAGACAATTGGCAAATAGGACAAAAAGACAAAGGTACAAGACTGTGTACTTAATGGCTTAAAAAAGATAAAGAACTACAATCCCATGACATGTGATATATTAGGCAGCAAGTGAACATTTTCTCTTCAAAGTTGATGTGTTAGAAGCTGGAAAAATGGGCAAGCGTAAGGATTTGAGTGAGTTTGACAAGGGCCAAATTGTGACGGCTAGACGACTGGGTCAGGGCATCTCCAAAACTGCAGCTCTTGTGGGGTGTTCCCGGTCTGCAGTGGTCAATCTATCAAAAGTGGTCCAAGGAAGGAACAGTGGTGAACCGGTGACAGGGTCATGGGCGGCCAAGGCTCATTGATGCACGTGGGGAGAGAAGGTGTGGTTAGATGAAGCATTGCGAATGAAGCATTGCGAATTACATAATCAAATTAAAAACAATGGAGACATATAAAGCTATTATGGTTGATAATATCTATGAAAACAATATATTTTAAGTTTGTTTTAAAATATGCATATATAGATACAAATATTTAAGTATTGTGAAAGTGTAGGGAGACCGACCTGATAATGTCATTTGTGGTGCTTCATGGGAGTGGGCGTTCCCTGCAGAGCTCGCTGCGACTCTCTGATTGGTGGAATTTTCTGTACAGCATCATGGATAATGTAGTTAAGCATGATTATTATTAAGTTATAAATTATTACGTTGAATCAATGCGAACTGATGGCTTCAACAAAAGCATTTACCATCGATGAACAACCTCTGAGTTCACAACAGGTCTGTCTTTAAAGGTTTATAGACGTTTATAATTTAGCATTAAAAATCTATTTCCCTATGGAGAAAATGATTTGAGTTTTTACTTCTGGAACCTGACTGTTGCACTCTGTAGCGCTATGATAAAGAAACAACTCTGCATACAATAGATGACACTACATATTGCCACCTGGTGGACAACAGAAACAGATTTCTAAAGCTAAACCTCTTAAAAGCTCACCACACCCCACTTTTTCCTCAAATGACTTCCTCATCATCCCTGCAAACTTCCTGTTTACTTCTGTTTCCATGAATTGAAATAGAGGAAGTGATTATCAGTAGAGCTATAAATGCAGATTAACTTTTTTTTGATTGTAGCCATTTATGATTCACCAAAACTGGTTGTTGGGTGGGAGGGGCTTCTGAATTATGATGTCACTAGGTTTATAAGCTTGTCCAACAGGCTTGAAACCTTTCAATGACCTGTTCAAATTAAATTCCAACCCTGAGCTTTGTCCCGCACTGAGAAGTTCTGCCAGTTTCTCTGAATGTGGCAGGATCATAATCAAGGGAGATTCTAATGTTTCAGCCCGAGGGCAGCTCAGCCATGAGGAACCATCATCCACGCACAAACACACTAACAAGAGAAACAATAGTAAAGCATCATCTTTCAGTTACGTTTGTTATATGTGACGGTTATGGAGAATTTCTCACACAAAATTCCTACCTATCCCACACCTTTTGGTTTTTGTTCTTTATTATAATTGCATTATTGTTTCCATTTGATCAAAAAGTAATGCTTGCTATTTTTAAAGTCACTTTGAAAAAAAGCATCTGGTAAATAAAATAATACTTATTTGAACATTGAAAGAGTTTTGAATAAATGTTAAGTAAAAGTCAGAGCCATAGCCTAGTGGGTGACCTGAGTTCAAGTCCTGGATCGTGGTCCTTTCCCGATCCTGTTCCAATTTCTCCTTTCCTGTCTCTGTTTACACTGTCCTGTCATAATAAAGGCAAAAATATGTGCTCTACACTATCAATCAAAAGTTTAAAGATTTTTTTAAAGTGCTTGCCAAGGCTATGTATTATTCATTAAAAAAATACTAGTAGTAATATTTTGAAAAAATACTACAATTCAAAATTCTGTTTTGTATTTTAATATATCTTAAAATGGAGTTATTCATGTGATGGCAAAGCTGAATATCCAGTCTTCAGTGTCACATTGTGATAAAGTGTAACATGATAAAACAATACAAAGTTCAAAAGAACAGCATTTATTTGAAATACAATTTTTTTGTAAAAATTATAAATGTATTAATTGTCACTATTGATCAATTTAATGCCTCACAATTAATAAACATTAATTTTCTTCACCAAAAAAGTGACCCCAAACCGTTGAACGGTAGTGTATAATAATAAAAAATTCTACCATTTAAATATGAGGATGGCAAAATAAAGTAAACTGTGACATATTATACCCAAGAATTCTTCATACAGTGGACTACCAGTAAAATTGATACAAAATTTGGGACCAAAATTATTCAGACACTTTGACCTGAACATGTTTTGAAATATATATATATATTTCAAATGTTTCAGCTAAGAATGTAGTATTCACAGCTTAACTGAACACATTTTTAAAATTTTAAAATAGATGATATATTTGTGTCATCTACAGTATATGTTTACATTTGCAGGAGATGAAGGGACGTGTCCTGATCAAGGGAAAACGTTTGAACAAATTAGATGCGGCATTCAACAACAACACCACAGAGGATGTGGAAAGTGTGTCAGAGGAAGACGAGGCTGCTGAACTGAAAGAGGGTGAACAGAAACCTAAAGACAAGGTGTGTTGAAAAACCTTGCAGTTATTCAAAGTCTAACAACACAACAGCTGCTGACCAACTCATGATTTATGATCAATACAGTGGAACTCCGGAATGTATATTTACAAAGAGCTTTTGCTCTACAAATAAAAACAGGAAGAACTAAAATAATTACATTTTAATACATATAATTACAATGCTCCACATAGTACACTTACGGACATGGAGTATATTTGCATACACAAAGCTGCGGTAGATAAGGTCGAGTTCCAATCGGCACACTCAGCTGTCACAGACATTCCTACAAAAGCCTGATTCAAATCATTAGACCACAGATTTGTTCTGCTTATTTGGCATCCCTTTGTCATTGCATGTGTGAAGTCTATTTATGTTGTACCTTGTAATTCAAATCTATTTTTGATTACTTTGTAGACTTCCAAAAAGATCAAGCTGGCTAAGGAGCTGTCAGATCTGGTAATCTACTGCAAGAGTGTCCATTTCAGCAACTTTGAGCATTCAAGATACAATCAGGCCTTCTATGAAATGGCCTCGTTCAAGGAGAGCAAAGCAATGAATCTGGCGGAAGACTCAGGTACAAGGGTACATAATAGGGTGCTGCAGGAATGACGTATTTTTGTAGGCCAAAACCCAGAAATGAGTAGCATTTTAGCAGTTCTGTTTCCATTGTCCTTAAAGGGTTAGTTCACCCAAAAATGAAAATGATCCCATACTTTACTCACCCTCAAGCCATCCTAGATGTATATGACGTTCTTCTTTCAGCCAAACACAATCTTAAAAAATATCCTCACTCTTCCAAGCTTTATAATGGGAGTGGATGGTACCCTAGATTTTGAAGCCCAAAAAAGTGCATCCATCCATTATAAAAGTAATCCATACGAATCCAGGGTGTTAATAAATGCCTTCTGAAGCGAAAGGATGCGTTTTTGTAAGAAAAATATTCATAATTATAACTTTATAAACTATAATATAACTATAAGTACTGACAAATGCAGGAGTGCAGAGGATAGAGCAAAACAAAACCGGTCAGAAGTCTAAAATTAGAATTTTTAAAGAGAAATTTCGATTTCGATATAAGAGATGAGGAACTTTGTTGCCCAGCCCTATTTGAACCACGAGAGGAATCTACTCTCACCTAAGCTTACGCTACTCCTACATCCTACGCCATATGTCGGGTTAGAGGTCACTCTTCCACTGGAACTCGACTTGCATACGGCTGGTACCGGAAGCCAGTGATCATAGTTTATAAAGTTATAAATATGAATATTTTTCTTATAAAACACATTGCTTCTCTTCAGAAAGCATTTATTAACACCCTGGAGCCATGTGGATTACTTTTATAATGGATGGATGCACTTTTTTTGGCCTTCAAAATCAAGGGTATCATTCACTGCCATTATAAAGCTTGGAAGAGCCAGGATATTTTTTATATAACTCCGATTGTGTTTGGCTGAAAAAAGAAAGTCATATACACCTAGGATGACTTGAGGGTGAGTAAATTATGGGATAATTTTCATTTTTGGGTGAACTATCCCTTTAAGTCAGTGGGTTATTTTATGGTTTTTCGGTTAAATACCTGAAATAAGGTCTGTGGTTAACACAAGCTCAAGATATTTTCACAATTTATTTTATGGCATAAAATATATCATAATACCCCTTTGTAAACGGCAGTTTCTTTGAGTTTTTTCCCCTCCGTTTGGCCTAAAACACACTGTGTTCATGAAATGTTGACTGCAAACATAAAGGTTTCTCTGTATTTACAATTCTTTGCAGCCTTTAGGCACACGCTGGATCCTTCACTGGAAACCAAAAGTAACTCCCGCTAAACGTTTAGTCTGTAAATTCTTCAACTCTGGATCAATACAAGTCGATACCATTATGACTATAAGTTAGCTAAGTATTTCCTACTAAAGCAAGGTGGTATTTGACTCTGGTAAGCCTATCCATAGCAGACTGGTAGGAGTGGCCTTGGACGGCAACATGCCCAGTGCATTGTGGGTGTTGAAGTTTTCCTACCTATTTGACAAAAGGGAAGACAACCCTTTTTTTCTCTAGTCAGGTAGCACTGATTTGAAAAATATTTTTGCCTTTCTACTGTATAGACAGCCAAGTTTTATTGAAAGGCCTTTGTTTATAGCGTATGTTTAGCCTTTTACTTCAGGCAATTCTATTTAGGCTTCATTTAGGCTTTAAAATTCATTACAATTAAAAAAAAAAAAATAAGAACCAAACTTTTGTTGTTCCATAGAGCTCATCTTCTGCAATAATCCAAATACCATATTGGGGTATTGCGGAGGGAACCAGGGTGATGCTAACTTCCAGGTTGGCTTACAAAAATATGTCTTCACTGCAGTGTTCTATAGGGCCTGAAAAAAACCTAAAAGACATTTTGTCTAAGATTTGAGTGTATTGTTGTCAAATATACTTTAACATCACATTTTGCTAATTTCTTAAAGCTAACGCATTTATTCATCACAACATGGATAAGCTGAGCAGAATCTACCCAGCCGGCTCCAGAACCAATTCATCCAACTACAATCCGGTGCCACTGTGGAACGCCGGCTGCCAAATAGGTGCAAAGCCCACTATGATATGACACAATATGAGTCTGATGCAGTTCAGAAATTCTGTTTATAATATTAATCTGTTTTTATCCCTCAAATTGGTTTACAGTGGCTCTAAACTTCCAGACTCCCTGTAAAGAGATGGATTTGAACCAGGCCCACTTTTTTCCTAATGGCAAGTGTGGCTACATACTGAAGCCAGAGTTTCTGAGGGACCCGGGCTCCCAGTTTGACCCCATGAACCTCAGTGTAGGCCCCTGGCTGAAGAAGAAGAACCTACACATCATGGTGAGATTCTTCTGTCCAAAAGAATAAAAAAAAAAAAAAAAAATTTGTGAAGCACTAATATTATTCTGCCTGATACAATAAATAATTAATAATAATAATAAAAATTTTTTTTTTAATATTTATAAATTTTATTTTTAAATAATATATATATATATATATATATATATATATATTTTTTTTTTTTTTAATTAAACACTTAACACTAAAAAAACAATCATTTTAAATGCTACAAGTGAATTTAGGCATCACAGCATTATAATGTACAATATTAAAATGAATATTCATTTTGGGATTTGCTAATTAGATTAAGATTACTCTTAACAGTGTTATTATTAAATTAGTTTTTACAGATTAACTTTAAAGGGTTAGTTCAACCGAAAATGAAAATTCTGTCATTAATTCCTCACCCTCATGTCGTTCCAAACCCGTAAGAACTTCGGAACACAAATTAAGATATTTTTGATGAAAGCCGAGAGCTTTCTGACCCCACATAGACAACAACACAACAGCCACTTTCAAGGCCCAGAAAGGTAGTAAAGAGATCGTTAAAATAGTCCATGTGACTCCAGTGGTTCAACCTTAATTTTATGAAGCAATGAGAATATTTTTGTGCGCAAAAAACAAACAAAAATAATGACTTTATTCAACAATCTCTTCTCTTTTGTGCCACTCTCTTACGCGATTCACGTAAGCACCACAACGCATGCATGTGGTGCACAGCCAATAGTGAGCTGGCGTTCTGCCGTAGATCCCGGAAGCGCTGCACTGTGAATAGCCCAACAACGTGAATAGCGTAAGAGAGTGATAGGGAAGAGAAGACATTGTTGAATAAAGTCATTATTATTTTTTTATTTTTTTTGCGCATGAGAAGTATTCTCGTAGCTTCATAAAATTAAGGTTGAACCACTGGAGTCACACAGACTATTTTAACAATCTCGTAACTACCTTTCTGGGCCTTGAAAGTGGCCGTTGTGTTGCTGTCTATGTGGGATCAGAAAGCTCTTCATTTGTGTTCCAAAGATGAACGAAGGTCTTACAGGTTTGGAACGACATGATGGCGAGTAATTAATGACAGAAATGTCATTTTTGGGTGAACTATCCCTTTAAGTGAGTGTCGGTGATAGCAAAGATAATCTAAACGTAAAAATGGGGGGAATGAGCATGAACAATTAACCAATATTGTCGGATACTAATGAATTCATCTCTTAATGTCAGCCGATAACTGATGTGGTACTGAATATCATTCAATCTTATCTAAACCAATCCAAACACAGTGACCAATTACTGTATATGTCTGTTTAGATCATCTCAGCCCAGCAGCTGCCTAAGATCAATAAGGACAAACAGACGTCCATTGTGGACCCTCAGGTCAGAGTGGAGATCTACGGTGTGCCAGATGACAATGACAGCAAACAGACACATCACATTGAAAACAATGGCAAGTGTCAACAGTGCATTTACATTTACCAAGAACTTTTTTAACCAAAGTGTAGGTCACTTAAATGTTTTTTGTTACAGGTTTCAATCCTATGTGGAATATAAAATTCCAGTTCACTGTTCATGTGCCTGAACTGGCTTTGGTGCGGTTTGTGGTGGAGGACCATGATGTTGCTTCCCATAATGATTTGGTTGGCCTGTACACTCTGCCCTTCACCAGCATGCAGAATGGTGAGCCAGTGAAAATAAGTGCGAAATGACTTTCTGTTGTGCAGTTATGATGAATTTGCTCACCATAAGTCCTATCTTTTGTCTTCAGGATACCGGCATGTGCCTCTGCTCACAAAGAGAGGAAGCCTCATTCCTTCAGCGGGACTGTTTGTACACATCATGATTCTTGATGCTAAATAGACTGCAACATTTCCTCTCAGTCATCTCAGTGTCAAAGTGTGCAGATCACTGAACAGGACAATCAACTAAACTCTCCTATGCGAACACTTTCTAGGATAAGATTTGGACTTCCTTTTCCGATTTGCCTTGCGGTTAACCAGTTAGCCCACCTTGCTATACGAGCACCAAGATGTACCTTGAAGTGCTTCGTGGAATTAGTAGGTGTATTTTAATTTAGAAGGTGGGGAAAAAAGTCTTTGTTAGGCCTATGTTGAACCTGCAGCCCAAAAAACTTTAATATTTAAGCACAAATCAAATAACACACATTCTACACATTGCAAATGTGTAAATTAAAAAAAATAAAAAAATTTGGCTTTTGGCGACCAATAAGAGAGGAGTACTTTCAGCTCCATTTTACCATATTGAAGTCGATTTTGGAGAATTACACAATGCAGAAAATGTTAAAAGTTAAAAGCAGATTTAGTATGTGACTACTAAAAAGTAAAAATGTTCAAGTCTCTTTCCTGTCTGAATCAGAGGTGCGTTTACCACCAACTTTATCAAACTGATTCACTTCCAAGGTTTGTAATTGGACTATATATTTTACCTAACACTGTTTTATATTTTAATTTTAAAAAGTATGTATTTAAAAATATACTACACTGATGCCTTTCTATGTTAACAGAGTATTTAATTTTATTATCAATGAAATTGTATTTTTGGCCAAACATCACCTTGAAAATTTTGGGTACGTTTACACAACAACGATGTACTAAAAACGATGAAGTTTTTCCTTTGCCTTTTTCTTGTACACACATCAACGTTGTCAAACCGATCCCCATTCACACGGATCCGCAAAAACGCTGTATTATGCATGCCAGGCCAGTAGATGGCGATCTCATGCTTTGCCGCAGGACAGCCAATGCAAGTAAATGTTAATCTTTGCAGGTACTCTGTGATATGAAGAGTGTGCAAAGTAACATATTTTAACAACTGTGTGAAAGTGAATAGCGCATAACAGGCACAATACTGGTAAACATGAATATCTATCGGTACAATGCGTCACATGACTAATCATGCAGCATAGTTTTCAAATACCTCCGTTTTCAAATTTATCCACTTTGGAGAGCATTTTCAAAAAGCTCTGTTTTCTTTAATAAAAACACTCAGTGTAGACAAGGCCTTTGTAAAGAAACACTACATGCACATAGACTGAACACGTAATATGAATGCGCATGAGAAATTCGCGGTTTTGTAGTTTACATGGAGAGTTGGAGACGTATAATTTCAAAACTTTGAAACCCATTTTCAAAAGTTTGCGTTTTCAGCCCCCCAAAACTGCCTTTTCATGTAAATGAATGGCCAAAACGTTTTAAAAGTTTTCCACTTTTAGTTGCAAACGGTGTCAACGGCTCCTTTATTTTAGTCAAAATTATATCTAAGGGGCCGTTTACACCATAGCATGTGTGTTCAGGCTAGTTTTTCTTTACAAAGTGACATCGCCAACTACTGGCCTGGCATGCATAATACAGCATTTTTAATTGTTTTCGTGGACGTTGTTGTCTGTACGTGAAAATTGCAATGGTTGCAATTGCAAAACTTTTCCATCAATGTCATGTAAACGTACCCTTAGTTAAAGAGATCGTTACTCTTATCTTAAACTGTAATTTTGTTTGTTACTGTGTGTGGTCAATATCTTTTTTCTACAGTGGCTTACGATGGCTAATGGCTAACAGGTTCTTTATGTGAACTCAAGATACAAATGATGGACAATTAACACCATATATAACCAATACATGCTATACGTTATTTTCTGATAAACATCTGATAACATAATCATGTTATGAGAATCTAAACAGCAGGTGTGTATCTAGTTATCTGGTCAGAGCAGTAGGACAGTTGCACTACAAATGTGTATAACATAAAAGAATGGAAAAAAGTTATACATTTACATAGGTGTCTTTTATATTTTAAGGTGTTTATTTTGTATTCGTTGTTGTTGGGTATTGTTGCTTTTTATCTGCTCTAGAAATATTTCTATTTTTTATGTTGTTCTTAAATGAACTAATGTGCCTTTAAGGAAAGTTGTTACATCAGCAATATTAAGCCATAACAACATCTGTTTCTCATGTCCTGTTCTGACATCCAGGAAAGAAATGGCTTTACTGATTCAAAAATGCTGTGATATACCATTACATTCATTAAAACTGAATTAAACATCTCAGAAACATTTATAGCCATACAGTGTGTTTTATTAGTACTAAGAAGCATTTATACATGTTGTATGTGACTGATAAAATTAGAATCCATCATTTGTGTGCAAGATATTTACAAAGCATTTCTATTAGGTCATACCTTTTAAATGTTCACTTTTAATGTGTCAAGACATTTCTTTGAATAAATAAATCTATAACAGTGCACAGGTTACAGTCTTCTAGCCTGAAATACCCCAAAAGCACAATAATCATGTCTGAAGATCAGACTTCATCTCATTATATTAAAAGCAACTCAAAACAGTCCTGCCTTCTTTTTAAGGTCTATCTGACGCCATTTAGGCAGTCGCTGGAAATTGCTACGGGTGCAGCCGAGGAGATTCTCGAACTCTGCATCAGTCAAATATTCCTGAAATAAAGACATTTTAGGGAAAAAAATGTTTTACCAGATGATAAATTCAGGGTTTCCGCAGGTCTTAAAAAAAGTCTTAATTTGACCTTCCACAAATTAAGGCCTTAAAAATGTCTTAAATTGGAGCAGGAAGTCTTAAATTCAATATCAAGGCATTAAATTAGGACCCCATGATTTCTGTGATGCACAAAACATGGACGGAACCATTCATAAAAATGTAATAAAAGTAAAAGACGGGATTTGAGAAAAAATAAAATATTTCATAGTGCCCTAAAAAATTATTTTTTTTTTAAATTGTCTGTTCCATGATTTCAATTAATTAGACATGCTTTATGATTAATACAATTTAATTTAACCATTAAAACAGAGCCCAGAAAAATGAAAACAGAATAAACTATCAAACAAAATGTAATTTATAAAATAGATTTCATAGGGCCCTAAATTTAACTGCAAAATTAAATACACACTGCAATAAATGTATATCTAGGATTTTTGTTTTCCAGTACAAATATCTAAACATCCTTAAATCAAGATACATTTACTTGACATGCGAAATGAAAAAATTATGTCTTGTTTTCTGAGAGTGAGTTTATGCTTTAAAACAAGAACGTCTCGGTTACGTATGTAACCCTCATTCCCTAAAGGAGGGAAGGGAGACGTTGCGTCAGTGACTGATGGAATGGGGGTTTCGCTTACAGCCGGGCGTTCAGTCTCTGCTCCCCTGCAGGTAACATAATGCGAGATTGCATGCGCGGCTCCTCATATACGCATATATGCAATCTCGCATTATGTTACCTGCAGAGGAGCAGAGACTGAACGCCCGGCTGTTCCAGCGGTACAGGGATTGTGGCACGGGGACGTAACGTCTCCGTTCCCTCCTTCAGGGAACAAGGGTTACTATGCGTTACGTCAGTGACTGACAGAATGGGGGTCCCTATCTAATCTCGCCACAATGGCTATCTTCCAGTGCCCTACGCACATCTGAGCTCCCTGCCATGAGACTAGCACGATCGAAGGGCTAGGCTATACGCAAGAATACCAAGGTACACTGGGTAGCATATCCAGGTACAGATATGGCCCGTGAACGGGATGAATATGGAACACTCTGAGGTATCCAGCCCGCAAGGTGGAATGTTTCAACCCCAGGAATGGCAAGTTGGTCTTGCCAAGGGAAAGACACGTGCTCAAGGAGACTAGCCTAACACGAGGGCTGACCAACTGGGCATGCACTCTGGTGTTGACGTCAACAGTGCTGGAGGAACTCAAGGCTTCACTGAGAAACTCACCTGAGCAAAATAGCGCACATATCCAGTCCATGGAGTGGAATGGCGCAGCAAGCGATGACACCGATTAGGTCCTACTTACTGGCTACTGGCAGCGAGTACATGAGAGGACACTTGCTCCACTCTGAGATTATAGAATCTCACGAATGTGTTAGGTGTTGCCTAGCCTGCAGCTCTGCAAATGTCTGTTAGCGAGGCGCCATGCACTAGAGCCCAAGAGGAAGCCACACTCCTGGTGGAGTGTGCCTTCACCCCTAGGGGGCATGGCAGGCCTTGAACCTGGTATGCCAGGACAATGGCATCCACTATCCAGTGAGACAACCTCTGCTTGGAGAGAGCCTTTCCCTTCTGCTGCCCTCCTTAAAGGATTAGTTCACTTCAAAATGAAAATTTCCTGATATTTTACTCACCCCCATCTCATCCAAGATGTTCATGTCTTTCTTTCTTCAGTCGCAAAGAAATTAAGTTTTTTGAGGAAAACATTCCAGGATTTTTCTCCTCACCATTAACTTCCATTGCAACCAAAATGTTGAAGGTCCAAATCAATGCAGTTTCAAAGGGCTTTGAAGGGCTTCAGAGGCTCTGCGCAATTCCAGACGAGGAATAGGGTCTTATCTAGCAAAACAATTGGTCATTTAAAAAAAAAAATTACAAATGAACATACTTTTTAACCTAAATTACTCATCTTGCGCTGCTCTGCGCTCGCCAGTGATCACGTCGAAAATGTCACACTAGACATAGGCGGAAGTACCGCCCCTGTGTTTACAAAGCGCACATGCAAAGACTAATACAAATGCCCTGTAGCAAAAAAAAGGTAAAACAACGATGTCGGATGATTTTAAAGTTGAAGATGGAGTGTTTTTTGGTAAAGGCCGTTTGTATTCGTCCTTGCACGTTCGCTTGGGGCGGTACTTCCGCCTACGTCTAGTGTGACGTTTTCAACATGATTGCGGAGAGCATGTACTGGACAGAGCAGTGCCAAGGCTGGGTCTGCCACCTCCAGGGGCAGCGCTTGCAGGTTCACCACCTGATCTCTGAAAGGAGTGGTGGGAACCTTGGGCACATACGTGAGAGTTAGCCGGCCCGAATTTCAGGCACGTTTCGTCAACCGAAAATGCCTGCAGGTCCCCTACCCTCTCGATGGAGGCCAAAGCAATCAGGAGTGCCGCCTTCATAGAGAGGTATTTATACTCAACTGACTGCAGTGGCTCAAAGGGAGCTCTCTGCAGGGCAGATAGAACCACTGCGAGGTCCCAAGAGGGCTTCTGTAGAGGGCGAGGTGGATTTAACCTCCTCTTTCCTCTAAGGAACTTGATGACCAGGTCATGCTGTCCTACTGTTTTTGAATCCACAAGGTCGTGGTATGCAGAGATCGCAGCCACGTAAACCTTCAGGGTGGAAAGAGACCGCCTTCGTTACAACCCTTCTTGGAGGAAGGAGAGCACAGACCCGATCAGGCATTCTCTGGGATCTTCTCGAAGAGGTTCCATTTCAGAGTGTAGGCGTGTCTCGTGGACAAGGCTCTAGCTGAAGTGATGGTAGCTACTACCTGAGGTGGTAGAGTACTCAAACCTTCCGTGTCCCGTCCAGAACCCACGCGTGTAGGTTCCACAGGTCGGGATGCGGGTGCCAGAGGGTGCCCCGTCTCTGAGAAAGGAGGTCCTTCCTCAGAAGGATTGGCCAGGAAGGGGCTGTCGCGTGGAACACAAGTTCGGAGAAACAAGTCCGGCTGGGCCAATGCGGTGCAACCAAAAGGACCTGCTCCTCGTCCTCCCTGATCTTGCACAGAACCTGTGCGAGAAGTCTCACTGGGGGAAACGCATACTTGCGTAGGCCTCACGGCCAGCTGTGCGCTAGTGCATTCGTGCAGAGGGTCCCCTTGGTCAGCAAAAAATACCAGCGGCAGTGGGAATAACAAGAGATGGCGGGCAAGTTGTTACATACGGCGGGAGCGCAGACCACCCTGATGGTTGATGTACGCTACTGTCGCCGTGTTGTCCTTCAGCAGCGTTCGAAAACGGTGCAGGACTAGACGTGCAGCCAGCAACTGGAGGCAACTGACATACCATAGGCGCTGGGGTCCTGTCCAGGAGGCCGTGGCAGCATGTTCATTGCACATGGCACCCCAGCCCGTGGCGGAGGCATCTGTTGACACAACAACATGCCGGACACTCGTTCTAAGGGCACTCCGGCCCGTAGAAAGGAGAGGTTCGACCACGGGGTGACTGGCACCCAGAGCGTGCCCTGTTGCCATGCCCATCTCGGGACTCGATCACAAAGCCAGTGCTGAAGCGGTCTCATATGAAGCAGTCCGAGCGGTGTAACCGCCGCTGCGGATGCCATATGCCCCAGGATCCTCTGAAATAACTTCAGTGGAACCGCACTCTTGCCCTCGAATTGACAGTGACAGCACATGCATACATGGCAACCGAGTCGATTTCCATACCGAGAAAAGAGATCCTCTGCATGGGGGAGAGTTTGCTCTTTTCCCAGTTGACCTGAAGGCCCAGACGGGCAAGGTGCTGAAGCACCAGGTCCCTGTGTTCGCAAACCTGCTCTCGAGAGTGAGCTAGTATCAGCCAGTCATCGAGATAGTTCAGGACGCGAACCCCATGTTGCCTGAGTGGCACAAGGGCTGCCTCGACGACTTTCATGAAGACGCGAGAAAATAGGGCTAACCCGAATGGGAGTACCGTGTAATGGTATGCCTGCCCCTCGAAAAGCAAGAAGGAAGCGAGGAAGAATGGAGACATCAGGACGCGTCCTTCAGGTCGATCGCTGCAAACCAATCCGATGGACGAACGCATTCGAAAATGCGTTTGGCTGTCAACATCTTGAATGGAAGCTGTAAAGGGTTCGGTTCAAGGTGCGCAGGTCCAGGATTGGTCGTAACCCACCACTCTTCTTGGGTACAATGAAGTAGGGGCTGTAGAAGTCGGACTTCATCTCGACTGGAGGGACGGCCTCGATCCCACCCTTCTCCAGTAGGGTGGCGACCTCCGCACACATGACAGGGGCATTGCCACCAAACATGGTATAGCAGAGGAGGAACTGAATGCAAATTTCCTCGGGGAGGAACTGAATGCAAATAGCCGAGCCTTAACGTTCGAGCCTGAACGTTCGAGCCTGAACTGATTCGCATAGCCAAGCCTGATCGTTCGAGCGAGCTAGCGGGACAGATTGGGAAGCTCTAGCCAGGCTCCCAAAAACTGAACCAGCGGGGTCATGTGTACCTACGATGGGGCTGCGAAGCGGAATGACCGGCCCAGATGTGGGAGGCGGAGTGTCCCATACAGAGGAGGCCAGGGAAGGACGAGCGTTCAGCGGCGACCTCTGACAGGGTTCTGGCGACAGAGGGGGACAAGAACGGTGAGGCGGGGCGTCGCACACTGTCATCCGCGGCCTCTGGGGGCTCAGAGATGGGGTGTCAGTTCTTTCTTTAACAGTTTTAGGGTACCACCAGCCGTGGCCGACGGCAAAAGAAAAGGAAACGTAAAACCAAGGATTGGCCCTGCAACCACCTCCTGGAGAGAACTGCAGTCTATCTCTGAGCTGTCCGCGTCAGGAGCGGCGCTTTGCCTGACTTTTGGCAGGCTGCAAGGCAGGCACGGACTGTGACGCCTTCCTGTGGCGACCTCCACGGTGCGGCCCGGGTGAAGGCTGCTGCTGGGGCCGGGCAGGAGCCGCAGGGGGCGCCCTTGGCGGAGAGCGGACTGATATGTTTAATCGCCTCAGTCTGCTTCTGGGCGGCCGCGAACTGTTGGGCGAAGTCCTCGGCCACGCCGCCGAAGAGCCCAGCCTGGGAGATAGGAGAGTTGAGGAAACGTGTTCGCTCAGCCTCCCACATATCCGCCAGGTTGAGTCAAAGGTGCCTTTCCTGGACCACACAAGTGGACATCACCTGACCCAGGGAGTGTGCCATCACCTTCGTCGCCCGTAGGGTGAGGTTGGTGGCGGTACGCAGCTCTTGCATGAGCCCCGGTTCAGCCCTGCCCTCGTGCATGTCTCTGAGCACCCGTGCCTGATGAACTTGCAGGACGGCCATAGCATGCAAAGAGGAGGCGGCCTGCCCCGCAGCTCTAAAGGCTTAGATTGGGGTGTGGTGGAGGGGACTCTACCTTTACGAAGGTCATTGAGTCTAGACCGCAGCATTGCGATGGTCATGTTCTCTCAGCGTGCTCTTAGCCCAAACACACCTGCCTACCACACCCAGAAATACATGGGTGAGACATCTTTAAAAAGCGTGCAGATCTTTTAGAGAGGAAAACTTCAACAGCAGTGCTGAAGTGCCCAGGGAGAAACACACACACTGTGGCAGATCACTGCACAGACCAGCAGCACAAATGTGATCTTGCTGGAGCACGCCGTCACACCAACACCGCTGAAGAGTCACTCATCTCATAGAGAACTCGTTGAAGGCTTGCAGTGGAGACAAGTGAAGAGAAACACTTGGCTCCAAAGCAGAAACATAATGCGAGATTGCATGCGCGGCTCCTTATATACCCACGCGGGTGGGCGAAGTTCGCTATGCAAATTCTTTGTCTTGCCATTGGCTCGTTTTGTAGAACTCGAAGGTGATAGGCTTCTAAGCGAAACCCCCATTCCGTCAGTCACTGACATAACACGTAGTGACTGACTGAAAAGGAAAAAATATCTATCAATGGGTATGAAAATAACTTTGAATTTGAATTAAGTTGATTTTTATGAACCCATTGGCTGATAGTTGTTCTTGTTTTAATCATAAAATCACTTTCACAAGATTTCTTATCTCAAACTTTAAGCTATTTTATTTTGTAAAATGAGGTAAAAAGTTATGGAGATTGTTGGAAATTGTATTTTCAAACTTTGAAGTGTTGCTAATAAAACTCATTGAGTGTTTCCTAGACATTTACATTTAGAGAACATATTGACGTGTTATGTTCCCTTCAATTTATTCCTTACATTTTCTTTAAATGGTCTTAAAAAGGTCTTAAATTTACCTTCATTAAACCTGCAGAAACCCTGTAAATTGTATCATACCAACCAAAAAGGCTTCAACACCCACCTCTTGTTTTTCAGGGTCCACTCCACTCAATTGATGCAGCTGGTTAGGTGTCTTAACTAGCTGCTCAGAATTTTGCTTCCCAGAAGGCTTTTCTCTGGTGGGAGACTGGTCTACATGTGCACTGGAGATGGAAGAGGACATCCACTGATTATGGGACCTTATCATTCCCGGTCCTCCAGGAGCACTGTAGCTCCCCACACCTCCTCTTGTCTTCTTATTCAGGTCTGTGTTGTTGAGATTCTACAGGAAATGAGGTCAACATTATGTTTAGATCTGCATATAGGTGTGTAGACCATATCAATATCTAAATCTAATTAGATAATCAATTTAATCAAACAAGATAAATCAATTTAAATGCATCTGTTGACATCAGGAACAAGCATTTGATCAGTAAGGTGAAAGCTTTTTACCACAGTGATTTGCGAAATATCACCCATCTGGCTTTTCATCTCCTCATATGAAAGGCCTCCCTAGAATATAGAGTGAAACTGAAAAAGTGTCTCTCTTTGTAACTTTAATTCATTATGTGGTGTGAAGGTTGGCAAAAGTATTTAAACTCAACATGAAATGGCATGTAACCAATTTTACTTTCATAATATTTGAATGTTCAGCGAGAGAAAAGTAGGTGGGATTTGATTTTAACAATCAGGAATATGTTGGATTGTGAAAAGTAAATGTGGCCTGATGTGATAACAGCCTAATACTACTACTACTACTACTACTACTAATAATAATAAAAATTTTATTAAAATATTAATTAATAATAATTAATTAAATAATTAAAATAATAATACAATTGTTACTATTATCATTATTAATAGCTAATTCCTTCTGTAAAATATGATGATGATAATAATAATAATAATAACTATCATTATAATTATTATTATTACTATATTTTTGAGAAGAAATTGGCTAGTATAATATTGGCTTTCAGTTAATATGAATGAATAGCCTGTGTGAGCGAAAAGGAAAGTTTGATCTAATCACAATTTATTATTTGTTAAATTATTTATTATTAAATTTGTCATCATATTATATTATATTATATTTTATTATATTATGTTATTTTGTATTATATTATATTAAAATAATCATATAAATATAATTTTTACAGTAATAAAGTAAATCATACAGGCCTAATTTATTATAATGTTATTATTATATACAAATCCAATTTTTAAAAAACGATGTAAATCATTAATCGCAATTATTTGCATGACAATTAATCGTCGGCACAAAATTTGTGATCGTGACAGGCCTATTTTGGAATAACAACATAGAATTAAAAAATTACGCACAATAAGACCAAGAATATGAGTTAAGAAAGTAAAAAGGTCAATTTTTCTTTCATGTTGATGGTAATTAGGTGAGAATCAACAAATGATTATGTGGATTGAGAGATTGTGTTAGTTTGTTAGTGAAATTATGTTGTGCATTACTGCCCCCTGCTGGACAATTTCAGCCTGTTTGACTCACGCTCCACTTGTGAGCATCCCAAGCATTAAACCAGCCGGTGAAGGTAGGCGGCTCATAGCCTTGTTTAACAGTGGTGATCGGTGTGCCAGGGTCCCGTCCTGCTGGGTGGGTTTTAAGATAGTCCACTGCACTGCTATAGGACTCCTGAGTCTCGTACTGGTTGGCTGAGTTGCCAATCCAAAGGAAAATCTGCGGGAGGAAGAAGAAGAGGGGTTTAGGAGATTGACATGTAGTTTTCAAACATTTTTAGATGCTAGAGACCTTCAATTTTAACAACCCCTATATAAAGCCAGCTATATACTTTAATTCGCAAAAAAAAATTTTTTTTTTGTCCCTCACTTTCCTTTTCTTTCTAATTTTTCTTCCCTGGTCCTCAGTTTGAATCCCTAGGTTAGAGTAACTTAATACTCAAAACAACCAGTGGAATTGTTGTTTGATATAATTTTTTTCTGTTTCTTTTGCATAACCCAGAACAGAACCGCCATTTCACCGCAGTCACATGCAAAAGAAGCCAACAGCATGACTTCCCACAACCCACCTCCTCCCAGGTGTCTAACAGCATGACATCATCCTCATCCAGATCGTCCTGAGTGAAGTCTGACACTTCTGTCATGAGGAATCGGCCCGTCTGATTTGAGCATTCAAACAGACGAGGGTCGTGAAGTGACACATCTTTCTCCAATCTGGTGGAGATACAGAGAAAGTCAGTGGAAACTGTCCTCAAGAGTTGAAGTATGAGCTCATGTTTTTCCTGTTTTAATGGTTGTACCTCTTGTCACTGGCATATGGAGCTTTCCCTCCCAAAGCCACCCAGAAGGCAGCTGGTTCCTGTCCTTCCATCACATTCTGCTTATCCTGCTCAGAAAGCAAATCAGCTACGGCTTTCCCCATCTCCCTCTCATCTCCACTGCAGCCCTGTGGGAAACATAAACACACACACACACACACACACACACACACATGTTGGCTTTTCATGTTTTATGGAGACTTTCCATAGACATAATGATTTTTATATTGTAAAAACTATATGTTCTATCCCCTAACTAACCCCATCCCTAAGCACAACCCTCATAACAAATGTTCTGCATTTTTACATTTTCAAAAAAACACCACTTAGTATGATTTATAAACTTTTCTTCATGGGGACCAAAAAATGTCCACACAAGGTCAAGGATTTCAGATACTGCCATCTTTGTGGGGACATTTTCCCCTATAACATACAGTAGGGTTTATCTGAACCACACAAACACACACATATACACACACTCTATATATATAAAATAATATAGATAAATGTTTTTAACAAAAAAAATGATAAAATAACATGATAATTAATGAATTAATCTATGTATTATAATTAATAACATTAACATTTGGCTGGAGTATAATCGCTATGATTTATTTGTTTTAATTTTACATACATTTACAAAAATATATGTATTACACACACGTACACACACACACACACACACACACACATATATATATATATATATACACAAAGTATATGTAAAACTTTTATGTTAGATGTGATTAATCGTGATTAATCGATTTGACAGCACTAACATATATATAGATTTATTTATTTAATTCATTATGATTAATTCATTTTTATATTTAATGTAACTAATACATTTTTGCTGAAGTATAATCGCTTGTTATAATTTCACACAATTTAGTTTTAGTTTACTGTATATTTATTTACACATTTATTTATTTTAATTTTATTAATTTAAAGTTATTAGTTAGGGTGAATTCAGGGTGATTGTATATTTATTACATTTACATGTACTCATTTAGCAGACGCTTTAATCCAAAGCAATTTACAAATGAGGAGAGCAATAGAAGCAATTAAACTAACAATAGGGCAACGATATGCACGTTTTTTATAGATATAGAGTAGTGTAGTATTAGTATTAATGGGTCACGTGTTGCCGACAAAGATGCGTCTTCAGCAGTTTCTTGAAAATGGCTAAAGACTCAGCAGCTCGGGTAGAGATGGGCAGGTCATTCCACAAGGCGCCATTCACTTGCAGAATGCAAGCTTCTGGATGGCACATATGTCTAAAGTAATGAGTCAGGGGTTGTTCTGTAGGCAAACATCAGTGCCTTATACTCACCTTTCCATACCACAGGAAGACAGTCTGATGAGTTTTGAGCAGAAAGACATCATTGATGTTGAGAGAGGAAGCTCGGGCGGGCACCTCTGTTGCCTTGGTGTTCATCTCATGTGTCCCTCTGACCTGAAAGAGCCTGGCACCAGGATCAGGGTTCACAACCCCCGGTCTACCCGTCCCACCCTAAGAAAGCATCAACATGTTAGTAAGACAAGAACACTGAAAAAGAAATGCTTAATAATAAATGTAGCTCATTAAAAATACGAATATAAATAAAAATGACAGTTCTAGTTCTTTATAATACACATAACTAACAATTGTTAAGGATTACATATTGTAAAAATGTTTGATTGAATGTCAGTAATTAACGTCATTATTAATTGTTACTTCAAGAAAAATCTTATAAAATACTCAAAAGAAGCAAGAATAAATTCATTTGAATCAATCCTATGGAGGAATATGTAAGTAAGTAAATATTTTGTTTGCTTTCCTGAAAGTGGTAAATAATTCAGATCATAAAATTTAGAGCTATACTGTATGTTCCATAGGAATGAAGGGACAATCACCTCAAATATGATGAGTCTGCCCTTAAAGATGGCCAGGAAGTGTCTGGGCTCTTTTCCCATGACCACTCTGACCTGTGTTGGGGCTCCATTGTATTTATTATCCAAATTCACCGCCTGATAAGCGCAAGCCGTCACCTCGTCCTGTGTGGCATGGCGACCCTGGAGAACACATGCTTCATGTCATAGGGTCTCCAATGTGTAGATCCAGATTATAACATGGTGTCAGTGTAGTTTTTCAGGTCAATGCAAGTGAATATAATTTGTGTAGAGTTACATTTTTAGAAATGCTGCATTGTTTATTTTCTACTGCAGCCATATAGCTACAGTATATAGTACAGTGGCTCAAAACATTTATGTCACACTAAAATGACATTTTATGAATGTCTTTGCATTATATAACAAGTACTAAAGTGCCATTTATTTTAAATACATATAGCACAAACACACTTTTACAGACCTTTAAAAAGATGCTTTTTGTGGGGAACTGTCTGATACATCCAATAAAAAATCCCCTTAAGACCAGCTGCCGTTGCAAAATAACTTATTCATTAATGTGATTTTATTATCCTAACTTGTACATTTTGGGGCCATTGGAACTGTAACTGTAACTGTGTTGCTCTACAGACTGTTATATGTTTTCTCCACATTATGACATAAAATAACATTATTGCAGTATATATTGTATTGGAGATAGAGTATTCATGTTATGCTCCTCACCTGCCACATGTAGAGGATGTACTGAGGTTTGTTGGCTCTGCTGTAGGTGTACAGCACTAGATAACAGTCTCCTCCATAGAACTGTCCATAAGTGCTTCGGTCCACCTCCTTCAGTTCAAGATTTTCAATCCGCCAAATCTGAACACAAAGCAGAGGAGATGTTAGATAACAGTGTGACAGCAGGCCAAAACTTCTGAATTCAGGTATTATTATTGCATCATACCTGAACTTGTCCTGAAGCATCATCCACCATCCGCTCCTGAGCAGCCAGTTTTGGCTGGGCGTGAAGCTCCATTACGTCAAACTTCACCTGATCAACTTTAGCTGCGATAACAGATGTGTATACAAACACAATGACACAATCAAATATGACACTTATACTAAAATGACAATACTGAAACACCTACACTCTCGCAAATATAATGCTGAATGATGAATCACCTATCTTCCCTACAGAGTGGGTCCTTCCTAGGCCTTGCATTTGACCTTTTTCTTTCCAGGACTTGAAGAGATGTTTAAACATGGCAGACTCTCCTCCTTCACTCATAACTTCCACTTTAGTGTTGGATGGGTAGTTCTTTGCTTTTATAAAGCCCTGAGGGACAATTATTTGTGTGTAGCAATTATGAAGTGATTTTGGTCATTTGAATTTCATTTTAAATAAAAAATACTACTTTGCAGATTACAGTTTTTCTCAGTCACTATTTAAATTTGCACAACAGTTAGTTCAACCTCCACAACATTTAGTCATTTGTGCACATCATAGTAGCAGTTTCTCATTCCTTCCAACAAATTGCAAATGCTTTTGGACATGCATCAATTGCTTTCATACAACTCTCTGCTGTTTTATAACATTATCATTTGCTTATGTCATGTCAGTCAAAATTAACTATACTTGTGAATGCTGAATAGTCATTCCATATCAAACTAATAGTCCTCATTTCATTGCTTGAGTCATTACATACAAAAATGTTGAACTAGTTTTCAAAATCTGTCAAGCAAATTTTACACATTTTTTAAAATCTTTTTTTTTTTCCTGAAAATGTCTCCTAAATTGAAAAATTTCTCTCAGGTGAATCTCAACTTTCACTGATGAGAAGGGGTGTGTGAAGCATTAGTTGCAACCAATGATAAGCCACTTCTCTACAATCACTGTCAGAGCTGAATCCCATAAACCCCCACTTTACAACCATATATGGACCAAGCAGGACATAGTGTGTACCATTTCTACAATACTGTGACACAGAAATGGAAGGTCAGCCTCGTGGAAGACGGGTGAGGGTGCGGGGAGGAAGGGGAAGGGGACAAAACGGGAAGAGGAAGAAGAGGCCAAGTACATAGGCGGATCCCTAATGAAATCAGGGCTACAGTTGTGGATCATGTTGTCAATCACGGCCTCACAATGGCTGAGGCTGGTCGAAGGGTGCAGCCAAATGTTGGGAGAACCACTGTAAATTCAATTATTCAAACATTTCGTTGGGAGGACAGGTGTGTATAAATGGACAGTAATTCAGCACTAAACAATCTGCACTGCACTACTGTCATTGTGTCATACATGAAGCTTGCAGTGGGATAAGAACTTGTCACTGTACATTTTACATTTAGACGTACAGCTTTACTGCATCACACATTTAGTGTATTGTAATGTACAGTAGTGTTACAGTAAAGATTTGCCATATTTACTGTAATTTTACTCTGCATCACACAGGATTGCAAGGCAACCTTGCAGAGGTGGAAGAGGGCCCCTTTTTACTCTGCAACAAGAGGAAGCCATTTGTGCAATGGTGATTGCAAACAATGCCATAAGGTTGAGAGAGATACAAAGTGCTGTTATAGAGGATGACAACATCTTTGGGAATATTGAATCTGTTTCAGTCGCTACAGTGCTCAGGAGGAATGAAATGCGCATGAAACAATTGTACAATGTGCCATTTGAACGGAACAGCGACAGAGTGAAGGAGATCCGTCACCAGTATGTACAGGTAAAACATGTATGTGTTCTATGCATATTCTAATGTTCAGTGCTGTACTGTTTACTTTGTGTAGTGTCATGCACTACACTTACATGACAGTTCTGTGTATGTGTATTCACAGTGCATACTGTACAATATTTGATGTCCCAGGCCAACGAAGAGGGAATATTACTATGTGTGCAGCCATCTCAGAAAACGGCATCCTCACCCATATCCCCCGTCTTAGTCCATACAACACACAACATCTGCTGACTTTTTTAGACACTCTTTACAGGGACATAATCCCTGAGAATGAGAGGGGTCTAACTGGAGACCATCTCAGCAAGCATGTTGTTTTGGATAATGTGCGTTTTCACCACTCAGATGTTGTCAGACAGTGGTTTGCAGCACATGATAGAATGCTGGTGGAATATCTCCCTCCCTACTCACCATTCCTAAATCCAATAGAGGAGTTTTTCTCTTCCTGGAGGTGGAAGGTATATGACCGGCATCCACATACCCAAATGGCCCTGCTAGCGGCCATGGATGCAGCATGTGATGACATCACAGCAGAGTCCTGCAGAGGGTGGATTCGCTGCATTGCAAGAGATGATATTCGCTGTGATGTAGATGAAATTATGTGGCCAGACAGAGAGGAAGGTCTGGATGTACATGAATGATTACAGTACTATGTATGTTGTATGTTCAGTTCCAATATGTACTGCAATATTGTTCACAGTTGTGCACAGCTCTACCCAAAGGGAGTTTATGTTTGTTGTAAATAAGGGTGTATTTTTTCTTTTGCACAATGCTGTGAACAAATTAGAATTGCAAAGAGCATATGCAGTAAAAATGTAAAACATACATATTCAGTGTATTGTACTCAGTTACCTCACTAAATACAGTAATGTGTAACTTTACTGTATTTTTCAAATGGCTGTGCAAATAGTATATAGTGCTGTCTTGAGCATTTTCAGGTAGTGTCACCAAGATCTACATTTTTTGCACTGGAAAACATTTACAGAGTAAACTGTCATAATGAAAACATGACAAAGCCATTTGACTATCTTGTTCATAAACAGTGGTGTCAGGACTTTTCATCTTGATGACACTGACACTTTCATTGACATGTATACTTGCTTTTGAGGAATGAGCTATCCATTTTGAGCAAGTGACACACTTTTGCATGTTATCAACTAGGTTTTGCAGTTTGTACTAATTGTTTCGAGAACTGCATTAACTGTTGTGCAAATGTAAATAGTGATGTGAGAAATGCACCAAAGCGACTGAGAAAAACTGTAAGACAGATACATACAACCGCTCGACTCAGAGCTGAACGTCTCTCTTCATCTGATGCTCCTTTTCCCTTCCAGACCATTATTGAGTTGCCACCTTGATCTAAAAAATAGCAATCCTGCAAACAAAACATACATCAAAACATAACCCACAGTTAGTTGTGTATCATAATGATACTGTGGGTGATTTGATAGATATAATGTGTCTCACTGAGGAACAAAGCAAATCCTGGGTCAGTGGACTGGCAGCCACTTCCTGTACCAACAGCTGACCACTGGTATCAGACGCACTGACAATAATAGAATGTTAATTAAGGACAGTTAATTAGATGCTAGCTGATCAATTAATTATCAACATCATCATAAGAAACATCAAATAATCATAAATAGCAATAGATACTTTAGACAGGCAGACAGGATGGTTGGATGGGTGGATGGATAGATAGATAGGCAGACAGGATGGATGGATGGATGGATGGATGGATGAATGGACAGATAGATAGGTGGATGGATGGATGGATGGATGGATGGATGGATGGATGGATGGATGGATGGATGGATAGATAGATAGATAGATAGATAGATGGATGGATGGATGGACGAACAGACAGACAGACAGACTGGATGGATGTATGGACAGACTAGATAGATAGATAGATAGATAGATAGATAGATAGATAAGAGTCATACTGGTAGAGTTTGACGATGGAGGTCTGGTTTTGGTCTGGTTTGTCATCAGGGATTGCTTCTTTCAGGTGAACAGTCCTCTGACCCAAAATAGATATCATGACCTTCATCAGGTCAGGAGAGGCTTCTTCCTGCCCACCCTCAATCACACCAATCTGAGTCCGGCCTCCACGCTCTCTGTCCCTGATGTCCTGAGCCAACAGAACAGCCTACAAAAGACAGGAGAGGAGAGGAACCCAATAGAAATCAATCAATTTGTCATTTTATTAGACATCCAGCTCAGCATCTTCCCCTGTTACTTCAATTACCTTTAATTTTTCTTGTCTATTGCTTTGAGGACCGTTCCATTGAATTATTGCTTTTCCAATGTCCAGAAGGAATATGTCCCCTAGATTAAAACTGCTCCAGGAAACCTCCACCTGCAGAGAGACACACACAGCCCACTAAAATTCACCTAGATTTAAGTCAGTAATGGCTAGGATTCAGACATTACTGAAAAAAGTCCTGTTCAGCTTTGAATACGATTTAACTTCCTGTTTCTTCCGAAAATGGACAAACTAAAAGACAAGGATCTGGGCCAAAACATCAGAAGGCATGAGGACAGTAATGCATAGACAAGATTCTTGACCTTCTTATGCATCAAATTCAATTATTTAGAGTCTGTCAGCTTCATTTACTGATTCTCTTAATGTTGGCCCTTAGCCTGAAATATAAATATCTGTCCCCACAGTCAATTTAATTGCAAATCCTCTCATGTGCTTTGACCACATTTATAAATCAACTCAAGCATAAAAGGTTGTCTGTGTTCTGTTAAAACAAGGGTTTTCAAATTGGGGTCTCTCTCACTCTCTCTCTCTCTCTGTATATAATCTGGGACAAATTTACAGTTTAGATTTACAACCAGGGTGAGGTGCTTCTTCATCGGTGTTATTTACCTATCATTTACGGAAATACCTATCAAGTTACGGAAGGGTTAGGTTTAGGGGTAGGGATAGGGTTAGGACTAAATTTTCAGACAGGGATGTTGTTCCAGGATAAAAAAATACACTATATTGCCAAAAGTTTTGGGACGTCTTCCTTTACATGCACATGGACTTTAATGACATCCCATTCTTAATCCGTAGGGTTTAATATGGAGTTGGCCCACCCTTTGCATATATATCACAGCTTCAACTCTTCTGGGAAGGCTTTCCACAAGGTTTTTGACCATTCTTCTAGAATCGCATTTGAGAGGTCAGGCACTGATGTTGGACGAGAAGGCCTGGCTCGCAGCCTCCGCTCTAATTCATCCCAAAGGTGTTCTATCGGGTTGAGGTCAGGACTCTGTTCAGGCCAAGTTCCTCCACACCAAACTCGCTCATCCATGTCTTTATGGACCTTGCTTTGTGCACTGGTGCGCAGTCATGTTGGAACAGGAAGGGGCCATCCCCAAACTGTTGCCACAAAGTTGGGAGCATGAAATTGTCCAAAATGTCTTGGTATGCTGAAGCATTAAGAGCTCCTTTCACTGGAACTAAGGGGCCAAGCCCAACCCCTGAAAAACAACCTCACACCATAATCCCCCCTCCACCAAACTTTACACTTGGCACAATGCAGTCAGGCAAGTACCGTTCTCCTGGCAACTGCCAAACCCAGACTCGTCCATTATTTGTTATAATACCACTAACAGCTGACCATGGAATATTTAGTAGTGAGGAAAATTCACGAATGGACTTATTGCACAGCTGGCAACCTATCACGGTACCATGCTTGAATTCACTGAGCTCCTGAGAGCTAGTTCAGAGCTAGTGCTAGTGCCAGTTCAGAGTTGGTTCAACTGACGAGCCTTCTAAGAACCGGTTTGCCTTTCCACATGCTAGAGAGCCACCACAGAGCCAGGTCTTACGTCACTGTGTACGTCTCATCTTTCTCAGCGAGGCAGCGGGACAACAAACACAAACACAACAGGCTTGTTCGAGATGCAGCGTATGATATCAAAATACCGCATGCGCGATTCAAAAGCATAAGGAGTCGTATGCTCTTTGTACTTTGATGTCATACGGCAGTCGGTCTGCACAGCACCGATGCATCTCGAACAAGCCTTCCATCAACAATGGCGAAAGTTGCGTTACTATTGATGCACATGGCTTTATGATCCTACATCGGCATCATTGGCTCGCTGTAATTTGTATAGACGGAGATTACAATCGAGCAGCTATTAGCTCGAATAGCTGCTAATTCAAAAATGGCGGACACAAGTTTCTGTTCATCTTGTTGGTCATGGCAACCCCGCCCCCAGCCGCTGACGCAAGCGGTTCTTAAGGCCGCTACATACTCCGCAAGAACAGAGAAAAAAGTTCCCACTCCCAGGGCTGCGAGAACAAAACGATGTCATTTTGTTCTCGCAGCCCTGGTTTGGGAGTTCTCGCAGCTTGTTCTCGACACATAATTTCAGCAGAACTTTTTTCTTGTGGGTGTCCGAGAACTATTATGTGATTGGTCATATATTTTAAGTGGGCGGGGTTAATGCAGAGAAATGGACATGTTCAGCACCTACTTTTCTCGTGAAGTATGGAATGTACTGGCCAGAACGAACTTTGTTCTTGTTCTTGCCACCTCGAGAAAATGAAAAAAAATTGTTGTTCTTGTGGAGTATGTAGCAAACTTTACTTCTAGACCAGCAATGATTTGGTGCTACTTTTCCACTTTTCCTGGTTCAGAGCTGGTGCTTTGGGTGTGGAAAGACAAAGAACCGATTTGAAACTAGGCTCTGGCTCCGAACCAGCACCAGCACTGCCTTGATGGAAAAGGGGTATAGAAGGGGGTGGCTGAGGCTCATGAATATTAATTAGGGTTTGTGACTATATGCTCCTGTAAGGTTACCAAGCAAGCAAGCATCAACTTTTTAATATCCATGAGCTGAGCCTTCACTATAGAAGAAACCGTAATTTTGCATTGTGATTCGAGGTGTCTGGTGCAGTAGTTCACCTCTCTGGCGGTCACGTGTTTCGTCCCTTTGACATGGAGCAGGCGCTGAATGTTATACATATTGGTCTCCACATGAGTGAATCCCGATCCCACACCACCTTTTTTATATCTGCAGGAAACAGGAAAGTGTGGACATAATCAGAACATTAAGGAATTGGGAGGAGCAGGCCAAAATATTTTTGTTTCACTCACATGAGACCATTCTTGAAGTAGCTTTTGAATTTGGCTGATTCACATCCCTGGACCTCCCGGTATTGGACCGGACTGCCTCTGAGAGATTCATCCAGTTGGGTTACATAGATGGCTGCCGCTCCCTGCTCATCCTGAGAGGAAGTGCTGCCTATCCAGTAGTGGATGTCAGTGGATTGTGTGGCGATGTTGGCCACCTGAATGACACATGACAAAAGGCATGAGGACAGACACAACTATGTTTAAGAAGGTATCATGCACCTACTTTACATAAGTAATAATAAATCAATTAATTCATATTGTTATTAATAAATCGATTAATCACATCTAACATAAAGTTTGTAAATACATAAAATATGTGTGTACATACTGTATATATATGTACATACATACATACATACATACATACACACACACATATATATTTACAAACGTATATGTTAGATGCGATTAATCGATTTAACAGCACTACATTTTATATTTATATATTTTATAATTATTGAAAAAAAAGTTACTTTTTTTTATTTAACCAAGAAAAATCACCATGCATTATTATTGCGAAAAAGAGTAGATTAGTGTCAACTGTAGATGTTTTAAAGTGTTCATGTATAGTAAGCCTTTCCAAAAGCACTATTTTAAATGGCCTGAAGAGTTTGAAATGACCTGAAGAATTAGATTGAAATGACTTACATTAAGAATTATATAGCAGTCACCCTCAAAAAAATTTCCAAATGCTTGCTCTGGGACAGGGACCATTTGCATTTTCTAAAGAAACAAAACAGAATAATACATAATAACAGAATAACAAAAAATGCAATGTCAGTTTGACTTGTTTTCATGTTTTTTTTTATTTTTTATAAATATTCAATCATAGAGCTCACAAAAACAAGGGCAAACAACAGCGGTCTCTTACACTGATGGTCCAGATCTGCAGGCCAGGCTTTCGCTGGATGTTTTTTAACACATCCTGGGCTTCAGTCATTCTGCTGGATTCTGAGAAGAAATCTCAACGCTCAAACTATCTGAATTAAAACAGAAATCCACCGCGTAAAGCTTCAAGACTGACAATAAAACTCCAGGTATATAGGATCACATTTTGACATTGAGAATCAAAAATGTACCTGAATTCACCCTTGTATTATATATACAGTATAATATACAGAAATCAATTCAGTCTTATTTACTTAAGCAGAAAAACAATGAATGAACGTCTGAGGCATTTATATAGCACTTTAATATTTACTACTGTACACCCAAAGCACTTTACACTCATGTCAGGGGTCTCTCCTCAACCACCACCAGTGTGCAGCATCCACTTGGATGATGCGACGGCAGCCACAGTACAACGGCGCCAGTGTGCTCACCACACACCAGCGATAGGTGGAGAGGAGAGAGGGTGATAGAGCCAATTCAATGGATGGGGATTATTAGGAGGCCATGATTGGTAAAGGCCAATGGAGGGAATTTGGCCAGGACACCGGGGTTACACCTCTACTCTTTACGAGAAGTGCCATGGGATTTTTAATGACCACAGAGAGTCAGGGCAGAGCCATAGAAAAAGAGATTTGCGACACGCTTTGATCTCGCCGCCACGTGGTAACGTGGTTCATAGAGCTCTCAATAGTTCCAAACAACTCCGCACTGTCAATCTGTTTGAATAGGATTGAGTCAGGGCCTCGGTTTAACGTCTCACCTGAAGGACGGTGCTTGTTACAGTACAGTGTCCCCATCACTATACTGGGGCATTAGGACCCACACAGACCACAGGTTGAGCACCCCCTGCTGGCCTCACTAACACCTCTACCAGCAGCTACCTAGTTTTCCCAGTTGGTCTCCCATCTAGGTACTGAACAGGCTCAGCCCTGCTTAGCTTCAGTGGGAAACCTTGGGCTACAGGGTGATATGGCTGCTGGCACAATGGATTACATCAAAAACTTAACACTTATAAACACATCGTCTACATAACAAAATTGGATATTTTAACATCAGACAGACAGATGATAGATAGATGGACAGATCGGTCGACAGAGATCGATTGAGAGACAGACAGACAGATTGACCGACAGACAGACAGACATCGATTGACAGATAGACATCGATCAACAGACAGACAGAAAGACAAATAGTTCGACAGATAGATATACAGACAGATTGACAGGCAGAGAGACAGAGACAGATTTTTTGACAGATATCGACCGACAGGCAGACAAATATATCGACAGACAGACAGATCGATCGAACGACAGATAGACAGAAAGATGGATCAATCAACAGAGATCAATCGACAGATATTGACCGACACACACAAACAGATCGACAGACAGATTGATTGACAGAGATCGATTGACAGACAGACAGATCAACAGACAGACAGACAGACAGACAGACAGATCAATCAAAAGAGATCGACCGACACAGACAAATAGATTGACCGACAGACAGACAGTTTTTAATTAAATGTTATAAATCTGGTCCTCCATCACTCATAACACTGAGTGACTTGAGAACAGATGGTTTATGAAAGGATAATGAAGAGGATGTGGCGATTTCGCTTCCTCTAGAGATTCTGTAGCAATAATAAACAGCACCGCCCAGTACCATGGCAACAAATGGATTTCACACTGAAGAATCTGCTCAGTAAACACAAAAACTACTTGGTAACAGAAATTTGTATCAAAAGCTAATTTAGAACAGGTCGCTATTCACATTACAAGTTATGTGGAAATATTTTGCAACTCTGGAGACATGATGGCCAAAATCTGTTTCAGATGTTTTATCATATGTGCATTTGCTTCAAAATTCTTTCTAAAAGCATATTCAGACAAGCTGTGAAGGTTGAATAAATGCGCACTACAAATAAACAACTACATATCAGCAACCAGTCCTCTCTCATAAAACTCAACGTTAACAGTGAAAAGAAACGCTGACCTTTCATAATCACAGCAGCTGTTGCTAAGAAACTGGGGTGCGGGAATATTGACTGAAATATTGTATTGAGGGTGGAGCACGAACACAAGGAGCGCAAGGATCACACAGAACAATCTCAGCAGGATGTAGAAGAAACCATCCCCAATGAAAAAATGTAGTCATACTAATTCACCCAAAACAAACAGAATATTGGATTTCTAAGAAAATGGTATTCAATGAGAAAACAAACAAACTGAAGCACAGCTGTATGTTGGTCATATGATCTACTAATAATCAGAAGTAATATCTCTCAACAGCTGTTATGTCCAAATAAGACATTCATCTGATCACTCTGACAAACAGCTCAACTAAAGCCACATCCTATACTGTACAAGCACTGTGTATTTAATAGTTTTGTGTGCTTTCTGTCCTGAATGACAGGTTTTCCTGTCTATTGACAAAGCTTTTTAAACAATAGTCAACCCTGGCTTTTCCTAATCAACATGGTTTAGTCTCATATTTCCCAGTGTGAGTTTAGTCATGCTGGATCTTTTGATTCTTTATGACAAATTTATGTTACACATTACAAAATAATATCCAAAAATGTCCATCAGCGACTCTGGCTAAAGCAAATCGGCTTGTATTGCATATAAAAGATACTTTGAGACCAGTTTTGAATCTCATTCAATTGTGTATTGTTTTTCTGGTTATAATCATGTACAACTTTGGAACATGCAGTATATGTATATATGTATCATCAAATGACTGACTAATTATGATAGTTTTGTTCTTACCTGTATGTCGCACACAGAAGTATTGTTCAGGGTAGTAATGTATTAATGAGTTATGATGATTGTATATGAGCGGCTTCTTCTCCCTGTGTGCATTGTGAATGTGTGCTGATCAGGGTAGGGCTTGTATATGTCCAGCCCTACAGGTGAGAACACACCTACACGAGACATTATATGGACAACAACAGGAGTTCCTTTGACCTCTTACGTACATAACCCTATAAATAAACCTTTAGAAACAAAAAACCTAAAAAAAATAAAAAAAAACCTTTAGAAACATACTAACACAAAAGAAAAATGTGACATCAATATGCATATGTTTGTCCGTTCCATAATTCTAGAATGATCCTATAAGAAAATGAATATATTTTCAGAATTATTTAGAATTGGAATAGATTTATTAATTGTTTTATAAAAAGGGTTACACTTTATTTTGATGGTCCCCTGTTGACTATAAGTAACTTTGCACAACTTATGTCAGCGAACTCGCATTAAAGTATTAGTAGACTGTTGGGCTTTTCACAGTTGAAATAGTTAACCCTGGGTGGCATTGCTCTCGTATTGCCGACTGTACTATCGAGTTTATACCAAAGACTAAAAACTGAGTGGACATTTCGGACTATAATGACACGGTCCTTTCTTCACTCAAAATTGTCGTTTTTTCAGCATTTGACATTTTCCTCAAACGCTGTTTATACAATGTGCAGTGTAAATATGAGCGATTGGTTGTCGCTAAGCGTCTATCTTTAACATTCTAACACCGCATAATTTCACAATAGTGTTTTTCACACTGCGCTTAACCCGTTATCGTCGTTCTAAACACCGCTTTTAACGTGTAAAGGAGCGTTTCACACTTGCAATTTTGATGCGTGGTTAGCTAAGCGCCGCTTTTTACTCGGGTTTATGAAACCCTGCTCTGGATTGCGGTTTTTTTTTGTTATGATTCGAGCCTTTAGAAACCAAATTTATAAGACAGTTGTTGTCCGATTTCATTTTTTTTATTTCAAATATGAAATTTAATCGTAAACTTGGCAAACAGTTTTGGAGAGTTTGACGTTTCCCCATTCAAATAGATAGGAGCTGCATGCACGAGAGGCGAAAGGTGGCCGCCGAGTGCATGACTCTTTTAAAGGCAAGGCCAAAACCTTGTAGAGTGTTAAACTGTGGTGTTAGAATGTTACCACTGGATGCTTAACAACAGACAACCAATCACATACTCGTATTTATGTACTTTGGACAGTCACGGAAACACTGCACATTGTAGCCTATATTTAACAGTAAATTCAGCGTTTGAGAGGAAAAATTAAAAAATGCTGACAGAAAACTAGAAAATTTGAGTGTAGAAGAGACTTCTTACCTATTGTTCGAAATGTCCACTCAGTATAAACTCGATAGTACAATCAGCAATATGAGGATGCGCAATGCTGGAGCTTTTATGTAAACGGTCGCGTGCTGCATTAATCTAATCAATGACACTGACATCGCAAATGCAAATAAGAATGTTAACCCAGGGTTTAGGAATGTACAATGTGAAACGGCAGTTTATGAATACCCAGGATTAATTGTCAACCCCGGATAAATTATGACTAGTGTGAAACGTGAAGCAAGATAACCCAGGATTCCGTTTACCCGCTAACCTTTACCAGGGGTTAAAAGCGGTGTTTCATAACCCCGGGTAAAAAACGGTGCTAACCCCGCTTCCAAATTACAAGTGTGAAACGTTCCTTTACCAGGGTTAAAAGCGGTGTTAAGAACGATGATAACCCGGGGTTAAACGCAGTGTTAAAAGCGTTAGTGTTCTGGTTAGTAGAACTAAGTTTACTAATACTCTGATGAGAGTTGGGTGACATGCAACGTTACAAGTCAACAGAATGTCTAAGGGGAACATCAGAATAAAGTGTTACTAAGGTTACAAAAGATTTATATTTTGAATCCTGAAAATGTTTTATCATGTTTTCCAAAATATTAAGCAGTTTTATGACTATAAAGTTTTAACTGTTTTATAACTTAATATCAAATCAGCATATTAGAATAATGTCTGAATGATCATGTGACACTAAAGACTTGAGTAATCATGCTGAAAATTCAGCTTTGCCATCAGGAATAAATTACATTTTATATATATAAATACATTTACATTTACATTTTATATATATATATATATATATATACACTCACCTAAAGGATTATTAGGAACACCATACTAATACTGTGTTTGACCCCCTTTCGCCTTCAGAACTGCCTTAATTCTCCGTGGCATTGATTCAACAAGGTGCTGAAAGCATTCTTTAGAAATGTTGGCCCATATTGATAGGATAGCATCTTGCAGTTGATGGAGATTTGTGGGATGCACATCCAGGGCACGAAGCTCCCGTTCCACCACATCCCAAAGACGCTCTATTGGGTTGAGATCTGGTGACTGTGGGGACCATTTTAATACAGTAAACTCATTTTCATGTTCAAGAAACCAATTTGAAATGATTCGAGCTTTGTGACATGGTGCATTATCCTGCTGGAAGTAGCCATCAGAGGATGGGTACATGGTGGTCATAAAGTGATGGACATGGTCAGAAACAATGCTCAGGAAGACCGTGGCATTTAAACGATGCCCAACTGGCACGAAGGGGCCTAAAGTGTGCCAAGAATACATCCCCCACACCATTACACCACCACCACCAGCCTGCACAGTGGTAACAAGGCATGATGGATCCATGTTCTCATTCTGTTTACGCCAAATTCTGACTCTACCATCTGAATGTCTTAACAGAAATCGAGACTCATCAGACCAGGCAACATTTTTCCAGTCTTCAACTGTCCAATTTTGGTGAGCTCGTGCAAATTGTAGCCTCTTTTTCCTATTTGTAGTGGAGATGAGTGGTACCCGGTGGGGTCTTCTGCTGTTGTAGCCCATCCGCCTCAAGGTTGTGCGTGTTGTGGCTTCACAAATGCTTTGCTGCATACCTCGGTTGTAACGAGTGGTTATTTCAGTCAAAGTTGCTCTTCTATCAGCTTGAATCAGTCGGCCCATTCTCCTCTGACCTCTAGCATCAACAAGGCATTTTCGCCCACAGGACTGCCGCATACTGGATGTTTTTCCCTTTTCACACCATTCTTTGTAAACTCTAGAAATGGTTGTGCGTGAAAATCCCAGTAACTGAGCAGATTGTGAAATACTCAGACCGGCCCGTCTGGCACCAACAACCATGCCACGCTCAAAATTGCTTAAATCACCTTTCTTTCCCATTCTGACATTCAGTTTGGAGTTCAGGAGATTGTCTTGACCAGGACCACACCCCTAAATGCATTGAAGCAACTGCCATGTGATTGGTTGATTAGATAATTGCATTAATGAGAAATTGAACAGGTGTTCCTAATAATCCTTTAGGTGAGTGTATATATATATATATATATATATATATATATATATATATATATATTTATAAATATATTATTATAAATATTATTACTATTACTATTTCTATTATAGAAAAGTTATTTTAAATTGTAATAATTTCACAATATTACTGTCTGTACTGTATTTTTGATCAAATAAATGCAGCCTTGGTGAGACTAATGAAAATGAATATACAGTAGGGACCATAAACATAACTTACACATGACCTACAGGACTTTTGTGCTGTATTCAATGCCGTCTGAAGTTGTTCTGAGCAGTTCTTTTAAGTTGGGTGTTTTAAATGAATCACTAGATTCAGTTTGCAGACTAGTGTGAATGATTCAGCTCACTGAAGGGGAAGATTATCAGTGAATAATGACTTGAATTTTTGGTATTTATGACTTATAGTGCATGAGTTTTATAGACTGCTTTTATGATAGGCTACTTTTATAGTTTTCTTCTTTTACGTTTCACAGAAGAATGCCAAACGTGTTTGAAACAACATGAGTGTTAATAACTGAATTTTTGGGTGGACTAACCCTTTACATGAATTAGGAATCCCCGTTTTAATCACACATTCTCTCAGTTATCTAAAAACAAGCTTGTTTGAAGTTGGTGGATGTCAGAGAGACTCAATCGTCTCTCTCCTGCTCTGGATTCCACTCACATCAGCTCTGTCTCAGCTCTTTCACTCTTAGATCATAAGGAACGCTTCAGACGGGAACGCCACACAGACACTCAGGAGAACCAGAGAGAGGAGACAGTGATTAATCTCTTCCACTCCAGCAGATGGGGAGACTGAGCAAACGAATCCCCCGCGAGAGGCTCTTGGAAAGATATCAGAGGCTTCCTATGGCAAACGGCCCATCAACCACTTACAAATAAAGATAAGTAAGTGGCAAAGTGGTGCTTCATTAAGGTTTAGAGGCTTCACCTTAATTGCAGGCCAGAATGCCATTTTGAGGAAGACAGAAAAAGGTGGGAACTGTTTCTATGGGTGAACAATATGCAGAAAAACACAATTACAAGAATAAAAGTAAAAAGACATTTATAAGAAGGAAAAAAAGCTTATTTCCGGAGTGAAAACATCAGTTTTAACTATCTGCCTGTCCATCCATCCATCTAACAATCTATCTATCCATCCATCCATCCATCCATCTATCTATAACCTATTTAATTTGACAACATCATTAATAATAAATAATAATGAATTCAAAATTTACTTTTAATCGTAAAATATGGCTATTTTTTAATAATGTAATCAGTGAAGATTGTCATTGTTTTTTTAATTTTTCATCTGTACAAATCAAAATAATATAATTTAAATAATAATATAAATAATAAAAAATTCTTTCTTTCATTGCTTTTGCGTTCCACTGAGAAATAAAGAACTCAAAAGTTTCCTCATCTCATATATTTTTGAGATATTTTTTTATACACCATGTCCCTTAGGGGCTCTATAATTATTTTTATTTTTATTTTTTTTTACTTCCACCCTCTCAAAGGCCTGTTGAAACAGAAATAACACAATTTCCAGCATACAATTAGCTCCTCTCTCCTCAATGTCAGGATATTCCAATTCTAACAATAAAAGGCATCTGATTGAATTTAATGTGAAGAAACTCAATGATACTGTTTAGGGAAAGAGATCAATAGGGTTTGGACAAAATTGATTATGTTTGCCCTAATGTCATTATTACGTAAAGGTTTACCAGCCGGTTAAGTAATCCATTAAAGTGCTTGTGAAGCAACACAAACTTGTCCACTGCAGTATGTTGGTGATAACCGCTTAGTAACTTTATTACTCAAACAAGCGTTTAACACTGTGTTAGGAGGAACCTTTAGGATTTAAGAGTATTTTTCTCACTAATGGCATATCACGGTGTGTCCTTCCCTATCGTTGCAGAACACACACATAGACAAACATTCATGACAATAGTAAAGCAAACAGATGTGACTCATTTCCAGAGAAGCAACCCAACATAAGAGAGCTCATATTCAGCTGTTCCTTTCATCCACCTTAGGCAAACATCTCTCTGACAGCACCCAAATTCAAAATGTAATTTTATACTCTCAAACACACACAGTGCAGTTTTCATCTCTAAGAAGCAAAACACACAACCCATAAAGCTTAAGGTCATGTGATTCACAGAGGTTTCTAGGTACCATATTTGGATATTATGAAGTTAATCATTGAGATCAGGAACTAATGACTAGTGTAAATATATCATAACGTTTTTTGTAACCTAAATAAGTGTTTCAATAGGTAAATTAACTGGATTTATTTAAGTGAGAGAAATTACTAAATCAATCTGACTTTTTTATCAGGTCAGGTCAAAAATATTTTGTTTATAGAAGTCTTTTCACTTTTACAGTGTAAACTGAAATATAAAATATGAAATGTGAAAACCACCTTACCTTTTCAGACTCCAAGGTCAACAGATACAATAATTCAATAATGTATAAATGTACAGCTGACCACCTCCAAATATATATTCATGGCTAGAAAATAAAATCCCAGCTTTTTCCAAAGTTTTACCACCAAAAATGACTATTTAATGTCCCAGGTGGCTTTTTGGTTGCTTCTCTGAGTAAAACGCTTAAGGTTCATGGTAAACCATGCAGCAAACTAGACGAGTGCGCAGTTTGCTCATTAACTACTTTTCACACAGCCCACATTTCTGAGGACAAAATCTTGTTGAGGAAAACCAAGCATATTTAAATTCACTGTACTGTAAAGATCCTGTACAATAGACTCATTGTGTGTCATCAGCTCATGGCTTCCCAGCATCCCTTTAGAACTTAATCAAGTGTAATGCACACAAACATGTGAGACATTCTTTATATTGATTGCATCTTTTATTTTGATAATGATGATTATTCATTTCAGATTATGACGTATTGGATTGTTGATTACCGCTTTTTTCACAATATATGTTGTATTATTAGTTCAAATCACAGTTGGGTAATAGATGCAAACATTTCTTTTGAACACAATGCTTATATGCTATATTTTCAAAGGCATAAAATAACCCAAGAAAATAACGGCATCATCTTTTGCCTGATAATATCATTCAGTCCAGTGAAGACTCCTGACCGTCACCGTAAAGTCTTCATGAATTGTAAAAGACTTGTTTGCCTTGGTCTTACAGTAAGTGTTTGTTTAAAGGTTTCGAATTGTAAATATGCAGCATACAAAAACTCATTTGTGTCCTCATAAAAACAACAGTCAGAAGGCACTTCGTTTGGTACGAGAGAACGAGAAAAAAAAAAATCACAGTTGTTGGAACTACCGGTGACGCCACGGAAAAGACTGCCTGCATAGCCTGAACAGAAAAGAAGTTCAAAGTGTTTTCACGCCGGTCCAGAAAAATAGCTCGTCTTGTTGTTTTTCTCTTCTTTTTTTAATATACTCAAGGATAGTAAACTCTTGTGTTTCTCTTTTAAAAAAAATTACGCTTTGTTTTGTTCTTTCTGCATCAAAAGTGAGTGTATATATTTGATCGCCAAGGAATATTGTTGGCCGTTGGTCACTTGAGAGAGATAAAGTAGCGTTCGTTGGGTGAGTGGTGTCCTCTTGAGGCCAGAGCTGAATGGTGGCTCGACCCGAGACGGTTTGTGTTTGCAAGGCAGTGCTGAACCCGTGTGCTACCTGGCCCTAAGGCTCTGTAACACACTGTAAACGTCTGTCTCGCTGCTCAGGCCTTCAAACAGTGGCAGTAAATCCAGCAGCTCGGTGTCTGTCATGTCATCAAACCACGACTGCACCGGCACCTGCATACACAGAAAGACACTTTAAGGGGATGTTCACACAGAACGCGTTTTTTTCATTCTAATGCGCTACTTTTCCATTGTTTTTCTATGTAAACACATGCTCGATGGACACGTACGGCCGCTACACTCGCGTCTCACGTCTTTTGTAGCGTCTTGCACATGAGTGCCGCATTTTTAAAGGCACAATATGTAATTTTCACCGCTAGAGGTCACTTATTTAAAAACCAAGGCGTGGCTTGTTGACGCCTTGATTTCGCGAAATCATGGGAGTTGTTGTCTTCACCTCTACAGCCGGTGGAAAAGAATCTCATGGATGAGCTACTGTATTAAAGATTTATTAATGCTATCGAAGTATGAAGCAGGGTGGGGCTGAAAGCTGTTGGAGCAGAACGAGGCCGCTGGAACGATTATTAATATCCAGCGATATTTCTCTGGATTGAAACATTCTTGGAAACATTTGGTATAATGTAAGTCAACAAAATATATAACATTGTTCTAGTGGTTTTCGGATACCCTAAATTATATAACATTTTGGAGAGAGCTGCTGTTTGGCTATTTCTGTTATTTCCGTTATTGCATCACGTTTCAAAAGCGCATCTCGAGACCATCGAGACACACAGTATCTAATATACCATATATAAAAAAATGGAAAATCAGTGCTAACAGTCCAGTATCATATTCAAGTATAAAAATATATAAATATAACCATGATAAAAAAAATGTAAGAGATAGGTATATGTAATGGAGATAATATGGCTTAACAGTGCAAGAATAAAAATGTAAATATATATGTAACCAAATGCAAAATAATTGTGCATGAAAGTGTACAATAACCGTGTAAAATAACTAACTTTTACGGTTCCTTTAAAAATATCATAAAAATTGTAAGGCCTCTTTATGTAGACCATTGATGTCCCCTATAATACTGAAGTTCTGTCATGATTGAGTTTGTGTAGAGCACTAAGTCGTATAGAGATTTAGATTTTATTCCGATTTATCGCGCAGGAGGTACTGTTGACAGCAGTGGCAGATAAAGGCATACGCGACTGAGCCAACCAACTTATTTTTGCCAACTGTGTGCAGTGTCTTGAGAAGAAGTCTCCACCATCTCAAAGATAACAGGCTTTAATAAGCACCTTCAGCTCATTAGTTTGAATACAGAACAACACCTTCTAATCTAAGAGGACGGATGCGAGCAAGTGTAGGAGGTGACAGCAGTGAGGTAGGATCTGTCCGACTGCGGTTTCCTCCACAGGTCTCTTGCTACAGACTGAGCATATAATTGATGAGAAGTTTTGACAAAGGAGTGTACAGAGCCAGCGGCTGGGTTCTACCTCATTAGTTCCACTGGAAAAAAATATTCTGGGATAAAAGACATAAATTCACACACATCACAAGTTCTAGGAGTCAACATGCAACCTATATTACATAGTAAAAGTGCATTTTAATGCTGTAATGTCAAGTAAACTGCAGGTGTGGCCTATAGTGGTACGTACAGCGTTTTCTGGATGGAAGATGTAGGAGGCAGGAGAGTTGTCCACTATGATGACTTTGTTGAGCTCCCGGCCCAGTCGGCTGAGGTCTTTGACGTAGTTCCCCCGGTGGAACACGCAGGATTCCCTGAAGAGCCGTGCCCTGAACACACCCCACTGGTCCAACAGGTCTGCTACAGGGTCAGCATACTACAAGACCAAAAACAGACAGCTATGAGCATAGCACACAAACAATACAACAACATAATATAAGATTTATAATAGGGCGGCACAATATTGGAAAAAATATGTTTTTCTGCAATGTATTTTGGTTTTCTTCAATAATCATTCTATGATGATTGGGCTGATTTTATAGGGTAGTGCATCTGCAATGAAAATAATAAACAAATTACAAGCATAGATAAATACAATAGAACAAAGATACAAATGATATAAGCAGTGCTTTATGTTTTTCAGATAAATCCATGTATTCAGGTACAGACATTGAATAATCAAATGTAAAATAACACTGCATAGTCTTCACTGTATAAATTAAGTATAATATAATAATATATATAATATAATATAATATAATGAATATAATAATTAATTACTACAGTTTATCTTTGTTAAAGCTACAATTTTCTCTTTCTCTTGTTGTTTGATTGACATTGGTGACACAAACAGCTGCGGGTATATTAGGCTGCTGTTACTTTAAGACAAATGCACGGATCCAATATAATGATACACATCCTTTTTCTTTTTGTTTGCAACACAACTGTCTGTGTTTACGAGGAAACTTGTCTGGCATTTTGACTTATTTTTGCGTGCATGTGTCCGTTCAAGCTCAAAAAGAAGAGAAAGAGAACTGAATTCGATGGTCACGTGCCGTCTGTGTGCGCGAGTTCCAGTCTTCTTGCGATTGATGTTAAAACTGACTAGATTTACAAACACATGCAAATTATAAACTTTCACTCTATGATGGTTAAACCTTGCATTTAATCTGCGAATCACATGCGCCCCGAACCGGGGGGGCAGCTGGACTGTATGGATCAGGGATCAACTATGATCCCTATACTTGACATCACACATCTTGCGATGTGACTATCGCGGATGCGCACATTGCGATATTGATGCTAAAGCGATATATCGTGCAGCCCTAATTTATAATATGTACAATATAATTATACTATTTTTTATATTTAAAGGGGACCTATTGATTTTGTTTTGGGGGTCTACTAGAATAGGTTTTCATGCTTTATTTTACAAAAAAACATTTTTCACATTTTAAGTCTCTATGAAGCCCGCGCAGTGTGCTCTGATTGGCCGGCTGGACCAGTGTGTTGTGATTGGTCAACCGCTTTGAGTGTGTTTTGGGTCTGAGGTCACCCTTGCGCCAGAACTTGACTCTCTCATGAACGCATGTACGGCCGTTGCCGGAAGCAAGTGAATATGGTTTATAAAGTTTTAAATATGGTTATTTTTCTTACAAAAACCCATTGTTTCGCCTCAGAAGGCATTTATTAACTAACTGGAGTTGTATGGGTTACTTTTATGATGGATGGATGCGCTTTTTGGAGCTTAAAAAACTCAGGCACTATTCAATACCATTACAAAGCTGGGAAGAGCCAGGACATTATTTAATACAGTGGTGGCCAAAATTATTAGAACACTTGGCATCTGGGAGTCATCATATTGGGCCTGGATTTATTTTCGGATTTATTTCCGGACCTCAACCCCATCGAGCACATTTGGGGCTTGAGTTGGAAACTGGACAGATCTATTGTACATTCAAAGAAAAGCCTTGGCTTCAGTTGCAGAAGGTATGGGATAACATTAGTGTTGAAGTTCTCAGAGGAAATATATTGACACTATGCCAGAGAGATGTGCTGCTGTAATTGCTGCAAAAGGTGGACATACCAAATATTGAAGTGGATAAAAACAGTACGACTCACTTCATCTGATATTTGATGGTCAGAGCAACCATCTGCATGTTTCATGAACATTATGAAATGAAATCATGTTTGGGAGGCAAAAAAGGTCAATATTTTCAGATCTGTCAGGTGTTCTAATCATTTTGGCCACCACTGTATAACTCTTATTGTGTTTAGCTGAAAGAAGAAAGTCATATACACCTAGGATGGCTCGAGGGTGAGTAAATTATCGGATAATTTAAATTTTTGGGTGAACAATTCCTTTAGGTATTGAGTAATATTATTTAACAACATGCACTTACTATATAATTAGAGCTAAGGTTTGGTTTAGGGATAGTTGCATGTAATTATGCATAATTTACTGTTATAACTACAGTTAGTACATGTGGCATATATAACAAGGACACTGTAAAATAAAGTGTTACCAAAAATATATTCTAAAACTGAAGCTGAATTGTGTATTAATACTGTAGATTAATGAAGGCAGAGTGTCAGTAGTACTCAAGCATGCTATTCTTGCATAATAAATTATAATAAAAAAACACAAATAAACAAAATAAATAATTAAATATCGATCAAATAATAAATAATCTGATTTAAAATAATTTATATAAATAATTTTACAAACCCAATCCAAACAACATCCATTTAGTTTTAAATCTGACTAAATCCCCTTAGCTTTTAAAAAACTGGGATAAAGTAACATTAAAATAAGATGTCATTTTGTCAAGGAATCAGTTTTCTTGCTGCTAAAATTGAACGTTCTGCAAGGAAACGATTAACAATGCATGAACCAAACTCACCGCAGACAAACTTTTTGACTCATTTTTCCACACATCGTTTTTTATATAGATGTATATATATATCATACAGAAGGGTGAAATCACTCTCAATAACATTATCATCTTCTGTTCCACCTCGAGTATCTCACAGGAGTTGGATCCTGTGAGCTCCACTGACTTCACTTCATCACTTATTTGCATAAAGTTCAACTTTTCTTAACTTTGATGAGTCACTGGGTGTGCACACATTACAATGCAATGGTAATGGCTGAAAAAAATCATCAACTTTCATTGAATATGACTTCCGTTGCTATAAATCGAGTCTTTAAAATATTGACTAGAAATGGATGAGATGGTTTATATGTAGTGTGAAGAAACATTAGAAAGCCTTACCTTAGCCAGGCTGGCTGTAAAAAGAACACATTCAAACAGTTCGCCCATTTTCTGCAGAAACTCATCCACATGAGGCCTCTTCAGCACGTAGACCTTCAAACAAACCCCCAAAAAAAACAGCTATTACTGATGGAAACGCATCACTTCTGATTCCTGGAAATAGACAGAGGAGATGTTGACACTGAACTTTCAACAAACCTCTTTGTAGCTTTTCAGTCTTGAACTTGTCGATCAGTTGCTGCAACCCAGTGCAAGTAACCAAGAACAGGCCAACCCTGATCCACAAAGCCTATCCTGGATTACTTGAACCAGGTATCAGCCACGTCGCAGATGTATTCCAGCCATATTGACTCACAGACAGACTTACTATCAACATAGTTCAGACTCCCCTTAAGTTTGTTTACACTGAGCTTTCGGCTGTGTTCAGTCTGGTGACATTTGTTGACTTCAAGTTAGTCACCTCAAGCTGACTACATCGCACCCAACGACTCAAGGAGAATGATAAAAGGAAATGAGTCCAGATTCCGAACATGATTTAGCATGAACCCTTTGGGGCCACTCACTTATTACTTTTTCTTCAGAGATTAAAGGATGGGCAAAAAAAGAAAAGTGAATAAAAATACAAAGCCTCAGAGGACACACGTTGGAAAGAGGGAAAAAAATAATTAACACTGATGTCTTAATACGGCAAAAAATCCACAGGACAGCATGGTCTCTGTCACTAAGACGTATTTTATGTTACAGTTTCTAGTTAATTGATTTTTTAAAGTAATATTCTGGGTTCAGTGAATGTTAAGATAAAAGGAAAGCATTTGTGATTAGCACAAAAATGAATTTCTACTTATCCCTCCTTTTCTATAAAAAAGCTGGGTTAAAGTAAGGAACTTACAATTGAAGTGAATGGTGCCAATCCATAAACGTTACATAACTCACTATTTAAATACACTGTTAAAAAAAGATTGTAATATCAACAGTAAAAAATTCTACAGTAAAAACCTATTAATTGCTAAATGACAAGTTCCCTTACTCTAGTAAGCTATTTTCTTTAAATGTGCGAGACTTCTGATTCACTAGCGCTTATAGGTAAATAACTAGAAGAATAAAGTGCAGTTATACAAACCAGTGTGTTTATGACTATGATAATGAAATTAAAATAATATGATAACAACTAAAAGTTAGCAATATAAAGCAGCTTAATGGACTGTTTTTGTACAGGTAAAATAACTGTAAGCGAATGACACTGGAAGCCAGACACATTTAAGTTACAAATGGCCGCACTCACATTAAAAATTAGGTGGATACAGTGAAAAACAGTAACAGATCTAATGGGACTTTTAATGTAATTTTACAGTAAAATACTGTTGTATAAATGTAGTTTTTGGACATTTTATAATTTACAGTGAAAAAATAGGTATTGACATTCCCAGAATTAGCTGAGTGACAGCTCAGCTTTTTGCATTTAAATAGTTGTTTCTTATTTATGTACATTAGGGTTTTATGTTACATCTTATGTTGCTGAATTAGTGTTTTTTGACACCATGCGCTTTCTATATATTAACATTTACCTCAGCATGTGGAAAATTGTAATGAACTTTGATTCATCATGGGGCTTTTTTTATACCACCTGTTTTTTTAGGTGGCATATTATAATGGTATACAACAGATTTTAGTAATTTGATATATTCACATTATTTCACTTATTTTAACTGTAAATTTAATTTCAATCATTTAATTTCAATCTGTAAAACGTAAAAAGTTTCTACCATATTTTCTGAAACATTATTGGCAACCACAACTGCCATTTTTTTTTACCGTAATTTCAGTTTTTTTTTTTTTTTTTTTTTTACAGTGTAGCATAGCCACAACATGTAAACAATGTGTTACCATGGTTTTAATGGGGGAATTTTTTTTTCAGTGTGAAGTTATATTAAATTTTACAGCGTTGTTGCCATTGAAACTCAATGTCCCAAGTGGCTATAAAAAAAGATGGTTTCTACTTCCTCCAAAAATTGGCCCCATCAACTTCCATTGTAAGTGCCACACCTTAAACCTTGATTTATGCTGACAATTGATCTTATCTTGTATGGAACCCAGAATATTTCTTTAATTTCAATTTATGACACTGATTGTTGAGGTTAAGTGACACTGAAGCCCTTTGTTTGTAATCCACTGCAGACAAATTGAGAACATTTACCCATGGCTACATTTGAACCCATTTGCACTGTACCTGATGAACTGTTCCGTCAATCTCCACAGGGACTATAAAGTCTGCGTTGCTGATGGGCTGCGGGCACAAAACAGGAAATCACCCATTAGGAGTCTGCTTGAAACCGACTGTAAGAATGTTACAGCTGTATCAGCTGCGATGTTCTCTGAGAGAGCCAGGGGAGGCATCCATCGTTTCAGTTACCTGTAGTCAAGCCTTTCAATTAGACTTCTTTGAGCTGTAAGAGTGTATGTGCAGGAGCGTGCGCATTTGAGCGTGTGTTTCTGACAGCTGACTGCATGGAGCTGGGAACGGCAAGCTTCTTTGAAAAGAGACTTGATACGCTTTTAAAGAAAGCGGAGGGAGAGGGAGGAGGACACGATAGAGCGCAGGGAGACGATGAAAGAAACGCAGCGGGCGGCTCTTAGCTCTCGTAATGCAAAGAGAGAAAGGGAGATGAGGAGAAGAGAGAAAACTTTTGCTGCACTTTTCAGGGACTTGATAAGAACAAGGTAATTCTGCGGTTCTCAGTTCTGATTGGACGGCAGAGAGGCTCGTCCAGTAGCGTACCTGTCCCTTCTCTGACCTGGTTTGCATAACATCATGATCAGGATGGATAGTTTCATTTACAACACAATTTAACAGACACAGAAAAACCCAATTTTCTTAAAGGGGGTCATATGTTTTTCCTTTTCTTTAGTGTGTTATGCAGCTGTTTGTGCATGTTTGAGAAGTTCAAAGTCTCCCACAAAAAGATTTATTCCATCTAAAAGAGAAGGCAGATCCAGACGTAGCTAAATCGAATTCTCCCTCACCGACCTACATCACTTGGTGGAAATATTTGCATAATGCCGCACAAATGCATACGCAAAGAAAGAAGGCATGGCTTCATTTATTGCAGTAGTGTTGTCGCCGCCATGTCTTGGAGACGTAAATAATGATCTTTGAAAATAGCATCATATGACCCCTTTAATTAGAAATGTGTCTTGTTTTCCATAACAAGTACATCCTGATTATCCTCAAACAATTTATTTTTTACATTTTATCATTTAAATAATTTATTTTACATTTAAATAATATAATGTTCTTACCCAATTGGCTATTTCTCGTTTTAACCATAAATGTCACAACATTTTTTAATTATTTTATGCTTAAAAAAAAGAACAAACTCATAAATGGTTTAAGTAAACTTAAAGTTAAAACTCTCTGAAATATAAAACACACAATTTTGCTTTAAGTAATTGTGTCTTATTTTAAGAATGCTTAGATATATTTTACTTGAAAGCAAGATCAAATTAATTAAGAAAGTGAACTTTCTTAGTTTTCTAAATGTTTATCTAGAAATACAGTAGACACATTTTTGAACGTTTTAGTACAAAATATTTAATGAAGGGACTGATTTCAGATCAGTTTTCACAGTCAACTGATTTACACATCAGTTCATGATATGGCCAGCAGGAGGAGTGTGTGATCTGTACTATTGAGGGTTGTGACACTATATTACCTAGAAAATGTAATCTTGAATCCTATTATCATATCAGATATGCATTATTTTAAATCCTAATCTATATTCTTATCTGTATATATCTTCTTCAGTCCTCTAAACAAACGAATCAGAACAAGTGCAGTGTATAATCTCTAAGTGAGAGAGAGAATGAGAGGGATAAGAATATTGTGTATATACTGTAATACATATATGAAGACATTATATAGACTGACCACTCTTCTAGTGAACTCACTGTCCCTTGACTACTAACAAATTATTACACGGTACTCTAAATCGCTGTTTGCTGTGGTCAAATGTTTGAGAAACCTGTACATACAGTATACAACCAATATATGTACCAAACAATAACAACTCAATACAAAAATGTGGTTAGGATTTCAGAGTGTACATTATCCCATTTAATGCATGGCTACTTACTACATAAGTAAATGAGAATAAACAGTGTAGAGTGCTACATAAGATAAGAAACAAGAATCATGTAGGTTTACAGGCCAATAAGCAAAAATATTCTGACTGATCAAAATCAAGTAGTCCAGACAGCCATGTACTAAAATTTTTTAAACAATATTTAACACTTAAATATTTCAAGTTTCATTTGCTTGTTTAAAAAAGCAATATTTTTTTTTTTTTTTTGCACAATTGCATTAGATACAAAATATTTCATATTGTTTAATGTTTAATCATTTTTGTGGCTGCTGTATGTAAACGTGAAGGGAAAAAAGAAAACCGAAAACCTCTTCTGTCACCGTGAAAAATCAAGAAATTTGAGACAGAACATTCTAAGCAATAATCATAAGTAATAGTAATACGTTGTAAACACTCATTCAAGTACGGTCACGGTCAAATCTTTTTTTTGTGTGTAACTGTGCGCATACCTTTTTAATGTGATATGTGTATATGTGTTTTGGTGTCAGGGTGGGTGTTTTCATGTGTATGTGAGGTTGTGAACGCGCACAAAGGCATGCATCCCTTTCTCTGGGCCTCTTTCTCTCAGTCGCTGCCTTTCTCTCTTCTCTGAGCAAAAACAGGAGCTGCCAGGCAGACATTTTAAAGGAGGACAGGCTTTGCTTTAACAAAACACAGTTATTAGTCTTCGAGCAAACACATTTAGTATCTGTCACTGTCTCTCTCTCTTGGGAGTGGGGATGCATCCAGCTGTTGAAGACATGTACGCATTAAGCTAGATGTGTGTACATATGTAAATATAGGGTGATTGTGTATAATCAACTGGCCACTGGCAATCAACTGATCATATGTGTGTGTGTGTGTAGGAGAGAGAGAGAGAGAGAGAGAGAGATAAAAAACAACATAAAACCAGGATGCAAAGAAGTGGGTCACTGCGCTCAGCAGGTGGCTCCCCAAAGCACTACGTTCAAGGGACCAGACAAACATTTAGTCTCTGAAGAGGATTTAATTCATCTAGGACTTAAAATCATTCCAACAACCTCAAAATACTGCCATTGCCTTCTGTTTTATATGTTTTAGGTTGCTCAAATAAATCATTTGGCCACTCAAAATTACTGTGCAAAAAGCGAATCTCCTGAATTTACTCATGCTATATGTTTTCATTTGGGAATGAGAACTGAAATGGAAACTCTGTACCAAAACCGAGCGAGCTGCCTTTTTGTCTTGTGGCTACATAGGGAGCTGTCTTCTAAGGGAGCATTTGAACTGAAATCAAACTTCATAAGTGACAGATTTGGAATGCTCTATCCACCTTATTTTGCAAGACAGAAGTAAGCTATTATCTGTGAATGTGCTATAGGTAAATAGCTAGAAGAATAACAAAATCCAGTAAACGGTAAAATTGACTGATTCCAATAGAGGGTATGCATCAACGTCACTTTCCCACCAGAACACGCCCCCTCAGCCAGGACTGAGTGGCAGAAGAGTTGCTGTTTGTTTAAAACAAACAGTTATCAGTTTAAACTAAAGGTTGGACTTATAGTGTTCCTTACAACTTACCAAAGATCCAGTGATCCATGGATATTTTGACATGCAGCCAGGAATCATGTTTCCTGACATTTATATGAGCCTGATTTCGATACATTAATATAATCACTGTCAGTCATCACAATTTCGAGAGTGAATCTTATATGCGGATGGACCTATGTTTTGAAGCGTGTATGTGGCCGCTTGTCAAGACTGGAAAACAGAAGTTTTATTCAAATTCTGAATATATTATAGGCCTATTAATTATTTTTTAATATCGCCTAGACAGCACGCAAAAAGCGCTCCCTTTATAATCACTAAAAGCTGTCACTCATTCATTGAACGTGATCTTACCAAGTTCCGTTATATTAATCAGTGAAGATGACGACACAATGAATCTCTTTTTTTTCATTATTTCTACACTTTGATAGTGAGGATTTGCACACGTGCAGAACTCAGCAATGATGATTGGCCATTGCGTTCAAGAAATCAACAAACATGTCTGTGATAGGCTACATTACTTACAGAAGCAAAAACACGTTGGAAATGTAATCAAATACAGATACGCACTGGATCTTTTGCCAACTCTTCTTCGCTAATAATATGCTATTATTAGGAAGAAAACAGATCCTATATCAGCAGTTATGGGCAGTTTTTCTCTCTAAAAGCAATCAGTAGCAGAAACAGCAGGCGGCAGTGGTTTGAGTGAGAAAATTACACGCTATTATCAAGTCCGTCTCCCTCGGTCCGGAGGGGGGCACAGGGATGTCCAAGGGGTCCTTGGCTAAGCCCCCCCGATCCCCCCTCTGGTGCCGGGCCTGGTTTTGTGTGTCTTTTCTGGCATTCACGCTGAAAACCAATGCTGCCTCTCAGTCTTTTTGTCACTCAGTGGGCGTAACCACAGTCACTCCGGCCCACGGGGACGTCACGTGCATACCCTCTATAGAGTTTGCTAAGCTAACAACACAACTCTCATGAAAATAAGGCAAATATTGTGTAATCAATACTTGACAGGTAATCGATACTTGTCAGTACTGAATGAAATGCGTGTATTTATAATCGACTCGTCAAAATCAATTAAAACAAAATCACATCCAATCAGAAGAGCTTGTGGGCAGGCTCTCTCTGCAAGCACACTGCACTTGCAACGAAACTAATAATTCAGAAATATATTACTCCATTTTAATACTGTTAAAAATAGGCCTAGATACCGAGTTACTGAAACACTCTTTGTCAAAAAATACACTTGTTAGTTGCTGACAGTTTGAACGTTCTTGTTTCCTTTTTATCATCATTCCTAATTATCATCGCTTTCAGTGTGGCTATAAAGGGCACGCAAAATGATATTTAAACTCACACTAGACGCTTTTAACAGTAAATAAAGAGTAGACAGAGTAGGCTACCTGAGATTATCATACTTTGTGTTGTTGTTCCAGACACAACGTCAGAAAAATAGAACCCGTTTCTAAAACAGAATTGTCGCGTATCGCCATCGTGGCTGGTTAGGACAAAAACTCTGATTAACATGGAAAAGATACCTTTTATCGCGTGACGCACCATCGCACTAGTCTGGTTAGATCAGCGCATGGTGTTAAGATTGTCCCAGCTAAGAAAAATATGTTCTAAGAATGTTTTGCTTATGTTCCCATTAAGTTATGAAAACATTATTTCTGAACGTTCCCTCAACATTCAAACCGTCCAGTTTTTTTATGTTTTAAAAACTTTTTTTTTGTTATGAGAATGTTATGGGAACATTCCATTTTATCATTTTGCAAACATTATGGGGAAGTTACTTTTGAATGTTCTCTGAACGTTCTGAAACAAACAAGTAGTAACATTTAAAAAACAACTATGCTAACATTTTAAACATCATTAAAGAACAGATAACTCTGAACGAATGTTCCTTTAATGTTACTGGAAGAAATTTGGCTCATAACTTTGAGAGAACCTATCCAGAACATTAGCAAAAGTTCTGAGAAGGGTTCCTGTTAGCTGGGGTAATGCACTCTGTGATTTCCCTCACTAAGGATAGTTATGGCACAAAATTTAGCCAAAACTACTTGTCTTAAGAGGTAAAATAATTAAGATGCCTACTCCCTATGTAGGCAGCTAACTAGGTTTTGGAACACAGCAATAGTCATCTTGAACTCTCCAAAAGCAAGTGAGCCAATGTAGAGGACGGCAATGATTTCCAAAGTAAAGCTGATTAACAATCAGTTTTATCAATATACCATGCATTCACTGCAATATAAAATATGGTAACATAATTGTAGTATTTGTGTTTGTACATGTGTGTGTATGCACAAGTACCTTGAAAGAGCTGTGCACAAGGGTCTCATCCAGGTCAATGACCACACAGTTCTTGCCGTAATCATTAATGCTGACCTCAGGCAAGAGGCATTTGGCTGGAGGCTGGAGGAAATACGGCACAGATGAATACAAGCAGGAGAGAAGAGCAAACAAGCAGTTCAACAGAGCATAAAGATGCATGCTTATCATATCAGCCAGATATTAAGAGAGTAATAATCAAAAGCTATGGTCTCTCCTCTAATGGTACACAACATGCACTGGAGATTCCTCTGTTGTTGTTCAATACAAATCCCAAATGATGTGCTGGGAACGGGTGCTTTTTGATAACCTTGAAACAATGATCATAGCTCTGTGTTAAAGTGACTGGTTCAGCTTCACTGCCAAGTCATGTTGCCTAAGCACAAGCCGCCTCTATAGATGGTCTGCCAGTAACTGGAAAGAGATGTCCTTTACTAAAATCTGACCTGATGGAGGCAGATGGACTTGCCTAAGAGGCAAAACACACTCATACACATATCCGAAGATGCAAGCGAAGTCATACACAGCACATGCATGCATGCATGCATAATATATGTACATTCATGACAATAATATGCCTAATATTCTTTACATTTCAGAATGAGTCCTCCATGACCATTCACTGGTGATTTCAGATTTATAATATTAGCAATTCTAATCACATTAAAGTTGAATGAATTATTTATATATTTCATAATTACTCCAACATGTTCAAGTATATAAATGTGACATGTCAAATATGGAACAAACATCTCAGTGTAGGACCTTAATATTAGTGCAAGTGCTAAAAAATGGAGTTTAATATCATGGTACACAACCATTGACTTATATTGTTCTTAAAGGGGAAGCATGCATTTTTTCTGTATCAAATTAGACAACTATATGTAATTCATAGTTTAAATTACCCCCACAGAATTAGTTTAAATTCTATACTATTTAGTATAAATTAATTAAAAATAAAAAATCTACTGTTACATGCTTCAAGTGTATTGAGGCTTTGCAACATTAAAAAGTACAGTTTTAAATAATAAATATTTATTTTTGAGATTACATTTGCATTATTAATCATTAGTGTTTAAAGATTAACTTTAAGTGAGCGTTAGATGATGGCAAAGGTAATTAAAAAATTAAAAAATAGGGGAAATTAAAACAATTAAATATACAATATCAATTAATACTAATAAATTAAATTTACAATATAATTTTTTCGAGATCATTGAACCCTCATTGAGGGTCCCCACATGGATACACAAACAAGACCACACACACGGTCCAATGTATGCATGTCCCATGAGTTCATGTAATTACATCATTACAGTAACTCTATGGTTATTGCTTTAACCATAATTGTAGCCTCATGCTGTGTCAATCAATCCTAGCATTCATTTAATGGCTTTCAAATGCTTACATATTATCACTTGCTTGCACATTATTTGTTTGCTTTGACAGCCAGCGGTTTGTGGTTCTTTAAATTCCCAACTTAACCTTTGCCCCAATCCAGACACTTTCAAAATGCAAGAAGATATTGAAAGTTTGACATCATGCAGTTGACAATTTGAGTCATTATTGTCAGCCAGTGAGAGTGGGAGGATCTGGAAGCAGGCAGTGAGACATTCCCAGCTGTCATCTTAGAAAACACCCGAGGTTTGATTACAATTACTGTGAGAATTAAAACTCCTGCCAGCATTTTCTCAGCGTGGATGCTGGGTTTTTTGCTGAACAGGCAGAGGTAGGTGGACTGTGTGTCAGGATTTGGGTCTCCCCTATCTCAAGCCCAGCATGAAGGCCTGGCTCAGATCAGCAAAACTCTCTGCACGCTCTTCCTCTAGCAGGTGCAGTGTGGGATGGATTTGACTTTCTGAGACTGCTGTTGTCCTCGAGTTCAGCTAATTTCTATCAACAATATTATGACAGTAAAACATCATGAAATCGGATTTGAAATGCACTCAAAGGGATAGTTAACCCAAAATGACTCTTGTGTGGAATGCAAAGGAAGTGACATTTTTTAGTGAATGAAAGTCAATTTGGTCCAAGCAGTGTTAAGACAGTGTTTCCCAACCTTTTATGGCACAGTTTTGATCGACAGGCAATATGCATGTAAACCGGGTAAATGAAAAAAGGCTATTTTAAAATCGTTTGAATTACATTATTTTAATGGATCGCCATGGCAACACCATTTGAGCTATCCAATATCGGTTCACAATACGAAAAGGTTTGGTGTGAATCATATAAACTCGCTAGGAGTAGTAGTTTAAAATTCAGAGCTTGAATAAAAAAAAAAAAAATCTATATTCAAACCAAAATAGCCGACTTCCTGTTGGTCGGAGCTAAGCGGTCGCCTGCTGCATAATAAAAGCCCCGCGAAATCCAGGCGCCATCAAGCTATGCCTTTGTTTTGAATAAGCGACCTCTAGTGGCAAAAAATTACATATTGTGGCTTTAGGTCAGACACTCCTATAGGTAGCTATGATGTTGTTGGTGATGATAAAATAACTAATTTACATATTCCGTCCCTGTTGGGCAGAAACCTCATATTTTTTAAAACTAAAATTTAATTGCATCAAAGTTGGTATTTTGGCTTTATGTATGGTCAGACACTTGCATGTGTCATTATAATATTAAAATTTTATGAAAATCAAGCTCAAATGGATTATCAAATGACAGATAGGCCTATGTGTTTTGTCCGTCACTGGAATAGCTGCATCTAAGGCAGTCAGTGCGCATTACGTTTATCAACTTACAGGATATAATGTTTATTGTAGCTATATGGGTGCTCAGTTTTTCTTGTTGTTAAAATCTCATGATCAAAATCTCATGATACAAAGATGAAACGCTATGCACAGGTTTTTTTAAACGGTAGTCTATATTTGCTTATAGACTAGATGGCAAATACCAGACTAAGACTATTCTCGGCTCTTCAAATACAAAAAAATGTTAGCCTGTATGGACATAGTGTTTGTATGGACAAACGCCGTACTTACGCAAACATCAGTTCTTTATTTACTCTTGCAAACAAGCAGAGATATCCAAACTGTGTGCAGGACTTCATTCTAAATGGAGGCGGGGTGGAGTTATGGTTTTACTGATAGTTTGAGGAGCCAAAAGAGTTATGAGGTTTAGTCACAACCTCTTTTAAATGCTTTTTATTGGTTAAATATTTGTAAAACCCACATAAAGACGTAAAGGATGACCAATAGCAATAATTATAATTTTTTTTTTTTTATGACAAAATATAGATTATACAAGGTTTCAGCCTGACAGCAATGATATATTCTTATTTGTAGCATTTATTTTTACTTTATTTTTTCATTTTCCACGGCACACCTGACAACCTGTCAGTTGGGAAACACTGGTTTACGATTCAGCTGACTTTCCCTGTATGGAAAAAAACTGTTGAAAAATTCTTCCAAAAATCTGGAACAGGTTTAGAATGACATAAGAAAATGATGACAGAATTTTCCTTTTTAGATGAACTGTCCCTTTAACTTTACAAATTCAGAATTTTGAGTGAAATGGAAATAATAAATAGTAGTTTGGGGATTTGATTTGATATGTTAGGCTATGATATTTTGATATCAATGGTTAACATTTTTCTCACACTTGCTGCTTTTGTTTTGTCAGCAGAAAAAAACATCAAAGGCAGTTATTATATTTTGATGAAAAAAAATGTTTTTCTCCCCCTTTAGAATAATGTGCAATTATGTGGCCAATAAGACCAGGGACATTTACTGAAAGTACTGATTTCTATCAAAACATTCTGATGAGATCTGAGCTGTGCGTGAACGTTTTCTGCAAATAAAAGTAAATGCAGGAAAGGTTTGCACTGCAGGAATGTACGGGTCATTGCTAAATGTATTGCTGTGGACTGTAGGCCAGTGATAGGCTAATGTTAAATGATATTAAAATAAATAAACCAAACAATATACAGACTTGTAAAGCCTTTTTGTAATATCTTTTCAATGCATTTGTCACAATAATGTAATGTCTTTGAATAATGCTCATGTAATTAATTCAATTAAAATGTTTAATCAATTGACAGCTTATGTTTTAAATCCTTCTGTCATTTTCGTACAATATGTGGCTGTTTTCCAAGATACTGCTTTTTATTTTTTATGTAATCTAGTAAAGGAGCTAAACGCACCGCAGAAAAAACAAAGCCAGGCAGGTTTTTCTCAATAGAGAAAATATATGCATAAGCATGCAGGCAAAAAAAAAAAAAAAGATAATACATACACTGGGAATAGGGATGACCTGGACCTGATCACACTGAGAAATAAAACCAGACAGAGAGAACAAAATGGGAGAAAGAGAATCATTAAAAAAAAGAACACAAAAAACAACAAGCGCAACAAACACGACACTGTAAAAGCAAAAAACGCAACAGAGATTACGAACAGTTGTACATTGTTATTACATGACTAAGACACACACAGACATGCTGACAAAAATCACATCCTTGTTCACAGTGTAATCTTGCCAGGATTCTCTCTGTGAGGGCTGGAAAACACATGGGTTTCATTTAAAGTATCTGTGGGTCTAAAACAGGGCAGCACATGTAAAATGGCAGGACATTCCTCTGCAGATCGCGAGTCATTTACAAGCAAACATTCACAGTAATGCGATCTGATTCAGATCCATTTATAGCCGCCTGTACCTGCTTTGGCAGCACAGATGAGTGTTTGTGGAGCGCCGTGGCTTAAAGTTTCACCACAGACAGTGAGGTCATTTCACACGGTACACTGCCCAGCATGTGTGTGTGTGTGTGTGTGTGAGAGAGTGTTTGGATATGTGCAAGAGACAGAAAGAAAAAGAACAAGAAAGAGAGTGAGGGGTAAATACACTTAACAATCGGCACTAAATGGGCTGAAATAATGCTACACCAAGAGTATTTGAAAGTGTACTTTGGTAATATTGTGCCAGTCGTCTTGGAGAAAAAAAATGTCAGATAAAAGGGGAATAAAGCGAGTAGTATTCAGTTGATCATGTGATCTGAACATGATGGCCCCCATGAGGTGGTCTGCTCCATGTAAAATAAAATAAAACAGCTTTTATTAGGCTACTGGAGTCTTTATTAGGAGTGTGCTTGTGCAAAATAAAATGTAAAAAAAATTGCCATTAAGGAACCAAGCACAAAGAAAGTCATGACTGCATGGCTGGGAGCATCAGACCAATGGCAACATTGAGCAAATAAGGAAAAAAGCCTGAAAAACAAATACAAATACAAATATAGCTGCAAGCAGCCATTATCGGGGCCAAGCGCAAAGAAGAAGATAAGACATGCCAGCATGGCTGGAAGTGTCAGACCAACTGTAACAATGAGCCATTAAATACCTATTAAGGTGATTTTAGGCAAAATAGCTGTAAAATATTAAATACAGTCAATAATAATGATTTAATGGTTTATCACTTTCGACCAATAGGTGGCACAGTGACGAAATTGATGTGGTGGGGTCAGAATAAGGGAACAATGACACATGCAAAGTTTGGTGTCAATATGTCAAAGCAGGGTGTCAATATGGTGTCAATATGTCATTGCAGAGATATAGCCTCAAGAGGCCTTATCATTATAAGTATGGACCACATGGTGGCGCTGTCTCGAAACCTTTTGAGTACCTTAAAGGCATGGTGCTGATGACACATACCAAGTTTTGTAATGATACACCAATGCATTGGTAAAATATAGCGTTAACGTTTTATATCATAATACTGCATTGTAGTCAATGGAAATTTTATGTTTTGTTCTATTATAGCGCCACCAAGAGGCACAATCCCACCATTTTTTTAAGTGTCCTCAGAATGAGCCCATACATATGTGTGTCGAGTTTGGTGACAATATTGCATTTTGTTTTGATTTATAGCGATAACAACATAAAAAATGACCATGGGCAACTTTGTTTTTAATTTTTTGCCACTTCCTATCAAAATTTTGACATTTGGGCTATATTACTCAGTTAATCAACTTGTATTCCGTGTTTCCTACGCTGGTTTCATCTCGATAGGAATAACGGTTTCGAAGATATTCGCAAATGTTTTTTAAGCGCTAAATCATAACGCTGCACAAACTATGGCATGTTTGGTATCGTTGGACTCGGCAAGGATTCAGGAGATAAAAAAAGTTAGTCCCGTGAAAATAAGTTGACCACACCCAAAGTTATAAGCATTTGAAAAAATAATTTCTCCACTAGGTGGCGCTGTTTCGAAACTTGTCAGGCTCCTTCAGGACATCGTGGTGATGACTCATACCGAGTTTCGTAACAATCTGTTCATGTGTTCATAAAATACAGCATTTTAGCACATAATTCAAAATGGCCAACAGCCAAAATGGCCGATATGGTAAAATTGACTCGACATGATGTCCCGAATCTAACGAGACGACTTTTATGATTTTTGGACAAACGGTTCAGAAGTTATAAGCAAAAATAGCCATTTTTCATATCTCCGGACCAGTAGGTGGCGCTGCGCCAAAACGCTGCATGTTGCCTCAGGTCATGCTTGTGATGACATGTACCAAGTTTGGTTTGAATACGATAAAGCGTTGCGGAGATATAGCCTTAAGTGTATTTTCGCAACCACTACATAAAATTTGTTCGCGCGTTTTTCAAAAACGGTTTGACGAATCAACTTGAATTTTTGTCAGCATGGTCTGAAGATGATCTGGTTCAATTTTCGTGCAAATCGAATTAACAGTCTAGGAGGAGTTTGTAAAAGTAGTTTTTTCGGAAAATTAAAAATGGCGGGAAAATTTACATAACGGAAAATGACGAATCGTCTTAAGCCAAGGAATCAGAGGAAATTTTGTTTCTAACCATTATGGTTCAAAAGTTATTAGCATAAATATGAGTAAAATTTTGGACAGGTGGTGGCACTAGAGGGAATGAGAGACTCCAAATTTGGTGTGGTTACTATTGGTACTGACCTCTATCAGTGTACCAAATTTCACAACTTTCCCGCAAGCGGTTCTATGGGCTGCCATAGACTCAAGAGCGGAAGAAAAAGAAGAAGAAGAACAATAAGAACGCCAACGATTTCAATAGGTGCCTTCGCACCTTCGGTGCTTGGCCCCTAAATACTAGTAATGTGATTTAATGGTTTATCACTTTTGACCAATAGGTGGAGCTGTGACCAAATTGATGTGGTGTGGTCAGAGTAAGTTGACAATGACACATGCAAAGTTTGGTGTCAACATGCCAAAGCATTGCAGAGATACAGCCTCAGAGTCATTTTGGCATCATGCCATCAACTTTGTTGATGCGGTATATACGAAAACGGCATCTATCAACACAAAATCCATAACTTTTTTCCGGCAGATCTGAAGATTATACGATTCGAATTTGGTGAAAATTGAACAAACGGTCTAGGAGGAGTTCGAAAAAGTTCCCCCTTTTTTTTAAAGAAAATCAAAATGGCCGACTATGGCAAATTTGGTATCTATGTTATTGGCATGACCAAAGGAATCTATTAAGACCAGATCATTACAATAGGCTAATTAAAGCAAAACTGTTATTAGCATTTTTGGAAATTTCATTATAACTTTTTCCCCAAAAACTTTTTGAGTAATGTCAGGGCATGGTGCCAAAGACACATACCGAGTTTCGTAACGATACGCCAATGCGGTCGTAAAATATAGCATTTTGTGACAAAATTCAAAATGGCCGTTGCCCAAAATAGCCAAGAATTCTGTTATTCGAGAACGGTTTGACGAATCAACTTGAATTCTTGAACTTTTTGTCGGCATGGTCTGAAGATGATCTGGTTAAATTTTCGTGAAAATCAGAGCAACAGCTAAGGGAGGAATTTAAAAATTGCGGAAACATTTTAATGAGGGAAAATGACGTCATAGGGTGCAATCTAATCAATTGAACTAATCGAATCTTGAGACATGGAATCAAAGGGAAATATAATTTTGTTTCTAGCCCTTGCAGTTCAAAAGTTATTAGCATAAACGTGAGTGCAAATTTGGACAGTTGGTGGCGCTAGAGGGATTAAGTTAGAGACTCCAAATTTGCCATGGTGACAGTTCAGTGGGTCCTCTATCTGTGTGCCAAATTTAATAACTTTCCCTCAAGCAGTTCTATGGGCGGCCATAGACTGGAAGAAGAAGATGGCCCCTAAAAATAAAATAAAAAAATAGAATGGCCCCTTTATTGTAAAAGAACAGTCACACAGGAGTCAAGTGTCAATACATGATATATTTGCACCATCCCTTTACTTCTCAAAGGTTGCTTTTTTATAGAGATTTATTGGAGTTCCTTGTTGCGTTTCCTTTAATATCGATTATGTCTCAGATGTTTCTCGTAAAATTAAAATGAATTATTTATTATTTAAAATGACTTTCCTTTGTGGTGACCTGATTTGCATAATTGCTTTGTTAAAATGAAAACAGTGCAAAAAACGTGCAAATAATCAACACAATCAGCATGCGCAACACATTCTTAGTGTTTTCCACCTTAAGAGTACATAGCAAATGGCAGAAGGGGAGAAAGAAAAAGAAAGAAAAAGAGGGGAAGGAACAAACTGGGCAGCAAGTAATCAATCACACAAGACACACACTTTATTGGAATTAAAGAACCAGTTCAGGAATGTATGTGTGTGTGTGTGTGTGAGATAGATAGAGAGAGAGAGAGAGAGAGAGAGAGAGAAAGCATGTGTGTATGTGTGTGTGGAAACTGAAGAATGTGTGTGTGGGGAAGCAGGCCCATCATTTCTAGAACTGGATGGTAAACATCACAGCGGGTTCACAGAGTTCGGAACAGCTGGAAAACTTTGCGGTATGGACACGGGAACAGCGTGCACAGAGCCTGCATTGGGGCGCAGCTCGCAAACAAGAAGAAAAAAAAACCTCAGCTAAAACGAGAGAAAATGAGCAAAGTTGGCTAATAAACAGCCTTTATTCTGAGCTGACACAACATTAGCAATTCAAAAACGCTGTAAACTAAACTGTCCAATTTCATGCATCCAGTGCCGAAGATTTTCACGTTGTTAAAAGTGCTGTTAGAGAAATAAAGGAGGCCTCACCTTTGGAGGGCTGCTGTTCTCCTCGGCAGGTGGAGGGAGGGAGCAGGTCTTGTTGTTGGTGGCTGGTGGTTCCGCATTATAGTCCCGGAAACAGCAGAAGAAGGGACTAAAGATACTTCTGTTCCTGTGTTTCTTTAAACTGCTGTTGGACTGGGAGACTGTGACGGAGAAAAACACACACACCACACGTTGGTCACTGCAATGTACAAACTGTTCAAAACATCTGGGGCTTTACCTTCCCTGCCCTGTAACTTAAAACCCGTCGGCCTCACATACAGCGCACATTCACGAAGGAGGTCGTAACGAGTGAAAAAACAACGGACCGTTGGAGTTTGCTTATTGGTTACCGTGTAAAGCACACATGACCGAACAAGTGTGCAAACAGCTCCTTTTGTGTATTATGGTACACAGAACGCGTCTCCATGGGTGACTCTGTCACCTTTGCCCCCTTGCATGCCATGAATACAACTGCACATCATTGTACACAGCAATATGTCTCAAGTACACTTACACAACCCGCATTAAAAGCTCCCTATTTGGCAAAAAACTACAAATAGGGCATTGTAAATGCTGAATGCGTGAGGAAGACATGGTGGCTCTAAAATCCTTAAGAAAAATTTTCGAGTCTGTTTGTGTGTAACATCAGGTAAACGCTTTATAGTTGCTATGCAAACATATGTATGATGTCAAGGGTAAAAAATAAAAAATAAAAAATAAAAAAGTTTGCACCATTCCAAAATGAAGGGAAAATCTTTCAAAAACAAAACCAAACATAACCTAATCTAACCTATAACCAAAAAAATGTAATTAAATAATAATAAAAAACTGATGTCCTCTTTATTGTAAAAGAACAGTTTGCACCATCCCAAAATGAAGGGAGAACCTTTCAAAAACAAAACCAAATCAAAACAAAACCTTTTGAAGTAACTCATTTGCCCATCTCACAATAACATTCTGGTTATGTGCATGTATGTGCATGACATTTTGCCCGGCTATTGCAGGAACTACACAAACAGCACTATGAAAAAAATACTGAATATTTCCAAAGCCACATCACTTGGTTGCACTTCAGTTGATTTGCTGGGTAATAACCAGAGAAAAAGACTGGATGAAAGGCCAGGTATTGTTATTGGAAGAACAGGTCGCTCTTGACAGCAGTAGTATATGGCAAAACAGGATGGGAGCAAAATAGCATTTGGAAAATGTGTATTTTTTCTTCTTTCTTTTAAATTGAGTAACAATAGGCTCAATCACAGATGATTGAGATGTTGGTTTAGATGCGTCTTTCTAGTCATACTGCTATCTTGTGACCTGCTGCGTGTTAAACTGGCACGGTACAGATTGGGTTTCACGTTATCCAGGTCAGTCATGAGGGCCAAGTGCTCTTGTTGTTGCAGTAATGTCTGTTGTTACTGCACCTTAAAGTGGTAACAATCAACCAATTATACACTTTCTTTAAATCAGGAAACTAGTACAGAGCAGTACAATTTTTTGCAGGAAGACATGGATTGTGATTTTCAGAGTCACAATTATTTGTTCATTTAAGCTGGGGTAAATAGGATAACTTATTCAATTTGCATTTAAAGACTCTGTGAAATCAAAATTGGGAGTCTCAAACTTGTTGGCCATTGCTGGTCTTGGCCAGGTACAGTATCTGTTGTTCAAAAGCTTTTAAATCTCAGCGTGTCTAACCTCCTTACATAAAGATTAAATAAAAATAAACCCCGTGAGCCAAGCAGGTCTCAATCTCATAATGGAAGAAGCATTAGGGTAATAGCTAACAGCATCTGTCTGATTACTGCTATTGGAAAACATAAGGTCACAGAGAGCATCAGACCATGAGGAAATCCGCTTCCTGTCCCGCCCCGGTACAGCTTGGTAAGGTTGACAAGAACTCAGTCCAGCCCAAGTACATTAGTATTTATGATGATCCCCAAACAACAATATCTGCATATCTAAGCATATCTGGGGATGCTGCTCATTTTACATACCAAGACAAATCATTTCAAATGTGTCGCCTGTTCTGTCTCAACAATATCTAAAATTTTGCTGAAACTTGCCAAGATCTACAATCAATAATCAGTGATTTCACATCAAAAAAAAATTTTCAAGGAAGAAAATATCTGAGAATTCATTTTATAATGCTAATTTTAAGTTTCTATTCTCTTACGGTGTATACTCAAAGAGGCAGTTGTGGAAATTGTTTGATTTATTTATGTACTTTTTAATGTATCTCTTGCACATAGTCGACATTGTGTACTCATGTAGTATTTAGTTTAATTTATTGATTTATTAATAGTATTTCATAATGTTAGTTTCTTCCACCAAAACAGTCATACTTTTGTTTTACATGACCCTTTTCCATCAACAGGGTTTTCTATAGGGATGCACCAAAATGTTTGCCATTTTCGTTAACTATATATCGCTTTATGTGTGCGTTTGTGTGCGAAATAGGCATATTTCACACACCCCGCCAATATATAATTAATTCAATTAATATAAACGTATGATTAGTCGACTAATAGCTTAAATGAACGACTACTAGTCGACTAGAAAAATATATATTGATATATTAAAATAATATATTGATATTTAATTATTTTAATATATTTTCTGTCAAATTTTTAGTGTGTTACCTTAAATAAAAGTGTAGTTATTTTATTTTATTGGCTTGCATTTTTAAAATTCAGATTTAGTAAAATTATAACATTTAATTAAAAAGTCTAATAATAAATTATACAAAAAAAAAAACAAATTTAAAATAAGAAATTAATCTTTTTTTTTCTTTTTTATTAAAGTCATTTTCGTTTTTGGTTTTTGGCCCAGAATTTCGGTGCATCCCTAGTTCTATATATGAATTACCTGTTATGATTGACTGAAATGCTATTAATAAATAAATTAATTAAACTAAATACTACATGAGTGCACAATGTCGACTATGTGCAAGAGATACATTAAAAAAAGTACATAAATAAATAAAACAATTTCCACAACTGCCTCATTTGAGTACACACTGTAAGAGAATAGAAACTTAAAATTAGCGTTGTTTTCTTCCTTGAAATTTTTTTTTTGATGTGAAATCACTGATTATTGATTGTAGATCTTGGCAAGTTTCAGCAAAATTTGAGATATTGTTGAGACAGAACAGGTGACACATTTGAAATGATTTGCCTTGGTATGTAAAATGACACACTTGAACAAAGTATTGCTGTCCTCTTTGTTATAAATGAACAGTCACGCAAGTTTTGCACCATTCCAAAACAAAATAAAAATGAAGAGCCTTTTAAAAAAAAAAAAAAAAAAGATTTTATTCTGTATTTTTTAGAAAAAATAAAAGAACAGTCATACAAGGAGTGTCTATAAACAGATCGTAATGTACTTGTGTGAAACTAATTTGAGAGATTGGGTGGGCGTCAACAAAGACACTCCGAAGACAGAGACAGAGGCGCTAGACCCTCTGATTTTCTATCCAACTATAATTACCTGTCAGTTGACAAGCTGGGCTCTGAGGCATAGCGAGACGCAAGCGAGCCGAATGACCTTCCACACAGAAACGCTACTCAGAGGGGGATTTAATACTGTATTTTAAAACATAATTGCACACTTGAACAAAGTTCTCAAGCTTATTATAAGGAGTAACTAAGTCTACTGAGGATACACAGTCTGTCATAGAACACATGGTACAGTCCAACCTCTATGCTCACATTCCCAAAACACCATTCCTATGCGATCCCTCCCTCCCGGGCCTCCATTTTGAGACTATTTTCCCGCCTTGATCGTCAGCCCTGCACGGCAGTCTAATAATATGCAGGCGGGAAGGACACCAGAGGGAGAGATGGAGGGAGGGAGAATGCAGGAGGAGGGCCAGTGTAATGAAGCCTGTACCAGCCCTCTGAACAACCATACGTCCAACACAAACAGGGTTTTCTCCACACGCACACATACAAACATACCCATCTAAAAACATATTCTCTGGCTGACCACAGGAATGTGGCTGGAGTCAGTTTGCATGGCGGTGCCGTCCCTGCTGCAGCGTGAAGTGCTGTGTATTCTATTCAAATGCAATCATTTGTCTGACAAAGTGGATTAGGTGCGCACGATTAATCAAAATACCGAAATCGCTATATGGCTTAGCGTGATTATCAAATTGCAAAGGCTACAGTTTAATTAAATGTTTCAGAGTTCTCAGCATCTCAGAGGGGCTTGGTTGCATATGAATAATTAATGATTTTATTATTGAATGTATTTATTTTGTGTATTTATTGTCTCTTTCTACCAGTGTTATTATAGATAACATTTTCTTTACTAATAAAATGAACATCAACTACATTTAAAGGCTACATTTACTATTTTAATTTAGTTTAACTTGATGTTCTAAAATAACTAAAACTGAGATTATAATAAATAAAATAAAAACTATAGACATATTTAAAAGGAATAAACTAATACAATTGTCAAAATCATACAGCAAAATTATTACAACTTTAACTAAAAGTAGAAAGAAACTAGAAAACATAAAATTAATTCAACATATTAATACAAACTAAAATAAAATAATGCTGCTTTCTACTAGGGCTGGGAATCTCTAGGCACCTCACGATTCGGTTCGATTGCGATTCAGAGGGCTGCGATGCGATTATAAAACGGTTATCGATGCATCTTTTTTTTCTATACAGATTTTCTTTTTTCTCACTTGGTACTTTTAAAGCAAAGTATTTGTAATGACCCATAATGAATTTACTTCCAATATATTTTATTAATAAAACAAATGGAAGTGATTTTATAAGTCAACAGGAAGGATACATTTAAAGTAATAACCAATCACTAACATAAAGTAATAACCTCCTGTTATGTGCAATATAATCCTTTAGACAATAAAATAAACATTTTGCTGTAGCAAAAATCACAGCTTTAATACAAAAATATAGAATTCTGTACCAGCAGCTCTCATACAAAAGTAGTGCTTGTGGACTTCAGCATATTCTGAATAACTAGTTACATACAGCTGCTGTTATACACAAATAAATAATAGTCTAAGAATTATGACTTAAAACTAAATCCTGAGCACAGACACATTTTTGCTGTATACCACAATCGAAAATGAAATCGATAGTTTGTTGTCCTCTGGTTGGCAGCAACTAACGTTACCGGTACAACCGAGCGTTGGAAACCTGTAATATGGTTTCTCATGTTTGTCGTGTTTCGAAAATATTTTAGTTTAGTTTGACACAACTTGCATATCGTGTGGCTCTTGTCCAGGTCATTTTCATAGAAATGCTTCCATACGCTAGCTTTTAATACAGAGGGTGCCGGTTGGATTTCTTGCTCAGCTATCACGCTGCACTTTACGCGCTTCAGAGCTGCGCCTTTTGCGTTCGGTCAACATTACGTTATCAACATTTAGAAAATCGATTTTTTTACATTTGTCAATCGATTCAGAATCGTCCACATCCGCATCGCGATGCATCTAAGAATCGAATTTTTCCCCGACCCCTACTTTCTACATGTATGACTATTCTTTTAAAATTAAAGCAGACATTCTACTCTTATGTGGCAACAAGACTTCTATATGTGAATGACCTTTTATGATTTTCCGTTTGCGTTTATGACATGTGCCAACCATCTTCAAAAATGTGTGATAAGAAGTGTTGTTAACAAAAGAGAAGCATTAAGGGCTTGATGGTTACCCGTTTGAAAATGAAGAAATTAAGATAAATATTAGAACTGTCATTTTACAGTTGTACTGTAAAATAAAATTATAATTAAATACGAGATGTTTATAATTTACTGTGAAATATTAATAATATGTCTTGTTTTGTTTAATATGTTTATTTAGTAGCAATAATAATCATAAAAATAAACAAATAAATAAATATTAGTATAGTTATTTGGATATTTAATCAAAGTTTTTGACAACAAACATAGAGCTTTTTTGTTGCAAGATGCTTATTAACACAACTTGCATGGTTGCAAGTTAAAAATTCTAATTTATTCATTTATATATTAAATATATTTATATATGAAATGTTTCAAGTTGCAAACATTATTTTAGTTCTGTTGACAAAATAACATTGATATTACATAAACTTAATACTGTGTGTAAATTAAACTTAAATTTCTGCATTAATTAATGTTTTTAAAAAAAAGACATGTTGTAGTAATGTTTACTTGTTAATTTAATATACTTGCGGAATAAGATACATTTAACATGTGCGATGCTAACTTTTGGATTTAATAGAAATAGATACGATTATTTGGTTCCAAAGTAACAACTCATTTAGTTTTAAAATGTTTTAATTAAATATAAATAAAATTAATTATAAAAATGAATGCTACAAATGCTATTAATGCTATAAAAATTAAGTTCCTCTAACACAGTGTTCTTTGTTGGTTGAACATAATTTCATTAGAAGTTGTCATAACTCAAAAAGATTAATGTTGATGTTAATTTTGTTTGGTTAAACCAAAGCATTTTTAGAGTGTAGTAGAGCTATCAATGGAGTTGGGAATCGAAATCGGGTTGGGGTTTTGGTCGACCGATATTGTTTTTTTGGGGTTTTTTTATGGCCGATGCTGATATCTTAGAAAGCAGGGTGTAAAGCCGATATATATATATATATATATATATATATATATATATATATATATATATAGGGCTGTCAAACGATTAAATCACATCCAAAATAATAAAAAAGTACTGTTATTATGTATATTTGAGTACACACATATACATGTATATATTTAAGAAAAAAATCACATGTATATACTCATATTTATATATAATATAAATGATATAAATATATATAGTTATATATAAAAAGAACACATTTTTCTTAAATGTATACATGTGTGTGTATTTATATATACAAAAACTCAGAATCCTGCAGTCTCCAAACGATAGAAAACCAAGTCTACAAGGGCCTGACTGTCATAAAATGCAGATGTTTGATTGACAGCTGTCTTTTTGGTAAATCACAATGCACAAAAAGAAGTGCACAGGGAATCTCAATATACAAAACAAGAGCTGCAAAGACAAAATTTATACTGCAGTTTCCAGGTTAGCTAATGGAACTCTGGCTGAAGCTTTGTTTTCATCGTGTGCAGACCATTCCCACAGTCTGCGAGTGAGGTAATCCGATGCGGAGCGGTCACATGGGTGGGCACGTTCTCTTTGCTCTCACAGCCGAAAGAGGAACGCAGAGGAAATTCCTGACATTCCTGACAGGAAGAGATAATAACCCTCTGACCCAAAGCGTGGAAAACTGCCCATCTGCAAAGAACACAGACCCCCAGCTTCATTACAGGGGTCAGAACTGGCTGTGGCCAGTGTGTTTGTGAGAGAAGAGTGGCGTAAAGAAAATGGGGGAAAGGTTAAATAAGAGAGGGATAAAGAAACAGAGCAAAGCAATGGCCTGGTTAAGCACGTTCACTCAGTTGTTGCTTTAATAATCATTGCTGCTGTGAGCAAACAAAAGAAACAAGGCTAATAAACAAGTTCACAAATCTGTTTGTGATCTTGTTCCGAAAGCTGATCCGAAGGAGGAAAAATTAGAAAAAGATTAACTGTATATATCCTCTACACTGTATTATCTTACTCAAACAATCTGTGTTGTCTTAGTGAAGCCAATTGCTAAAGTATTCCCTCAGGCTGGTTTCTTACCTAATCAGCCAGATGAGTAGCGAAGACCCATGTCTTGGGTTTTAAATGTTTGCATATTCAGTGTGCCACTCACATTGTCTGTCTCAAGTCTGTTATAGGATGATGTAAACCAGAGGACATCACAGAGCTGAGACAGCCAACTGATGAAGACATAAATGACTGTTGATTGTTCAGTGAACTATTCCTGTTATATTAAGGATGTTTTTCATGTAAGCATCCCCTCCATACTATAATTAAACTGGAATTGGAATGGAATTAAACTAGACTTTGTGAATCTTTTGACTGAATGGTATATATATATATATATATATATATATATATACATACACGCTCACCTAAAGGATTATTAGGAACACTTGTTCAATTTCTCATTAATGCAATTATCTAATCAACCAATCACATGGCAGTTGCTTCAATGCATTTAGGGGTGTGGTCCTGGTCAAGACAATCTCCTGAACTCCAAACTGAATGTCAGAATGGGAAAGTAAGGTGATTTAAGCAATTTTGAGCGTGGCATGGTTGTTGGTGCCAGACGGGCCGGTCTGAGTATTTCACAATCTGCTCAGTTACTGGGATTTTCACGCACAACCATTTCTAGAGTTTACAAAGAATGGTGTGAAAAGGGAAAAACATCCGGCGAAAATGCCTTGTTGATGCTAGAGGTCAGAGGAGAATGGGCCGACTGATTCAAGCTGATAGAAGAGCAACTTTGACTGAAATAACCACTCGTTACAACCGAGGTATGCAGCAAAGCATTTGTGAAGCCACAACACGCACAACCTTGAGGCGGATGGGCTACAACAGCAGAAGACCCCACCGGGTACCACTCATCTCCACTACAAATAGGAAAAAGAGGCTACAATTTGCACGAGCTCACCAAAATTGGACAGTTGAAGACTGGAAAAATGTTGCCTGGTCTGATGAGTCTCGATTTCTGTTGAGACATTCAGATGGTAGAGTCAGAATTTGGTGTAAACAGAATGAGAACATGGATCCATCATGCCTTGTTACCACTGTGCAGGCTGGTGGTGGTGGTGAAATGGTGTGGGGGATGTTTTCTTGGCACACTTTAGGCCCCTTAGTGCCAATTGGGCATCGTTTAAATGCCACGGCCTACCTGAGCATTGTTTCTGACCATGTCCATCCCTTTATGACCACCATGTACCCATCCTCTGATGGCTACTTCCAGCAGGATAATGCACCATGTCACAAAGCTCGAATCATTTCAAATTGGTTTCTTGAACATGACAATGAGTTCACTGTACTAAAATGGCCCCCACAGTCACCAGATCTCAACCCAATAGAGCATCTTTGGGATGTGGTGGAACGGGAGCTTCGTGCCCTGGATGTGCATCCCACAAATCTCCATCAACTGCAAGATGCTATCCTATCAATATGGGCCAACATTTCTAAAGAATGCTTTCAGCACCTTGTTGAATCAATGCCACGTAGAATTAAGGCAGTTCTGAAGGCGAAAGGGGGTCAAACACAGTATTAGTATGGTGTTCCTAATAATCCTTTAGGTGAGTGTATATACACACACACACACACACATATATATTTTAGTGCTGTCAAATCTATTAAATCGCATCCAAAAAAAAGTTAATGTTTACATAATATGTGTCTGTACTGTGTATAAATGTTATGTATACACACACATGCATATACATATTTAAGAAAAATGTGTTATATTTATATATAAAATATTTATTTAATATAAATTACATATATATGCAAATATATCTTAAATATATACTCAAATGAGTGTGTTTATATACATAATTATACACAGTACACACACATATTATATAAACATTAACTTTTGGATGCGATTAATAGCGATTAGTCACGATTAATCGATTTGACAGTACTAATACACACACACACACACACACACACACACACATATACAAAAATAGAAGACATCTTCTGAGATTATTCATAAACTTAATTTATAAAATAAATAAGTAGTTTATTTTTCTCTATTTATTAATTTAGTGATGTTTACATGTAAACAAATTTTTAAATCAATGGAGTGAGAAAAACTTAAAAAATACAGATTAAAAAAATATTCAAAAAATAGGGAATAAAAAAAATATATATATATATTATATATATTGTATTATTTTGTATAATCTAGTCTTCTTATCGCATCACATTCGATTCTAAACTCCAAGCTCAGCTAAAATATATTTTATTTTACCATGGTGCTGTAAGCTAAACTTCAGTGTGAATAGCAGTGCAGAAGACACTGCTGTATAGTACGTGTAAGTTGTTTTGATAAGCAAACGATTGCCGCCTCCTACTGTGATGTCAAGTAAGCACTTGTTTGAAGCCGCTCCTGGGCCTTACCATTGATTAGTATCAAAGTACTTGTTGTTTTGCTTTGGAGATAACTAGCACTTATGTTTGATGGCTTTGTGAGGGAAAAGATGATTGTAGCATGAATGAACACACAATGTACCAACTCAAAGAAATCACCTTGAGGCAGGGAGTTCCTTATACTGAATCTCAGGCTGGACCAGGTGTGCCTTAAAATACAAATATATGAGGTAAGACTTGGTGCAGCAGAACTACAATGCAATGCTTTGCTCCACTGCCTTTAACTATGTTTTAACAATAGCACCAAGCGGAAGGACTAAAAGAAGAATGACCTGTCAGGAAACTATTCATTACAATGCATTGAGTGAGACAAGGAAAAAGAGAAATGCTAGTGTTAGAAGTCTGATTATAAGGCTAAGGAGGCACATTTAGCCACTCCAACTGTCTTTTATCCAATGTGACAACATAAAACAATCAAAGAAATGTGTTGACAGATAAATGTTTACAATGGAAGCAGGCTGGGGCCAAGAGCTGTGGAAGTGGAGGGAGGCCGGTGGCATCAGTGTTAATGAGTCTCGAGTCTCACAGAGGAGCTCTGGAAGGGTAAAAGGAGGAGTGACGACAGTGCTAAGGCCTGGACTTTATGTTGGTGTTTTGTTTTAGTTTATGTTTTAGTTTTGTTTTGTTATTTGTTTAATTTGTGATTGAAGTTTTACATTGAACATTTGCCGATTCCAGCCTCCTTCCTCCCTGAACTTTGTTACATTGGTGCTGAAATCCAGGAGAAAAAAGAGCCCTCAATGCGGAGGGGGAACGCAGTGCTGAGGACTTGGTGCTGGAGCAATGGATATGGGATGGAAACTTGCTGCCATCCGGCTGGTTCAAGGAGGGGTGGCTGTTATCCATGAGGGGACAGAGGTACTAGGCAAACAGGGCAGGGCCGAGAGCCATGGGAACAGAGCGAGGCCGGTCGCGCAAGTGTTAATGAGCGTCACCTGCGTGCCACACCGGTCTCGAATACAATGGAGGGGCTCCGGAAGGATAGAAGGAGGAGTGACGACAGTGAAAAGGGGAGGACCAGGTCTGGGACAATTATGTTGGTGCTTTTGTTTTAGTTTATGGGGCAGTCTTCCGTGAGGGGATGCCGCTTTACTTTCATTTTGTTGTTTATGTTTATTTTGTTTACTGTTCGCTGGTTCCCGCCTCCTTCTTCCCTGAACTTAAACTTTGTTACATCTATGGAGCAGCATACTCCATATTGGCCCACAGATTTCCAATGTAAGTAGTTTTGTCTGCATGTTTCTGTTGTAATCAAAAGGCCACAAAGTCAACTATACATAAAGTTTACGAGGAATAAGGTAGACAGAATGGCACCTTTCTGGTAAGACAACATTCCTTGGTGTGTATTTCATCCTATCTTGATACTGTGTTGCATAACGCACATACACAGCATATGTAACTTAGCGGTGAGCCTCAAAGAGCATTCAAGCATCATCCAATGCAGTACCTTCAGAATTTTGTTATTTACACAATGGCAAGAAAATTGCAAGAAAAAATGCACTCAGACCAACTTAGTCGAAGTAGTTATAGGGATGCACAATAAATAACATCTGACAAAGAATATATTACTGTAATGTTTTTTCTGATATGGAGCCCCTAAAGGGACATGATGGAAAAATACATTTAAATGCTTTTGTTCTCTCGCAAATGTTTTGTGCTCCCCCGAGAAACTTTGCATTCTCGCAAAGTTTCTTTCTAATAACACAAAAGCATTGACATATGATTTTTCCTCCCATCTCATTTTTTTCATCACCATGTCCCTTTAGGGGGTTCATAATCTAAACTGTTATACTACGAAAATGTTTAATTTATTTAAACTAATTAAAATGAACTAATTTCAATATTTAAATTTTCATTTTATTAATATTATTTAATTTTATATATCTTTTTGTGATTTTATCTGACATATATGGTGGGAACATGAAAATGCACAACAAACTATGAAGTGAATGATCTGATCTTTTCCCCAAACTCAGTAGTGACAGTGTCAGGGTGGTATGAATAACTCATCTCTCATGTGAGGTTGCCATGTACCACATTGTTGACGAGACCCCTCTGGACCCTGCGGCCACTTTACTGCAGCTGAAGAAACGAAGGATGTGACAGGCGCAGTGGAATTAGCCGCTGAAAATAATAAGAGAGATGCGACTATAGAGCCCTGTTACACAACACGTCCCACGTTGTTTTGGAAAAAGCAGAGGCAGAGCAGATGAGGTAGGAGGGATGGAGAAAAAAGACTGAAGATAGCAGATGTAGGACTACTGCACACAATATGTTTCGCGCTCTGTCTGTGCGTCTTACTGATTCTGACATTAGCATCTGATCCAGGCACGGTCTCTCAGGACTGTTGCGAAAAGGGCACACTGGTGACAATGACAGTCTTACAAAGAGACGCGTGTCTGTAAGCTGATTTTTATGCAAATAAAAGTGCTTGGATTGACGGGTAGATTCCCCATGACTGGAATACAGATTGTCGTATCTAAATTTGGTAGGGCGTCCCTGTAATTTAACTCAGAGAATGTCAGTGGTCATTTGCAGGTTACTGAAGTGGTTCCCATCCGCTGAAAGCAGGTAATCATGTCATTCCCACACACAAACATTTCCCTACAGCACCACTGCTCCACTTTATACATCTCTCAGGAGATAAGCTCACCGTTAAATGTAGTTCACCCTTCACATTGAAGACTCAACAGACCCTCTCAGATTTTATACAGAATAGCATTGTTTTACTGACATAGACACACACACATGCACTAGACTTTAAATGTTCGGTTATATTCTAAAGTGTCCTTTCACAGAGAAAATGGGAAATTTCTATCAAAAATGAAATTAAGCATGATAATTCAGTCATTATATTTAGGAAAAGCATTAAAACTCTTAGATTAGTGTGAGACGTGGCCTAGTGGGTAGTGCATATGCTGCAGTACGGTATAAATATGGTAGTGCGTATTTATGAGCAGGCGATCTGAATTTAATTTTAGGGTTTTCTGAAGAAAACGTTAATGGGCTGCAGATGATCTGTACTGTGTTATAGATGATCGCTATGCAGCTGCGAAGACATTCTGAGTGGTTCTAGAACATTGCTATGTGGTTACTAGGATGTTCTGTGTGGTTGCTTGCTGGTCCAGATCAAAAGAATAACATGTGAGTGGGACTGACCATATAAAACCTGTTGCCAGGTGGCTAATTAGTTGAGGATGGTTGCCAGGGTGTTGCTATGCAGTTGTTAAGATATTCTGACTGCCTTTTAGCATGTTGCTATTGATTGCTAGGATGTTCTGGGTGGTTTCTTATTGCCCCAAATCAAAAGAAGAAAATGTGGGCCTGATCATACAAAACCTGCGACCACTTTGCTAGTGTTGTGGATTGTTGCCAAGGTGTTGCTATGCAGTTGCTGTGGTATTCAGAGTGTTTTAGCATGTTGCTATTTGGTTGCTAGGATGTTCTGGGTGGTTGCTTATTGCCCCAAATCAAAAGAAGAAAATGTGAGTGGGCTTGACCATACAAAACCTGTCTCCACTTCGCTAGTGTTGTGGATTGTTGCCAAGGTGTTGCTATGTTATTCATTTGCTATGGTATTCAGATTGTGTTAGCATGTTGCTATGTGGTTGCTAGGATGTTCTGGGTGGTTGCTTATTGCCCCAAATCAAAAGAAGAATATGTGAGTGGGATTGACCACACAAAACCATCCGCCACTTTGCTAGTGGTTGTGGATTGTTGCCAAGGTGTTGCTATGCAGTTGCTGTGGTATTCAGAGTGTTTTAGCATGTTGCTATGTGGTTGCTAGGATGTTCTGGGTGGTTGCTTATTGGCCCAAATCAAAAGAAGAAAATGTAAGTGGGCTTGACCATGCAAAATCTGCCCCCACTTTGCTAGTGTTGTGGATAGTTGCCAAGGTGCTGCTATGCAGTTGCTACGATACTCTGGGTATTTTTAGCATGCTGCTATGCAGTTGCCAGGATGTTTGGGCTGGTTTGCTTATTGGCCCAAATCAAAAGTACAAATGTGAGTGGGTTTGGCGATACAAAACCTGCCACCATGTTCCTAGGGTGTTGTGGATGGTTGCCAGGGTGTTGCTATGCAGCTGCTAAGGCATTCTGAGTGGTTCTAGAACATTGCTATGTGGCTGCTAGGATGTTCTGTGTGGTTGCTTGCTGGTTCAGATCAAAAGAAGAAAATGTGAGTGGGATTGACCATATAAAACCTGTTGCTAATTTGTTGAGGATGGTTGCCAGGGTGTTGCTATGCAGTTGCTAAGATATTCTGACTGCCTTTTAGCATGTTGCTATGTGGTTGCTAGGATGTTCTGGGTGGTTGCTTATTGCCCCAAATCAAAAGAAGAAAATGTGAGTGGGCCTGAGCATACAAAACCTGCCACCACTTTGCTAGTGTTGTGGATTGTTGCCATGTTATTCAGTTGCTATGGTATTCAGATTGTGTTAGCATGTTTCTATGTGGTTGCTAGGATGTTCTGGGTGGTTGCTTATTGGCCCAAATCAAAAGAACAAACGTGAGTGGGTTTGGCCATACAAAACCTGCCGCCACGTTCCTAGGGTGTTGTGGATGGTTGCCAAGGTGTTGCTATGCAGTTGCTAAGGTTACTGGTCCAAATAAAAAGAACCAAATTTCCACGTCTCTATAATATTCTGGTCTCTTGAAATGTCTTTTCTGCAATGTACTGTATGTCTAAAGGATTTTTTGTCCATTTAATCACCTACCAGGAAAAAAAGGTCAGATCGGTTATAAAAAATACACCTCTCTTCAACAATCCAAATGATTTGAGGTAACATTCATGTCTGTAGCACAAAGGTGTGGGAAGGACCATACACCAAAGTTCAAAGCTCTAACTTTAGAAGTATGAGCTATAATAATATAAATGCCTTGGCAAGCATCTATAAAAAAAAACAAAAAAACAGTAGATTGGAGTGTAGGAGGCTCTATGTCTGTGAGTACTTTAACCATTCACCACAGATATGCCAGTTTAAAGTGATCTGATTCAAAAGGCAGCAGTACTTGAAATGTCGTCAACATCATCAGAGCATGTTTTGGTCATGTCCCAGCTTGCCTCAATGTTGTTCCCTTTTGACAATCTCCTGTTCCAAGCCACTATTACCCCTCAGCTAATGGAGTGAACTTTATACCAAGACACATACAGAGAGAACCACTCTGAGCCCAGGGGACTGCTGACTGCCCACAGAGCCAAGGTCGGTAGGTCTAATATTGAGACTTTCTCCACTGGAGGAAATGGCTGTTTCTGCTACTGTGAGAACAGGGTACAATATCAATATAGAATCATGCAGTTATGATTAATAAACATTAACATATAATGGAAGTTCATACTGTTAAAATGGGCTTGGATAAATCAATATGTGTACATAAAAGAAAACTGTAAGGCCTTATGAAATACTTTTTTTTTCTTCCCCAAATTCACTTTTTTCCATTTAAATTTTTCTAGATTTCATTACAAAAAGCATGTCTAATTCAATGAAATCATGAAACTTGCAACAATTTATCAAAAGTTTACCACTAATGGAGTATTTTCTGTTAATTAAACCCAATTCAGTGTTTTCTGTTTTAATTGTTCTGTATTCAGTATTTAAATGTTTAATTAAATGAAAAAAGCATGTCTATTCAGCTAAATTCATACATCATGAATAACTCATTACAATTTTTTAAATAATAGGGCTCTATAAAATGTTTTATTCTTTCAGAAACCTTTTAATTTGTCTGTATTTATGATTTAATAAAAAAAATGAAGGCATACAAACAAACAATTTAAAATGTGCTGCACAACAGAAAAAAACTAAGTGCTGCACAACAGATGTTTACTATTAAAATTAAAACATGGAACAAAAATAAAGTACATTATAGCTGTATAATTATTGCAATAAAAAAAAAAAATAATAATAATAATTATATATATATATATATATATATATATATATATATATATATATATATATATATATATATATATAAAAATAATGTCGTTTGTATTTGCTTTTACTTGTTATGAAAAATATAATTCTAATAAAATAAAAATATTATTTTGATAAATAAACTGTCAACAAAATAAAATAAAATATGAATTAAACATATTAAAATACATAAAAATAAATATTAAACAAGTAAATACAAATATTAATTATATTATTATTTAATAATTTTTTTGTGGTAAAAAAATATATATTTATGAAAATAAAGTATTATTTGAATGCCTTGTACTATTGCTGGAATGATGATTAGCATTCAGTCCAAAACAAACAAGAAGCAAAGCTCAAACAGAGCACAATAGATCTGCTGCATAAATAACACAAGCACAAACATATGCTGAAACACAAATTTATTACTGCTACTCTCAAAGTCTACAGAGGTGCTAAATACAGAAAGCCTAAGACTGAAAAAGACATAGTAATTCACACATTCGCACTAAGATAACATATACTAACACATTAACACACACCCAGCACCATCAAATGAAGAACCCAGGAGGGTGCCAGTGAGTATCATTACACAAGCGGAAGCGAAGCCCACCCACTCTATCTGACCCTGATGACTTCTGCCTGGTCTGACCGCCAAGAGTCTTCCATCTCCTCAGCTTTCTTTCAACACCTCCATCAGCCTTCCAGAAGCCACAAATCCACAGAGCTCTCAGTGATGAAGTCTTCAGAGATGACATTAACAATTAAAGAGAGGAAGAGTGTCTTAGGAAGAGAATAATTACCTCTGAGGCTTCTGATGGCAGGTCTGATCTTTAATGCGGACCGTTTCTCACAAGCTTCTGAATCTCAACAGAACAGACCTTCTCCAAGCCTCCAAGTGAAAGCTTTATTTATATAGCGCTTTATACAATATAGATTGTTTCAAACAGGAAAATAACAGAATCAGTGATGCAAACTTCATCAGATTTGTGGATTTACATTGTTCAAAAATTCAGCTTGAAGACCAAGATATGTCATTTCCATTAGGTGGAAATGGAAGAGTTGTAGTCTGTCCAGCAGGTTTAAACATGAAGATAGAGCTGTTGTTTAGCCAGTAGTAGATGACTGGCTTATAAATGGCCATTAGCAAAATGACCATGCTTCTTGTTAAAAACTATAGAACACAATGTTTTGGTATTTCTGTAGGAATTAACATTGCAAACTTATAGAGTGATGCAGGTATGACGTTACTTTGTAGGCCAACCGGCAGTTAGCATCACACTGGTTCCCTCGAGAAAAAACCCAATAGGATTTTCCCATAGGCCTTTGGATTATCGCAAAAAACAAGCTCTGTGATCAACAAAAGTTTATGATACTTACACGTTTTGTCCATCAAGATAATTATCACAGATGAACACAACTTTTATTATTTTGAAGCCTAAATCGTCAGAAGTAAAAGGCTAAACGTAGGCTATAAACGAACTACACCACGGTCGCTAGATTTCAACGTCACCATCGCTAAGCTTCTGACAACTCTTTCAGTTTTTATCTCAAAACATTTTCCCAGAGCGTTTGAGTTAGACTAGTTTATAAAAGCACAATTATGAGCACAATGAGGCTGCAAAAGTGGATTGAGCTTACCTTTTCGGCGTGATGATGTTTAATCTCCTCGACAGCCTCTGTAGTCCCATTTAGCTTGTTAGCAACCGCCTTTTTCAAGACACGTAATAGCTTCAAAAAATCACGAGTGGGGTAATACTGATGTATTTTATGTCGTAGAATAAAACGTAATAGTGTTTTGAGCTTGTGTTCACCACAGACCTTATTTCAGCCATTTAAACAAAATACCATTAAAAAAAACTCATAGACTTGAGGACGAGGGAACCGGAAGTGCTAAAATGCTAACTCGTGTCTGCGTTTTGGCCTACAAAGTAGGGCTGGGCGATATGGCCGAAAAATTATCTCGATAAAATCTTTTCATATCAGTCGATATCGATAATATAAATGTCAAAAAAAAAAATCTTTCAAATTTAAAGGCAGATTTTTGCTCCTAAGTAAAATAACCAGACTGTTAATTGTGGTTTTAAACTCTTTATTGTCAGAATATGACAAACACTTCACGTTTTTGAATTCCTTTTCCAGTCATTTTTCCTTAACAAAATACATTTCTTAATAGAAAAAATGAATGTCTTAGTTTCTGCATGTGCTAACGGGTGATATTGTTTCTAGTCATGAAACAGGTTTGTGTTGCCTGACTTTGGCATATATCTTCAACACAGTTTGCAGTGCAGGCTGCAATAATAATATTACATGGTTTGTTTTAGAAATGCACATTTGGCAGTGAGTTGACAGTAGTAGTAGCTTCCACTAATTTTTTCCTTGTCGTGTCGAGTTTTCTTTGCCAGTAGAGCGTGTACTTTTGATGTGCAAATTAAAAGCTCCACGCTGACTGGCTGTTGTCGCGTTTATTTCTGCTGTGTGATTGGGTGTTAGAGTAATCTATATCGAGTAAAAATGTTCAGAGCTTATCATCGTTATCGACATGAATTTTATCGCGATTCGATATGATATCGTTTATCGGCCCAGCCCCACTACAAAGTGATGTCATACCTGCGTCACTCTAGTGTGCCCATGTCTAAACTGTAAATTAGCAAACATCCTTTTGCTATTGAGCAAGGAGACAAATCCATATTGCATAAGGACACAGTGGTGGTGCTCTTGTTGAAATATGATTCTATAGGAGGTGCCAGGCAGCTTCTAATTGGAAGACGGCGTGATCGGTGTGGGGATAAGCATCTATGCTCAGACATTTGCTAATCTGATTAAGGTAAACGGCTCATCCAATGATACCTGACAAAGTTAAGACTTATTAGAGCAAAGCTGGTCAGTTCAGCAGCAATGCAACACCAAAGCATAAAGTACAGTGAATTTGATTGAATTCAATCCTATCCCATGCGGGCATGTAGCTGTAGCCTCGGGATAGCCAGGGAAACTCTTCCTTTTGAACTCTATTAGCACATCATGTTCCAATATGCTATTTATAGAGAACAAAGCATGATGGGGGAAGCTAGAGGTGTCTTTATAATGTCTCTTCAATGATATTTGATATTGAATATTTAATTGTTGTGCATGCTCATTTCCCCAATTTTTTACATTTAAATTACCTTTGCCATTATCTAACACTCAGTTATAGTTCATCTTGAAAAGCAATAATAATTTACTACTGTTAAATGTAATCTTTAGCAAATCTCAAAATTAATATGCATTTTTCATACTATACATTATGTGATGGCAAAATTTTCTTGTAGCATTTAAAATTAGTCATTTTTTGTTTTTGTGTTTTAGTTTTTATTTATATACACAAAATAGTATAATTTTTACATCGATGCTTCCATATATACGACAAAAATCTAAATAAACTAGTCCTCATCACAATCCATCATGACCCATTGCTAGGTTTGTAACATCTCTCCCTCACATTGTGAAGCCTGCATAAAACGAATAATCCATAATGTAACAAGCTTCATGAAGTAAACCAAACAGACTGGACGCCAACCAGAGATGGATGATACAGTGATTGTTTTTACAGTTGGTTGATAATAGTGTTTCATGCTGACTGTATGATGTCATTATGTGCTTCCTGACATTAGCTGGCCAATGCTCCATGAGTTTTTGTGGACTGACAAAACAAGGCCTCATGCCTTGCAAACAAACATAATGTGTACTCTAATCAACTGGAATTATGAGCACATATTTGTAATTTGCTGCACACTCAAGAGACCAAAAAAGGCCTCCAGACTGTACGCCCGACCACATTCGGTATGCAAGGCTAAGATTGCAACAAGAATGCAAAATGAGAGAGTATTCCCAAATAAAGTGGCAAGGAGACCGCCTAACCCTGACTGACCATTTCTCTTAGAGACTTAAGGGCAAAAAGCTTTTAACAAGCCCTAAAAGCCTCCATGACCTCATCCATCACATGCATCTACAACTGGATTCACTTTATCACCTGTAACGGCGTTTGTCCCGAAACCCTCAGCAATAAGATTCCAATGCCAACTTCATTAAACTCTATACATTATGCATAAAGGTGCAATCTATAAGCACCAACACCAGTACCGCACTCAAAACACATGCATTTGTCAGATGCTTCTTTGCTTACAATGAAACCGATAGGTTTCTGAAAATAGCCCCATCTGGCTTTGAAATATTCAGCAAGTGTGACCGACATCCAAGGCTACTGGGTTAGGGAAGTTTTTCACCGAATGAGGGGACTGGTGTGCTAAGCTTTGGAAAGTGAAGGTTGTGTTTCTGCATGAAAAACCTTGAAAGCTATGCTTCATTATAATTTTTAGCTGTAGCTAAGAGACAGTGGCATCTTTTTAATGAGATTGTTTAAATCTCACAGAAAGCTCTGAATATCCAAAACAGCAACGGCGATGGGAATTCCTGGCCATGCAAAATCATAAGGGGTAGGGATGTAAAGATACATTGTCATATCGAGATATTGCGATATAAAAATGTGACAATATGTATCGTTGATATGATTCGCCATATAAAGTTAGTTTTATCCAAGGCTCAGCCAAAAATGTAAATTCTGTCATCATTTACTCACCCTCATGCCATTTCAAACCTATAAGATTTTCGTTCAACTTCCAAACACAAATGAAGATATTTTTTATGAAGCTTCCGAGATTTCTGTCCCTCCATTTAAAGTCCATTTAAACTTAAAAGATACAAAAAAATGTTACAAAGGCATCATAAAAATATTCATTCGAATGGCCTCGATTGTCGAAGTAGAAGTAATTGGGATTGGAGGTTTTTGGCATTGTTAAAGGTACACAGGAAAGTAATTTGTAACTAAAATAATGTTAACATCTCATGGTTATACTATTAAAGCTTGAAAATTCTCCATATCTATTTACTAAATGCATGTTATTGATCTTATTGTGAACAATTCATACATGCAAATGATTAATTTTTTCAAAAATTTTACCTTTTTAATTAAAATGTCATAACTCCATCTTCCCGTAAAATGACAGACTTCTTTTTGGTGGCCTACGCAACCTTCTTTTTTTTTCATTTCACTTAGATGTACATCACAGTAAGGAAGAAAGGATCTGTCATTACTTCCATTTCATCACAACTTTTAATGATAACAAATTTACCCCATTGACTTTTTTTTAGTGTGTCTCACTGAAACCCAGATTTCTTTTTTTTTTTAAGGAAAAGAGGGGCCAAGTCGAAATTATTTTTGTGTTGTTGATTAAGCTTAACTTGTATTGAACCTGGAAAGCTTCTTTAAAGGACATTATTTTTAATCATCAATTACCTTAAATCTGTTCAAATAATTACTATGATGTTAAAGGGATGGGTCACCCAAAAATAAAAATTCTGTCATTTACTCACCCTCAAGTTGTCCCAAACCTGTATGAGTTTCTTTCTTCTGCTGAACACAAACAAAGATATTTTGAAGTACATGGGTAACCAAATAGCTGATTGGCCCCATTTTTTTTTATACTATGGAAGTCAATGGGGCCCATTAATCAAAATATCCTCTTTTGTGTTCAACAGAGTAATGCAATTCATACAGGTTTGGAAGGGTGAGTAAACGATGACAGAATTTTCATTTTGGGTGAACTATCTCTTTAATAATGTTGCCATAGGGGTCCATTCACTCCAATAAGAGGTGACAGCTATAGCTTGATTTGTGAGTGTGTGTTTTTCTGCACATGGCCGTGCATAAATTAAGATGAATTTAGGACCCCTGCTTTACCACTTCATCGCAGAAACGAAATACGCCTGGCTAACAAAGAGCATTGCCCTTATTCTCTGGAGCCAAGCATAAGAGGCCAGAATTTTTACTGCGAGATGATACCACATCTCTGAATCTAATATACAGAACTTGAGTTTAGCGGGCATCCTGTCTCATCCTAAATCAAAGAGTATGTTAAACTGATACTGATTATCAAGACATGAGGGATTCCTCTGTCATGCAATCCTCCCTGGCAAACCTCTCATATTGGAGGTATCCTCAGCCAACTGATCCAACTTCATGGCAGGGGAGCGGTGAGAGGGCGCTTTATGTCCCAAAACCAGACCCCGTCCTTCTGCTCCTCTCTCGTCTAGTAAGCCCCCCAACATGTGGACTACCATCTGTTTGTGCTCTAAGTGACTGTAAAATGTTTATGTTGTGTTGTTATCCTCAGAAAAGCAGCCGGAAGCCGCATGAAAATAATTTACGAGATTTATTTACTCACATTAATTCGTTTGGGCTAATCTCGTAACTTCATCTCACATTAGTACGTGTTGTGTTGACTTAAGCAGGCACAAGACTTCCATGGTGCTAAACACTCTCTTGAGAACTAGTTAAATGAAGAAGCAATTATAAAAAGCAACTGATAACTGTATAAGTAGGAGTTTGTTTCCCTCACGCTCCATGGAAGTGCTATGGAATTGAATTAGCATTTGATACCACACTGTTTCAATCAACTAACACACCAGGAAAAACTAGTGGTTTAACCGCATTAGGCTTCAGATGGTGACTCGAACTCAAAATGTGTCAAGAACACTTGGGAAAAGTGCCAGGCTGGAGGAGATATTGATTTGCTGGGCAAACTCACTAAACTTTATTGAGTAAAATAAATCTTCATTTAGAAGCACTGCAAAATCCAAAGAGAAAAGACAATAATATGAAAAAGGGACCAACATTTCGGAAAAACAAACATGCTGCACTGTTAACTCAATCCTTCCACTATACAGACATCAGAAATTCACTTCTTACACTGAAATTACATTAAATGTTTAGTAGCAGTTAAACTGATTCTTTCATCCACAGTTATTGCTTTCAAGAGAGAAAACCATCAACAGTTCTGAGCAGTACAATAACGCATGATTATCATTTGACATGCAGAAATTGATGCAAAAACTGGGATCTGGGTGGCAGAGAGTGTTTTGTTTTCAGGTTCAGTGGCATTAAATAATTTGATTCGCTTATTGAGGTTCTAGCACAAGCATTAAGATTGAAGCATTGGAAAATAACTGAGCGAGTAACTACAGTGCATCCATGTTAAACACATTGTCGTTTAATAACACGAACAGAAGGCAGCAGACTGGAAACACTTGTTTTGAGATTCTCAGTCAGAAGCTGGAAACCATACACTAAAAAAAAAAACATTTCTTATTGTGTATTTTAGTCTTGATTTCCAATAAAAAACAAAAAACGATATACATATATAATTAACAACAATAGCCACAATTAAATACAAGACTTCAATAATATAAATCAATAATAATAATAAATTATTGTTATAACATGTTGTTATTTAAAAATTGTAGAAAATAATAATAATTAGTCTTAATCTTATGGATTAAATTTTAAGAGCATCAACAGTAAAGCTGCAGTGATTCCGCTGTCAAAACAAAAACATCCAACATCCAGTCAAATAAGCAGCCGCCAATCGCCTTACCTTTTTCTTGACAAGAAGAAAGGATCTCTTCCTCCTTTGGATTTGCTACCTGGGTAATGATGGACGTGTTGTCCATGGAAACGGGATTTTATTCCTCCTCAGTCACTTATGTTTTGATAATTTTAAGCTAGCCTGATGCTAGCGAGCTAGCGGAGTGAGTCCCGATGGCAGACGCACCATACACCGTACACACGATCTTACACCACCGCATCCAAATAAACATACAACACACACTTCATGATCATACGGCGATCAATGCAAGACGAGATACTCCTGTCAGATGACGGCAATCGGCGACATTTCAGCCCTCGTGTCTATGGAGATCAGTGACAGAGTGTGTAATAACAAAGAGTCTGAATCTGCAGCCTCTTTCTCTCCCCTTCTCTCTGTGTGTGTGTGTGTGTGTGTGTATGCGCGCACACACACATGATGTGACAGTGTGAAACGACCCTTTAGAGAAATGTACCATGGTAACCGTAGTTACTAGTTACTTTACTTGATTTCAGCCACTGAGCCACACTCAAAAAAGTGGGGGAAAACAAGAAATAAAACACAAAAGTTTATGTACACTTAAAACAAGGAAACAAAACAACTAATTATTATTTTTGCTTGCTGCATATCTTACAGAAGAGCAATAGGCTATACACATAATGTTGAACCCAAATCAATGTCATGGTGACTCTAGTAGACTACAGATGTATAAACTGGGTAAATTACATTTTATACACGTTGTTGTTTTCTGATTTATTTCTAACTGGCTTTTGTTAAGGTTATGTTCAAATAGCAACATGCATATTTATAGAATGTTTATATTTATTATCAAAGAAGTGTCAAGGCAAGAAAACTGTCTGTATAGGCATATATACAGTAATCTGTATCACAGGTCAAGCTAAGTTTATTACTGTTTTTTAACTGGTCTGATCTTTATAAAATATGTATCAGTATTCAGCTAGCCTACAGCATTTTTAAAACTAGTTTGTTTGCTCTCACTTTAGACATAGCTATTATTTCAGCATATTATCTCACATTCATAATGGCATTTCAGACCTTTTTCAGACTTAATAACCAGGAAACCATAAACTATGAAAACATGATGCAAAAAAGTGATGCAGAAAATTATAAATTCTATACATAAAGCACAAGAATCTGTGGTTTAAAAGGGAAATGATTTTGCTGAGACACTAAGAGAAATTGCAGTGATTTCAGAAATGCTTTAATGACAGAGTGAGAGGTGGGAGGGTTACTGAATATTTGATGAAGGTGGGTGTTTGATCTTAATGTTTAATAAGGCAGTCTGTGTGATGCAACCTTCACTTCAACTGGTTTTGCAGCCCTTTTTATACTTTATCACATTTTTGTATATGAATTTAATATGAATAATTTAAAAATATTATAAACAATGTAGCTAAATAAATAATGTCATCAGGCCATTAAAAGATATAATGTTTATTGCTTGTTGAGTTGCTAAATTATTTTGGATTTTTGAAAAACTAATTAGAACTTATGGTTGTTCTACTCAAAAGAAAACTTTCAAAAATAGGCTACTACAGAATATTCTTTTAGATATATATAGATTTTTTTAGTCTACATAACGAATGGATGACGTTTATATAAATACATGCAGAGTAGAGAAACTATAGTCTTTGCAAATGGTTTTAGATTAAATATGATTAAATATTTATTGTTATTCCACAGTTGTTCCAATTGAGGCACTATTTAAATGTGTGCTTATGCTGACATCTTGAGACCGAACAGTAAATTGTTTCCTGAGTAGGCTAATTCTTTTCAACTCCTGGAGTCCTGTGTTTGGAGGAGATGATGGCTGAACTGAAGTCAATTTTATTCATTTTGCCAGTGTGCCAAATGAAGAATATCGTAAAACAAGTGTTTGGAGACAATTGCAGAAGAGATATATTATATTATATTATATTATATTATATTATATTATATTATATTATATTATATTATATTATACCCTATAATATTATTGTATTATTTGTATACATACAATATATAAATTGTATTATATCATCATATTTATGAGTACATTCTCTTCTCTAATTATATCCTTCAAAGAGTCTTTCTGAGGTAGTGTGGGTGTTGTTTTTAGGGTAGGGGTAATCTAGACTTTTTGAGAAATGACACTTGCCATTAAAACAGGTAACCGGTTAATGCATAATATCTGTAAAAACAAGCTTTTTTTAAAAACAATCAATGGCCCATTCATCTTTTGATCTCACTATAGTAAATATTGAAAACAAAAGTCAATGACAACCATGAAATTCTTTCTTCTTTTTGTATAACCTGCTAGGCTAAAGGGTAACAAACATCAGGAAAATGTTTGTTACAGGAAAATAATCTGGAAAATTTGGACTGGAATTAGATAACTGCTACTCTGCAATGAATGAATTGCAATAAGAAAAAGGTCACTGTGTCTTCTTTTAAATAAAAAGACCATGTAATGTAGAGAATATGATATAGTACTCATAATAGTAACGCACAATTACAACTATAAAAAGAGCTGACTTTATTTCTTAAGTCGTGATATTGTGTGAATTATTCTAGTTTAAAAAAGGAGGGATAATTATATCCTTGTTTTGAAGCTATATTGTATAGCACTATGTTTGTTCTTTAATTTCTCATATTTATTGTAATGTATATTGTTGTGTGTTTTTTTGTGTGTTGAGTTCAAGGAATCAATAAAATACCATTTAAAATAATTTATTATTTTTCATGTATAAGTAAATATTTATTTAATTTATTTTTACTTCGTTCTTTTATCATTACTTTGCACTTTTTTATTTCAAATTCTGCACTAAGCAGAAGACGGAGAGATTGTGGCGAATCTGCCATTTTTAAATTAAAACTAGTCTAATTGTACAAAAAAATGGCGAAAGTATCGAACTGAATCCCCGCAGTCACTTACTCATTTCTGGGGATTTCATCATTCAGTTCCGCGGTGTGGTTGCTCCTCCTCTCGGTCCATGCTGTCTCTGCGTAGCGCAACATCAGCACTCCTCCTCAGGACCGGTACACAGATCGCCACCGTCTGCGCTGTTCCGAGGGTCCGATCCAGTCCCATACGTCTGTGTGCTTTCCCTCCGATCAGAGCGCTCTCACTGTCGGGCTGTTTGTGTAAGAAGAAAAAGCGAAGCGCGTGGCTGGAGATGACGGAAGGGCAGAATATGGATGGCAGTATTGAACAGGTTCTGGCTCCCTTGAGGCTGGCAGTGAAGGAACAGGTAAGGAAAGACAATAACAAGCATATATAATGTGTTGCGTATTTGTCTCACATAGTCATGCATTGCATTAAACACGTATTTGCTCTTTATTCGAAGTGGAACCATCGTTTAGGAATCAAGGCGGCCCTTTATATTAGTCAAAATGGTTAAAATGGCTTGTTATGGAAAACTACATAATGCATTTTTGCAAAAGTGATATTTCAATAAGTGTATTACAGTGTGGTGGCTTTATATTGGGTTTATACTGCTGGATGATTCGGTCTGTCAGTGCCACGTTTGAGATGAGCAGTTCTGACATACAGAGACCAATGGAGACTAAAGGGTGGAGAAAAACACACAGTTAAAACGAAACTCAACATATTTCTGGGAAAATGTTGATGGATGCATATGTATTCTAATATGCAGTAATCATAATAATAAACTAAACTGTTTATTTTTCCACATAGGGTGATCTTGTGCGCAAGTTGAAGGCAGAAAACGCTCCTGATGTAGATGTCAATAAGGCCGTAGCAGAACTTAAAGCTCGCAAGAGAATCCTTGAGGCCAAGGTGAGTCATCTTATTCTGTCAGTTATGTTCCTTAAAATAACGTGGGGATGCTGTTAAATATGAAATGTTTAATATGTATTGATAGATCCCAGTTTAATATGCATGGACTGTAGAGTGCAACAGTTTTTTCTGCAATCTTGTTTCCAAGATTTTTAAAGGGATAGTTCACCCAAAAATGAAAATTATCCCATGATTTACTCACCCTCAAGTCATCCTAGGTGTATATGACATTCTTCTTTCAGATGAATAAAATCGGAGTTATATTAAAAAAGTCCTGGCTAATCCAAGCTTTATAATGGCAGTAATAGTTGCTCTGTTTTTGAAGTCCATAAAAGTGCATCTGTCCGTCAAATAACGTGCTCCACACAGCTCCAGGGGGTTAATAAAGGCCTTCTGAAGCGAATCGATGCGTTTGTGTAAGAAAAATATCCATATTTAAAACTTTATAAAGTAAAGTTTCGGCCGATCGCCTTCCGTATTCAATTTATGGAAAATCGGCTGGAACTTTACTTTATGAAGTTTTAAATATGGATATTTTTCTTACACAAACGCATCGATTCGCTTCAGTAGGCCTTTATTAACCCCCGGAGCTGTGTGGAGCATGTTATTTGACATGCTAAAGAGTTGTCTTTAAAGGGGTCATATGATTCTCTTTAGTATGTTATGTAGCTGTTTGTGCATGTATAAGATCTGCAGAGTTACAAAGCTCAAAGTCTCAAACCCAAAGAGATATTCTTTGTAAAAGTTAAGGCTCAGCCACACCTTTCTAAAACACTTCATTTAAACACAGAGTTTCATGCTGTAGAGCACAATTTCATAACACTGCCCAAATGTATACGCAAAGAAAGAAGGTGTAACTTTTATTCTCGCTGTATTATTGTTGTTGCTGGCGCCGCCGTGTTGTGGAGACGCTGTGTTTTTCATGTGCGAAAGTCAAACTACTTTGTTTGGCCTTTCAAAAGAGGGGACAATTAGAAAACAGTGGCTAAGCTTTAGTTACAACCCAAATATTCGACTGTGTGTTGCACATTTTTCGGAGGACTTTTTCTAGCACCTGGGAGAGCACAGTCCGTTTCTATGATAACAAATGCAAATTTACCAATCTGATACTTTTTGGTCCAGTTGCACTGGCAACGATGATTGATTAGCTTAGTCATCTGCATCATCCGGATCAGATTCGGGATCAAATGATAAGGTAGGACCGATATTATCATCTGTCAATATTGCTTTGCTTTGGGAGCTGATGTTCCAAATATGGTAAGAAGCGTGACATTTCTGTCAGACGCTTAAGGTATTCGGGCCAATCACAATGCATTAGATTGCTGGCCAATCAGAGCACACCGCGCTTTTCAGAACGATGGGCTTTGTAAAAATCGACACGTTTCAGAAAGGAGGGGCATAGAGGAGCAACAATAATGTACAGTATGTGTACTGTACGTGTATGTGTATAAAACCACGTAAACACATTGCATTAAACCAAATACACAAAATAATGTTCTTTTTAGAACCATCATATGACCCCTTTAACTTTGTTAAAGAGCCACGAACTAAACCAACCAGCTACAAGGTAGGAGTCATAACATTATAAAGTTTGATTTGAAGCAAAAAAGTATTTCAAAATCAAACAAAACGGCAAAGGTACAAGACTTTGTACTTAACGGCCTTAAGGGGGAGGGGGTGGGGGGGAGGAATTTGTGGAAAAACTATTTATTTAAAGATGTATTGATTTTATACACACACACACACACACACACACACACACAGTACCGGTCAAAAGTTTGGAAACATTACTATTTTTTATGTTTTTTAAAGAGGTCTCTTATGCTCATCAAGCCTGCATTTATCTGACCAAAAAACAGTAAAATATTACATTCTAAAAAAAAATGGTTTTCTATTTTAATATACTTTAAATTTTCTGTGATGCAAAGCTAAATTTTCAGCATCATTACTCCAGTCTAAATTACTCACATGATACTTCAGGAATCATTCTGATTTGATACTCGATTATCATCAATGTTGTGCTGCTTAATATTTTTTTGGAAACTGTGATATTTTCTTCAGGATTCATTGATGAATAAAAAGTTAAAAAGAACAGCATTTATTCAAAATAGAATTCTTTTATAACAACATAAATTTTAACTATCGCTTTTTATCAATTTAACACATCCTTACTGAAAAAAGTATTAATTTCTTTCAAAAAAAAAAGAAAGAAAAAACATTGTTGATGCCAAACTTTTGTATATTGTGTGTATATAGTTATGTATATAGTGTATATAGTTATAGTGTATATTGCTACAAAACATTTCTATTTTAAGTAAAAACCTGTTTGAAAACCACTATTATTTTTGCAGCTCCGTTTGATAACAGATTACACTCTTTATTAATCAGAAGACTGGTAACTTGAATAAGTGCCTTTTTAGTTAATTTAGTTTTGTATGTTTTATCCTAAATATTTACAGTCAATTTCTTTTTCCATTTTGCAGGAGCTTGCTTTACAGCCCAAAGATGACATTGTAGATCGAACCAAGATGGAAGACACTCTAAAAAGACGCTTCTTTTACGATCAGGCATTTGCTATCTATGGCGGTAAGCATTTTCAGTGTTTACAATATTCCATATATAAGTACTTTAATAGCTTCAGTACTAGTAAAATAACTAAGATTGACTTAGTTATTGTCAACTCATAGCTTGTTTTTGTGTTTGAGAAAGGTGTGAGTGGGCTGTATGACTTTGGGCCCGTCGGATGTGCTCTGAAGAACAATATCCTCCAGGTCTGGAGGCAACACTTCATCCAGGAGGAGCAGATTCTGGAGATTGACTGCACCATGCTTACACCAGAACCCGTTCTCAAGTGAGCATTCAACTGTCTGTTCACCTTTAATCTGTTAATTCAATCTGTTAATTAATCCGTTGCCATGGCATCATCTCTGGAACTCTTATTCAGTGCTTTTGTCGCATTTCAGGACATCAGGACATGTGGATAAGTTTGCCGACTACATGGTCAAGGATGTCAAGAATGGAGAGTGTTTCCGTGCCGACCACCTTCTTAAAGGTTTGTCATTGTTTCTTATATTAACAACTGCTCCAGTAGTACTGTATGCGTTGACCTCAATGAGGCAGTCAGGCTCAGGTCAGCTCTGTTGTCCACTGATCTGACTCCTCCATGAATGCTGTAGATGTTCAGGGGTAAAAGAAAACAATAGGATCTGTAAGAATCACAAAGGCTTTATCAGGGGACCAGTCTGACTCCATAATCTGTAGACCACCAACATGACTGAAATGAATATCCCCTTGCTCAAATACCACCTGTAACTGATTAGCAAGTTTAATGTTTCAGGGTGATATAAAATAGGCAATTAGCTTTAAATGGTTTCAATAGGAAACTCAATAGGAAAATCTGTTTTATTTTATGTAAAAGTTAATTAGGTTTTTATTTGATATATATAATTTTAGTGCAATATGGGAATATACAGTAATAGTAGCAGTAATACATTCCTGTATTAAAATTAAGTAAATAAATAAATACTACTACTAATACTGCATGCCATGTCTTTTACTTTTCAGCTCATCTACAGAAATTAATGAGTGACAAAAAATGTACGGCAGATAAGAAAACTGAGATGGAGAGTGTCATCACTCAGGTATGTCTCACTTGGGCACTTTTAATAATCGTTCTAACTCTATATGAATAGGGAAGTCCACACCACAACTATAACGTAACGAAGAACAATATCATTGGAATCACTTTCAGAATGTTTTTTTTTTAGCTGATGAACAATACAAACATTGACAGCCAATCAGAATCCACCCAATTTTAAAGACCTCAGCCATTGAAAGCAGCAGATTATAATAAACAAAACACTATCGTCTGTTGGTGTGGACGCTAATATAGTTATTGTTATAATTATCATTCATGGTGTGAACGGGCTCTTATGTTTTTGGGGGGGTTATCATTTGTTTATTTGATTTTATTGATTAGTTCTGGGGTTTTTTTCCCAGATGGATAACTACACTCAGCAGGAGTTGGCGGATTTGTTTGTGCAATACAACGTCAAGTCACCCATTACAGGAAATGACCTCACACCTCCCATCTCATTCAACCTGATGTTCCAGACCTCCATTGGGCCTGGGGGCAACATGCAAGGGTATGTTGGACACCACCAGACTACATGCTATAATTTTAAAATATCCAAAGTATGAAGACTGATGCATTACTCTTGAGGCTACATTATTTCCTCAGCTATTTAAGGCCAGAAACCGCTCAGGGAATCTTCCTCAACTTCAAACGTCTTTTGGAGTTCAACCAGGGGAAGCTGCCATTCGCTGCCGCCCAGATCGGAAACTCCTTCAGGAATGAGATCTCTCCTCGCTCTGGCTTGATTCGTGTCAGGTGCGGCTTATGATTTCCTTTTGAACATAACTCGCTTTGGTTGTTTGAGTGTCACACAGAAGTGTTTCCATTAGGATTTCAAATGTACTGAAGTGATATTTCCATAGAGAGTTTACGATGGCTGAGATCGAGCACTTTGTAGACCCTACTGAGAAGGTTCATTCCAAGTTCTCTAATGTTGCTGATCTGGAGATCATGCTTTACTCCTCCAAAGCACAGACTAGTGGGCAATCTGCCCAGATAATGAGGCTGGGTGATGCTGTAGAGCAGGTTAGTCAAGATCTGATTTATGATTTATTGATTATAATTAACAGTTTGGTTGTTCTAACAAACTTTTGTACTGTGTAGGGCATCATCAACAACTCCGTCTTGGGCTACTTCATTGGAAGGATCTACCTTTATCTGGTGAAAGTGGGTGTGGCAAAAGACAAGCTTCGTTTCCGTCAGCATATGGACAATGAGATGGCCCACTATGCCTGTGACTGCTGGGATGCTGAGACCAAAACCTCTTATGTACGCTCAGTGTTTGCTTGAGGAACTTTTGTGCAATTAGAACAAATGTTTAATTGTGTTTGTTTGTGCTGTTTTTCAGGGGTGGATTGAGATTGTGGGGTGTGCTGATCGCTCGTGTTATGATCTTCTGTGCCACGCACGGGCCACCAAAGTCCCTCTGGTTGCTGAGAAACCCTTGAAGGAACCCATATCCTTCAACTTCCTTCATTGCTTAACTAATTACAATTGTCAAAGCATTTGAATGGGACTGTCTCAGCACAGAATGTTAGTTCTGTTTGTCTTCAGTCACCTTCCTTAACTGCTTCACACAAAGTTGTAAATGTTGTCCAGTTCGAGCCAAACAAAGGAGCCATCGGCAAAGCATACAAGAAGGATGCCAAGTTTGCCATGGAGTACCTGGCCATCTGTGATGAATGCTATATCACAGAGCAGGAGAAACTCCTCAATGAGAATGGGTGAGCGTCATCGAGATCAAGAGTATTCAAAATTTTGATTACACTTTATTTTAAGGTGACGTAGTTACATTGTACTCACTCAAATAAGTACGGAGTAATATTAACTATATGTACTTACTATAGAGTTACGGGTTTGGTTAAGTGTTAGTTACTTGTAATTACTGTTATTACTATAGTAAGTACATGTAGTAACGTGTAACGACGTCACCTTAAAATAGTGTTACCAACATTTTTTATGTCAATGACCCCCAAATATGAAGATTCACAGTACAAAGTTTTATTTGATCAAAATGACAGTAAAAATAGTCAGTAATTACTGCAGTCTTCAGTGTCTCATGATCCTTCAGAAATATTATTATTATTATTATTATTATTATTATTATTATATCACAGTTGAAAACAGTTGTGCTGCTTCATATTTTTGTGGAAACCACAAATGCTTTAGGATTCTTTCATGAATGGAAAGTAAAAAAAAACAACAACAAAAAACAGCATTTATTTGAAATAAAGACATTTATAATGTTACAAACGATTGCTGTCACTTTTAATCAATTTAATGCATCTTAAAAGTATTAATTCCTTAAATCTTACTTGACCCCAAACTTTTGAATGGTAATGCATAAATTGCTTAATTATTTATGATTAACAATCATAAATAATTGGCTTTTATTTGTCTTCGTCCTAAAGTCAAAACAAATTATGGAAATATTGTACAGTTTTTACCTGTCCAATATTAGAATACTAGTAAATATTTTTTACTATTTTGTTTTGAATTACATGGTTAAATTCTTATTGACCATTTAAATATGTCCCATCCCAGCTTCCTTTTTCAGCAGGCAAAACTTTGCTCATCAAGTGATGTTATGGTTTTTTAATCCAATAAACAGCTAAAATGGTTCCCACTAATATTAATCTGTTCATTCATTTGTTTCCTCCGTCACTGCAGTGAGTTCACCATTGAGACTGAGGGCAAGACTTTCAAACTCACCAAGGACATGGTTAATGTCAAGAGGTTCCAGAAGACCCTGCATGGTAAGAGGAACTAACATTTTATGTCCGCATAAGAATATGTAAAAGACATTAATAAACTTTAAATTACATCATCTGCTTCACAGTTGAGGAGGTTGTTCCTAATGTAATTGAACCCTCCTTCGGCATCGGAAGAATCATGTACTCCATCTTTGAGCACACGTTCCGTATCAGAGAGGGTGACGAACAGAGAACGGTAAATGCATTATGCTTTAATATTCTGTAATTAATATATTTGTCTTACTTTATTTATAAACTCTGCTTTCTTTATTCAGTATTTCAGCTTCCCTGCAACTGTTGCACCATACAAATGCTCCGTCCTTCCATTGAGCCAAAATCAGGAATTTACGCCGTTCGTTCGAGAATTATGTGAGTAATAACATCTCTACTTTATTTATAAAAATCCATCAATGATATCGAAATAATATTTGTGTAATAATTAATGCTTTGCTTCGCTCTACAGCTGAAGCCCTGACCAGGAATGGTGTCTCCCACAAAGTGGATGATTCCTCAGGATCTATTGGTAGGCGCTATGCCAGAACAGACGAGATTGGTGTTGCATTCGGTATCACCATCGATTTCGACACTGTTAATAAGACGCCCCACACGGCCACTCTGAGAGACCGTGACTCCATGAGGCAGATCAGGGCTGAGGTAAAGCAGTTGCTCATATTCGTGTCTTCATTTAATTTGAGTGAGCGAGTGTGGTGAATGCTTTGCTGACATGTACAACCTGTTTATTTACAGGTTAGCGAGTTGCCCGAAATCATTCGTGACCTGGCCAATGGTGCCATCACATGGGCAGAAGTGGAAAGCAAGTACCCAATCTTTGAAGGCCAGGAGACCAGCAAAAAGGAAACAGTGGAGGAGTAGGCTTTCTATTCGTCTGTCTCATCTGCCTTTTTACAGGAGGCAGTCACAGACATTTTTACATCTACACTCATAGGATCAAATGTATGGCAATTATAACGTACAACCAATCAATGTGCACCAGATGTTCCACACAGCTGGAACCGCTGTAATCAAGTACTCCTTTAAAACTCAAGGAAGCTCTGTAAGGACCTAAGGATGACTAATTAGGTTACTAGTAAAATAATTTCACCATTCCTGTTTTGGGGTTGATAAATGAAGGCATGAATCTTGCATATGGTCAAATAAATCAAACCAGCACTTTCTGGACCTGTAAGAGTGTGTTTGGTCAATTTTTTTTTTTTTGATCAAGTACATGTTCAGCAAAAGATGATCTGAATTTGTTGGCCACATGGGGGCACACAACTGGAAGTTGATTTTGTATGACTCAAAGTCTGCTCATAGTCCAACATAATATTTGAAGGCTCCTTGATACAGTCTGTTATAGGCTTGTTTTTTAAACGGAAACTGGGAGTATTGATATTAAACAAACTGTAATTCATTTTGTGACTTCATAAGTTTCCTGAAGTATAAATTTAGTTAAAAACAACAATTATATTTCTTTTTATTATAAATAAAATTATTATTTAGACTATTTTAATAAACCTAAACAAATTTGTATTAATTTAAGTGCTTTTTCTTCATGTTGAGGCCCCCTAGTGGGCCTGGGCTGAGAACCACTAGTTTAATGGTTCTAATTTTTAATGTTGCTCAGGCCAAATCTTAGTGATGTGGATATGTTAACATGTGACATTGTTCTTCCTACGAACTAAACTGCCGACCTGTCAGGACTCGCTAAATTGAGTCATTATGGCTAAATCTGGTATTTCAGGTATCTTTAATGTCATAAACATAGGCAGTGGCTTCATTTAGAACTAGGTAAGATGAGCTAAGATGAACATGATTTATTCTTAAATGGGATGGTGTTTATTTAGGTTTGAAGATAGAAATGTTACCCCAGCCTAAATTGTCAGCCAAATATGATCATCCAAAAACAGCCTTGACCCTGACAGAAACAGGTGTGGAAGTGTGTGAATGTATGCCAGGGCTCCTGGCTTTCCTTGAAGGCTGCTAAACAAGTAATGACCTAAAATACATTTAAATTATATTAAGGGACTTTAACAGTGCTCTGTGTTAGCAAAGAACTGTTTAATAATGTGCTGATAAGTAGATTATGTGCTGGATTCTGACTAATGTGAGTTGCTAACACAAGTAAGCAGGGCTTGACAATTACATACATTTTTTGCTAGTGGTTTTAGCCACTCAGCATTTTCACTGGCCACAATGTTGACCGACACCATGGGGAAAAACTGCTATATAGATACACAGATCAAGCATAACATTATGACAGGTGACGTGAATAACACTGATTATCTCTTCATCACGGCACCTGTTGGTGGGATATATTAGGCAGCAAGTGAAGGCTGGCCCGTGTGGTCCGATCAAACATATGACCTACTGTAGCTCAAATTGCTCAAGATGTTAATGCTGGTTCTGATAGAAAGGTGTCAGAATACACAGTGCATCGCAGTTTGTTGCATATGGGGCTGCATGGCCTCAGACCAGTCAGGGTGCCCATGCTGACCGTGAATCATGTTTTCTTTTACATCATGTGGATGGCACCAGTTATGCACTATGGCACATGGCACCAGGATGCACTGGGAAGAAGGCAAGCCGGCGGAGGCAGTGTAATGCGTTGGGTAATGTTCTGCTGGGAAACCTTGGGTCCTGCCATCCATATGGATGTTACTTTGACACGTACCACCTATCTAAGCATTGCTGCAGACCATGTACACCCTTTCATGGAAACGGTATTCCCTGGTGGCTGTGGTCTCTCTCAGCAGGATAATGCGCCCTGCCACAAAGCAAAAATTGTCCAGGAATGGTTTGAGAAGCACAACGAGTTTGAGTTGTTAACTTGGCCTCCAAATTCCCCAGATCCCAATCCAATCGAGTATCTGTGGAAAGTCTGATCCATTGAGACCCCACCTCGCAACTTACAGGACTTAAAGAATCTGCTGCTAACATCTTGGTGCCATATGCCACAGCACACCTTCAGGGGTCTAGTGGAGTCCATGCCTCGACGAGTCAGGGCTGTTTTGGCAGCAAAAGGGGGACCAACACAATATTAGGAAGAATTATCTCATAATTTGGCAGCAGGTATATTAGACTACTGTCACTTTAAGACCTGATGCATGGACCCATTATAGATTATACACGTTAAAACATAACTGACTGTGTTTATGCGAATACTTGCCAAGACTGCCATTTTGACATCATTTTGTGTGTATTTGACTGTTAAAGCGTTATAATCAGCGAAAAATAACTCAATTTAGTACTGAGAGGCGGATTTATGCATGCGCACTTTGGGTGTAAGCACAAAATCTGTGGGAATGAGTCAAATTATGCGCAATACGCGCAATCCCACGCCGAAATACAAGGCCTGTAACAATATTCACCCGGAGCAAATGAAACGAGTGAGTGAGGGGAGGCGGGTTTGTGTGTCAATAACTCGCTGTCAAAGAGATGAGAGGGTGAGAAAGCGCAGCTGTATTCTGCAGAAAATTAGTTCAGTATATAGAACAATCAATATATCTGACAACACATTACACTTAGTTTATTATTTCAGATACCTTTTTAAAAGGCTACAATTCCGAGATTAGGCACTATACACTCACCTAAAGGATTATTAGGAACACCATACTAATACTGTGTTTGACCCCCTTTCGCCTTCAGAACTGCCTTAATTCTACGTGGCATTGATTCAACAAGGTGCTGAAAGCATTCTTTAGAAATGTTGGCCCATATTGATAGGATAGCATCTTGCAGTTGATGGAGATTTGTGGGATGCACATCCAGGGCACGAAGCTCCCGTTCCACCACATCCCAAAGATGCTCTATTGGGTTGAGATCTGGTGACTGTGGGGGCCATTTTAGTACAGTGAACTCATTGTCATGTTCAAGAAACCAATTTGAAATGATTCGAGCTTTGTGACATGGTGCATTATCCTGCTGGAAGTAGCCATCAGATGGGTACATGGTGGTCATAAAGGGATGGACATGGTCAGAAACAATGCTCAGGTAGGCCGTGGCATTTAAACAATGCCCAATTGGCACTAAGGGGCCTAAAGTGTGCCAAGAAAACATCCCCCACACCATTACAACACCACCACCAGCCTGCACAGTGGTAACAAGGTATGATGGATCCATGTTCTCATTCTGTTTACGCCAAATTCTGACTCTACCATCTGAATGTCTCAACAGAAATCGAGACTCATCAGACCAGGGAACATTTTTTGTTTGCATTTGTCTTCAACTGTCCAATTTTGGTGAGCTCGTGCAAATTGTAGCCTCTTTTTCCTATTTGTAGTGGAGATGAGTGGTACCCGGTGGGGTCTTCTGCTGTTGTAGCCCATCCGCCTCAAGGTTGTGCGTGTTGTGGCTTCACAAATGCTTTGCTGCATACCTCGGTTGTAACGAGTGGTTATTTCAGTCAAAGTTGCTCTTCTATCAGCTTGAATCAGTCGGCCCATTCTCCTCTGACCTCTAGCATCAACAAGGCAATTTCGCCCACAGGACTGCCGCATACTGGATGTTTTTCCCTTTTCACACCATTCTTTGTAAACTCTAGAAATGGTTGTGCGTGAAAATCCCAGTAACTGAGCAGATTGTGAAATACTCAGACCAGCCCGTCTGGCACCAACAACCATGCCACGCTCAAAATTGCTTAAATCACCTTTCTTTCCCATTCTGACATTCAGTTTGGAGTTCAGGAGATTGTCTTGACCAGGACCACACCCCTAAATGCATTGAAGCAACTGTCATGTGATTGGTTGATTAGATAATTGCATTAATGAGAAATTGAACAGGTGTTCCTAATAATCCTTTAGGTGAGTGTATCACTGCCTATGGAGCTGCCCACATATTCAGCGCTTTTGGGACTGCACAGATACACTCAATTTTCAAACGGTGGCTACGGTTAGGAGCAAGGACGTGTATACTTGGTCTCAGCGACGAAATATCCTTAGGTCCACAGAACAGAGACTTCCTCCACATTTTGCTATATTCAGCTCGGAAATGTATTCTGAGCAGGTGGATTGAAGAGGACCCTTCCACGTTAAATGAATGGCTGCGTACAGTATTGGATATTATTCCTCTTTCTTGAGGCGTTCTCGACAGCCATGAAGGAGAAACCTTTCTTTGACTATTTGGGGAACTATCTTGGACTCTTAATTTTATTGCCATTATTTTTACTGTAATTATTTTATTGGCAATATTTTGTATTTTCCATTTTTGTTTTTCTGTTTTTAGTTTTTTCTTGGAGGGGAGAGGATAACTTTTTTTGTGTATTGATGGTCTTTTGTGCATATTGTTTTTTTAAGCTTTGCACCAAAAAAGTTCAATAAAAATGTTTTTAAAAAAATGATGGTAAAGGCATTTATAACATTAAAATGATTATATTATATATTTGATTATATTATTATATATTTTAAATATTATATATAAAATTTAACCTGCCAAAGTGGCTAGTAGAGTGACTGTGTAACACGCCACTGCTGAAATCCACCCACATTTAGCAGGTGTTAATGTCAAGCCCTGAGTTTTAGGCAGTGTAAAACCTTTATATACAGTAGCTTATATCATCTACTGTGTATTATCAGAGTTTACTTTAGGCAGAATGGGCTACTACCATTACCTAACATGTGTGCTCTAGTTGACCCCTGCCCTGACCTATGGGAAACCGGTGATTTCAGCCCTAACAAAAGCAAAACTGCTATTGATATTGCACACCCATGCTTCTCAGGTAAAGCTTTATGTTTCATATATTTATTGTATATTTATATAAATGTTTTCATATTAATATTTTCCTTTTACAATTGTGCATAAATATTTATATGTTTCTATTTCTAACCCATCTTCTATCTCTTATGTAGGACGTTCAGTATGCAAGCAATGAAAGCCCAAGCCTGTTTCTATTGATACAACATGGCACAATGGGTCCGCCCCCTATGGGCTGCTTCAGATGAATATAAATACATCTCCTGTTCACCTTTAACTGTCTGCAACTGCCCATCAGGCAGTTTGTGCACCCAACTGACACCTTGTAGAAACAGAGAGGATGCATTAAACTATTATTTTGCTGATCTTTTCTATACATTTTTGTGACTATTTTAAGTTCAAGTGGATTTTTCAGTATTTCAAAGGCCTGTTAAGGTGGCATTGCTGTGCTCAAGGTTAGTAGGTGTTTCTAAAATCTGCTTGGCACCTATGCAGCGCATGAAACGCTAACATTTAACCAAGTCAAATATCAGAAAAGAGTTGAACTAATAAGCTGCTAATTTACTCGCATGGTTCTTCAGATGAAATCTCACAATAACAACCATCACAACAAAGCAGACCTTGTTATTTGAGTTTATACCTTTAAATTATTAGAAGATTAATAGACAAAAGATTCATCTGCTGGTTAGAAAAGAAAGCATTTGGCTGTAATGTAGAAGTGATGCTTCAGTCAATACAATGAGAGCAGAAAATAGCCCAGCTAAAAATAGCAAGAGCTCACATACTATAGATGCTTCCTGCTCACACAATTCAAATCATTGGAAACTTCTGCCCTGTTCAGAAAGATCAAATTATTTTTGGTTTTATTTATTATTTTTTAATATATAAAACTGGTAACACTTCATTTCGATCATTTCGTCCACTTATGACATTGTACTAACTATAAGTAACTTTGCAACTACATATCAACTACTAGTCAGAGTATTAGTAGACTGTCTGCTTAATATCTGCTAACACTTGATTTTGATACTCCCCAACAGACATTCCACTGACTATAGGCCTAAGTATCTTTGCGAGCACATGCCAACGTATTCTACTAACCTTAACCTTAACCCTAACCTACAGCCTACTAGTACTCTGAGAGTTAGTTGACATGTACAGTAGTTGCAAAGTTGCTTATAGTTAGTAGAATGTCTAAAGTGGACTATCAAAATAAAGTGTAACCTATAATTCTTATTGTAATGACTGATGCAATTGATATGTACAGTTTAACTGAGACTTTTATCCATTTACAGATTTACAAACATTCACAGGATACATTTGATCAATTCATGTGCTCCTTTGGAAGCGAACCCATGACCTTGCTATTGCTAACGGCATGTTCTACAAGTTGAGCTACAGTAACACTACAATATTGCTTTCATCCCATAGTAGATAACCAATTACCAAGTTATATTTTTAGTAGGATCTTAAGCGCTCATTGGCTGTCTTGGTTGGGAAATATTTTAATGGCCAAATTCGACACCAGATTTGCTTGTTCATTCTAACTGCACCATTCCAATAAACTCTCTTAGGTTGTCCTGTGCACAATGGGGGTCAAAGCAGCTCTTCCGAGGTACGAGCTCTACTTGTATAATGTAGTGCTGTGTATGGCAATGCTCTGGGCTGCCAGATGGATATTTGACGTGTCCAGCTGTAAGTATAAATGAACCTAAAATGATGTCACTGTACGAATAAAGTTTCTGGAGTGGTTTCTGTGAGGCTTTTACCATTTTACTGTAACATTCACTCATAAATGCGCATACAACCATTAGAGCACAGAAATAGCACTACTGTATATTGTATGAGGAAAAAGACAGCACAGCTATCCGCTTGCCTCAGAAAGCTATGCAAAGTACGCAGCAGGGATCATATGTCAGTATTAATATACCAAGAGACTGAACAGAGAAAGAGAAAAGTATTATTGTGCATGGGTTTATGATAAAAAACTGCCACATTTGCATTCAATATACAGTAATAACATCATTGAATATGCAGTTTCTTTGCATTTTTATATTATATACATCTATAAATCATAGCTTTTGCAGAATTAAATGACTGAAAGATATTATTGTGAGTTTATAACAAGAACTATAAAATTTGCATTTAATATACATTATATATATATATATATACATACATACACACACACACACACATATATACACACAAACTTTTATGTTAATGCGATTAATCGAGATGAATCGATTTGACAGCACTAGTAATAATATCAATGAATATACAGTTTCTTGTATATGCATAATCAAAGCTTTTACTTTTTTAAATGTCTATATTTGTTCATGTTTAGTAATGAAAAGAGCATAAAATGACTTTATGATTCTTTATTCAGCAAATTCCAACAGAAAAACCTTCAAGACCAGTGTTCGGCCAGGATGGTACTACTCTGGCAGAAAAATGGTGAGATTTTGTATAATTTAATACTGGATTTAAATAAAATTGTGAATGTCGACTGATTTATCCGTGTGACGCTGCAGGATACAGCTGACGTCGAGTGGATGATGTGGTTTTCCACGTTCCGAGAGCATATCATCTTTGCTCTCTCAGGTCATGTGATCTTTGGCAAGATCTGCTCCTTGCTGGCTCCACAGGTGGCTCTTGAAATTCCAGACACATCTAATGACTAAAGATATCACTCCATACGGCCTACCTGAGAAGCTCATTCTCTCATTTGTTTTCCCCATCCCACAGTACAGATCTCTGGTGTTCATGGTATACGGTATGCTGGCGGTTTTCAGCAGTATGGGCTGGGCTTACGTCATGCTCATCCTGTCTCACTGCGTGCTGCTCTATAGCATCTCTCTGGTCAAGCTCAGGTGGCTCTGCTTTGTTGCTGGACTCACTACACTGTCTACTTTCAAAATTGAGCCATTCATTTCCTGGCAGGTATGTCACTGACACTGTGAAAATATAAAAAGTGCTACAGTATCGCCATTTGGTATTATTGTTATTATTATTTTTTTTAATAGAAAGAAATTAAATCTAAATGTTTATGTTATAAATATAATATGTTAATTATAAATTGTAATTTTAAAATAAACAAATAAAATAAAATAAACAAATAGTATTATAATCATTAATTATTATTAATGTTGTATATTATTATTATTAAAATGTAAAGAAATTAAATCTAAATGTTTATAAATATTATTAAATACATATTATCTTAACTAATTAATTGTATTATTTGTATTATTAAAATATATATATTTTTAAATCTAAATGTTTATAAATGTTATAAAATTGTAATTATACATTTTATTAATAAAAATAAGCAAATAAAATAAACAATAAATACAATTAAATAAACAATAAAATTTAATCTAAATGTTATAAATTTTTAATTATAAGTTTTATTTAAATAATAAGCAAATAAAATAAACAATATTATCATTAATTATTATTTCTATTGTATACTATTATTTTTATTAAAATGAAAATAAATACAATTTAAATGTTTATTGATGATGATGATCATTTTTAAATAAAAATAATGATTCTTTTTATTTATTGATATTAAAATAAAAGAAACAAATAAAATAAAATAAACAATACATTACATTTGTATTATTTTATTTTGTCTTTCTATGTGATTATGATTGTGTTATTTTGAGATGGATCATCTTTCAGGCAGGGTTTGTGACTGGCAATTTTGAGCTCCGTCCTCTTCTGTTCTACGGCGGCTGTGGCTTCACTATCATGCGCTGTATGAGTTTTGCTCTTGAGAACTGTGAGAGAAAAGATGGAAACTACAGCATCCTGGAGCTTCTCGAGTACAACTTTTACCTCCCCTTCTTTTACTTTGGACCCATCATGACATTCGACAAGTTCTACATTCAGGTCTGCAACTAAATTAACTTGAATTGAATGATGGTTTGATTATTTTCCAAATTAATAGTGTTGCCTTTTGACACCCCACCAGGCCAATAACTCTAAACTGACGAGGAAGGACGGGGAGATGTGGAACATTTCCATCCAGGCCTTGCTACACCTGGGGGTTATTATGATAGTGGCAGTCCTCTTTCACTTCATGTACATTCTGACCATTCCTAGTGACATGAAGCTCCTTAAACACATCTCTGACTGGGCCCTCGGTTAGTATGTGTGTGTTAGTATTCAGTTCACTTAAGTTTATCAATGTCCAGAAGACCAATATATCCCTTCTCTTCTTTCACTATGCAGTTGGATTGGCCTACTTAAATCTGGTGTATGATTGGGTGAAAGCGGCAGTGATGTTTGGAGTGATAAACACAGTATCAAGACTGGATCACCTGGACCCTCCCAAACCACCGAAATGCATTACAATGCTTTATGTTTTCTCTGAGACGTGAGTGAGCCTTATTATTTGTTTTCTTTTTTGACTTTTTCACAAATTGATTTTGATATAATCACTAAAACAAACTATATTCATCATCGTTCTTTTTTTTTTTTTTTTTTACAGACACTTTGATCGAGGAATAAATGAATTTCTATGCAAGTACGATTGACATTGTTACATCTATCAGACTTTTAAACAACAAAATGCTTTCAAGCATCAGTATTTTAACAAAGAATGCTGTCATCTCCACAGGTATGTTTATAACTATCTCGGCGGGAAACATGAGAACGTTTTGGATGAGCTGATAGCCTCTCTGTGCACGTTTGGCATCACGGCCCTCTGGCTGGGACCAAGCTGGGTGGTTTTCATCTGGGCTTTCTTAAACTGCTTTGGCCTTAATTTTGAAATGTGGAGCGCAAAACTGTTCTCCATGGAACCTTTTATTTCTATTGAGGTATAAGTTAAAGAAATATGACCAGTAATAATTTGCTGGATTTGTAGTCAGGTACTGATGGAAAGTGCTAATGATAATTCTAGTGCTCGCTAGTGGTTAAATGTTAAATTACTGGTGCTAAAAAGTCCTCTAGTGCTCCCTCTGGTGGTTAAATGTTAAACTACTGGTAATAGAAATGATAATCTTATCTACAAATGTTTCCTTCCACCCACAGATGGCGATATCAGATTCTATGTCCCGCAGGATCAGGGCTGTGTTTAATACCTTCAACTTCTGGACAATTGTCCTTTACAATGTCCTGGCCCTGAACAGTCTTGAATTTGCCAAACTGGTTGCAAAGAGAATGTTACTTAAAGGTAAAGTACTGAGGTGATACTTGGCAATTTAAATGCATTTTAAAAACCAAAAGATTTTAAATATACATTGTAAACCCTAACGCTCAAAGTAAGTCATTGGAATGAGTAGAGCCAACTCATATTAAACAAATTAGTTCAAACAAATTAACTTTTAGAACTTTCTTTTTCTTTTGATTTCTCAAAACTGACACATTTTAAGTAATCTGAATTGTTTCATTGTTTTGAGTTTTATGAACGTTAGATTTAAATTTAACTGAAACTGGGCTGGGATTTCTATTTCCCAGCATGCTTTGACACTCAAAAGGGACAGTAAATGCCAAAATTAAGTGTTATATTATGTTTTTTTTTTGTGCAAGATTAACGTTAAGTGTGAGATTTAGTATTTTTAATGTTTTGTTATGCTAGTTTAGAAGAGTTTCTGTTATGTTATTTTTTAGGGTTACCATCATGGTGACGAGTAGAGCATGAGCTTAGTTTGATAACAGATATATGTTAAATGTATTATATTGCTGTCCTCGTTCAGCAAATGCTATGCTAATGTTACCAAAGCATTGTGTAAACAATTAGCAAGGTGGCATTTATTGAATTAGCTAGTTAAAGCTAGTCAAGTTTCCACTACTAACACTTGCTTACTCAAATATTTCAAGTTCAGAGCAATTAAAATAAATATCTGCAAGTTCTGCTTACTTAAACTTTAAATTTCTTAACTTAAAAAATTTGAGGCATTGATTGCCAACTTATTCAGGTTTACAGTGTACTTGTTATTGACATTTTATCATTTGAAACTTTATTTGTATATTGTGTTTTTATTTTTATTTTATTGTTGATGTTCTTTTCCTCTTCTTTCAAAAATGTAATATCCTTAAATCAAACCATATTTTGTTTGTTAGGTTTCCCCTTCACAACCATCACTGTGATGTTCGTTACATACTGCTTGATTCAGCTGATTAAGGAAAAGGAAAGAAGACAGGCTTTGATTGACGATCCAGACCCAATCCCAATCCCCCCTCCAGCCCCTGTTCCTGCACCCACTACCACAGATCCCAGCACCACCCAGATGGACCCTTCTGCCACCCAGCCTGTGGACCCAAACAAGCAAAAGGCAGAGTAGAGATTACACATGATGGTTACACTTTTATAAAACCTGAATGGTTTACTTACACATTTTGTGACAATCATAGTCTTGAAATATGGAGAAATAATGTTTTAATAACAGTATTGTAAAGAAAGATGCTGGAATCGAAACCGCTGTTTAAATTTTTACAGATTTTCTCAACATTACAGACTCACAGTTTTACATATGTAATAGGAGTTTCAAATTAGTGCTTTGTAGTTAAAAACATAGAGGATGGATTTTATTACAAATTTTGTAAGTTTTAATTCAAATTAAATACAAAACCAGTGTTCATACCAGAAGTATTTACTGCCTGAGGTTAAAAAAATGTGATTAAATGAAAATAATGGAAATGAAGTTGTGATATGCATTAAAATAATCTTCATTAATGACTATGTGTATGTGTCTTTGCCAACTTTTTTGGAACTTCCATTTATGTTTCAAATTTACTGTAAGTTCGTTCTTATTGACAGAGTCACTCTTCCTGCATGGCGACGTGGTCGCTTAAATTAAACTGTGACTCTTAACAAAAGCGTAAATGCCATGGAGAACATTCAAGATCTTTGATGTCATGAAACACTTTTAACTCTAGGATATTTATATGAACTGGCATAAGTTAAGGTAACCAATGACCATGTGTTTAACAATTGATATTCTCATCAGTGACTCCTTGAAAAAAAACATGGGGAACAGTTGATATTAACCAGACATTTTTCCTTATATTTATTAGATATTATAATATAATATATAATTGTAAGTTATTTTTAATGTTTGTTATGAAATGAAAATGCAGATAACAGCTCAGCCAATTTATAAAAATATTAACTTATACAAACACTTGTAGAGGTCAACTAGCACAAAAGGCTTTGGAATATATAATATTATTTGGTTACACTTCATTTTAAGTTGTTTACACAAATAAGAACTGAGTAATTAAAAACTACATGTACATATAGGGTTATGGTTAGGGTTTGGTTATTTGCTTGTAATTATGCATCATTTATTGTTATTTCTATAGTACCTATACTGTAAACAATTTGATCAGTAAGTTATGACAACATATGTTTTCAAAATAAAACGCATCAAAATAAGTTAAAATAATTTTTAACTTTTAAGTTATACAAGATTCAACTAATTTTTCAAGTCAGTTTAATGTACTTTACGTTGAAATGACATAAAATGTTGATTGTACTTAAAAATTTAAGGCAGCCACCTTAAAATAAAATGTTTTTTTTTTTTTGTATTATCATCATTTTGGGCCATTTTCCAGAGTAGTGGAATGTATGGAAAGTTGAGTATTTTAAGCAATATTATGAGATGAGAATCCCTGTAATAAAATATCCCATTATCAATAATATAGTCTATAAAAATAATTAATCAAGAGGGTGATTCATAATCTCATAAAGGTCCTATGTAGTGGCCTGTGATCTCACCTAGAAGGCCAGTGTTTCTTCTGACTGCTGTCTCCCATGGGGAAGTGTGTCAGCTGTTGCACAGGACAGGGGGTTATGTTTCACATGTACAAGTATGGATTCCACATCTTTGTGAAGGATCTATAAATAGCCCCCAGTTGGAGTTTGGTTGAAGCATTGGGACAGCTGATGAAGCCTGAGTTTCTGACAGCAAAGCGGAACTGATTCAGCCCTGCCTCTTCTTTCTCAACCACTAACAGAAGTGTGGAACAGAGAGCACTGGACTAGCCATTGAGTTCATTGTGACCATCAAGGATAGTACGCGATCAATATGGCTATACCCATAGATCCCATGGAAGAGCCACGCATGTACCAGCAAACCCTGCTGCAAGATGGTCTATACGATCTTCTGGAGAGCGATATGATGGTTGACTGTGTGCTGAAGATAAAAGACAAAGAGTTTCCATGCCACCGGTTGGTCCTGGCTGCTTGCAGCTCGTACTTCAGAGCTTTCTTCAAGTCAGGTGTGGAGGAGAGCAAACAGAAGGAGATCGTACTGGAGGATGTGGAGCCTGGCGTCATGGGGGTGATCTTGAAGTACCTCTACACCTCAAACATCAACGTGACAGAGCAAAACGTGCAGGACATCTTTGCTTTGGCCAACATGCTTCAGATCCCCTCGATTTTCACTGTATGCGTCTCATTCCTGCAAAAGCGACTGAGTTTGAGCAACTGTTTGGCGATTTTTCGACTAGGACTAATGCTGGATTGTCCTCGTCTGGCCATATCTGCGAGGAACTTCGCTTGCGAGCGCTTCCAGTTCATTGCTCGGGATGAAGAATTCCAGCAACTGACTCCAAGCGAATTGGCGGCCATTATTGCATCTGACACTTTGAACGTAGAAACGGAGCAAGATGTTTTTGAGGCTTTGATCAAGTGGGTTGGACATGACCAAGAAAAGAGGCTGGAGGATCTACCGGGTCTGCTGGATTGCATTAGATTACGCCTGGTTCCTCAAGACTACTTCACCAAAAATGTGGAGAAACATGAATGGTTGAGCTCAAACCCAGAGATCACCAAGAAACTGCAACTGGTCAAAGACGCCCATGCTGGGAAGCTTCCAGAAGTCAAGAAGGCCAAAAGCAAAAAGAGTGCTGGTGAGAAAGGACAGAAGGAGGGAGATGAAGAGGAAGAAGAAGAAGAGCAAGATGAGCTACTTCCAGGCATCTTGAATGACAATCTGCGATTCGGGATGTTCCTGAGAGACTTGCTCTTTTTGATCAATGACACTGCATCGGTGGCTTATGACCCGAAAGGAAATGATTGTTATGTGGCGGCACTCTCTACCCAAATCCCTAAAAACCACTGCAGTCTGGCCACAAAGGAAAACCAGATATTTGTGGCAGGTGGACTCTTTTTTGATGAGCAAAGCAAAGACGAACAGATCTATTCATACTTTTTGCAGGTAAAGGACTACTTTCCTTCATTTACTACTTTAGTCTTCTTTTCTCAGAATCATTGAGATTTCCATCGGAAGAATCAGATTTTCTATGAAGCTAAAGGCAGGATATTTAGATGGGGCCATTGCTTAAAAAAACAAACAAAACAGAAGTATCATTGCATGATTTGGATAAAAATCTGTAGTGCATTTTCCTTGAAGAGAAAGATATTTAAAATGTTAAAAGTTTTGGGTTTCTTTAATATTCATTTAATACTCATACTGTATAGTACACTAACATCTCTGAATGTTCCTCTAATTTAATCTAATGTTGTTTTCATGTCTTATGGGGACTTTCCATAGACATGATGTTATACTGTACAAACCGTATATTCTATCCCCTAACCCCTAACCTACCCATCACAGAAAACTTTCTGAATTTTTACATTTTCAAAAAACACCATTTAGTCTGATTTATAAGCCGTTTTTTTCTCATGGAGACCAAACAATGTCCACATGGGCAAGGATTCAGATATTGTCATCTTTGTGGGGACATTTTGTCTTCATACCAGGACACACACGCGCACACACACACACACACACACACACACACTGTAATGTTTCTAGAATGTTAGTAATTGGTTCCCAAAGAAACATCCAAACCGGAACCATACTTTAACGTTAAGGGAACGTTTTGTGTTTGCAGGGAATGACTTCTCAGCTAACAGACATATTTCCTGTGAAACTGAAAGCTTTGGCAGGACTTTTGAAAAACCAAGAGGTTTTAGTTTTGTTATTTGCTAGCTGGTTTCAAGTAGTATTAGAGGGAGGGACATTCTCATTCTAGAGAACATTTTTTGACTGGGGAAAAAATTGTATCATCATTATTTTTGATTCATTTTCTTGTAGGACAAAGATGTTTTATGTTTTATTTGTAATTTTAAGTATGATAAAAGTTTATTTTGTCAATGTTTAGAAATGTTTATTGGGAATGACTTCACAGCTAACAGACAAAACTCATGCTTTCGTGGGGTCTTTAAATTAGCAGCAAATGCTCATGTAGACTGTATACAGTTAAATTAGACATATTATATATATTATACAGTTTGACCCTGCAACATCGGACTGGATGGGCATGCCTCCCATGCCCTCCCCCCGCTTCCTGTTCGGGATGGGTGAGGCTGAAAACTTCATCTTTGTGATTGGAGGGAAAGAAATGAAAGAAGGAGAACACATTCTGGAAACAGTCATGGTTTATGACAGACAGTAAGTACTGGTGCCACATTAATTATTTGAAGATCAGCTGTACATTTGTCTTTTGTGTTTATTGAATCGTAAATCTTCCAAACAGATACTTCAAGTAGCCCTGTTTTTTTAAGGTGTCTTAAATGGGCCGAGTCGGATCCCCTTCCCTACCCAGTATATGGCCATGGAGTAGTGTCTCATAATGAAATGATCTATGTAATCGGAGGAAAGGGAGAGGACAAGTAAGTTTATAAGCCATTTCTGGCTTCTTCCGGTCAAACTTTTGGAATATATATAAACGGTTTTCTGTTCAAATATATTTTAAAATGTAATTTATTCCTGTAATGGCAAAGCTAAATTTTCAGCATCATTACTCCAGTCTTTAGTGTCACATGATCCTTCAGAAATCATTGTAATATGATGATTTGCTGCTCAAGAAATTTTTTTTTTCCCTGCTTAATATTTTAGTGGAAACTGAGATAAACTACCATTCAAAAGTTTGGGGTCAGTGAGATTTTATAAGAAATTAATACTTTTATTCTGCGAGGACACATTAAATTGATCAAAAAAGTGACAGTAAAGACAAATAAATGTTGTTCTTTTGAACAGTTTTGCTTCATCAAAGAATATGTATTATGGTTTCCACAAATTATTAAGCAGCACAACTGTTTTCAACATTGACAAGAAATGTTTCTTGAAAAATCTTAATTATTCAAAAATGTTAAACAGTAGTGTAGCTGTACAGTGTTACATATCTCACATTTACACATATTTGTCTTATTTTATAGGCAGTGTTTGAATAGAGTGTGTGCGTATGACACTAAAAAGCATCAGTGGATGGATCTGGCTCCAATAAATACTGCACGCTCACTTTTTGGGGTCACCGTCCGCAAAAACATGATCTACGTGGCAGCTGGTGTCACTGACACTGGCCTCACAGGCAGCGCTGAGGTCTATGACATCAAAACCAACAAGTAAGCGTGGCCGCATACATAAACCCGTTGCATTATAATCTGAGTTTTAAGATACGCATTGACTTTTGGGACAAACTCATCATAAATAGCTTGCATTAAATTAATATTTAACCACAACTCTCTCTATCTTACAGGTGGTCAGAGTTTGTGGAGTTTCCCCAGGACCGTAGTTCCCTTAGCCTGGTCACTGTGGGTGGTGTCCTCTATGCTGTGGGTGGTTTTGCCATGTTCCCCAAAGAGGACAGCGATGATCTGATGCCTCAGGAGATGAATGACATCTGGAGGTGAGGCGCTCATTAACTACACCAATCAGTCTTTAAGTAGAGGGACGCAAATGGAGCTGATCTGATTAATTACAGTTTAAAAATCTGGGGTTGGTTTGAAATAAGGCTGTATTTATTTGATCAAAAATATATATAATATATATTTTAAAATGTAATTTATTCCTTTGATTACAAAGCTGAATTTTCAGCATCATTATGTTCTGGATTGTGCCAGATTTTGTATCTTTTTTTGACAAAAAAATAAATAAATCTTCACATTCCATTCATTCCTATGGGGGTCAACGCTTCCCACAAGGGAAGGATTTGTTAATTTTTTTTTTATTACAACCACATAAACTCCTCGAATCCAGTCAGTTTTTGTGTTAGTGTGTATTCCAAGTTCAAGACAAAAGTCTAAGGTCTTGGACCACTCTGATGAACACAATTAAAATAATAATAATAATAATTTTGGGTCAAAATGACCCGAGGAGAGGATGAGGATTAAGTATTAATTTCTTTTTTTTAAATTTTTTTTTTTAATCATGCCGAACCCAATCTATTGAACGATAGTGAATAAAAGGATGTAGCAATAACAGACAATGGCAATATTAAAGTTCTATACTATTTTGTCTAAATAAATTAAAAACACTAAATGCTACAAGTGAACCTTTAAATGAGCATGCACCATTAAATATTCAATATCAATAAATTTAAAACCACATCAGCCAGTAATTAATATGGTACTAATATATTGTGCATCTCTATAGGCCCTACAGGTATTTTAAACGTACCTATTAAGCTCACCAAAATCTACATTGAGACATTTTAGTGCACAGGGGATTGGTTTCAGTACAAGAAGTTATGTTAAAATAAAAGAATCTCTCACACAATAATATTTAATTTTATTTTAAATGACAAAGGCATTTCAATTAAGATGTACATCATTAAATGCAAAAGTCTGGCTGTGCTTAATGGGTACATTTCCATGTACGTGTTCCCATTAAGCTCACAACATGTTTTTTTTTTTTTTTTTTAATTCTTGTTTATTTTAAACAAAATTTTTGAAGAATGATTTTATAAAGATTAACTTGAAGTGACAACCATCAGTTAATATTTAAAGTCGATTTATGAAGTATAGTTACGTTCAATGTGGATGAGCTTAAAGGGAGCACACTGAGCTTTATTGGAACAGCAAACATTTTTTTTTATTAATAAATATTATTAAATTAAATTTTAAAGGACAATTTTGCTAAATAAATAATCTAGGTCATGTATTAAGTTCATACATATTTTAATATGGACCGCTATTATTGAAAATATCTATGAAATTATACTTTTTCTTATTGATGTCACACTGAAGCTGTAGTGCACCCTTTAAGCTCACCTTACAATAATATGAAGTCTTTAAAAATTACAGCAGTGTAAAACCACAGAACATCAATAAACTGTAAATGTATAATATAATGGATTTAAAAGTACAAGCCAGTAATGCCTGTGAAGTAATATATTAGTATAGCACACAATCTTATACAGCTAGTAAGCTAACAATGTTCTGTAGCACCTGCACTATGTTGCTAAAACTATCTTTTGGATCTAACTGTAATTATTTCACACATCCAGGTTATAATATGCAGAAGTCTAATCATTAATCTCTTAATTTTGCAATAAGAAGTTATACTTATACAAAATAAAGGCTTAAACATCTAAAAAAATTCACATTTAAGGGGCTTCTCTTCTGGTGAAAGTTTTCAGACAGCTTTCAAAATGGCCGCCAGACAGTGTGAACACATGAATACCCATATCTCAGTGTCCAATGGTCTGATTAGCTTGAAATTACAGGAGGTATATAGTAACAAACACATCAATTGGTTAAGACATCAAGTAGGATGATAAATAATTTTTTCTTTTTCTAATCTGAGCTCAAAGATAGTAGTGTGCTTAATGGGTACTTGAGCTTAATAGGTACGTTTACCCTACATGATTTGACCACATATACATGATTACAATCCAAATATGTTCAAATATAAAGGTTCTTGTTTGTTCACAGGTATGATGAGGGCGAGAGAAAATGGAACGGCATACTGAGGGAGATTCAATATGCATCTGGTGCAACAGTTCTGGGAGTTCGTCTCAACAGTCTTCGACTCACAAAAATGTGAGACTATGCCAGTGCTGTCCAATGATTCAGTAAACCAAAAAGGAAAGAAGGTACAAACTCTCTGCTGGTTTAAAATCAGCTATTGGACAAAGTGAAGACAAGTCTGAAACCAGCACGAAACATAAGAGGACAGAACATCTGTTCTCAGACTCATTCCATGAAAGTGATCATATGATATTCAACATTCAAACATGTTATGAATCATTTATCATTTGGAACAGAAATAAAAAGCTGTCCAACCTAGGCTCACTGGAAAAACGTACCTGTGGCGTCATTTCTGCAAAATGATATTATGCTGCTGCTTGCACATTTCGCAGCACTTCAAAGGTGAAATGTCCAGTGGCGATAAAAGCATGTTCTGACCCCAACTTTTATTATGTAGGTTGTTGTACATGTGGCAGCAGTTCTGAAATCAAATGTCCAGTGGCACTAAAAGATTAATGCACTATCAGTGTTTGACAATATAACATACCACCTACAATAAACCTATACCAATAGTGTTAACAAAAGCAACTGTGAGAATTTTTTTTTTTTGCTAAAGCAACCATACCATTTCAACTTGATTCTACAAGTCTGTGATCTCTTTTATTAATGACTCACGTTTCATGTCACTCGTAACCAAACACGCTCTGCAGGGCCTCATTTATAAACCGCCCTACATTTGATCTTACCGGCATCTCCAGCATGGGAGGCGGTTGCGCTAACAATGCCGCTAAAGACAACAGTCACTAGTGTCTGTCGCTAGTGTGCGCCTCTTGAGGCAGGGGAGTGAGGTTTACACACACAGCTCTTACAGGCCTACTTTACACACCCACCTAAACCTCACTCCCATCCGGGTCATGGCACCAATGTAACCGGTCCTACTCGACCCACTCAGAGCGGGACTCGAACCGGCGTCTCCAGCATGGGAGCCGGGTACACCAACAAGGACGCTAAAGATCCCAGCCTCTAGTGTATGTCGCTAGTGCGCCCCTTGAGGCAGGGGAGTGAGGTTTACCTGCACAGCCCTTACTGGCCTACGTTACATTTACTCCCCTAAACCACACTCCATCCGGGTCATGGCACCAAATGTAACCAATCCTATTCGACCCGCTCTGAGCCGCACTCGAACTGTCTCCTGGCACAGCTCTTACTGGCCTACGTTACATGTATGTGTGATTCAGAGAACGAACGTACGCACAAAAAAACTGCCTCTTTTCCAGATGTGGAATTTATAAATAGCAAATGATCCCGAAATTGTGAGCAGCTGAATGGTTTCAGATCTCTGCCTTGTAAACGCCGCCTAATTAATGTCAATATACATTAACATATATAAGAGAATATATATACAATAAACATTAACATACACTCACCTAAAGGATTATTAGGAACACCTGTTCAATTTCTCATTAATGCAATTATCTAATCAACCAATCACATGGCAGTTGCTTCAATGCATTTAGGGGTGTGGTCCTGGTCAAGACAATCTCCTGAACTCCAAACTGAATGTCAGAATGGGAAAGAAAGGTGACTTAAGCAATTTTGAGCGTGGCATGGTTGTTGGTGCCAGACGGGCCGGTCTGAGTACTTCACAATCTGCTCAGTTACTGGGATTTTCACGCACAACCATTTCTAGAGTTTACAAAGAATGGTGTGAAAAGGGAAAAACATCCAGTATGCGGCAGTCCTGTGGGCGAAAATGCCTTGTTGATGCTAGAGGTCAGAGGAGAATGGGCCGACTGATTCAAGCTGATAGAAGAGCAACTTTGACTGAAATAACCACTCGTTACAACCGAGGTATGCAGCAAAGCATTTGTGAAGCCACAACACGCACACCCTTGAGGCGGATGGGCTACAACAGCAGAAGACCCCACCGGGTACCACTCATCTTCACTACAAATAGGAAAAAGAGGCTACAATTTGCACAAGCTCACCAAAATTGGACAGTTGAAGACTGGAAAAATATTGCCTGGTCTGATGAGTCTCGATTTCTGTTGAGACATTCAGATGGTAGAGTCAGAATTTGGCGTAAACAGAATGAGAACATGGATCCATCATGCCTTGTTACCACTGTGCAGGCTGGTGGTGGTGGTGTAATGGTGTGGGGGATGTTTTCTTGGCACACTTTAGGCCCCTTAGTGCCAATTGGGCATCGTTTAAATGCCACGGCCTACCTGAGCATTGTTTCTGACCATGTCCATCCCTTTATGACCACCATGTACCCATCCTCTGATGGCTACTTCCAGCAGGATAATGCACCATGTCACAAAGCTTGAATCATTTCAAATTGGTTTCTTGAACATGACAATGAGTTCACTGTACTAAAATGGCCCCCACAGTCACCAGATCTCAACCCAATAGAGCATATTTGGGATGTGGTGGAACGGGAGCTTCGTGCCCTGGATGTGCATCCCACAAATCTCCATCAACTGCAAGATGCTATCCTATCAATATGGGCCAACATTTCTAAAGAATGCTTTCAGCGCCTTGTTGAATCAATGCCACGTAGAATTAAGGCAGTTCTGAAGGTGAAAGGGGGTCAAACACAGTATTAGTATGGTGTTCCTAATAATCCTTTAGGTGAGTGTATGTAGAGCACCAGTCAATGTCCAAATCCTTTGCTTGAGAATCGCGAGCAGCAAAAATTGCTTAGATTTTTTAGACCTGCAGTACTACTCAGAACTTTAAAAGTTTTATAAACGTAGTACGCTAAAATCCACAGCAACAAGTTCAAATCTGTGCGTATGCACGTTTTATAAATGAGGCAATGCTGTACCAGGTAAGCTACTGAGCAAGTTTACTACATCAGAAAAAGCCATAACAAGTCTTTATTAATAGATTATCTGCCCCTGTAATTATAATTTGTTAGGAATAAAAGTTGTTGGTGTTTTACTGCCACTAGTGTTCATTTCAGCTGGAAACGGCAGTGAATTGTATTTATGCATGTTTTTCGAGTTTTGCAAAAATGTAGAGGCACGTTTTTCAAGTAAGCTTATGTTGCAACCAGCACAAATAAAGCTGTGCAAATGCTGTTTCTGAACACTTTTATTATGGTCAGAGTTTCTTGTGTCATGTTGTGTAATTGGTAATTTTATTGCTTTTTAAGATTATTGTTCATGTGACAATTCTGTATGAGATAGATATTTGCCTTTCAAAGTAAAGCAAAAAACAAACACAAAAATGCTTGGTGTGATGTTTCATTTAGTTCACTATTGAAATTATTGTTTTATTTTGTTACAGACAATAAATACTACCCAATACAATAAATGACAAAATACAGCCTCATTTTATTAGCACCGCTAGTCTTTGTATTGTTTAGTATTCTGCTGACAGAACCAGCACAACTGCATGTACACAAAGTTAAACCAAGAAACGTAGGAACAGTCACACTCATGATTGTTTTAATACATTGGAAGTATGGGTAAGTTTAAGTATTACATGTTGAATGCTAGTTTAGGAAAAAAGTGAATATATTCCTTGAATTTGGTTTTATAATGTATTTCCAAGATAACTGCATGGTGAGTGGCTTCTTTAAAAATTAAACAGACAATAAGAAACCCTACTCAAATTCTGAAGTGCAAATAATCTCTTGCTATCGCTTATAATTTATTACAAAGGATAGCACACACCAGAAAAAACTAAAATAACAGACAAATCCTTCCTTATATAAATCTTTCTTTCTTTCCAAAATCACTTAAATATACATACTTAAAAAAAAGAATGAAAAGGCCACAAGCATCCCAAGTCTTTCTTAAGCAGCAAACTAGGAATAATACACACTAGTAAAGTATGCAAAGCATACAAAATAGTAAAGACTTCCACCTTTTATTCTCCCTCACAACCTGTAAGAGAAACTGCACAAAATCATTTCAAAATTTAGCTCTTCAATGGCCTTTTTTCGTAGTACAATATTTCCAAAGATAGAGATTTACTTCTGTGCAATTTCACATCATGTAAAACAATAAGACTTTAGTTTAAGATAGAGAGAAAGAAAGAAATTAAGGGGAAAAATATGATAACAGAAATATATAACAGAAAGCCTTCAGCAGTATGTTTCTTGTAATCTTTTTTAACAAAACATTTGTTATCCAAAACCTTGTACTGGAACTTTATATCCAAATAAAGCGCACACAAAAAAAGAAAAAAGAAAAAGTGAAATCTGTGTTCATTCACCTTGTTATAAGACATAATGCAAGTGCTATGTGCATCATTCTGGGGACGTTTTAAAGGTGCAGTGTGTAGTAGTATTTATGAGGATCTATTGACAAAAATGCAATATAATATACATCACTATGTTTTCAGTGGTGTATAAAGACCTTACATAATGAACCGTTATGTTTTTATTACCTTAGAATGAGCCATTTCTTTCTACATACACCGCGGGTCCCCTTACAGTGTTAAAGTCAACATTTTGCGCCACCATGGTTCTACATTAGCCCTAAATAGACAAACTGATCTACAGAGCGCTAGCTACTCTGTCTCTAGTCTCAGCCTCAGACGTCACGCCCACGGACCATTGGCTGAACGTCTGATGCATATGGCACACTGTTCTGGAAACACTTCAGGAGTTTCGAAGTCGTCATCTGATTGGTTGAATTCTACAGGATGTCCATGAGACGTGTGTGTTGTGTTCTTTAACGGTCCGCCTGGAAACAAATGCTGCGACTCCAAACTCCCTCGTGGAAGAAGAGTTGTGTTTACAACTGTGACAATGAGCGCTTACCAGGATCAACTAAATGCTGGATTTTCAAAAGTATGTAAAGTTTGCGGCTCCATTGTTGCAGTAAACTTGAACAACGTTCTTGAATGAATCATTTATTAGATGCACGCCGCTCTGTTACTGCAGGGACATCGACTTTACATTTTAACGCCCCTAAACATGGTGCGGAACAAAAAAAACTGTGATTGGTTGCGTTACATGTCAGTCAAACGTCCTCTTGGGCGGTCCTCAACCAATGAAAGCTGCGATAGAGTCCAGACCTTCTGCCGTCAGTCTGAAGGTCTGGCTATGCGAGACTCTGTCTCAGATGACGACATCTTTGTCCTGTGTCGGCCACCGTAGCTTCTCTATGTGCTTCGAAAGGGAGGGGTGTGCGGTAGGCGGTTGCAATTCGCACCTTACCACTAGATGCCGCTAAAATATACACAGTGCACCTTTAAATGTTTCAATAATATTGTTAGGAAAATGAGATGAAATATGTTTAAATATATTGAAAAGGGCGTTAAAAATATAAACATCCTCAATGTATTGAGATCCCAAGAATTGAAGACACTGTAATAAAGTGAGCTGGGTATAAGGTGCAATATGACATTGAAAAACATGTAAAGAACACTAACAACATATCCGTGGCAAAACCATAAAAAGGCTTAATAATCATCTGGCACAACGTTTAGATTTCTTCTAAATAAAATAAAGTCCTTTTTAAAAGACTCAGATCACCATTATCTTCCACAATCATGCCACTATAATTTCAATCTACACATTCATGATCATGGCAACTCTATTCCATTACACACTAAAGGCAGGTTTGTTATAGTGCCTCCACAATTAGCTGGTTATGACCGCCACACTGACTAGTTACAGATACATAAATAAAACATATTGACCAATGCAGAATATTGCCAATTAGGGGCTAATTGTTTAAAAATACTGTGTTATGTTACTAAAGACACCTAGCATGTTATGCTCTGTTTTTTTATTTTTATTAATTCCAGAACTTGTACAATTCCATTACAAACTAAAAGGGACAGTTTAGACAAAAATTTAAATGCTGTCATCGTTTACTCACCCTAATGTAGCAGCTTGAGCATTCTGCTATTAATAACCAAAGTTAATAAAAGTCAAAGATAACAGAATATAATTGCGAGTTTTTCATCTCACGAGTCTGACTTTTTTATTAAGTCTGTTAGAAAAAAAGTCAGACTCGTGAGATGAAAAACTCGCAATTATATTCTGTTATCTTTGACTTTTATTAACTTTGGTTATTAATAGCAGAATGCTCAAGCTGCTACATGATATAAAGTAGCAATTCTGAGATATAAACTCACAATTCTGACTTTTTTTCTCTCAATTTCTCTCAATTACAAGAAAAAAAAAAATCACAATTACATTTTTAATATTTTTATTTCATGGCAGAAACAAGCTTCCATATTTAACTGACCATTCTGCCGGGACTTTCAGAAACTTCTTAAAGAAACGCGTACCATTTAAAACCACTTGCTATTACTTGCATTGAGTTTTCTTAACCGAGAAACCTGACTGATGTACTGTGAACAAGGTAAGGTAATATTTAAGATGGCAAGAAGGTAAAATTCTAGAGCTTATTCCCTATATAAAAACGTATTTTCATCTTGCAAGTTCTTTCATGACTCACCACATTCATTTGACTCTATAAAGAAAAAACTGATTAAACAGAAACTGACAGAATTTATTTACAGACTATGTATATTTATATATATTGTAAATGTGTGTGTGTGTGTATATATATATTTAAATATTTATATTGGATAATACCTATTATAGCTACTACATTTTACTGCTCCTAGAGTTGTTAGTGTTTTCTTCAACTATATTTTGTCTATACAAATCCTCTAACACTGGGTAAGGAATTATTTTTTACAAATTTTCGATAAACTCTTTTCAGAATCTATGTGCCCTCTCAACAGGACAGCGTACATGAGTCCCAGAAGGCGGGTCTAATAGTTTGCTACATAATTAAATTTTTAGGGCACAAAACAAAAACATGATTTTGATCATTTGACTACTGAAGCCTTCACTTTCTATGAGTTATTCAGGCCCGCTGTCATTTAAAACCATCATAAAATAGTGTAAAGAGAAAAAAAATAAAAAATGAAAGCATTAATGATGACTGATAAATCGCTGTAAAAAAATAGCTGATAAACCTGTTCTGTGTACCATAAAGCATTTCAGACATTCAACATACCCTGGCGCTCATCCAGGTTTGATATTGCCTCCATGCAAATAAACACACTCCATTTCACACTCATTCCTTCATAAGTGGTTTAGGCATTTCAGATTTTGCCATTACACATATGGCCAACACTGAGTAAAGTGCTCTGAAAATTGTAAAATATTATAGAGAGAAACAAAATTGCGAAACATCCTTCTTTGGGATTTTTAGAAATAATAAAGGTTCTCTCAAGTGCCTCTGCTACATATAACCTTTGATACAAACCAATCGTCCAATCTGTGCCCTGCACAGACGCTTCACAAAACAAACCTCTGCAAATATCAGAGGACCTCATGTGGCAAAACTTTAAACTTTCAGAATACGATAAGACAGGACAATATAAATACATCTACGGTTAAAAATAAGGTGCTGGAGTGATTATACATTTCATATTCAGTAATAACATATAAGCTAACAGGATTTGGTTACTGCGATACATCTGGATTTGGTTATGGCAGGGGGACATATTTATGCTATGTTTATAATTCCAAAACTCACAATGCTCATGTCCCACGGCGCCCTCTGCTGTGAGTTCAATATGCATTTGAATTTTCTAATGCAGCCAATGGGAATTTCAACTAGTTAGACCAAACGGACAAAGCATGAACGACTATAGCAAGAGCATGTGAAATTCAGAAATGCAGTGCTAACTGCTAATCCTGTACCTCACAAAAAATGCATTAAACATTAACAAAAATAATGAGAACATGTTTTCTTTCTGTAATACGAGAAGCTTATTTGAACAGTATATAAAATATCTCTATGAGAATAAGATAAGTGAAAATCTGCACAGTTTAAAAGGAATATTCAGTGTCGTACACTGTTCAAACACCTGCCGGAAGTCTTAGACCTCACTCAGCATGTTTGGAAACCCCTATGAGATTGATTCACATCAGATGTGAATCAAAAAGCTCACGGGGAGCTACTGCAAGCTTTGGGTTTCAGACAATAAACAATCAAAGAAACCTTAAAATCAAAACTAGTTGTTACCAGAGTTAACCCTTTCAGTGGAAAACAGGGTCGGGGGAGAGGGAAGACCTACGATTGAGTGAACGAAGGGAAGCGAGAGCGACTTGACCTGGTGGAGACTGGATGCCTCTCCAGGAGGGGTCAAGGGGTGGCTGGGTAACTGATTGGCTCGTGTGTCCATATCAGTTGACGTGGAGTCCAGGCCCAGAAGGTTGGTGGTATCAGATACCATGGGGTTGCTGACCTGGAAGCACTTCTCCTTGTGTGCTTTGAGCATGTTGGAGAAGCGGAAACGTTGTCCGCAGACATCACAGGGGTATGGCTTCTCGCCAGTGTGAGTGCGGCGGTGCCTTTTCATATTGGGCCGGCTCGTGAAGCTCTTTCCACAGACCTCACAGATATATGGTTTCTCTCCTGGAACAGACAAAAAGATGGAAGAACTTAAGATGCTTTCACACTGGCAGTTTAGTTCAAAGCGGGGCACGGTTCGCAGGAAAAATTGTTAATGTGAAAGCTGTCATGTGGACCCGGGAGCGCACTAGGGTACCGAACCCGAGACTACCTGTATGAGGTGTGGTCTGAATTCAGTTGCACTGGAACTCGGGTGCGCACTAACCTGCACACGCTTTTTCGATAATAATGTCATTAGTTCAACAAAACACATGAAAGGGATGACAGTGCTGATGATTTACCTTGGATACGAGCGAGATAGGGAGTAGTGAGTGCAATCAGGATGGCAAATGAATGGCTCAAAATCCGCTGTCTCCTCAAAAGTGTCTGTTTGCTAGCAACAAGAAGCTGCCTTAATGCGACAAACATACAGTAACCCAAGTGTCGTTCACTCTGCTGCACAAAATGGCACCAAATTAATAAAAAACACAATATATTGACCCGCATTCTCTCTTCTATCATGTGCCTTGCATGTTTGTGATGATGTAAGTCAATGCACCAGGGTTCGATAGACTCAAGTTAAGTGTGAAACCAGACCAACGCTGCGAGGGGCACCAGGAACAATCGCATTTGGACTCGGACCGCAGCAAACGTACCCAATGTGAAAGCCCCCTTAGATTCATAATATATGAATTATTACTATTATTTTTAAATTATAAAATGTTATATATACACATAAATAAATAATATATTAAGATTCAAGTGGCTTTATTGGCATGGTAATAAAAATGACAAAAAAATATTGACTTTGATTATGACAAGTGCCAAAGTGGTGGTTCCTACCAGTGTGGGTCTTCATGTGCTCATCAAAGTACTGCTTCATGTTGAAGTCTTTCCCACACCACTGGCACATGAACTGCTTGTGTCCGATATGGATGCTCATATGTGATCTCAGCTGGTATTTGTACTGGAATCTTTCACTGCAGTTCTACAACATGAGTAGTGGCATCAGATACAGTAGATTATAATTAACATCTATGTTTCTCTGTTTATAGTATTTTAAGACATATAAATCACAAACACACATTTCAACTAAAACATTTAAAAAGACGTGTATTAGGTTTTTTGAAAAAAAAAAAAAAAAAAAAAAAAAAAAAAATTATTTAGCAAATATGTATTAAATTGAGAGTAAAAAAAAAAAATTCAATAAATGCTGTACTTTTGGACTTTCCATTCATTAAAGAATCCTGAAAAAGAAATGTATAATTTTCCACATAAACATTAGGCACAACTGTTTCAACATTGATAATAATAATAATAATAATAATAATAATAATAATGATAATTATAATAATAAGAAATGTTTCAGCATATTAGACTGATTTCTGAAGGATAATGTGACACTGAAGACTGGAGTAATGATGCTGAAAATTATTAACAGTTATTTTAAATTGAAAAAATATTTCACTCTATCACTGTTTTTACTGTATTTTTGATCAAATAAACGCAGCCTTGGTGAGCAAAAGAGACCTTTTTCTGAATGCAATACCTGAATATCTCTGGCCTGATAATCTGCATGAGTGAACTCACCTCACACTTGAATGGCTTTTCTCCAGAGTGCTGGAGAGAGTGCACTTTAAGAGACATGCTGCGTTTGAAGGACTTCCCACATGTCTCACAAGTGAACGGCATGTCCTTAGTGTGAGCTGCAATGAACAACCGAAATTCATATTTTAAAAATTACATCTGCTTTCTTGTTTTGCTTTCACATAACAGTTCAATCATGACAATCATTATTGTTGCTGCTACTACAGAGCAAGTACGGACTGCTGTGAGCATGTAAGATATGCTGCTGCTGCATAAATAGAACATACATAAATCCCGTAGCAGATTTAGGCAAGTGGAGCTGAGGGAGGTGGAGGGTTTCAGAGGAACTCTGATAGCGTGCTGCAGAAATAGCTTAAAGTAAAAATTAACCAGACTATTTAAATGTTCAGCAAGCAATCTCATTGGCTGCAGGATCAGCAGAGGCCAATCAGCCTGCGCCCTCTAGAGTTTCACAACTGAACTAGATATTTAACTGATAATAAAATGAATTTAAGCTCAATTTCATCTTAAACATATTTCAGTGTTAATTTTTAAGGTTAGCAAAAGAGAGATTGTGGCATGTGGCACATGGTCTTGTGTATAATAAGACACAGCATTATTACTGCATTTACTTGGTTGTCAGTGTTAGATGAGCAAGTGTAACTTGTTGCGCTGTGGACAATCGAGTGGATTCTAGAAGGAAGCACTTCTAGATAAGATATTTCCTCTCTGCTGTCAGGGCAGATTAAACAATACAGCCTCTGTCCTCGGCTCAGTGTGTTCTGGATGGTAAAGCAAGGTCACAGCGGCTCTTTCCCCTGCTCTAAACAGAGCTGGGTATTTCACTATTGTGTTGGACCAAGCTCTGGGAAGATCAAGCTTCAGAAGATGAAAGTACCGTACAGTATGAAGGCCAGGGTGTGCTGTATTACCTCTGCCTGAAGATTAATTTACACAACAATATGTCTTTGTGCATTCATTTCCCAAACTAACATCAACTAACAATAAATAGTTGTACTTTTATTTATTACTGTTAACAAAGATTAATAAATACTGTATCAAATGTATTGTTTATTGTTAATTCATGCATTTTTGGGACTAATGGGACCTTGTTGTAAAGTGTTACCACGTACTCCAATAATCTGTCAAAATTCTGTGAAAAAAAAAAAAAGAAAAAAAAACTTTTTACAATGTAAGGTGCATGTGTCAAGATTTTCAGTGAATAATTACTTAAATTTCAATCTGTTCCTCAGACAAAGTAAGCATAGCTTCAGTCATTAATCATTTTGATGACACTGAAAAAAAGTGTCCAGGAAAAGAAAAAAAATCACTTTTTGTGTTACTAGGAGAAATAAAAATTCATATGGGTTTGGAACAACATGAAAGTGACTAAATAATGACAGAACGACCCAGTAATTGACCCAGTACTCACCAACCATGTGTTTCCGGACATGTGCCATGGTGTAGAATTTCTTTTCACAGATTTCACAAGAGAACTTCTTCTCGGCATATCCGTGGACAATCTTGTTGTGTTCATGTAACGACCACAGCTTTTTAAAGGCTTTTCCACAAGTCACGCACTACAAAGATCAGAGAATCTGAATGAACGGCATTAGACTGAACAGCTCTTCCTTAGGGGTCGATGGAAAACACAACAGTATTTTATCATTCTGAGAGAGTACCAAGAACTGCACAAGCTAAATAAAGAATGAATATTGCAAAGGGCACCTCTAACTTAAAATTCATTTATACCAAATTAAACAACAGCACAATTGTCTTAATTACACTGAATTCCCTGTAAGTGCTTAATATAGCAAAGACAAATGAGTGCTGGATGTTTTAGACCCAGTTTGAGTTAGAGGTGGAAATGGCCTGGTAGACCTGCTTTAATGGCAGAAAACAGCTGTTCTCCGCACCCTAATACAGTCTGTGCCTATATATCATCCCAACTCTCTGGTCTATCATTCTGCACTTATAGCAGAGTACCAGAAGAGAATGCACATAATGCACCTTTAAACATGATAAAATGTGTTATAAGAAAGCTGATAGGTACATACTGTTATTGATAGATGAAAACTAGGAGTACATTAGCAAACAAACAAATTAATTGTTATTTTAAATCACCAATAATCGATAAATGGTCGATATTAAAATTCTTCACTATTTTTCTAAATAACATAAAAATAAACAGTAATATCTCAAATAAATAGTTTTAAACACTGCAATTAAATGTAGGCATCACAGCAATATAATTTACAGCATGAAAGATTAATATTCATTTTGATATTTGCTAAAGATTGCATTTAACAGTGTTATTAAATTATTAGTGTTTATAATGATTAACTTCAAGTGAGCATTAGATGATGTAATCTACATCTAAAAATACATTTAGGACAAAAGCATGGAAAATTATATATATATAAATAGCAGAGATATAACTATTTATTGGTTTATCGGTTATTGGTAATTAAAATAACAATTAATTTGTATTAATTTTATAATTTAAAAATGTACATGCATTACCGTTCAAAAGTTTTGAGTCGGTAAGACTTTGTTTTTCTGTCTCTTATGCTCACCAAGGCTGAATTTATTTAATAAATGTGAAATATTACAATTAAAAACAACTTTTTTCTACTGTAATATATTTTAAAATGTTCAGGAATCATTGTAATATGCTGATTTGCTGCTGATAATTTCTTATCAATGTTAAAAGCAGTTGCTGCTTAATATTTTTGTGTACACCGTAATATATATATTTTTTAGGATTCTTTGATGAATAAAAAGTTGCATCCTGGCTCAATAAAAGTATTAATTTCTTTGAAAAAAAAAAGATCTTACTGACCACAACCTTTTGAATGGTAGTGTATATCGGCATCAAAACATATAATCAAATTGGTTCATTTAATTATGATAATGAGTGTCCCAGTTCTGTGGGAACAGATTTCGTGATACTATTGTATTGTTATTATTATTACAAGATTGATCTATAAGGCCGATTTTACACAAGCATTTGGTGAAATTGCTTGTGTGAAATAGGCCTTATAGATCGACCTTGTTAACGTGAGCATGCAGACAGGTGTGTGTACCTGTATGTTTTTCTCACAGTTTGTCTGATGGTGTAGCAGCAACTCGCTCTCTAGTAAAAAGCGCTTGCCACATTTATTGCAGATCTGCATGCGATTGTGTGTGACGTTCATGTGCTTCTCCAAGTACCAGCGGTTGTTAAAAATACGAGGGCACTTCTTGCAGGAAAAGTGCTGTTTTTCTTCGAGCTTCACCTTCTGCCCCAAACTCTCCTGCTCTTTTCTCCTCTTCCTCCCCTCCCCTAGTGTGGTGCCGATTAGTGTCCGTTTCATGGCGGCATCTGTGCCAGTTGATATTCTTGTGGCACGCCGTCTTCCCACGCTGGTGTGTCCTGTTTCTGGAATGTTGAGTTTGTTCTCTTCCTCATCCTCATCTTCCTCATCATCGCTGCAATTTTCCATCTCTTCCTTTCCTTGTTCATATTCTTCTTCTTCTTCGTCCTCGCCAACATCTTCTTTATCATTCTGTTCCTTCCCCTCCTCCGCACCAGGAAGACTGGTGCGGCGGTGAACGAGGAGGGATGAGGTACTTGAGGTGACGCCCTTGCCGTCTGACCCTTTAGAAACATTCAATGTCTGGTTGTTGAGGTTGACCTCCACAATAATTTGCTCTCTGTTAAAAGAGACAGAACCATCCTGACCTCCCGCTTCATTGAAACAGGCCCCTCCCTCCATTTTGCATAAGCCACGCCCTCCTCCAATAGCCACTCCCCCTCTGCTGTCATCATTTTTGTATAAGTGTTTGGCCTGAGGGCTGGAGTGGATGCTAGATGAATGTGTCTGGTTAATGTCCCTACTGACCCCACTATCCTCCACAAGCAATGAGAAAGTACCATTGCCTTGCTTTGTGTACATCTTCTCAATCTCCTTCATCTTGTACATCTGATTGGACGAGGCAATACCCTGCCTGTCTGTGTCAGCCATCTCATTGGAGCCAAGTAGTTTGTGGCAGGAATCACTCATCTGGGGCACAATGGTCACCTGTAGCACTTCAAAGATGGAGATATAGATGAAGTTGAGGTTCTGGATGCTCAGCACCTCAAAGGCCAGGTTTATGCAGTGCAGCGGTTGACTCTGGGAAAGTAGGGCCTGAAAGTTGGGTCTATGCTCACCCAGCATGTACTTGTGGGGGGAAAATGTACAGTGGGACACCAGCACAAGGTCCACGTCACACAGGTGAGGCTGGTAGAAATGCTGTACACTCAGCCTGTCCATTAAACGAGTAGAAAGCAAAAAGAGCTCAGCAGAGGGGAAGTCAGCAGTCCTCTCCACTGTGAGATAAGACAGGAGAAAATGTATTTTAATCTTACAATTCATTAGCAAATTATTTACATATAATAAGATCATAAACAGGACAATTATATTCACTTGGAAAACAGAACAAGAATAAACATTTTAGATCTAGATTTGCATTTCAAGGACAAAGTACCAATGCAGTAAATGTAAAATTGTGCAATAATACGGCTTAGAATAATTATTTAAATGTGGTTTTATTTGGCCATTACATTTTTTAAACACTGTATCATTAGATTCAAAACCCTTCCTTGTCTTAAAACTTGCAAGTATTAGAGTGTTAAGATGAGATGTATTAATAGTGCCTGTGATTCAGTGAATCAGTTCAAAATGTCTGATTCATAGCATTTGATTCATAGCTCGGATTCAATTATTTGTGCCACTGTTACAAAACGGTTAATGTCAGTATTATTGATATACTATTATAGTATTTATTAATATATTAAATCAGATTTTATTTTTATATTTTCATTTTAAAAATTGTTTAAGATTTAGTAGTTTTGTTACGCGCTTTTGTCAACTTTATTAGTTTAACATGATTTTTATTTCAGTTTTAGTTTTAGCAATTGTAGCAAATTAACGTACATTTATTTTAATTTTATTTCATCTAATATTTATATTTTATTTCAGCTTTTTATTAATTAACAAAAAATATTGTTATAGTTTTAGTTAGCAGTAACAAGACTGTTTGATGCACAGTAAACTTTATAAAACTTTCACATAATTAAATGTTCTGTTAAAAATATAGGGAAATATTGCGGTTTATTACTGTGTTTGGTTATATTGGTGCATGCAAATATAGTTTTGAGTGTTAATTAGTAAAATAAATTTTTTGGGTGAAAATCATGCTTGATTGTTGTTAACTAGATTGTTTTCTGTATATTATTATTGAATTAATTTTGTTTGTAGTTGATATCTACTAAAAAGGTGTTTTGGTTGAAATTTGTTTCCTCCGACTTAATTATTAAGACATTTCAGAGCAAGATATTGGTGTGTATATAGTCAAAAAGTGAAAATAGATATTTTGAACTATAATGTCAATAACTAATATTAAAGTAACACTGTATAAAGGTTGACCAAACACATCAGGACATGTAAAAATACATTTTTACATGCACAGAACTGATTTCATTCACAGCAGGCTTGAAAACATTATCAAACAAAGTCCATCTGAGAGCGAGAAAGGCAGGAGCTACTGGAGCCTGCAGTGATGCCCTCCCCTTCTGCTCCCAAGGTTGGTTTATTTTAGATCAGGAAGGACAAGGTTTCGATCTGGACAGCATCTCTTTAAAAACTCCAAAGGGACAAAGAGAGAGGCAGCAAGCCAAAAGAGAAAAAGACAAACCAATTGAGAGGAGAGAATTAGAAGTATGTAAAAAGCACATTGAGATTCAAAGCCGTACGCTAACCATTAGCTTCCTCCTCCTGTGTCTCTCCAAGTTATCATTATGCACAAGACAAAACACTGTCCAATAAACAATTAAAGAGAGTAGGGATGAGTAAATATCAGACTCTCCAAACAATTATACAGATTGGTTACGCTGACTTTTATGTGACTAACAACAAGTGGAATTAAGAGTGTACTTTTTATCTCCGTAAACAGGATTAGTTTGTTTTCAGGAGGCCATTAAGTCCAATCAATCTTGTTAAATGTCACCCAGAAATACACAAATTCGACAGCATAAACTCTTACTTAAAAATACAAGAATATCCATCCTCATATGTGCTCACTGTGACCAAACCATTACATGTGAACTAATATCTAATATCAATCTGGATCTGGAAACAGCTGGCTATACCAAACTGACATTTTTGCCTACAGTGGAACAGGCGGGTTCAAGAAGTAAAAACATTCATTTTCTCCATAGGGAAATTGATTTTTAACGTTAACTTATAAACCTTTAAAGTTATAGTTTAGTTAAACCTTTACAGTATATGCTTCTGTTGAAGCCATTAGTCTGCATTATTTCAACTTAGTTTTAAAACAATTGCGTTTAACAGCAGAATTTGTGGTGGAAAAACGACATTACCCATGATACTGTACAGAAAATAACACCAATCAGAGAGTCTATATAAACCGATCAGGCATAACATTATGACCATTATGAAATGAATAACACTGATTATCTCTTCATCACGGCACCTGTTAGTGGGTGGGATATATTAGGCAGCAAGTGAACATTTTGCCCTCAAATTTGATGTGTTAGAAGCAGGAAAAATGGGCAAGCGCAAGAATTTGAGCGAGTTTGACAAGGGCCAAATTGTGATGGCTAGACGACTGGGTCAGAGCATCTCCAAAACTGCAGCTCTTGTGGGGTGTTCCCGGTCTGCAGTGGTCAGTATCGATCAAAAAGTGGTCCAAGGAAGGAACATCGGTGGACTGGCGCAAGGTTTAAGGGTGGCCAAGGCTCACTGATGCACATGAGGAACGAAGACTGGCCCGTGTGGTCTAATCAAACAGACGAGCTACTGTAGCTCAAATTGCTCAAGATGTTAATGCTGGTTCTGACAGAAAGGTGTCAGAATACACAGTGCATCGCAGTTTGTTGCGTATGGGGCTGCAAAGCCGCAGACCAGTCAGGGTGCCCATGCTGACCCCTGTCCACCGGCGAAAGTGCCAACAGTGGGAACGTGAGCATCAGAACTGGACCACAGAGCAATGGAAGAAGGTGGCCTGGTCTGACAAATCATGTTTTCTTTTACATCATTTGGATGGCCGGATGCGAGTGCGTCACTAACCTGGGGAACACATGGCACCAGGATGCACTATGGGAAGAAGGCAAGTCGTCAGAGGCAGTGTGATGCATTGGGCAGTGTTCTGCTGGGAAACCTTGGGTCCTGCCATCCATATGGATGTTACTTTGACACGTACCACCTATCTAAGCATTGCTGCAGACCATGTACACCCTTTCATGGAAGCGGTATTCCCTAGTGGCTATGGCCTCTTTCAGCAGGATAATGCGCCCTGCCACAAAGCAAAACTGGTTCAGGAATGGTTTGAGGAGCACAACATCGAGTTTGAGGTGTTGACTTGGCCTCTAAATTCCCCAGATCTCAATCCAATCGAGCATCTGTGGGATGTGCTGAACAAACAAGTTCGATCCATGGAGGCCCCACCTTGCAACTTACAGGACTTAAAGGATCTGCTGCTAACATCTTAGTGCCAGATACCACAGCACACCTTTAGGGGTCTAGTGGAATCCATGTCTCAACGGGTCAGGGCTGTTTTGGCAGCAAAAGGGGGACCAACACAATATTAGGTCATAATGTTATGCCTGATTGTGTAAATAATCAACTGGGATTGCAGTTTGTAGTTCTTTCCATCACTAAAGCTGTTAAGTACACAGTTTTGTACCTTTGTATTTTTGTCACATTTTTAAATACTTTTTTTTGATGGCTTACAACGCCTTAATGAAGACTTATTTTAAATCCCTAAGGGAGAAATGAATGAAAGCAACGGGCTGGAAAAGTGGGTTGTCACTGTTGCACTCCATTGTGGAACAACACATTTTAAAGTCAAGGACAAGCATTTAAGCCTGGAAATATATTGTGATTAGATAATGAGGAAGATATAACTGACTGACTAAAGAGTTCAAATGTAATTCCATATGCACTATTCTTTTCTCTGGAATATTGTGTGAATCTTTGTATATTCAAGGTGGATGATCACTGGGATGGAGTAAAACCCTACAGCTAAACAGAAAACACAAGTCACGAAGTTCAGGAGCATTCATGCTGTTCATTTGGATAAATAAAATTATTTAGCGCCACCAGGAATAATTGAAAATAGATAAGGGGTTGTTATTCCAAAACAATACCAAGTCAGCTGTATCAAATTTAAAACTGGCAACATGAAACATTTCTGAAAGACGTTAAATTAGTCTGAGCCATTGCACAGTGGTTAGTGAGTGTTCACATAGTGCATATCGTCCTCTCTCTCTCTCTCTCTCTCTCTCTCTCTCTCTCTCCAAGAATTTCCTGTCACTCTCTACTACATCTATGGAATAAAAAAAAAAAACACAAAAAAAAAAACAAAGTAAAAATCCCAATTGTAAACTGATGTTAAAATATATATAATTAACAACAATATTGTCTTCAGTATAGTTTTAGAGCAATTTAGGCAAACTTATACTGGAAGCATATTCATTTGCTCTCTCCGTTTAAAAATTGAGTATATTATATCAACATGAAATCATGTTTACTGACATCAATAAAATTAAACAAAAGAGTGCAAACAAATATCTTCGATGTAGAAATATAAAGATTTTTAAAAAATCGTATTCAAAATTGATAAACCGATAATTGTTGTTACTTGTCCCATTATGGCTGATAACTGATAAATTCCAATTCCATATATTTTGTCAAAAAAAAAAAAACTAAATTCAATCATTGTTTTTTAAAGAAGTCTCTTAAGGTCACCATGGCATTATTTATTTAATGAAAAATACAATACAAACAGTTAAATTGTAAAATATTTTTAACAACTGTATATTATATTTTAAAATGTAATTTATTCCTGTGATTTCAAAGCTGAGTTTTCAGCATCATTACTCCAGTCTTCAGTGTCACATGATCCTTCAGAAATCAGTCTAATATGATGATTTGCTGCTCAAGAAACATTTCTTATTGTTATTAATGTTGACAACAGTTGTGCTGCTTAATATTTTTGTGGAAACCATGAGACCATCTTTTTTTCAGGATTATTTGATTAAAAGAATGCTCAAAATAACAGCATTTATTTTAAATATTAATCTTTTGTAACATTATAAATGTCTTTCCTCTTCCTTTTGATTAATTGTATGCATCCTTGCTGAATAAAAGTATAAAAAAAAAATCTTAATGACCCCAATCTTTATAAAAAATAAAATAAAAAAATGATAATGTATAGTATAAAAAATTGTCATTAACTTTGAGATTTGCTCAACATTTAACATTGTTATTGCACTAAAATTAGTGTTTTTAAAGATGAACTTCATAATAAGTATATACACTTAAATCTCTAATATTGACTGATACCTATACATATGGACACAGACATATAAAATGTGACCAACCTCTCATCAAGTCTGAATCCTACACTGTAGTTTGCCAGCTCACCAATACTCCTGCAACAAGACCTTGACCAAACCTTGTTAAACAGACCTGTCATTACCAGCAACATGGGAGGTGTAACGTTTCTCATTATGGTTCATAAAGCTGAGCTCATTGCTGCGCAGAAACCTGCACTGCTTTCATGCAATAAGAGGTGACTCGGGGCTGCTGGCCAGGGCGGCTGGTATGCACTTGGCTGAGGATGATCACCACAGTGCCAGGCAGCAGAGAGCAGAGCGGTGGGGGAACGAGTTGACTTTCACTTCTGCAGTCTTTCTGTTTACCACAGCTCCCAAATAAAGCCTACCGTTTCTGCTGATATGTCTTCATAAAGATTTCACCTTTCCTTTCAAAAATGGTGATAAGGAGAGCAAGAAAGAAAATGCTGGAATTCTAATGGAATCCCCAGCAGGCTTATTTGTTTTCCAATCCAATGAAAATACATTTTGGATTAGTTAAATGATGAACATGCACCAAACTGACAATTAATTAGTAGCAAAATAAAAACAGACACCATGGGCCCTATCATACACCCGGCACGACGCAAATGTTTTTTGCTAGTTTCAGCCCGGCGCAGTTATAATTTTTACGTCCAGTGGCATGTTGTTTAAATAGCAAATGCACTCACGGCCATCTGTTCGCCCATGGGCGAGCTGCTCTGAAAACAAGGTGTGTTGCTGGCGTGGCGCATTGTTGGTGTATTGCTATTTTGAGGCAACTGAAAACGACTGCGCCACTGACCAACAAAAACCTGGTCTAAAGTCAATAGCTCATTATTTTTTGTGTTATTTAAGGGGTGCGTTAGTAATACGCAACTGGCTTTTAAAGAGAATGGGAGATGAGACTCTGATTGGTTTATAGCACGTTATGCCCAAAACACACCCATGACTCATTAAGAGACTAGGTACAACCCTTTTGGACCACGCACCTAGCGTGCAGACTGTTTTTTCTGCCGTTAAACTAGCAAAAGTGGATTTGGACATGCCCTAAGTGCACCTGCGCTTCAGACCATGCGCTCAGAACGTTAAAATAGGGCCCCATATCTTAACACATCTCAACACAGCACGGGAATATACCATGAAGCCGGTTTAGCTGGCTAGCCAGATATGCTTAAGCTTTAAGATTGTGCCAATCCTGGGTTTTAGGTACCATTAAAGTGGTTTGGCTTTTAGCAGTGTTCATCTCCATAGTAACTTACGCTCCAAGGCTAACCTGTTCTGGATAAGAGATCAAACTGAAATTGGACCAATCAGCAGTGAGCAAAGTGACACACCTCTGATGCAATAAAGTCACTCCCTCTTTATCTACTCCAAATTAAAGGTCACTACATAGCAGATGGTTTTTAAAGACTAAAGCGTCTGGCTTTTAACAATGCTTATTTATAATAATAATAATAATAATAATAATAATAATAATAATAATAATAATAATTTTGAATGATTTAGATATTATTTATGTAATTATTAATCTATTACACGTGTATCATTTTAGTTATCAATCATTAATAGGCACTTTAAAATTAATATAAATAGCCTATATAAAGGTCATACAAATAAGCTTTAAAATCAATAAATAAAGCTATAAAAATTACTACATGTGAGCTTAAATACTCAATTCTCTCTATATATCAACTAAACTAACTTCATAACTTTTATTTGCATTGACGTATAATATTTTTTTTAAGTTGTCCTTTCATAGACAGCTCTTTTCTTCTTGCTGTGTAAATTTGTTTAAATTCTTAATATTTTTCAATCATGTAATATTCTGCAGAAGAGAGAAAAGAATCTCGCTGCTTCTCTCGCGAGAAGTGAATCTCAGTTTCACTGATCCACAGCATGTGATTGGTTGTTCACTACTGATGTCACAGCTAAACTCCTAAACTCAGGATCAAAGACTGAGTTGACAGAGAAAGCTGATGATCAGCATCATGGTACCAACAAAGCCTGAATAGATTGGTTTGGTTTTGTCAACTCAAAACTAACCCTGTAACCCTGAGTTTGTTAAACTACCATCATGGTACAGGCCCCAGGTTTAGGTGATTTGTGATGTCTTCAGTGAGAATACGACATAATTAAAGGGATAGTTCACCCAAAAATGAAAATTCTATCATCATCAGTTGTTCCAAACCATTGACTTCCATAGTAAGTGGGGCCACAGTGGGGCCCATCAACTGTTTGGTTTCCGGCATTCTTATCTTAAAAAATATCTTCTTTTGTGTTCAGCAGAAGAAAAAAATGCATACAGGTTTGGAACAAATTGAGGTGATGCAAATGATGACAATTTTCATTTTAGGGTGAACTATCCCTTTAAATGGACTGAGAGTGATGAGAAGATCATCTGTCACTGAGCACTGTAACAATGCCGCCACTGTGAAGACCACTGACCAACCTTTCAACAACTTTTCATGTATTGCTCACAATTTCAGAAACCATACAGGAAGTCATAAAGCAATACAAACTCAACAAACCACAGCGACAAGCCACAGGAATTTCATAAAACTTTGAACAATATATAAACAACTCATTTTATCTTTATTTTTTGAAAAGCATAAGAGTGAAAACACACAGTACTATCAATATTTGAATGCAAGTTGCAAGTGATGCTTTCAAAGTATTTTTTGACCATAATAGCATTTCTGTGTCAGAAAAGACTGGTAACTTGACCCAGGCTAATCCAGCAAAATTTTCTTTCTCCTGTTACAGTACCACAGACCTCAGAGCACAAGGAGAGGGAGGCTCTGGCTGTCAGACAGAAGACAGAATGACGGAAATGCAAACTCAGCAATCCTTTTCCCCCTTTAGCATTGTCCTAACAAGAGCTCAGGGTTTTGGAGGCTTGAGTGACACCCTTAAGAACCAGAGTGGGCATCATGCCAGCCTGAATCTCCCTCAGACTGAACAGAGACACAGTTAGTATGGAGCTTCAGCATGGTTGTTCAACACTGATCTTAACAGACACTCACTAAAACCTGAGTCAGCATAAAACTAGAGCAGACTTTATGGAAAATAAAGTGAGTGATTGAGAGAGGAAATTTGAAGGGTTTGTGAAAATGGGATCCTATCTGAACTATAAAGTATTTTGGTTTATTATCTGGAATGAGAGTTTACAGACACTGGAAAAAGACATCAGTCACTAAGCAGACTAACTTAACACAATAGAAAATAATTAAACGGTTTACCCACCCTCATATTGTACAGAACAAAACAAAAAAAAGCACCATAAAAGTGGTTGATATGATTTAGATATGCACTCCTGAAGTCTCCTGAAGTCCTACAACAGCTCTGTGTGAGGAACAGACCAAAGTCTAAGTGGTTATTCACTAAAAATCTTTCCCCCAGTTCTCAGGTTTCATTCATACTTCTGCATATTCAAAATTATAAGTCATAATACACCAATCTTGATATGCCAGATTTGAATATGTGCAAACTTTGAGCTTTTAGTCACTTTTTTAATGGAAAAGTGCAGCATGAACATTTTTCAAAACATGCCCTTTTTTGACTCTTGACTTTTGAATTACAGATATATGACCATTTAAATTTTTAGCTATGTCTTTAACCCTCCCTGCAGATCACATCTTTAGTAAGTGCAGTGCATCCACGACACAGAATAGTGACACTTTTGACCTTCAACTAAACTTTGAGACTGTTGTTGCCCACTCTGTATTAATGAAAAACAAGCATTATCATGGGAATCTAATCAGGCCGCTATTAAAGAGACGAGAGACTAATCGCTGTCCATCTGCCCTCTGGATTCCTCCACTTCCTGTGCCCCCAGCCCGAGGGGAAGATTCACAGTGCTGTAAAATGTAGAGGCGCTGCTGTCTGGCCCTGTTTCCTCATCAATCACACACACATGCCAAGTAATGACTCTTCATCTGGAGTCTCTCTGCCCAAGACAATATGCACAGTTAGAAATGACCTGCATTTCGATAGGGAATTAAAGAAAACCTGTATCTGATATTGGAAGGAGTGGCAGAAATGAATAACAAAGTTTGTAAGAAAATAAGCCTAAAAATAAAAAAACTATTATTTGGCTATTAATGCAAAGAAATAATTTCAAGTCAACTACAAATGACTATATTTTTGAAAGTCAATGACTTTTTTTTCGGTGTGTCCACACCGTTGACTCTAGTCGGACACTATCTGTTTTTTGGGGGGCCTTTTCAACATGTAGAATCAGCGTTGGGCAGTCAGTACGAGACAGAACTCTGATTGGCTGTTCAGTTTAGCGAACGAGTCTACGAGCAAAAGCAAAGAAAGCGAGCAAAGAAGTCATGACGGCACAGACAGAAGGCTATGTCATATTACCTGAGCATTCCACTGCACAAAAATGTTCATAAAAACATGAGCGGAGTGGAATAAAGAATGATCAGCATGATTGATATTCAAAATGGTAAGTAAGCGCTGCTTACAAATATATCTGCTTAAATACAGTTCTCTCCTTTACACGCATGCTAGTTGACAGTCACGTGTAGTCCTTTCAGTGTGTTCGAGCAAAGATTTTTTTCCCCAACGCAAGCCAACAACACAGTTGGCTTTCATCAGCGCTAGTTCTTTGGCGTCGGTTTGGTATGTCCCTACCCTTAGAGTTCTGTGACTACCCCCGAAACGGCAACTAACACCCAGGCAGAACCAGGCCTCTGGTTACCATCTGATAAGACCGTTTTATTCCTCAAAAGAATGTGGAAGTTGGCCACATGCAAAAGCACAGGCCACAGAAAAGCCGGCTTAATCCAATCATGCAAATGAGTCAGTTTCCAAACAAAGGAACTTTTTTCCACTTGAAAACTGCACCTTTCGCATTGGTCAAGCCAAACGCGAGAGGTGTGACCTCTGTGGAGGTTGAAGAGCACCCGCATAGTTCCCCTCACTCTCTTCTCCTAGTTGCTGTTTGTGTGGAATGCCACGGGACTGCCGAGCCGTCAGGGCCTTAAGTTACAACCATTGTAACTTCCTCGACCATAACAGATTCAAATTAACGCAAGTTCATCTTCATTTCTTCGTTCAACGCAGAAGAAACTGATTGCAACTTCAACACCATCGACTCACGGAACCATCAAGAACACCCCCCCACCCCCCCAAGTTCAGGAACTTTCGGGGGTGGGACTTGGGCGCTGAACATGCTGATTGGTTGACTTCACGCAGCATTTTAATTCAACCACAATTTTTAAATGTCTGTTGCAGTGCGTGGAGTAAGAGTTGTTTGCTATTGCTATTGCTATTGTCACCGGACTAATTTGCCTAATCTTCACTTCACAGTACTTTAGACCCCGATGGAACCGCAGGCAGCAACAGGTCTGGGGGAAAAAAGTTCCTGGGACAAATTGTTCCAGGTAATTTTGGTGGAAACGGGGCTTAACTAAACAGTATAAGATGCAGACCCCTTGTTAACAAGTTGCTTTGAACTAAGATACTGATGGTTCTGTTCAGATGGTTAAATGACTCTTTTCAATGCTTCATTCTCCTGTTCTGTTTCCAGTTTCATTCACTTTTCTATTTCCCATGTATGCGTGTTTGTGTGTATGCGTTTGTTTAGATGTTATGTGTTTGTGATTTAGTTAAATAAAACTTTTGCGCACATTTCACATGAGTATAGATTCTGTTGATTCACTGCTTGCAGACAAAGTCACTTAAACGACTCGATCACAGCTACATGCTAAGGAAAAGTAATTTTTCAGTGGCAATATCGTGAAATATCCTTTCTGAGGGTTGATAGGCGATCAATACTTTGAGTTTGCTGGACGATGTGTAATATTAATTCAACTACATCAAGTTAATTCTATTAACTGATCCAAATATTTATAATTAATTATAACAAGTTATATTTATTCATATTCTTTTGAGCTAATTTGTTACACTGTTTAGATCATTGTTTGAGTGACAAAGTGTGATTGTTGGGTGACAACCTTAGTGTTATGGACATGACTTGATTTGAGATTTGTTTTGGTAGTTTAGTTAAATTTAGTTAAATTAGTACAATTAACTGCTGTACTAAGTGAAAGTTGGAAAAGGTAACCTGAGTATTGAAAAATGAGTCTTAGCAATTGTAAAAACAAAACAAAACAAAACAACTTTAGGTAGGTATATGACGACAGACAGACAGATAGACAAATGGATATGTTGATAGATAGACAGACAGACCGACAGACAGACCGACAAACAGACCGATAGACAGACAGACAGATACGTATAGTCCCTTCTGCACAGGTCTATCATGACGTAGCAAAGAAATAACAGAGCAGAGACCAGGTTTGTTTAAATCAATCTGTTAGTGTGTATTTCCCTGAGGACAAAGAAACTGTGTGTATTTCTGAGAAGGAAAGCGTCTCAGTGGGCCAGACATAGAAGATTCAGTATTGTTTTCGACTCCGGAGCAGATTTTCTACTTTTAAAGCCCCCGTGTACCGATCGCCCTCTGAGACGAGCCACTTTTCAAGGTGATGGATCTGTCCTCAGAGGACCGAGAAATGAGACAGAGACACAGATGCCCTGGGTGTCTGTGTATGCGTGTGGTATTGCTCGATGCCTACACCCTCCCCGATCCAATCAGGATGCACGTTCAGTCCTGACCTTGAGCTAGACTGACAAACACTTACAGCCCTCGCAGAGACACAAAAATGACTTATGGCCTCTCTCTGTGTGTGTGCGCGCTGTAAATTAGCAAGACATGTTTCAGTTATGAGCAGGTCTGTGTGTGAGAAAGACCGACAAAGAGAGCCAGCATGAGCTACATAGATTACCTATAATAAATATAGTCCTTATTAAACATAATAAGCTGAGCAAGGTAAAAGTGAGCAATAAATTCTGCGTTGAGTACAGACACAGATAAAGACGTATTACAAGAACACCATTTACTGTTCAAAAGTTTGGGGTCACTGAGATTTTTTGAAAGTTAAAACTCTAATTCAGCAATAACACATTAAATTAATCAAAAGTGACAGTAAAGACATTTATAATGTTACAATGTTATTAATATTTCTAATAAATGCTGTTTTTTTTTAACTTTCTATTCATCAAAGAATCCTGAAAAAATCTATCAACGTTTCCACAAAAATATTAAGCACTGTTTTCAGTTCATTCATTGATAAATAATAATAAATGTTTCTTGAGCACCAAATCAGCATATTATAATGATTTCTGAAGGATCATGTGACACTGAAGACTGAATGATGCTTTGCCATCTCAGGAATAAATTACGTTAAATATATTCAAATGGAAAACAGTATTTGAAATTGTAGTAATATTGCACAATATTACTTTTTTACTGTGTATATACACTCACCTAAAGGATTATTAGGAACACCTGTTTAATTTCTCATTAATGCAATTATCTAATCAACCAATCACATGGCAGTTGCTTCAATGCATTTAGGGGTGTGGTCCTGGTCAAGACAATCTCCTGAACTCCAAACTGAATGTCAGAATGGGAAAGAAAGGTGATTTAAGCAATTTTGAGCGTGGCATGGTTGTTGGTGCCAGACGGGCCGGTCTGAGTATTTCACAATCTGCTCAGTTACTGGGATTTTCACGCACAACCATTTCTAGAGTTTACAAAGAATGGTGTGAAAAGGGAAAAACATCCAGTATGCGGCAGTCCTGTGGGCGAAAATGCCTTGTTGATGCTAGAGGTCAGAGGAGAATGGGCCGACTGATTCAAGCTGATAGAAGAGCAACTTTGACTGAAATAACCACTCGTTACAACCAAGGTATGCAGCAAAGCATTTGTGAAGCCACAACACGCACAACCTTGAGGCGGATGGGCTACAACAGCAGAAGACCCCACCGGGTACCACTCATCTCCACTACAAATAGGAAAAAGAGGCTACAATTTGCACGAGCTCACCAAAATTGGACAGTTGAAGACTGGAAAAATGTTGCCTGGTCTGATGAGTCTCGATTTCTGTTGAGACATTCAGATGGTAGAGTCAGAATTTGGCGTAAACAGAATGAGAACATGGATCCATCATGCCTTGTTACCACTGTGCAGGCTGGTGGTGGTGGTGTAATGGTGTGGGGGATGTTTTCTTGGCACACTTTAGGCCCCTTAGTGCCAATTAGGCATCGTTTAAATGCCACGGCCTACCTGAGCGTTGTTTCTGACCATGTCCATCCCTTTATGACCACCATGTACCCATCCTCTGATGGCTACTTCCAGCAGGATAATGCACCATGTCACAAAGCTCGAATCATTTCAAATTGGTTTCTTGAACATGACAATGAGTTCACTGTACTAAAATGGCCCCCACAGTCACCAGATCTCAACCCAATAGAGCGTCTTTGGGATGTGGTGGAACGGGAGCTTCGTGCCCTGGATGTGCATCCCACAAATCTCCATCAACTGCAAGATGCTATCCTATCAATATGGGCCAACATTTCTAAAGAATGCTTTCAGCAAATAATCCTAATAATCCTTTAGGTGTGTGTATATATATATATATATATATATATATATATATATATATATATATATATATATATATATATATATATATATATATATATATATATATATATATATATATATATATATATATATATATATATATATATATATATATATATATATATATATATATATATACACTCACCTGAAGGATTATTAGGAACACCATACTAATACTGTGTTTGACCCCCTTTCGCCTTCAGAACTGCCTTAATTCTACGTGGCATTGATTCAACAAGGTGCTGAAAGCATTCTTCAGACCAGGCAACATTTTTCCAGTCTTCAACTGTCCAATTTTGGTGAGCTCGTGCAAATTGTAGCCTCTTTTTCCTATTTGTAGTGGAGATGAGTGGTACCTGGTGAGGTCTTCTGCTGTTGTAGCCGAGTGGTTATTTCAGTCAAAGTCGGCCCATTCTCCTCTGACCTCTAGCATCAACAAGGCATTTTCGCCCACAGGACTGCCGCATACTGGATGTTTTTCCCTTTTCACACCATTCTTTGTAAACTCTAGAAATGGTTGTGCGTGAAAATCCCAGTAACTGAGCAGATTGTGAAATACTCAGACCGGCCCGTCTGGCACCAACAACCATGCCACGCTCAAAATTGCTTAAATCACCTTTCTTTCCCATTCTGACATTCAGTTTGGAGTTCAGGAGATTGTCTTGACCAGGACCACACCCCTAAATGCATTGAAGCAACTGCCATGTGATTGGTTGATTAGATAATTGCATTAATGAGAAATTGAACAGGTGTTCCTAATAATCCTTTAGGTGAGTGTATTTATGTTATTATATATCATTATATATGCCATCTTTAGTGTCTGTATAAAGGTAAAAATTTGTCACAAAATGTTGTTGTTATAATTTACTGTATTGTTTGCTTTTGCCTGTGAAACACAAAAGGCAGGATGTCCGAGCTGCTCTTTTCCATAAAGCAAAATGTGAAAGCAAGACAATAATAGAAGTTTGGAATGACATGAGGTTGAGTAAATGATGACATAAATTTAGGCTGAACTATCTCTTTAAGTTCTCTTAGATACAGATAGATGCATTAGAGTCTTCTCACCCATTCAGACTAGCCAGCACAGCTGATAATTACACACTGTCAGAGAACTGCCACAAACCACGGCATCACTTTCACTGAGAAAACATCCTGAACTATAACACCTGCTATTACACATGCCAGTTCACTGAACAGGGCTGTTTGCTGTTCTTCGGATCAGCTGTCTGACTAGCGCTGCATAATGTGAGCTTAAGGCACAGGCAGAACATCTCCAGAAGAGAAACATATAATTCACATCTGTTTGCATCGGTCACATATGTTTTTAGGGGTTCCTCCTGAGTTCAAAAAATTCAATCATTTCATTTTGAAGTGTGAGATGTATTTAATTGTAGAAACAGGCATGATTGCTATTTGTCTAGGCACAAGTTGTTACTGAATCACCTATTTTCTAAATCAAAGAATTTATTTATTGTTTTATTGGACAGATACAATTCTGTTCAAAAGTTTGTGGTCAATAAAATTGTTTGTTTTTAAAGTCTAAATTGCAGTAAAAACAGTAATATTGTGAAATATTATTATAATTTAAAATAACTGTTTTTATTTTTAATATATTTACAAATATAATTCATTCCAGTGATGGCAAAGCTGAATTTTCAGCAGCCATTACCTCGGTCCTTCAGAAATCATTCGAATGTGCTGATCTGCTGCTCAAGAAATATTTCTTACTATTATCGGTGTTAAAGGAAGCTAGTTGTTCTAGATTTTAAAGTTTTAAATATGGATATTTCTCTTACACAAACGCATTGCTTCGCATCAGAAGGCCTTTATTAACCCCCGGAGCCGTGTGAATATCTTTTATGATGGATGGATGCACTTTGGGCTTCAAAATCAAATCCTCTATTCACTGCCATTATAAAGCTTGGAAAAGCCAGGACATTATTTAATATATCTCCAACTGTATTCGTCTGAAAGAAGAAAGTCATATACACCTAGGATGGCTTGAGGGTGAGTAAATCATGGGGTAATTTTCATTTTTGGGTGAACTATCCCTTTAAAAACAGTTGTGCCGTTTAATATTTTGTTGAAAACCGTGATACATTTTTTCAGGTTTCTTTAATTTAATAAAAAGTTCAAAAGAACAGCATTTTTGTAACAATGTAAAAGTCTTTACTTCTTTACAAATTTAATACATTTTTCGAAAAATTACTTCCTGACCCCAAACTTTTGAACGGTAGTGTACAGTACAGTCAGAGAAACTAATAGCAAAAAAAAAAAATTACTTTAAATGATTTTATTTTAAATGACAAAATTTACAGTAAGTAACATTTCAATCAATTAAATAATTGCAATTAATAGAATTAAGTAATTAGTTCAAATAAATAAAACAGGCAATTGCTGTTCAACTATAAATTAAATGTCTACTACAATATGAACAAAAACGATATAGAAAAACTTACTAATAAAAAATAATGAAATATGAAATGATGGAATAATAAAATAAATAAAAATGAACTAAAACTAAACTTAAGTTGACCAAAATGCAAAACGATAAAAAATAATAGTGAACATTTAGTAGAAAACTATAACCTTGCACAAATGAATTAGATAAAGATAAATATTTCCCTAAGGTTAGATATTGTTGAAAGAGTTTGTCATCCATCCCTTCGTCTAATTACCAAGTTCAATCAGAATAAGTGATTAGGGATGGCGCTCCCCTGTCAGTTTTGTCAGGTTCAGCAGCTAATTAACAGCATAACAGATTGGGAGCCAATGAAATCTCTTTTCTGAGGAGGAAAGACACCCAGAAACACTCACCTTTCCAATGTTTTTAGTAGAGCAAGGGAGGATAGCAGGTGTTTACGGCAGAGTTTCTGTATGTCCAGAAAATTCTGCTCAGGGAAGTCCTCGTCGGCATTGGCTGTGAGATAAAATTCAAGAAATCAATCAATAAATCTGGCAATTGAAAGACTACACTGGGGCTGTGTTAGTTTAAATGAAAGTCATTTTTATGTCGACATTAGGGCATTAAGTATCTCTCATAAACTTTGGATACCACAATTGTCGCACAACATTTATTTTATTACAAACCACATGGGAATGAGTACGACTCATTGCACTTTTCCTGTGCCGACTGGGGCAGATATATTTAGAAGACTTCCCATTTCCATCTATATGTTAATGCAACCAAGAGCAACAGAATCACAGTTTGAAATATTATGTGCCAAGCGGGGCATGAAATTGAGCCAGACAAACAAACAAAGGATTTTACCTCTCGTGCGTCTGCGGTGTCTAATAATAAAAGATGCACTTGACAAGGTGAGAGAAATCAGTTTTTCGTAAAAGAGAAGTAAGAACCATTTGGCGACACAAACAAAGCTGTGTGAGATCACTGTGACAGCGCTGGGAGAAAATTTTAAATATATTTTTGCAATGAACAGGAGCAGCAAACAACTTTGGAAAATACTATAATCTCAGAATGCTAATCTTTATTGCAAAAAAAAAAGAGAGAGAGACTAAGGCCCTATCATACACCTGGCACAATGTGTTTTTTGCTAGTTTCAGCCCGATGCAGTTATCATTTTCACGCCCAGCACCACGTTGTTTAAATAGCAAATGCATTTGCGTCTATCTGTGCGCCCATGGGCGTGCTGGTCTGAAAACGAGGTGTGTTCAGGCGCGTTACTATTTTAAGGCAACTGAAAACGAAAATATTTTTTGCAAAATATTTATAATATTATAAGGAGCTTGAATTTATAATAAGAGCGTGTTAGTAATATGCGCCTATAGGCGGGTCCACAACGTGCGTACACTCTGCTTATTACACACACAGGGTACACAGGGCAGCAGCAAACATGTTTAAATATGAAAAATTAAAGGATTAAAATGTAAAAGATTATTATTGTGTACATAAATATAAAACTGCCTACATGTCATAATGGATAGTCATTGCATGCATCAGAAATAGTCTACCTATTTGCAGTAATGACGAGCAAGCAGACGTCATTGTACGAGCAGATCCGTTTCCTCGCTAGAGAAGTTTTTCCGCTTGCAAATTCCGCCACTGTAAATAGCGAATCCGCCATGGTGCAAATGCAACTGGCTTTTAAAGGGAATGGGAGATGAGACTCTGATTGGTTTATTGCATGTTATGTATACTCATTAAGAGAATAGGGACAACCCTTTTAGACCATGCGCCGGGTGCACCAACCATTTTTCCAGTCGTTAAACTAGCAAAAGTGGTTTCGGACACGCCCCAAATGTGAACTTGCGCCGTGCGCTTTTAGACCATGTGATTAGATCGTTAAAATAGGGCCCTAAAACAGAAGAGTTAATAAGAGTCACTATATTGAATAGAAACATTTTCTCTGACTCAAATTGATATACAGGCGCTGAGGAAGCCTCCAGAGCTGAAATTCTAATAATGGTAAAGGGTGTTTCGTTTTTTGACACACTCTGTAAGCGGTAGACCAATCACAACAGACTGGGCCATCTGACCAATCAGACCAGAAGAGGCTCTCGGAAAGGAGGGATTTAGAGAGACCGAATGCTTTATCGAACCGTTTTAGACACTGTGAGAAAAGAGGTGATGCTGCAATGTATATTATGAGAAAGTGTTTTTCGACCTTGGACAAAAACACAAACCTATTGAAGGAGACCTCCAAAACAAACTTAGAAACCTTTAAAATAGCAAAATAAATTTATCGTATGCAGGAACTGAATGATCAAAGCTGCATATGATCTCCAGAGCAGGACTGCCAGAAGAACTCAGCCTGAGCTATGCGAGCAGGAGCTGAGTCAGGATTTCTGGCCAAGAGAAGAGCCTGTGGAGTTGGCATGTCTCTGCCACATAAAACACAAACACAAACTGCCACAGATCTGCTAACTCTGCTTAGAGGCCAACTCTTCTCCATGTACAGACTCTGACCTAAGTGTGCAGCAATGTGAGGAAATAACACGGACACTGTGGGAAAGGGAAATAAATGTCTTCTCTTTCCCATGTCCGAAAAGAAGGACATGTGTGTTGATAAGATTAAAATCATATAGATTTAGCGAATAGATCCTTCAAATGATGCACACACGCATCATATTTACCTAGTAGTATGTAAATACTTTGTTGTACTTCCTTTAAAGCCACAATATGTAATTTTCTGCCGCTAGAGGTTGCTTATTCAAAATGAAGGCGTAGCTTGATGACACCTGGATTTCACAGAGCTTTTATTATGCCGCAGATGACCGCTTTTTCTGGTCATGCGATTGATATTGGTCATTGATAATAATAAGAAATGTTTCTTGAATCTGATTTCTGAAGGATCATGTGACACTGAAGCCTGGAGTAATGATGCTGAATGTTCAGCTTTGACATCACAGGAATAATATATTAAAAATAGAAAATAGTTAACATTAACGTTGTACTGTATTTCTTTTACCATAATTCAAATAAAATAAAAAACATTGATAATAGTAAGAACAATTCTGCTGGAGTTTAATGCTGGGGGGCATTCGAGGAACACTTGTCACATGGATTTAAGTGTCCCCAACAGCAAAACACTGAGAGACAACGAAGCCTCAAAGTCAAGGGTGGGCAGGAATGTCCTGAATAGACGGTTACATAAAAACCCTCAGCATGCTGCTTTTTTCCAGGCTGCAGCACTAAAGGACAAGACTGCAGAGTTTAGCAGGAGTTGTTCTATTTCAGCTCTTTCTAAAGTACAAACTTTCATAGTGCTTTCAAGAGGAACAGTTAACAAAGGGGCTATTTATTGTAGAGAGCATTCGAAGCATTTCTTCATTTTGTCTGATGCTTTTATCCAAAACATCTTTTAAGTATGAGTGTTCCCTAGGAATCAAACCCATGATGACCTTGGCACTTTTGGCACACAATGCTCAACCAGCCACCAAGTGCAGCCGAATAAGTACAGCTCCTTGTCTGTTATTCGAGTTTTAGAGAAATAACTGTTTAATGGCATCATCAAGTGTCTAAAATTGATTATATCCTCATAACTGAATGCATTAATGGGGACGTAATGGAGCCCTTTGGCTTCTGACTCATTTCACATGCCAGCCAGCAACAGACAATGCATATTTAAACACTGCCCTGTATATGCAGTGTATACATAATAATAAAAAAGATAACTACACTTTTTAAGGGTCATGTGAAAAAAAGTCAAGTGAACAACCGGAGGTCAAAAAGACAGGGTCATGGCACTAAAGTAGTGACCTGACCTAGATACTGTATTAACCCAGCTTCCAGATGTGAAGAAGTCTCACTGTACTACAATACACATGCTTTATTTTTAATGAGGGCTCTTAAAATCAACTTCGCTGTCATCCTGCAACCTCTCTGATGCTCTCCCTCGGTTTATTAAGAATATAAAATATTAATAATATATTTTAAAAATAAGAGAGCGGATAATGAAAATAACTGGTTGCAAGACACCTCATCTCTTTTCTCATTCTCTTCCCATCTTGTTTGTATAGGTATGATTAACTTCTCTGCTACTAAAAATATACTTTTGTAGTAATTTGTGATTGGTGTAGATAAGGATTTAAAAATATATATTTTATAAAGGTGTACTCATAAAGAGCAACTTCTAGGCAATGAAACATACTAGAAAACAATATTTATTATATTCCACAATTTTTAAGATTTTATATTATATAACATAATATTATATAATTATAGTTAAAATTTAGATTTTAGAACCAATATGTAGAACAAATTTAAGTTTTGTTTTTTTTCTACTTCGATAAAAAAAGAAGTTATCATTAGACTACAATATTACTAACAATAATCATGACTATTAATACTAATACTTAAATCATTTATGCAGTTATTACTATTTGCTATAGATGGTTTCAAGTTTATTTGTCTTTGTTTTGAGACATTTCTAGTTGTATTTAGAAGTAGCAACATTTCGAAAATGATTTATCTATTTACAAACTAATTTAAATGGAATTTAAAATGTAAGTTTCTAATTTTCTCCTGTATTTCTAAAATTGTGTAGCGCCTTCAACATTTATTTGGAGACTCACCGTTATTGCACAACTGAAATATGAACTCTATGGATGCTTAGGAGATCCACAAATTTAAGGTCACGTCTAAGTTAACAGTGTTGTGACATGCGTTCTGTCTCTTCCTGTGCAACAAAGTCTATCATTTTAAGAGCATATTAAGACTAAAAATGTTTCGCTTTTATGCATCAATATCCACAAAATGCACCAGTCACGACGTGATCCCTGTCCATACTGATATGGGAGAATTTAACTGTTTAAATGCAACAATGTAGCTATTGTGGCCATTGCATTCTTGTTAACCTTCCAATTTCTGTGGCTGTCGGCGTTCCGTGCAAGTTGCAAACTTCATTTCGCGGTCAAATTTATTAACGACATCACGTTATTTAACACATTCAAAAGTCAGACACATCCCAGAACAAACTATTGCAAGTTTCATCGGCCTAGCTAAGTCTTTCAAAATTACAAAAGACAAAATATGGATACAAAATGATCAAAATGTCGTTGTCTACTGTACCATTTTGATCCGAGGTCTCTAGCATCGAAGGAGTCCGCGAAAACCTCCATTTGCCCAGGACTTCCGCTCGCCATGTAATAGTACGTTGGATTTTCACATTTCTTCAGTTTTCCTTCCCCTTACTGTTTTTTTTCCGCCGTGCTAGCAGCATTCAGACAGACAAAAATGCAGAGGCTGCTTTTGCAGTAGGAATTGGTGATTGGAGCTCGGGGATCATATGGGCTTTTGTCAGAAGTTTTAAAGGGCCATTGCACTAGATATTTTTTTTTCTTGTCTGAGCTATAGTCTACATCTACAGCTAAAATAATAATCAACACGAACTGTCCTCATGGGGAGATGGAGCATTGTCTCTCAGGTGCTCATGACCTTGTATGTCAGACATCAACTTGCCTTGTGCAAAACATACTGCTAAACCCTGAAATCCATATTCCCTGTGTCTGAATATGCATACTGTTCTACTATATAGTGAATAGGATGTCCGGATATGCAGTTTTCATGAGACAATAGGCAAACAATATCCAGATACCATCTACAGGAGCTGAGGAACTGTCGGATGTGATTTGAGCAGCTCTTTTTATGTGTAAATGATTTTAAATACCAATAATTTTTTTCTTTATTTTTGAACAGAACTTAACAGTACAAGTAGTGTCTAGAAGTGTATGCACTACTACACACCTAAACAATTTATCAATAGTTCTTAATCAGAAAATTTAAATTCATACTCTGAAAGTACATGGATTTGGATGCCAGTGCAGTCCTGGTGTATCCTAGCAATTTGGAATGTGTCTGCCTTATTTGACACTTGATTTATATAATCAAACCCACTGTAGTACAGGACAAAATCAAAAAGTAAACATACTTGTAGACCTACTGTAGGTCAGTACTAACAAACAAGCCTGAAATTGACTTTCACCCAAAGGTTAGTTCACCCAAAAATGAAATTTATCCCATGATTTACGCACCCTCAAGCCATCCTAGGTGTATATGACTTTCTTCTTTCAGACGAACACAATCATTGTTATATAAAAAAATATCCAAGTTTCATAATGGCAGTGAATGGTAAATGGATTGAAGGTCAAAAAAGCACATCCATCTATCATAAAAGTATTCCACACGGCTCCGGAGGGTTAATAAAAGCCTTCTGAAGCAATGTAAGAAAAATATCCATATTTAAATCTTTACAGCCTAAAATATCTAGCTTCCGGCAGATGACCGTATGCAAGTCGACTTGCACTAAAAGAGTAACCTGTGACCCGACGCATGACCCATTTTTAAAGAGAAATGTCGTAGGATTTCGATATGAGGAGCTTGAATTTGTTGCCCAGCCCTATTTGTTTGAACTGCGAGGGGCGTCTTATGCTACTCCTACATCCTACATCACAAGTTACTCTTTTGACAAGTCGACTTGCGTACGGTCGTCTGCCGGAAGCTAGTTATTTTAGACTATAATGATTTTTCTTACAAAAACGCATCACTTCGCTTCAGAAGGTCTTTATTAAACCCCCGGAGCCGTGTGGACTACTTTTATGATGGATGGATGCACTTTTTTGACCTTCAAAATCTCATTTACCATTCACTGACATTATAAAGCTTGGAAGAGCCAGGGTATTTATTAATATAACTCCGATTGTGTTCGTCTGAAAAAAGAAAGTCATATACACCTAGGATGGCTTGAGGGTGAGTAAATTATGGGATAAATTTCATTTTTGGGTGAATTATTCCTTTGCATCCGCAATGACTGTATCCTGTTGCATAATAGTCAACTTTGTGTACATTCAATGAAACATGTAGGTGTTGCTACAAAAACATGTCATCACAGAATACACATTATTCAGCACTTATAGGATTTCACAAACAAATGTAGTTTTATTTACAGTTGGCAAGATTAGTTTCTTATATTTAAATGGTGCATCAATAAGCAGCACTAGATACATTCAGCAAAGACTTTTTGTTTTTATGTACAAATAAAAAAAATCCACTGAGGGCCAATCTTTTAAACACAAAACATTCATTTGGCCAAAACTAAACATTTCACATCCATGTCTACCGTTAACTGCGTGTTAAAAATCTTCCAAACATGACATTTCACAAGTTCTCATGTTCAAAAGACTGAGGTAAGTGGCTGTTTATATACAACCTTAGCTTTACAGTTCTATATGCATTTTTTCTTGGGAATAATATAAACAATGTACCAGAATAAAGCAGTGACATTCATACATGGACTCATGTGGGAAAATACAGTAGAACATATTCAAATTAAACATTACATGATGATACAGTGTACATCAAAATATTATATAAATTCACAAAACTTAAACTGAGACAATGGTTCAAAAAAGCATATGAAGGAGGATAAAAAAAGCTTCTTTTAAATTAAACTCAGCTGTATCGACTGCTTCGACTATGACTTCGCCGCCTGGACGAACTGCGACTGTAGGAGCGATATGACCTGAACGTGAAAACAGACATCAATGAATCAGCTACAGTGAGGCACATTATCAAATTCACACAAGACAGTTTTGATTTATTTATGATGTACCTGGACCTGCGATCAGAGCTCTCGCTTCTCCGACGCCCTCTTCTCCTGCTACGACTGCGGCTGCGACTAGAATAACTATCGTAAGAGTCAGACCTGTATTTACAGGAATAAAACAAATAATGCAAAGAATAACACTAAGTTGCAATAAAAGTGCATTATTTTGGCTCCATGCTTACCTTGATGTGTGGCGACCTCTATACCGACTTCTAGAACGGCTCCTACTGTCTGTGCGACTAAAACAAGATCACGTGGCTTCTTAATCGATCAGGAACATTTTAATCCCCATTACACACCAAAGGGTTCTTTAAAATACATATTAGACTGAAGCAGAGATAAATATCTTACCTACGATAACTTCGGTAGGTGCTACTTCGAGACCGAGAGTGCCCTCTACTATATCTACTCCTGCTTCTACTTCTACTGTAGCTCCTGTGTGAAAAATTAAAACATACAAAACTGACTTGACTTGAAAGATTGGACATATGTAGACATGAAAACAATGCCTGTTGTAACCAACCTGGAAGAGTAGGTGTAGCTTCTGGACCTGCTCCTGGAGTGGCTATATGAATGGGACCTACTTCTACGGTCGGACCTGTGACTGGACCCAGATCTTGACTTGTTCTGAGAGTGACTAAGGGATCCAGCTCTTTCTCCTGTTGCTGGAAGAGAGTCTTCTTCACTTGAGCTGTCTGGATTTCTGGGTCTCTGATTTAACCGAGCCGTCTTTCGTACCTCGTCAAAGAGGGATCCTGGACGGACTCTACTCTTACTCTTGATCTCGATCTTGAGACCCTGATTCTTTCCTTCCAGTTGATCTAGCTGTTTGTTTATTTTCATAATGAAAGGCTTTGTAATTATGGACTGTACAACATTCATGTCTGTCAAAGGTTTCCATTTATTATCAACTGCTGAGAAAGAAGTGTCACCAGGTACAGTTTCCTCTGGCTGACTGCCATGAGATAAAGCAGGTCCAATATTAATAAAGTTTCCTTTTTCCATTTGAGGTGGAACAAGCACACTACCATTATTCAGAATATTTTTCAGTGGGGAAAAGCCAATCGCTTTGGGCCCTGTTTGCTCAGCCTCTTGGATGCGCTCTGGAGAATATATCTCAACTTTATTTGGGTCTATTGGTTTGATACTTGCCAAGTTAGTGTCTGAAAGATTGGTCTCTGGATCTGTGGATGAATTTGGAATCTCTAGATGGCTTTGAGTTGGACTTCTTTTAGTATTGCGTTTTAGCTTTGATTTTTGGCTTTCGGTTATCTTCTTATTCTCATCGATACTTTTAGAAGACTCTACTGAAAACTTATCTTGCGATGATTCAATAATCCCTTGACCCTCATCCTTATTCTCTAAAACTTGGGGCTTGACCTTTCCAGATTTTACATGCCTTTTTACACCATCACTGACAGAGTCAGGGTTTGCTATGTATAATTGTTTTGATTGAGTGACTGAATCATCCTCTTCACCTTCATCACCAAACTCCAGTGGAGGCTGCCAGTGAAATGTCTCTTTTGGCTTCTGGTGCTTCTTGGATTTCTTTGCCTTGGATCTGTGAGATCCGGACCTGGAAGAGTTCCTCCTTTTGTGCTTGTGCTTCCGCTTGGCTTTCTTGCTCTTGTGTTTTGAAATTTTTGTGTCTGCCGGCTGTTCCTCATTACCTTTTAATAGCTTGAGCATTTCTGCCCCATGGTTTGACCATAAAGGGTCATCATCCTCTGATTCTGAACTAGCCTCTCCTTCCTCTTTTTCAGACACATGTTTGGCATCACCACCTACCTTTTTGTTTGGCATTTCAGAGTCACTTTCAGACTCCCAGCAACGAGCCAAAATCTGCCTCTTTTTTGTTTCAGTAAGTCCGTCCTCCTTAACAGGGATTTGGTTGTGTTCTGCAGCAGTATTAGTCTTACTTGAGTTCTCGTCTTCACTTTCCCATCCTGATGCATTGTTGTTGTTTGGTTCTTTACTTTGAATGGGGTTCTTGCTTTTTATTGCCACTGCCTGTAGATCTGACAGAGAATCTAGTGTGTTTCTCTGTACCAAGGAATCATTGTGTCTGTGGATAGGACTGTATGGACTATCAGATACATCCTGTGAGGAGGGAGATGTATATCTGTGGCCACTACCATGATTTGCATGCTTGTGCCTCTTTTGGCCACTACAATGTTTTTTCTTTTTTTCAGTGGATTTTTCTTTGTTTGAACCATATGATTCTGACCTACTGCAGGAGGAAGATCTGCTGCCATACTGACTCAGTGATTTGCTGATGCTTCTTGATCGACTACGTGACCTGCTCCTGGACAAACTGCTTTGCAGGAGCCTATCAGGAACATTATTGTTACTGCTGCTTGGGCCTCTGTAACTAACAGCCATGTCTGGCTTTGAAGAGGACATTTTTTCCAGAGGTACATTTGATGATGGGCTGATCAGTGCATTTGAAGCTGGGGTTGATTTTACATTGATCTCTTGGATGCGAACGTAAGAGGGTTTCCAGGGTTTCTGGCCTGGTTTCCATCGAGAGGGAGGTGGACTGTCACTCAAAGGCAAAACAGAGACACTCTCTGAAGATGCTGCTGGTGGTGCTTTAGGTTCTTCACCTTGAACCGATCTAGGGACAGGCTTGTCTAATTTGGAAATACCACCCTCTGTAGACTTTGACTTTCGAGGGGATCTCAACTCATTTCTTTTCCTGGAACGTGGTGGGGTTTCTGAACTATACCTAGAGTTTGATCTTGTTCTTGACCTTGTCCTGTATCTGGATCGAGAACGAGACAGTGACCTAGAATGTGTAACAGACCGCCCTGATCGACTACGACTTGACCTCACAGATGACCGACCCTGCCTCTCAGACCTTGAGCGACTTCTGGAATAGGATCTGCTCCTGGACTTCGAATAAGATCGTGAATCTTTAGAAGAGCTTGATAAGTAACGTCTCCTTTCTGACTCAGATCGATATGATCTGTGGGAGTGACGCGAGGACGAACGAGAATAAGAACGAGAGCGCGATCGAGAATGTCTCCTTTCAGCATGGCCTGTGTGTTTTGACCTCTTACCTGAGGACCCATTCATCTCACCCTCAGACACGGAGGTCTCCTTAGTCTTGTTCTTTTTATGTTTCTTTGAGTGCTTTCGTTTCTTATTTTTCTTCTTGCGTTTGGTTTTCTTTTTTTCTTTTCTGGATTGATACTGGCTGGAGTATATAGAGGCCCCACTTAAGGAATGCTCTTCTGATCTTGACCTAGACCTTGGGGTGTCACTTCTGTCATCCCATCTGTTTGAACAATAGTTAAAAAATGACAGGAAGTAAAAATCTTTGTTCCAACTAGGGCTGGGCGATACGGCCAAAAAAAGTTATCACGATAAAATTTTGTATCAGATAATTATCACAATAAATGTCAAATCTTTATTTCTTCAAAGTTTAAAGGCAGGTTTTTGCTCCTGAGTGAAAGTTGTAGAAACCAGACAGTAAATTGTGGTTTTATCATCAGAACATGACACATGAACACTTGCCAAACATGTGAATGTTTCACAAATTAATATTACGTTTTATCACTTAGAAATGTGCGTGACAGTAGATTAAGTTGACAGTAACAGTAGCCTGAGTTGGGATGCAGATGTAAATTTTTGTTCATATAAAAAAAAAAAAATTAATGAAAAAAAGGTGTAACATCTGTAAAAATTGTAATAACCTAATTTCTATAGGGTAAAATTTCATAGGCTAATTTTCATAGGATGGTAGGGTAATTCTTAGTATTTGGATTGTGTTAACAACAGGTAAAACCATGCACTGCACCTCACTACCACCATGGTAAAAAGTAACTATTGTTTCTATGGTATTTATGAAAAACAGTGGCCTAAATACATTTAATATAATACAAATACACAAAAACTGCTATAGCTTAATAATAAAAAATACTGTAATTAATTTAATGCATTATTAAAGTAATACATTTAATGTCTACATTAATAATATGAATATCCCACATTTCTGCCATAATACCATGGTTACAGTTAGTGTTACTAAAGTAAATCCACAGTAAATGTTTGTGATTTGTGGACTGAAAACTGAATCTGTACTTTTGTTATAATTTTATTAATTTTTATAAAATTATATTGTCATAATTATTGCTCAGCCCTAGTTCCAACTATGCTTTTCATAAAAACGCATTTCAGAAAGCATATCAAAAGAATATGAACCTGGATAAACCAGAAATAAACTCCCAATATTTGCTTGCTAAATATAATAATTCTGATGAAAAATACAGTAATTAATTCATACTTTCATGCATAATATACCTTTCTCCTTTACTCCATCTCTCCACACTGGGGGGCTGGTAAGCCTTGGTCCTCTGCATTTCCTCTTTCCAGTGTGGGGGAGTCTCACTGCTCCCCCGTTCCCCTTCTGACTCCGATCGGGACTTTGACCGAGGGGGTGTATGGTACCTCTGCAGGGGGAATAAAAAAACAACAACGTGTCATGCATGGCCAATCAAACAGATTAACATTTTCATCAAGCACTTTTTAAAGAGTTAATGTCAAATCATTATAATTAGATCATTAGAATTTGAATAAAAACAGCTGATATAGTTTTGGGTTTAAAAAAAAAAAAAACACATTTTGTCCGCTGTCCTTTCTTCAATGTCATTCTGTGTCTATTTTTTTCTGTATGTGGTATAAACGTAATTCATGGCTGTCATACCATAGTTCCGCGTCCTTTGATCTTGCGTCCAGATTTTGTGACAGCTGGTTTGGTGTCATTTGGTGCCGTGTCCAGTACAACCCTATAGTGGGGAGATCAGTTTCAAGACTCTAACTCTTTTGGATTAAAATATAGTATCAAAACTGAGCCATGTATTTCAGGGATTAATCATTAAAATATTAATCACTATGGTTCGCTTATAAAAAATTACCCCAGATTTTCAGATATTATCTAACAACTGGGGATGGAGATGAAAGATTCTTGTGATGTTTGAATGAAAAGAGAAACATCTGTTTGTTGAATTGTACAAAATGACACTAACGTTTTTATTTTCTCCTCCTGGGAAGGCATGTCTCTGCGGAGCAGGAAACGGTTCTCTGGCACGGGTGGGATCTCTTCTGGTCGAACCACAGGCTTCTCCCTTTTCACATTCTGCTCAGCCTCACCATCATCGTCCTCTGCCATCTCTCCCTCAGCATGACTGTGAATCAGGAAAACGTATATTTATATTATACAACCATATAAAGGCATGAACAACAATAATTAATCAGCTCAGATTCCTGAATTATTCTTTAGAATGGATTTGAAAAGTTGATAAATATACTATATTTCCAGAGACAATGTCATACTGTCAAATAGCTGAAAAGTATCAGTATAGGTGAATAGCAAATGTTATTGCTTTAGATTACTGTCTGAATAACAAATAAAATGCAAACAGATGCTTTCATTGTGCATAATAGGAAATTGAACAAGTAATTTACCTTCCATGTCCTGCTGTTTTAACTGTGTCTTTCTCCTTCTTTGTCTCTTTTCTTTTTCTCTTTGAGTGTTTACTCTTTGAGTTTCTTTTCCTCTTTCGAGATGCATACTTTTTGTCAGACTCTCCTTCAGAGGAGGAAAACTGAGATGAAGACTCTGAGGAGCTCTGAAAGTCATCCTCAGAATGGAACGCTTTCCTCCTTTTGCCTTGAAGAACTACAGAAAATACATCAAACTTTATTGAACAGATGTAATTTATTCATTCTCTTTATTTCTGCTTACATTATCAAAGCACAGAGCATGTGATTTTATTAGTTTATTTTTAACTTGAACCATTAAACAACATATAATGAACAACACACTGTCCAAAAAGTACAGCAAATCATAACATATGTTATATTTGATATATATCTGTAAGGAGCAGGATTTTGGACCAATGAGATTTCACCTAGGGCGGGGCTGTCCAGAATGACATGATCAAAATAGAAATTAAGCGACTGGCTAAATGTCTTGTTGCACATCACCTGCTATGGTTGGTTAAAGCAAAAAATCAACATGGAGAAGTGATTTGTTACTTGATGCTTTGTCATGTCATGCCTGGTTAGGACACAGTGCAAGTGTATGTATTAAAATAGGGGTCTGCAGTATTTCAAAGCACCCGTTCTATTTTTAAACACCATATTTCACCCCACAATGCAGTTTATGTGGAGATTACAAAAATATTCTCCATTAGGTAAAGACAAGTTCAGACAGCATAATGACAGGCGGCAGGTCTGCAGCCAAAATTCCTAGTTTGTCTCTCACACACAGGAACAAGCTTACCATCATTAGCAGACTTTGTAATCAGCTGTCCACAGTCAATCACTCTGACGTCAGCATAGGGTCTGCTGGCTGAGTCAGTCTTCAGTCCCTCGATTTTCTTTATGACCTCAAAGCCCGAGATGACCAGCCCAAAGACCACATGCACTCTAAATTAAACCAACAATCCTTACAGTTACAAGAAATTGTGGGATTTAAGAGAAAATATTGCATACAAATCATCCTATAAACGTATAATAAATTATTTCTAAACTTTAAATTAGGGATGCACCGATATGAACATTTTGGCCAATGCGATAACTATTTGTATTTGAAAGCTGATAACTGATATATTGGCCGATAAATCTAAATTTTTATATAATTTTTGAGAGCCTGATTACACCATTAAAAGCCATGACCCAAGCACACAATTATAATCTTCTCATTATAATTTTATGTAGCCTATATGACAAACTTCTGCTGCACTTAAGTGTACTTTCCTTTTTGACGTGATTTCAATCATATTTCAAGCAATTCGAAACTATCATGGTGAACAGTGCGCATCTGAAGTGTCTCAGCTGAAGGAAATAACCCATTATTTATCGGCTTTAATATATCGGCCAAATTTTCTTATCGGAACATTAAAAATTAACACACTATATTGCCAAAAGTTTTGGGATGTCTGCCTTTACACGCACATAAACTTTAATGACATCCCATTCTTAATCCGTAGAGTTTAATATGGAGTTGGCCCACCCTTTGCAGCTATAACAGCTTCAACTTCTCTGGGAAGGCTTTCCACATGATTTAGGAGTGTGTTTATGGGATTTTTTGACCATTCTTCCAGAAGCGCATTTGTGAGGTCAGGCACTGATGTTGGGCGAGAAGGCCTGGCTTGCAGTCTCCGCTCTAATTCATCCCAAAGGTGTTCTATCGGGTTGAGGTCAGGACTCTGTGCAGGCCAGTCAAGTTCCTCCACACCAAACTCGCTCATCCATGTCTTTATGGACCTTGTTTTGTGCACTGGTGCGCAGTCATGTTGGAACAGGAAGGGACCATCCACAAACTGTTCCCACAAAGTTGAGAGCATGAAATGGTCCAAAATGTCTTGTTATGCTGAAGCATTAAGAGTTCCTCTCACTGGAACTAAGGGGCCATGCCCCGAAAAAACAACCAAACTTTACACTTGGTACAATGCAGTCAGGCAAGTACCGTTCTCCTGGCAACCACCAAACCCAGACTCGTCCATCGGATTGCCAGACAGAGAAGCGTGATTCGTCACTCCAGAGAACATGTCTCCACTGCTCCAGTGGCGGCGTGCTTTACACCACTGCATCCAACGCTTAGCATTGCACTTGGTGATGGCTTGGATGCAGCTGCTCGGCCATGGAAACACACAAAGTTTGGAGGTCTGTAGCTATTGACTCTGCAGAAAGTTGGCGACTTCTGTGCACTGTGCGCCTCAGCATGTGCTGACCCCGCTGTGTGATTTTACGTGGCTTAGTGGCTGAGTTGCTGTTGTTCCCAATTGCTTCCACTTTGTTTTAAAGGGGTGATGAATTGAAAAATTAACTTTCCCTTGAGCCTTTGATATATAAAAGCTCATGGTAATATAAGAATATCCTGTAAGTTTCAGAGCTGAAAACTTCCTAGTTAGTCAAAGAAAAGCTTTTATAGACACCAGGCCCAGAAAACGCCAGCTCTCAAATATATACTGATCTATGACTAAATAGAAGGGGGAAACGCCGCCTCTACAGATAAATATGTACGCTTCTGCTTCTGTAGCCCCGCCCACCGACTCGCTACCGAGCTGTAAACATGCCGAAGACAGCAATATATTGCGTTGTGCCTGGTTGTGGAAGAACACAGTCGCTGCATAAGCATCCTTTGGAATCTAATATTAGAAATGAGTGGTTGAACTTTATTTTTAATGAAGTTCCAGCTCACGTGGGGAAGTCATTGCGCGTTTGCTCGCTTCATTTCACCGCAGAATCGTTTGAAAACAAGACACAGATCAATATTGGATTTGCAGTCAGATTGAGATTAAAACACAATGCTGTGCCTTCTATATTGGATCCGACAGGAATGGTGCAACACACTTATGTGAGTAAAACATGTTTTTTATATGTGATAGTATTGCATTGTTACAGATCAGGACTATGTGTTGTCCAGACAGGCTACCAAAACGTAAGCCCGGCCTGCCGACGGGCTATCTTAAATAGTGAAATAACATTCCTTTCCTGATGTGCGTTGTTCACTCTCTTGACTTGATATTTGAAGGGCGCGCGCGCGTGTGTGTGATGCACGGTTCACGGTTATATTCACCGATCGGGCGGGCCAAGTAATAAAAAAAAATAACATTCCAATCAATCGCGGGTGGATGAGAGATGAATCATTGTGTTTGTTTGATAAAGACATTTTGCGAGCCCTGTGAGCGAATCATTCCGGTTGCCGTTTCCCCCCATGCTTTCAAAACAATTCCCACATGTACTGACAGGGGAGCTGAAGCTCATTAAATATGCAAATATTATCCAATCCTAGCCGTGGGCGTTTACTTCCAAGTCTTCAGTGCGGCACGCCCATTAAAACCTAGCGTTTCTTGAGAGAGCCTCAAAACCAGGGTAGAAAATAGCCTATTACTTATTCATTATAATGTTTTTGAATGTTAAAAACCACGCAAACGTCATAAGTTAACCTCAGACAACAGTATAAAAAAATTTAAAACGCCAGTTCATGACCCCTTTAATACCACTAACAGCTGACCGTGGAATATTTAGTAGTGAGGAAATTTCACACCTGGACTTATTGCACAGGTGGCAACCTATCACGGTACCATGCTTGAATTCACTGAGCTCCTGAGAGCGACCCATTCTTTCACAAACATTTGTAGAAGCAGTTTGCATGCCTAGGTGCTTAATTTTATACATCTGTGACCATGGAAGTGATTGGAACACCTGAATTCAATGATTTGGAGGGGTGTCCCAATACTTTTGGCAATATAGTGTATATCAGCCGATACCGATATGGTGGCCGATATATCGTGTATCCCCACTTTAAATAAGTATTTTAAAGTAATTTTCTGATAAAACTGGTTAAATTAAGCCATTGGATCATTATGAACGTACCCATCTAGGTGAGGCGCTGTCTTTGTAGTTCTGTTATGAGGCAAATTACATAATGGAGTCCAGGTCATCCAACAGGTACATGTGGGGGGAAAAAATAAAGGGAAGAAAATTTAGTCCAAAAAAATAAATAAATACATTCCGTCTTTCATCAAGAAGAAATTTTAGTGTATCTATTTAAACACTGAAGAATGTAAAACCACAAACCAGCAGTGCTTGCACAATAACTTTGGCTGGATGAATAAATACTAATGATGAACAGGAACAGGTGCAACATCTGCCAACATTATGCTGACAAAACCAATTAAATCCATTTAAAAATATCATAGGGACAACTTCAATTAGAAATCAGTGTGTCCATGGCAGGAAAATACATCCTGTAATGCTAAACTTGAAATACATCAATAATTGAAAGCCATCAGGTTCTCTGTGATGGGAGAACAGGTTTTTAATGAGGTAAAACATTATTTAAAGATAAACAAAAAGCCAGTGCTAGCTAAAAAGCAACCAGAAATACACAGTCAGGAGAGAGAAGCACAGCCTTGGAGAGACACTTTACCTTGGTAGAGCAGGATGCTAGAGTTTCTGCAAATTTTACACAAAAACGGCAAGAGAAAAATTGTAATACATTTGTAGGCAAAAAAGGAATTTCTTTCTGATTTAAAAATATTTCTAAATGCACACTGACAAGGGAAAAGGGGAGATGAAAATGCACCTGCATCCCACATGAACATGTACACTATATAGAGTCTCCAAAATAAAAGAGTCAGAATTTATATATATATATATAAATATATACACACACATGTATGGTAAAGAGATTTAAGAGGTCTGGAAAAGTGAGACAGCGTGAGCGTGAACAGCAAAAGGAACATCACTAGTGTGATCGTCACTAAAATTGTATTGAGATGTCAACAAATTTGAAACAACATAAGTATGAGACAATTATACTGGAGCTAAAGTTAGAAGCCCAGATGTTCATTGTGTTTTTGGGCAAGCTCTTAAAACAGATACAGGCTTTCGAACGCACATTATTATAAGTTGCACCACAGTGCAAAGGCTATGGACTGAGTTCTGTAGAAATGATCTTGAACTCTAGGGGAATATGCAATCTATACATATTGCATGTGTCATTTAATAGTGACCAATCAGTCATATTAAATGGTTAGCAAAAGATCTGGTGATGAATGGTTGTTTCTTAACACACATACACCCTCTCTAAGTTTTATACCAGAGTAAATACTACTTACATGAAGAACTGGGACCCATTTGTGTCTTTGCCACGGTTGGCCATCGACAAAAGGAAGGCTCTGTCATGTTTGAGAGTAAAGTTCTCATCTGTTGAAGAGAGATACGGACAAAGAAGGACACTGAGTGCTTGTCGACTGCTTCAAAAAAATCGGGTTAAGGAGAAAGACTGCAGCAGGAAAAGAGACGTTCATGAACACCTGTCATCAGTGATGCTTCTATCCTGCTTCTGAACTCTGAGTGTTTCTTATGCTCTTTAGTGTAAAAGCAGAGACTGTCTATCTTGAGAGCTACTAAAACAACTACAGTTTATGCCAAATTACTTCTTAATTGGATAGTTCACCCAAAACTGAAAATTCTCATTCTCATGACATTCCAGACCAGGTGATTTACTTTCTTCTGTGGAGACCACGAGAAGAAGACAATCAAATACAGTTATATTTTATGCAACTGCTGGAACTTTTAAGCTTTAAATAAAGGATTAGTTCACAATAAAATGAAAATTACCCCATGATTTACTCACCCTCAAGCCATCCTAGGTGTAAATGACTTTCTTCTTTCTGATGAACACAATCAGAGTTATATTAATAAATATCTTGATGCTTCCAAGCTTTATAATGGCAGTGACGGGGTCCATTGAGTTTGAAGCTCAAAAAAGCACATCCATCCATCATAAACGTCCACACGGCTCCGGAGGGTTAAACAAGGCCTTCTAAAGTGAATCGATGGGGTTTTGTAAGAAAAATATACATATTTAAAACTTTATAAAGTGAAATATCTAGCTTCCGCCAGACCGCCTTCCATATTCAACTTACGAAAAAGGCGTAACTGGCGTGACATATCACTAGAACGTAGCGTAAGCATTTTGAACTGCGAGAGGCGTTACACTTTCTGCATAAGTTGAATATGGAAGGTGGACTGGCGGAAGCTAGATATTTTACTTTATACAATTTTAAATATGGATATTTTCCTTATAAAACCCCACCGATTAGCTTCAGAAGGCCTTTATTAACCCCCCGGAGCCGTGTGGAGTACGTTTTTGAGGAGGGATGGATGCACTTTTTTGAGCTTCAAACTCAATGGACCCCGTCACTGCCATTATAAAGCTTGGAAGCATCAGGATATTTATTAATATAACTCCGATTGTGCTCATCAGAAAGAAGAAAGTCATATACACCTAGGATGGCTTGAGGGTGAGTAAATCACAGTAAAATTAACTCCTTTAAGTTAATAAAAAGTATTGTAAACGTTTATTGCAATTGCATAGAAAAGATTGACCTGCACATTATTTAACTTTTCTTGTTTTTTTCACTGAAGAAATAAAGTCATGTATATTTGGAACGACATGAGAGATGAATAAATGACCATTTTTGGGTGAACTAATACTTTTCAAGAGTATTGTATTACATGACAAGCCATCCTGGAACAATAAAGAAAGAAACACAATAAAACAACAACAAAAAAAGAGAAGTCAGTCAACCTAATCAATTTCAAGGTCCACATATCCATGAGCACACTGTGCAGTGTGGACGTTTTGGTCATGGTTCACATATGGGATTGGGAATAGGGAATGTTTAGTCTACATTGTGTTACTGCACTGTGTACATCTCTTACCTTCTCATTTTGCAAAAGACCACAATCTCTATAAATAAAAGAATATGTTGAAAATTTTAGGCAAGAAGACTGGACCTTTAAATGAATAAATAGCCCTTAATCTCCATGCTGACTCAAAAAGAAGATCACATGAATAACAGAATCAAGATTCTCAGCAACAGCGAGATAAAAAAAAACAATGGCTGGTAAATCATGCACAGAACTGAGATGCCCATTCAAAAGTCATGCAAAAGATGTTAAAACAATCAAATTAAGAGACCTTGCTAAGGCTACTGAGTGCTTGAGAAAGAACAGAACGTATCAGAAGATGGCTTACCTTCAAAGAAACCACCATATATAGATTCTCCTCCTCTTCCATTGCCTAAGCAAAGAAAAGCACATTCATTCATAAACACACAGACAATTGAATATAACCAATAAACGCATAAGATCTTGTGCTAAGGCATATCTGAGTCAATTATGAGTATGGCTGCACATACCCTCCGTGAAATCACCCCCCTGGATCATGAAGTTCTTTACAACTCGATGGAAAGTTGAGCCTTTATAGCATAATTTTTTTCCTGTAGTTTTGCCACTGCCTTTCTCGCCTGCAAGCAAACCAAAGAAATACATCATTTCTGATTACTTTTATATAACAGACCTAGTATGTGCAGCTCAAAAATTTACCAGAGACCAAGATTTCACAGACTAAGCTCTTAAAAATGTGGACAAACTTAACCAATTAATACTAATACTATAAAGTACAGTACTCTGAATTAAAAAACTGGAATTAGTTCTAAAGTATACAATTACATAGATAGCAAAAGGATAATCCAATCTGATCAATATGGAAGAGATTCCAATAAAACCGAAATGAATACGGGTGGGTGAGAGTGTGGGTGACATGGGGATATATGTAACAACAGTCAGCTGAAGGCATGTGTCTCTCATTTCAATCTCAGCTGGTGAGAAAAAAGATCCCTGCATTGACCCAAAGCATTACCAACTTAAATTTATGACCAAACCATCTCAACACAGACTAACGCAGCTTCTGTCTTCTAGGAACAGGCTGTAAATACAGCCAGGATTTTGTCACCTTCTTCAGGTTTATTTTGGTGCTATTTCCCTATAAGTTATGCTTGTGTACATGGACATGAATTGGTATCGGAGCTCTTTACAGGTTTAAAGACCCAGTCTAGGTAAAATAACTTGCTGTAGCAAGATAAAGCAATTTCTGTCAAGTATACGTACCAGTGCACAGGCAAAGAAAATTTTTACTTGACTTGGGACAAACGTCAGAGAACAGTTGAAAGACAATTCGTCCAACTAGAAGAAAGCAAAAAGAATCGTTATACTCATAAGGTTTAAGCTTGCTGATAAAAAAAGTTTTGTTAGATTAATGCGACTATAACTGCTATAAGCTAGAACTATCAGGTTGATTTCAGTGTGGCAAACGGCAACACTTCCTTTATATTCAAATACAAGAGCATTCAAATTTAAGTGTGTTTTTGCATAGTACATAAAGCCAGGCCTATCCAATTAATTTATAAGTGAAAAAATAAATATAAACAGGGTGTTAAAACATTTGCTTTGTAAAATAATAGCTGTAAAATCACTAAATAAGAGGTTTTGGCTTCATGATGCAGACGTCGCTCTTAAAACACATAATTAGTGGTAGACTGGGGTGAAAACCAGACGTTATAGTACACACTATAAGTCTGTGGTTCATTAAAACAGCCCTGCAGGTCAGGGTGTGGACTGCCACAACAGCTTCTCACACATTGGCAGTGGCACAGGAATATTAACTGCCATTACCCTTGCAAAACATACACATATAATGTTACGCTTTCGGTATTAGGCATGTATTATTAGCTGGTTTAACTCTTTATACTTTGTACAAGCTCCATAACATCAAAATTTCAGCACAAAATGCTTATGGTTATAGATCTCTGAACCCCTTTTAAATGATACTATTTACAACATTTAATCAAAAACACTGATGTTGACTGCTAAAGTAGTTGATTTTGAAATACAATACCAACATATATAAATAATAACTTAAAAGCAAACCTTTTAAGCATTTCTCTATCAAAACTTGTACTTTTAACTATTTGACCTTCACACAAGACTATTTCAGAACAGCAATGATTGTCACATCTTACCTGGTTCTCTGTTGATTTCCACATCAAAATAGCACTGAGGGCGATCTTTTACCCCCATTTTGTAAAGAGTGGGCTTCCTGTAGTGTGAAATCACAGCAAAACACGGTTACATTTTGTATTCCCAATCACCTACACCAGAAAGAAATACATTTCACTTCAGATATCTTCCAGGATATTGTTTCTCTCCAGTTTCAGGTGGATCCTGAACAGAAAGTCAGACACTGAGATTGGGGAAGTGTTTCGGTTAACCAATGAGATGCAAATCTCCATGCATGCCCCTCCAACCTCAACTTCCACCCCCTTTTTTGAGAACTGCTCTGTCTGTCACCGGGTCTGCTGTTGGACACCACCCTAGTGTGATGAATGAGACATTGTTGCTGTGAAGTGTGCTGTCATCCTGAACTAGGAACCCTGGTTAAACCAGATGTGCGCTATCTTTGGGGCTAGAAACGTTTGTGTGGGGAGGAGCCCCAAATATAGCTTAGTAATGGACCAAACAAATTAAAACAAGAACTAAGCATGTAGGTAAAAAATGATAGGAAATATTACATCTTTATCCTGTCACACAGCACTGACTTACTTTCCCTTGAATCACAAACAATAAAGTCTTTTAGCTGAACAGAGGAATGGCTTGCCATCAGATTAACACACAATCTCAAATTACAAGAAGGGAATGATGTTATTAAACTTCCTTATGGCACATATTATATTACAACCACAGAAAATGTCACGCCAGCTGCTTTCCCATATCAAAATAACTCGGTCCTCTTAATTGTTACTTGGTGAAATGGCAAATGTCAGATTAAATGTCACAAGAGGACATTTTCATCATGTGTTAGACATGGAAAACACATTAAAATACAAGAGATACACCCCAGTTCGACTTAAGTCATTACAATAAACACACACTTGATCACTTCTTAAATTAAGCTAGATTAAAACAAAGGTGTTTTTTTTCCAATAAGCATAGAGTTGTTGTTCAATAGACTTGGAGCACTTATTACAACACCTACAAACAATATATGCAGTTATAATCCAGTCTCTCTACTATCATGTTACATAATGTAGATCAGGCAAACGGCCAATCTCTGACTGTACTTCCTAATACAATAACATGTTTATTTACTAAAGTATGACAGTAGCAGTCATTTAGGGGTTCGAATAAATGTGCTGAGCCTTGAATCAGAAACACGCAGTTACTAAATATGCACAAAAAAGATCACAATAAGTATGATAATGATATCAATTAATGAACTCGAAATGAACCACAGTGTTCTGGAGAAACTAAAATGAGGTCTCTCCTTGATAATAGTCTCTCCTTGAGACTAGTAAATTAGCCAATTGCTAAAGACATTAGCACGGGTAGCAAAAACAACACCTCATGACTGAGGTCAAACAAAAACAATTTCTACTTAAAATTGTTATTTAAAAAACATAACTGTAAATAATACATGATTTAGTTTTGGTTAAAAGTCGTTTGAATGCTGACTGGCTAACATTGTTTACCATTTAAAGCTAACGATGTTTTATAAGAACCTATAAAAGGCATCTTCAGTGTTAATTTATTACATTAAAAACAGTATGACTCAGATATAGTCCTATTCATGTACTGACAGAAACATATAATTTTACTGCATTGCACTTACCTGTATAGATAGTTAAAGAGCAAAAAACTAATTAAACCCGCTCTGTCGGCTGATCGCTGTAGCTCCTACTGTGTTGCCAGATCTCTCAGGAGAATTGCGCAACCTATTTTTGTTTGAGAGGTGTGGTAAAAGGGTGACTGGCTAGTTGTGTATGAATTATTAATTTACATAACCACTACAACACTCCTTCCCCCCCAAAAAAATCCCCCAAAACGGTATATTTATAGGCCACTTTATGAAAAACCCAAAAGGTGCGTATAAAAAGAAGTTATGGCAACACTGCTTTTCCTACTTCCTATTTTGCTTTTTACCATTTTTTTTACAGTCTGACACTCTATGCTTTTACACTGAGATGTTGCATAGTCGCCGACTATCGGAAACCCACAGCAAATGAGAATATCGAAAAATATTTATATCAGTTTATATTACTTATGTTATATTTGTTGACAAATGTAAAGGATGTTTTATATTTAATATTTTTTATCTTAATTGATTTTAATAATTAGTATATATATATATATATATATATATATTTTTTTTTAATCTATCTTTAGCTATAAACCAATGTAAGGACTTTTATTTTGAAATAACGGCTGCCGCCGGTGGTGACGCTCCTGTTTCCCATAATTCAGAGAGACAAACAAAAAGCCCTGGTCGCGTCTTTATATCAATATAAGTCATAAATAACTCTGTAATAATTATTTTGAGATATTTTTGACAGAGTTGTTATACACCTGCGCATTTTAAATCCACTGTTTGACATAATCAGTGTAAATGTATTGAGCTGTTGTAAGGTAAGGGACGATAAAGCGCATCTGCACCTGCTAGCAGTGCCTTGCAGAATGACTGTATTTGAACTACTGAAATAATTACAGGCAAATTAAAATCCAGTCCACATTTAATGATTTACCATGAAAATGTATATTTAAACTTTGCAAATGTGATCCAGTTAAGTTGGAACCAATGATTAGGCTATCGTACAGTCACAAACCAGTGGTGGATTCTTTTTCACTATTAAAACTATATAAAATTAAACTAATGTAGTATCTTGTTATAATGTAAAATAGATGGTAATTATATAGGTCTTTAGATTGCATAGACACACTACCAGTAAAACGTGTGTACACATTTCACCAAGTTCTGTAGTTTTTACTTTGTAATAATTATCTTCTCTCTGCTTTGTGTTCAGGATGTGTTCTCACAGAGACCTCCGAGGAGCATGTCACTGATCCTGTTTGCCTTTGTGGTCCGGGTCTGGGATGGACTCCCTCTCTCCGCCTCCACTGATTTCCTGCATAACAGGGAACTTCAGGAAAGAAAGCAACAGCTGAAAGTGATCTCAAAATCCCTAAGTTTATTACCAGAGAGGGGGACCATCAAAGGCCATGAACTCAACATTCAGTAGGTGCACTATATTGTGGACAACTCAGTGACTTTAAGTGGTTAAAAACCAAAAGGCTTCAGGTTCAAACCCACAATGTGTGCCTTTGAGCAACTCCAAATGGACCTGTACTACAAGTATTGTGTGCTGCTTTTAATAAATAATTACGCTAAAGTACAAAATCGGTAAAGATGCATGAGAATAAAGGCGATATATAAGTGAATCAAGTAGGGGTGTAACAATAATTCATGCCACAATACATCGCAATACAAAAATGCAACAATATGTTAAGTGCATAACGACAATAAGTACTGTGCATATTTCACCCAAAATGAAAGTTTACACATATTTAATGTAGAATCAAATATGGTAAACCCAGAAAGTCACACCTTCATTGTGCATGGTACCTTTTCAAATAAATAAAATAAAAATATTATTAATACATGAAAAAATAAATGCTTAATTTAAAAAATACAATATTTAAAAAACTTTTTAAATGTATGTAGTTACTCAGGGACCGAGTGCAAGCATACGTGTCATAATTCTGTATTTTTAGCTAAGCAGAATCATGAATAAGTCTATTCTGCTGTCACCATTGCCCTTTAAATGGGGGAGATGGACCACGTACAAGCCTATCCTAAAGTAATGCCAATTTTAGTGTTTTAATTAACAGTTTATCATGTTTTAGAAGTAGTAATTTAAAGTAGGCATGAAATGGAAGTTGCTATAGTCTTTTCTTCCCTATTGTGACGTATATCCAAGTGAAACGGTGTTTGTCCATCGGAAAATTGAGTCTGTCGTTTGCTATTGCTGTGATGTCATGTGAGTGACAGGTTGTCCTTATTTTGATTAAAGATTATGAGGGCATATGAATTTTAAAAATCATGATGTGCACAAATAATTCATTTATAATAGATTCTGCAATATTCCATTAAAAAATAAGAATAGTCAATTTTGATTTCATGGTGACTTTTTAAAAAAAAAACATACCACTTTATTTTTGCTTTGTTTAAAGTATTGTGAGATCAGTATTGTGTATCAAACCGAATCGTGACATGGGTGTATTGTTACACATCTAAGTGTTGCCATATCAGATACAGGAACTATAAGAATGTGCCTGGCCTTGTGTACCTGCTTTCTAGAGTCCGGGATAAGCCAAGGAAATTGGTGGCAGCCCTGTGAAGTCATTTGTTAACTAAGTGGTCTCTCTGTGTGTTGTAGCTTCCTCTCATCCGAGGGTGTGTCCTACATGAGCGTATGTGCATGCAGTCTCCCTGCTGCCACGGCCTTCTGCTTTTTGGAAGACTTGCGCTGGGAATTCACAGCATGCTTTGACAACTCTGCAGTGACCCTGGCAAGCAGGCCGTACCCATTTCTGGAGTTTGGTAAGGTGACAGAAAAATGCATCGATTGGATTTGATTGTATTTAAACCATGAAAATGCAATAGAGCTTGAAAGTAAGATAAGTTATGTTAACAATTCCACTAATAAGATGCTCATGTTTGTCTGATTTCAGATGGTGCCATTCAAAAACTCCAGCAGCATTATAACCAGAAAGGGGGTCCATCTCTGGAGGTGACCCTGGCCGAAGTGCAGGAAGACCTCAGGACCAGCCCCCCTCAGGTTCTCACCATGGAGGACGTGGAGCTCACCAATGGAGCAGCCAATGGGCATGTAGATCAAGCAGCTGCGTCAGGTTTGCTGTAGTGATGGTTACAGTTATTTCATGAGGTCTGCATCTTAAGTTGGACATATATGTTTGACTGATTATTTATCTCTGTTGATTTTAAAGGTCAAAGTCAGAGATTGGAACCAATCTCAGCGCCAGGGATCCTCTCACTGGTTCTTAACATCATGTGTGCTGCCCTCAACCTTATACGTGGTGTTCATCTTATTGAATACACCTTCCAGGTAACACCATAGTTCAATTTTTAGAAATGTTATGGCTGATAACCAATAAATGGCCAATATCACAATTCTATAATATTTAGTCTAAATAAAGTAAATATATTTACTATTTTGTCTAAATTGAACACTTAAAAACTAAAATCTGCTGTTTTAATTTAGGCATTATAATGTATATTAAGAAAAATGGATATTAATTTGTATTAATTTAGCTTAAGATTACATTATTAAATTATTTGTGTTTTTGAAGATTCTTTAAGTGAGTGTCAGATGGCCCAAAGGTAATCTAAATAAAAAATGAAGGCATTAATAAGAAACCCATACTGAATCTGTACATTTACAATTAATAACAAATGGAATGGAACGAATGCATGTATAACAAACTATATGAGGTGAACCCAGTACTATATATAAGATGTCAAATTGGTCACTCAAGACTCACTTATTCATATTTATTGAAAGGGGAAGAGAAAACGCTTTGTGTAAAAATTTGTAAACATATTTTAATAGAATGTCCATTTTTTAAAATGATATAGACATTTTTAAAAAGGTTTCTCCTGGAATAATTTTAGAATTTCTATCATTCAATTTCTATACTTGGTTTATTAAAAGTATAGGCAGACATACCATAAATTGATATTTGTATATTTTTCTAAATTTTCAAATATTACATTTTTTAATTGATCACTTATTAAATGAATTTTTGCCTAGTAGACATACCACAAAAGTGTGGCAACTTAGATAATTGTTTTTTTGGGGGATGGAGGAGATTTATATCTTGTCTGTCACCAGAATCACCACAAATTAGTTAAGCTAAAACTTGAACTTAATGAAACTTAATGAAAAGTTGTTTTCATTAATGGAAGTGAAGCTGAAATAAAAATATATGTTAATACTATAATTAATATAAAATAAGTTGAAGTACTAAAATAAAATAGATATTTAAAAAAAAAAATATATATATATATATATATTAATAAAAAAGACAAAAGCAAATAACAAAGTACTAAAAGTTAAATAAAACAACATAAAAATATTAAAATAAAAGCTAATTCAAAATATTAATAATTCTATAATAGTCTGTAAATAATAATAAAATAACACTGGTGCAAAATCCCTATAATAACTCCTGACATATAATTAATTAATGAAATTTCAGATTATAATTAACTGATTACCTTTTTATTTATGATATGAAAATTTTTTACAGGATGATTATGATGGTTTGTGGAATGTCGTGGCATTTCTTTTGGCATTTCTCTGCTGTGTTTGCCAGGTAAATTGTATTACCATTCTGCATGTGGCATTTATAACACCCACAAATGCACAAGTTTTTCTTGAAGCTGCTTAACTCAAATTATTGTCTCCTTCCCAACACAGTGTCATCTGTACTTGTTCCATACCTGCCAGAAGAAGTTGAAAGCCTTCACTCTTCTGACTCTCATCATCTTATGCAATGCTTTTCTCTTTGGCCTGAGGAACACCTGGCAGCTGGTCTTCCACATGTCCGTGGCCTGCCTCTCCACGCTGCTAACCCTCCACCGCAAACTGCTGGACAGGAACATGGACTGTGGAGTATGAGGGTGAGATACCAGCAGAACAGACAAGACTTTTTTACTCATGAACTTGTGGCTCACATAAACTGACATTGATTTTCGCTTTATCTCTTGGTTTGATCTAATGTTATTTTGGTTATTTTGTATTACATGGATAGTGAGTGCAATTACTTTTTTTTCAGGGGTCTTCAAATACATTGATACACATCAAAACTCAAGTTGTTAATGATATATTGTGAATGTAATATGGAGGAATTGATGAACAGACATGAAGGAAGCATTTTGTTGGTTCTATTAAGTTAATTTTATTTTTATTTATTTTCTGCAAAATAAGAATACTTACCATTGTTTAAGCTAATTTAAACTAATCTTTTTTGTGGGAAGGGTTTTTTTTTTTGTCAGTTGAATTGTTATAAAACTATAAATTCATTTGACATTGGTGGTCTTGTTTCAATATCAGGCATTTTAGAAGGAAAAATTAAGGAATTTAGTCTTTAGCTATTTCAATCTTTTTAAGCTTAAACATGATGTAATTTTATTTTTATTTTGGACAGTGTTGGATAGTTACAGCTATACTCCACAATACCTTCATTTCTTTTGTATTATATTCATGTTGTTCAGCTAGTCTTATGCCATACAAAAGAATTTTGTGTAGCCTTTCTATAATACTCATTCCAAAGACTATAAATCTGAAATCATTTCAACAAATTATCATAATACAGCATTCATTTATCAAGTTGGCAAGATGTAGACGGGAAGAACCGGTGCTTAAATTGCAGGAACTCCACTTCTATTTTCTTAAGAAAAAAAAAGATCATATATCTTTTTTTTTTTTTTGGTCTTTACATTTTAATGTTGATTTAAAGAACCTAGATTACATATTAATATGTAATTACATTATTTGCACTATTATTCTTCATTAAATAGACAAAAACCACCAGAACCTTTGTTTATTTTACAGCAGGCAGTATTATAATTTGATTGTTTATCCTGAAAAAACTTAATATTGAGTTTGTTCATCTTTTTTCAGTTCAATATGTTTAAAATAATACAGATATCATATAATTTTACACTGATGCAGAATATTATGTTTGTATACTGCATTTCTGTTTATTGCAAATGTCATGCACTCAAGCAATTCACATGGAAAAATCCGTTTTCAGACAAGTAATAAGTGTAGATGTAACAATAGTCAAATTCCTGAATTTTTACAAGCAAGCTGTGCTTCTAAATGGTTGGTGCAGAGTTGTCATTTTGCTGTGTAGTAGCAGCAGCTTGCATGTACAGATTTTGTCTGGGATAACATATAGTACTGTGGTACACTACAGTATGTTCATCTGTCAATGCCTTATTACATTATATAATTACAGCTATCAAAACAGAGGAGTGAGAATGTGTGTATGATCATTTTAAAGTGTGAAAATCACAACCAATGTGCAGTAAATCGAACATTTATTGTAATAATAGTGATGTAAGGGCTCTGTTTCTATTGACTGATTTCTAGATGTTCATTTCAGGATTGCATGACAAAGTAAAGTCACATGTTCTGATTTGCAATCATGGATTCTTAATCATACATTTTTACATTTTAAATGAGCATTTGATTGAGGGTTGCTGAGATCACTGTTCTCAGCCTTTTTAATGGATATTTACTCACTCATATAATACACAAAGTACTGTGTTTGTTGAATCTATGAGATATGTATTTTTATAATAATAGTTTTTCATGTTGTAGATGGATTAATTGTTTAGTTGCACAAAAGAGGAAACCTGTATTTAGATTAATTTTATCTCATTTGTGACTCATGTTTTTATAAAGCCTCTTTGTCAGTGAACTGTAATTGGTGCTGGAGGTTATTACTTGTAATATTTATATACACTTAGTAATAATAGTAGCTTGAGACCAATATTGTCTTATATCAACCTACATTTGATTCAGATGATGTATAGATTTAAAGGACTAAGGCAATTTTGTTGTCTTATATCCTGCTTAATGGACAAACACTTAGACAGACATTTGAATTGGTTTTGTTTCACTGGAAAACTGCTCTTTTAACTTCTACCAACATGAACCTCCAGCAACCAACTAAGAGTCCTCTAAAATGTGATCAAATTTGTGTGCACTATTCCCATGTCCTAAAACGGATTCAGATATTTAATATAAATCAGCAGCTGAATATAAGTACTGTGTGTTTGTGTTATTTGGCTGTTTTTTGAGCATTTTTACTGGTTGAAGCAAAGCTATGTACTATATACATTCATATTTTAATAGAAAAGAATTAGACAATCTATAGCTGACTCAAAAAATGGTTTTGATAATTAGACTAAACAGAGACAGTCATGTTGATACTACAGGTTTATAACTCTTTGTGAATGAAAGAGTGCAACAATTCATCTCATGAAAACAAAGTATTGTGCTTTAGAGACTGATAGTTGAAGTATCTCTGTAAAACAAAGGTTGCATCAGCACAAAATAATGATTTAGCTTATGTTCTAAAACACTTCAGAGCTTTTAAATGTAAGACCTTTGTGCTTTCTGTACTGTTTTCTAGCAATTTCATCTACTTTCTAATTCAAATGTAAGTGATGTTTCACTTCATCATAATTGACAGTTCTCAGTAAACTAGAGACTTCGCACGTGTTATACTGTTTCAATTGAGGCAATAGCTTTAGTGCATTAATATACCTGCATTAGAATTTGGAAGAACCAATCATTTGATATATTTTCTCAAGCAGTTCACCAAACAGACTCTCCCCCAGTTTCACAGATAAGGTCCCAGACTAAAATGCATGTTTGAGCTGTTTTAACTGAAAGCAACTTGCACTGACAGATATTAAAACATGTCAGTGCCCATTGTTTTGTCTCAATTATTTTTTTCTAAGACATGTTTATAAAAGCTACTTAAAGGTACAATATGTAATTTTTCACCGCTAGAGGTCACTTACTCAAAACAAAGACATTTGAGTGTATTGAAAGTTATGTTATAATGCTACTCTGTGCGTTCGCTCTGCGGCTACTATGAGACACTTGTTGCACACTGCAGTAAGCTAGATCAATATAAGCATGGTAAAACGTGGTACTCGCGGTAAATCAAGAAAACAAGATTTAAACAATAAGACTAACTGTGTTGAGCTATACACTCACCTAAAGGATTATTAGGAACACCTGTTCAATTTCTCATTAATGCAATTATCTAATCAACCAATCACATGGCAGTTGCTTCAATGCATTTAGGGGTGTGGTCCTGGTCAAGACAATCTCCTGAACTCCAAACTGAATGTCAGAATGGGAAAGAAAGGTGATTTAAGCAATTTTGAGCGTGGCATGGCAGTCCTGTGGGCGAAAATGCCTTGTTGATGCTAGAGGTCAGAGGAGAATGGGCCGACTGATTCAAGCTGATAGAAGAGCAACTTTGACTGAAATAACCGCTCGTTACAACCGAGGTATGCAGCAAAGCATTTGTGAAGCCACAACACGCACAACCTTGAGGCGGATAGGCTACAACAGCAGAAGACCCCACCGGGTACCACTCATCTCCACTACAAATAGGAAAAAGAGGCTACAATTTGCACGAGCTCACCAAAATTGGACAGTTGAAGACTGGAAAAATGTTGCCTGGTCTGATGAGTCTTGATTTCTGTTGAGACATTCAGATGGTAGAGTCAGAATTTGGCGTAAACAGAATGAGAACATGGATCCATCATGCCTTGTTACCACTGTGCAGGCTGGTGGTGGTGGTGTAATGGTGTGGGGGATGTTTTCTTGGCACACTTTAGGCCCCTTAGTGCCAATTGGGCATCGTTTAAATGCCACGGCCTACCTGAGCATTGTTTCTGACCATGTCTATCCCTTTATGACCACCATGTACCCATCCTCTGATGGCTACTTCCAGCAGGATAATGCACCATGTCACAAAGCTCGAATCATTTCAAATTGGTTTCTTGAACATGACAATGAGTTCACTGTACTAAAATGGCCCCCACAGTCACCAGATCTCAACCCAATAGAGCATCTTTGGGATGTGGTGGAACGGGAGCTTCGTGCCCTGGATGTGCATCCCACAAATCTCCATCAACTGCAAGATGCTATCCTATCAATATGGGCCAACATTTCTAAAGAATGCTTTCAGCACCTTGTTGAATCAATGCCACGTAGAATTAAGGCAGTTCTGAAGGCGAAAGGGGGTCAAACACAGTATTAGTATGGTGTTCCTAATAATCCTTTAGGTGAGTGTATAACAAGGATTCGTTTTCTGTGGATGAATGTTTCCAAACAGTTGCTCACCTGTCTAATAAAACACGTAATATATTAAAGCGTCTTTGGTGTTTCCATGGTTTCTACAAAATAAAACCGAAAATCGAGGGTAACGCGGGTATGATGTCATTGATAGGTGACGCACAGACATGGTCTGTGTCCTGGTTAAAATTGCTTATTTCTCTGGAATTTGAGATAGTACATTTAAGTACACAAGTCATCAAAATATATAACATTATTCTAGTGGTTTTTGGATATTTTAATCTAAAAATCTTACATATTGTGTCCTAATTGAACTAAGACCTAGTCCTGGCTTAATCTAAGCCCTGTCTGTGAAACCAGGCCTATATGTTTTAGAATGTTTCAGCTTCACATTTAGGCTTTCTTATGACCATAACATTTTAATTGTATTGTTTACAATTGTTTAATCACCTTTTCAGTGGACATTTTTCTTGTAATAATTCATGTGACTATAAACATTCATATCAGATGATGTTTGTAAGGTTGTAATATATGTATCAGAACATTGGGTGGCAGTATAAAACAAGTGTTTTATAGGCTGTGGGAGCTGTGTACATTTTATGGGGTCAGATGATATATGCAGTATGCAACATTATTAACAGTATGCAGATACTGTATGTATTAAACAAGTTTAGTTTACTTTTCAAAAATCTTTATGTGTTTAACACAAATAGGTAAAGATCAAAAAGATCAGATGTGCCTTGGGTTCAGCTAGTATTGCTGTATTGATTGAGAGAAACCCCTGCATTTTCATGTAGCTCTCATAGCCTCACTGGTGTACATTTTTAACTGATAATTTTGAGTCTTTTGAAATGGACATATGACGTGTTGTGTGTAAATAAGAACTGCTATTGACTTTATATGATAATGAGGTTTAATGTTAAAATTCTTCAGCACTTAAGCTGAGATCTGGGACTTGTATGAGTGTATTATCAACTTTATGACTTTGTATTACTTCTGTTGATCCATCTTCTTAGGCTATGGTTTATAATTAGATTTTTATTTACGGAGATTAGAAAAGTCTAGTAATTCTGCCTTTTAGAGTGGCAGTACTGATCAAGGAAAATGATGCCTGGGTGCATGTCAAGAAAAACAAGCTGGACAAGAAAAACAAGTCTAGTGCAGGCATTACACATCCAGTGCTGCTGTCTCTTGCCTGGCAATGGTGCGTTGAAAGCTTGGCAGTATACAGTCACCTTTAGACCAACAGATTAGTGCAGATGTTTGGTTTGACCTAGATCACTCTCTACTCCACTGATCCATTTCATTTCTGTGTTAAACAAGCATGAGAGGATCAGTCCCAGTGTTCCGCTTCTGCTGTTGGTGCTCACAGGTCTGGTTTGAGGGCATAGTCATAGAGCAACTAACATCTCTTTTACTTCCAGAGAAGTTTAAGATGTCTATAGAGAGCGCCTTCAGAACAAGATCACAATTGCTATTGTGATACTGCTTCAGATAAAATCAGCATGAAACTGAAGTTGCGTAGTCTTTTCTTTCCTATTGAAATGTAAATCTGAGTGAAACGCTTCTCAAAAAAGAATAAATGTAGGGTGGAATTGATTGGATGGTTGTTGTTTGCTGTTGCTGTGATGTCATGTGAGTGACAGGTTGTCCCGTCCCTGTGCCAGTAAACACATCATCAGAGAAGAGATGTCGTTGCAAGAGGGAGGGGAACTTCTTTTGATTCAAGTTTATGAGGGCATAATAAATACCACATTATTCCAATAAAATAAGAATGGACAGTTTTGACTTTAATATTGAATAATGTACATTTTAGACACAACATTGCAAGTTAATTGGTCTCATTTTGTTCTGCCAACAAAGACAAAGCGAATAGTGGAGGTATGTTCCAAAAAGTATTATTGTTTTTGAACGAATCAGTTGAGTGAATGATTCAATTACTCACTTGTTCCATTCCTGAATTAATCAGTTTTTAATGAATTGTTTGAGCAAATGAGTCAATGGCCTGTGTCTGAAATTGCATGCTTTAGTGGTTACTTATTTTGAATAAGTACTTTGTGACAGTTAAAAATGTATGTTCTGTATAGTATGAATGTGTGTAGTATGAATGTAATCTGGATGTACTTAATTTGTTGTGTTGTCATTGGCATGCTGTCAATATCATTGTCACTGCCATTCAGAAATCATCTCCCATGGCTTCATGGTGTGTACATGCGTACGCATGTAATATGTTGATGATTAAATTTGTTACACACCCTGTATGCATATGATAGGGTGTGTATGGTGTGTGTGGGGAAAAAAATTAAATATACTTTCCGTCTGACAGTCTGTCTAATGCACAAAAACAGACAAGTGGAGTGATACAGGCAGAGAAAAGTCCCAACACTATTGGGCGCCACTTGCAAGAGCTAAATGACATCCAGCTCCCCCTCTCTGGATGTCATGGGTGGAGTTCGACCTAGTCCAGCTCCACCTCTGAGGACCAAATGGTTATAGTTTAGGGATAGGGTTATGGGTAGGGTTAGGGTGTAGCTGGACATTCAAGTTCCACCTATTGACTCTGTAATGAGCAGCCTCTAGCCACTTAGCCAATTAAATTCGAGGACCAGAAGTAAAGGTCCATTCACACTAAGAACTATAACTATATAAGCTTCCATCAGGGTTGCCAGGTCTGTGCAACAAAAGTAGCCAAATGGCCAGTCAAAAGTAGCCAAAAAATAGCCCAATGCGATTTTCTCCATTGGGTGACCGGATTCTCCACTGAGTTTGGGGGGTTCTTTGGGGGTGTTGGAGTGCCGAAATCGTACTTATGGGGGTGGAAATCATCCCACTGGAAAAGTAGCACGATTCTGTGAGAAAACCGCAGACTTGGCAACACTGGCCCTGGTGCAGGTTGTTGATGCATAATGGATTCTGATTGGCTGATTGGCTGTCAATGTTTTTAGCACTCATCAGCTGGATAAAACTTTCTGAAAGTGATACCAATGATATCATTGCTGTGCCGTTATCATTATAGTTGTGGTCTGGACTTTCCTATTCTCAATTAGGCCCGTTCACACCAAGAATGATAACTATAAAGATAACTATAACTATAACTGTACACGCTGCTGTTATGTCGACTGCTGCTTTAAATGATAAGCAGATGATTCAGATTGTGTTGTTATTTATCTGGAAAAAATCGTTCTCAAAGTGATTCAAACGATATCATTTCTCTGTGCCATTATCGTTACAGTTGTGGTGTGGATTCTACTATTCTTTTATATTTATAATGATTTTTAGAACTATCTTCATCGTTATCATTGTAGTTATCATCCTTGAGGTGAATGAGCCTTTAGAATGGTTATTAAAACTTTATAGTTAATTATTGTTACAGTCCCTAGTGTGAACGGCCCTTATTGTATAATAAGGAACAGTGTCTTTATTGTTTTTCTTAGAAATTACTGTAGTCATGTCTCGCTTTTTCCTCCTCAAAGTTAAACGTTTACTTAGACCCTTCACACTGTCTTAACAAAATGGTGATTAATAACACGTTAACATTCTTTCTGAATGATAAACGCGGATGTCCAAAGAAAAAGAGGCATATCTTTATACAGGACAGAAATCATTAATCAGAGGATTAATGGTTTGGTGAGAGTGAATTTCATATAGGAGATTTTTTTTGCTTGCCTTGCTCTACTCACATGCTGTAAATTGCTTTGTGCTTCACCCATATACGATGCTTTATTCAATAACAATTTAGTTTGAACTTCTTTTTTTTGAACATTGCTATTCAATTTCAGAATTTGCAGGAAATTATTTGTGACCTCTTTCTCCCCCTGTGAAACATATATATGCATTACAATCAAACTTGTTCATTCATGCACATATGCACCAATCAGAAAAAGGAAATGGATTTTTCATAGGTTAACTTGTGTGTCCGAGACTGTCAAAACAGTTTCCACACCCGACTGGTCCATGTATAATGCATTTGTACTGGAAACGCACTTGACACGGCTCTCAGCTGGACTCTCTAGTGTTGAAATCAGTAGGATCTTCACCAAATAAGCTTCTAAAAATGGCTTTCCCACAATGCTTGGTGACCGAGTGTCAATTCCTGTTATCCAAATTCAGAGGAAGGGAGCCTGCACAGCACACAAAAGAGCCACAAGAGCCATGTCCGGTACTGTACCATCTCCATCTTTTTTTACAATAATCTTTGTCCTGATAAATCATTGTGCTTTCAGTGAAAATGAGACACTGCAGAGACCTTTTGTTCTGTTTCAAACATGAGACAGAAACATTAATTGAGGCAGCTCTTTGGCAGCATTGTGCATATCTGATTATTAAACCAAACAACATGTAATCAGATTTTTGGTTTTATATGTTTGCAATGATTATATACACAGATCAGGCATAACATTATGACCACTGAGGGGTGAATTGAATAACACTGATTATCTCTTCATCACGGCACCTGTTAGTGGGTGGGATATATTAGGCAGCAAGTGAACATTTTGTCCTCAAAGTTGATGTGTAAGAAAAATGGGCAAGCGTAAGGATTTGAGCGGGTTTGACAAGGGCCAAATTGTGATGGCTAGACGACTGGGTCAGAGCATCTCCAAAACTGCAGCTCTTATGGGGTGTTCCCAGTCTGCAGTGGTCAGTATCGATCAAAAGTGGTCCAAGGAAGGAACAGTGGTGAACCGGCGACAGGGTCATGGGCGGCCAAGGTTCATTGATGCACGTGGGGAGCGAAGGCTGGCCCGTGTAGTCCGATCAAACAGATGAGCTACTGTAGCTCAAATTGCTCAAGAAGTTAATGCTGGTTCTGATAAAAAGGTGTCAGAATACACAGTGCATCATAGTTTGTTGCGTATGGGGCTGCATAGCTGCAGACCAGTCAGGGTGCCCATGCTGACCCCTGTCCACTGCTGAAACCCTGTGAGCATCAGAACTGGACCACAGAGCAATGGAAGAAGGTGGCCTGGTCTGAAGAATCTGAAGAATCCCAGCAATGTTTTGCTGGGAAACCTTGGGTCCTGCCAACCATATGGATGTTACTTTGACACGTACCACCTGTCTAAGCATTGCTGCAGACCATGTACACCCTTTCATGGAAATGGTATTCCCTAATAGCTGTGGCCTCATTCAGCAGGATGCGCCCTGCCACAAAGCAAAAATGGTTCAGGAATGGTTTGAGGAGCACAACAACGAGTTTGAGGTGTTGACTTGGCCTCCAAATTCCCCAGATCTCAATCCAATCAAGCATTAAAGGATCTGCTGCTAACATCTTAGTGCCAGATACCACAGCACACCTTTAGGTGTCTAGTGGAGTCCATGCCTCGATGGGTCAGGGCTGTTTTGGCAGCAAAAGGGGGACCAACACAATATTGCCTGATCAGTGTATTATGCATGGATAGAGATTTAATTGAATTAAATCAGTTTACATGGTCTTAGCACCTAGTACTGTTTGAAAGAGTGATTTATTGAATATTAATAATTTCAAACATAACATTAAATAGATAGTTTAGCACAAAATTAGTTCTTTTTTTATCACCATTGTATTATACCCATTGATATTTCTTCTAGCAGGGAGTCCTGGTCAAGATGGACCAGTATGATTTTATTTTTTGAATTAAATACTGTACAAAGTCACTTTTGCATTTTTTTCCCCAATGGAATGGAAGTGAATAGTGACTGCCATTTTGTCTAATAACATTTGAAAAAACATGGATTTTGCAGACTTGATTATGTGAGTTTTAGAAA